>JAQQAF010000008.1:27518255-28718255 GCA_029747655.1 Ensete ventricosum | reverse complement strand
GGCAAGTATTCTATCTTTCTCCTACTGAAATTTATCTTTGTTTTTGCCTTGATTTATGAAAAAAATTCTGAACAAATCCGAAATCTTTTGTTGGCTGCCTAAGTATGAATCTGTAATATTGTTAAGATTATGACCTATCTGCACTGTTCTTATTGTAACTTTTAGTATAGACCTCTGACTTGGACAAAAATTAGTTTTTTTAAATATAAATTCACATATCTTTCGTTTGAACCTAAGTTTGAATAATTTGGAGTTCATTTGCTAGCCCAAATGTTTACTTTAATTGAGTATGTGAAATTTATAAAATAGAATCTGTAGCTCATGACCTTTCATCACTATATTGCTTATATCTTCCTATTGGAGTTCCCAATTTACATAAATTTTGATTTGTTAAAAAATAGACTCTTAAACCTTTCTGTTAAACCTAAGATTGAATGATTTGGAGTCGAATTGACTATCAAAACCCCATGTTGATAGACTATATGAATTCTGCAAAATAGAGACTATGATTCCGGACCTTTGGTTACAAAATCAGCAATAACCCTTTGTAGAGACCTTCAATTTATATAAAACTTATTCTGTACAAAACTAGATTGATTTATCTTTTTAACAACACCTTTCTTGAGTAATTTAGAGTATGTTTGATCATCTAAATAACTTTATATTTTGCCTTTAGAATTCTGCCAGAATAGGGATTGTATCAATTCTGCCTATACTTGCTTCATCCATTTCAAAACTGAAATCTCTAATGCTCTTGTCCTTGACTTCCTTACATATCATAATATATTATGTATTAATCGATGTGCTTCCGATATAAGCCAAATTCATTGCTCATGTCCTTTTGTACTCTGATGTTTGTGGGACAATGTGAACCATTGCCAACAATGGTAAAGGGAGTTATGCTTAGAGCCCGCGTGGGTGGATGGAGCTTCTAGACGTAGGAGACGTGGGTGGATGGAGCTTCTAGACGTAGGAGACGTGGGTGGATGGAGCTTCTAGACGTAGGAGACTTATGTTTGGTGGTTATTCAGTGATGGATGTTCCACATTATGTTTATGGTCCCACTTCGCCCTCTTTGTTTTTGATATGATATCCAAAACATTGCTTTTGAGTTATTTGTACACTTTGGATAAGAATGAAATGAATATTATGTCTGAATGATATTTGAGCTTCTATTCATTACTTGTTCATTTGATATGCTTTTGAGAATATTCATACACTATTGATATACTTTCAAAAATGTCCTATACCTCCTTGATATGCTTCGAAATATTTTGTATTCTCATTGATAGGCTTTAAAGTATTTCATTTGCCATTGATATGCTGCTTGACATACTTATACCTATGATATTCATCCAACTTCAAATGTGATATACGAGCTTAAGTTTGATACTTGTTCCTTTGTCATGTTCCAAAGTATTTCATGTATTATTGATATGCTCCTAAAAACTTTAAATGTCATTGATATATACCAAACAACTTTTGATTGCCATATATGCTCCAATTACCTTCCCAAATTATTATGGATTTAAGTGTGCTTCGAACGAGATGAACCTTGTGGTTGTGAATATGATTTGATGCTATATGTGAAGACTTTTGTATTCCCTACCTTGCACTCTTTTATCAGGTTCAATTTGAAAAACATATTTCTTTGCTTTAACATGTTTGATACTTGTTGGGCTTCTTAGCTCACTCTGTTGCTATCTAATCTTCTTCAGGTTAGCTTAGCATTTATTAAAATACTTGATATGGGGCTAAAGCAATGGGAAAGCAAGAAGTTCTTGGGCTAAATGTTTATTGGGTAATATGTTATCATTGTTTGTGTACACCTTGGGTCTAAAGTAAAGTTGTAGACATATTTTGAAGAGGGATAACTATGTAATGTTTTTAAAACTAACCTCTTTTTGAGATCTTGAATGTTAAGCTTGATGTATAATATATGAAGTGGTGGTGTATGATTGTTTTCTAAAGTCATATAGATTTTATCGCATTAGTGGACCTTATGAATGTGGAGTATATTTAGCTGCATTGGTTTTGGATCGATTTTGTGATTCATTAAGAGAATGTGAAGAGATTATAATCTGCACAAGTTTTTATGTATGTGATTGAATGACTGCATGTTATTCTTAGTATCCTCAAATGATTATTTGGATCCTGGATGGATTATGTTGTTGATAATATTATCGACTTTTAAGATAAGGTCACACCTCTTGAATGTGATATAATTCGGGGAGGCATGACAAAAAGAGTCAAAAATTAATCTCGTAGTACATAGTTATTAATTGTTTAAAATGAAACCAAGTGAAACCATTGATGGCATGTACACCTGATTTATGGATGTTGTCAATAGTTTAAAATCTCTTAGTAAATATTATACATAACCTTGAACTAAATAAAATTTTAAGATCTATTCCTAAATGCTGGGACCCAAAAGTAATTATCATAAAAAGGTAAATGATTTGAATAATTTTCCTCTTGAAGAACTTATAGGGTCATCGATTACCTATGAAATGACTTGAGTATAAAAAGAGACTCCTCGAGTGAAAACTCGAGTAATGAGGACAATAACATTGCACTTCTAACAAGAAGACTTAAAAAATTTATGAAAAGAAGCAAAAATTATAAGAATAAAAATAAATAAAAAATATTATAATTTGTTACGAAGGTAAGAAGCCAAGGCACTTCAAAAATTAGTGTCCACAATTGATAAAAAAAGTTATCGACTCAAAAGAAGAAGAAGATATTCAAAGCAACTCGAGATGATTCGAGTGCATCAAAAAATGAAGAGCACAACAAAGATAAAGTGACAAACTATGCGCAAATGGCCCTTAATGATGAGGTACATGACTTACCCGAAGCTTTTTTTTTTTCTTATGATAAATTGTTTAATGCTTTTCATGATTTATATGATGAATTCAAAAAGGTTAGTAAGAAATATAAATCACTAAATAAAGATCATGCATTACTTACCAGTAAAGTTGAAACTTTGTATGAAGACCAACATCATGTACTCCTTGCTCTAAATGTGAAGAGTTAGATATACTAAGAAATGTAAATATGTTATTTCAACAAGCCTTAGAAAAGTTTAAAATTGGAAATAAAACATTGAACATGATTCTTGCCAACGAAGGTTGTGTCTATAAAAAGGAAGAAATTGGTTTTGTAGGTAATAATTCTCAACCAAAATAAAAAAAATTATTAAAAGTTCCACACTATATATTCATCATAAAGATAAATGTAATTTTTATGGAGGATTTGATCATTATGCCTATACATGTTCTTAAATTAGTTTGGGTTCCTAAAGGAACAATTAATAACTTAATGCCAAAGGTCAAAAGAGATAGATCCAACCATGAATGACCCAAAGTTAAATGGGTACCTAAAGTAAAACTTTTTTGTGTAGGTATGTCTTCAAACAAAAGCTAGGAGCAAAAAATGGTATCTTGATAGTGGATGCTCAAGGCACAGATTAAAGATCCATTATAATTTTTAAAGCTCATTAGTCGAGATGGAGGGTATGTCACCATCGGAGATAACAATAAAGGATAAATTACTAGCAAAGGAAATATAAGTAACAAGTCTAACCTTTTGATTGAAGATGTATTACTAGTAGATGGCTCAAAACATAACCTACTAAGTATTAGTCAATTATGTGATAAAAGTTATAGTATAAAATTTGAATCTAATGCTTGCATTATAAAGATACCTCATAAAAATAAATCAATGATTGTCTTAAGAACCAATAATGTATACATTATTGATCTTAATGACTTCTATGATTAAACTTATTTTTTTATTTTAAATAATGATGCATGACTTTGGCATAGAAGATTAGATTATGCAAGCATGAAACTGATTACACAAATAACAACTAATGAACTTATAAGAGGCATGCATAAAATTAAGTTTGTAAAAGATATAGTTTGTAATGCATGCCAACTAGGTAAATGAAAAGTAGTTTTAAATCTAAGAATCAAGTAAGCACCTCTAGACCACTACAATTAACACATATGAATTTATTTAGATCAATAGATACCACAAGTCTAGGAGGTAGTAAATATGCTTTTGTAATCGTAGACGACTATAGTCGATAAACTTGGACATGTTTTTTGGCACACAAAAATGATTGCTTTAAATATTTTTTAAAATTTTATAAACTAGTTCATAAAAAAGGTTTTATGATTTCGTCTATTCGAAGTGATCATGGTGGTGAATTTAAAAACCATGATTTTAAGATTTTTATGAATTAAATGGGTATGACCAGAATTTCTCCACTCTAAGAAATCTATAACAAAATAGAGTTGTTGAGAGAAAAAATAAGAGTTTATAAGAGATGGCAAGTACCATGTTAAATGAACATAACCTACCCAAATATTTTTGGATCGAAGCCGTTAACACGACTTATTATGCCATGAATAGGGTTCTTGTAAGACCACTACTTTCTTAAACTCTTTATGAACTATGGAATAATAAAAAACCCAATATTTCATATTTCAAAGTTTTTAGTTGTAAATATTTTATTTTAAATAAAAAAATGTCTTGAAAGTTTGATGCAAAATTCGATCAAGGCATATTTTTTGGTTATTCAAGTTCAAAAGCTTATCGTGTCTTTAATAAAAGAACTTTAGTTATTGATGAATCTATCAGTATTATTTTTAATGAGGTTTTCGAATTGAAGAAAATTAATTTTGACGATGATCTTGATTTTGGTACTTTAAATTTGAATGAAATTTTTTCTCTCCAAAGCAACTTAGATGCATCTACTTCCAAGGAATGGAAGTATGTAAATGCTCATCATAAGGAGCTGATAATTGGAGATACATCAAAAGATGTTCAAACTCATTCATCATTTAAAAATTTTTGTGCTAATATCGTTTTCCTATCTCAAATTGAACCAAAATGCATTGACGATGTCCTAAAAGATGATTTTTGGGTTTTGAATCAATTTGAGAGAAATAAAGTATGGACGCTTGTTCCTATACCTAATGACATATTTGAGAGAAATATGTTAATGATATCATTTTTGGTTCTATAAATGAATCTTTATGTGAGTCTTTTGTCAAAAATATGAGCCAAGAAATCGAAATGAGTTTAATGGGTGAATTGATATTTTTCTTAGGATTACAAATTAAGCAATTGAATGATGATACTTTTATAGGTCAAACTAATTATACTCTGAATTTGTTAAAATAGTTTAATATGGATAGTGCTAAAACTATAAACACACCCATGAACACCTCTATAAAATTAGATTTGGATAACGAAGGAGAATGTTTTGATCAAAAGACTTATAGAGGAATGATAGGTAGTTTGCTATATCTAACTACACTCAAACTAGATATTATGTCTAGCGTATGTGTGTAAGATTTCAGTTCTATCTTAAATAATCTTATTACAAAGCAATTAAAAAATATTTATATATTTAAAAGGAACTTCAAATATAGGATTATGATATCTAAAATCAAGATATTTTGATTTGATTGCTTATACTGATGTCGATCTTGGATGTTGTAGAATAGATAAAAAATGTATCTCTAGAACCTATCAGTTATTAGGTCATGCACTTGTTTCTTGGTCTTCCAAGAAATAAAATTATATTACATTATATACAATTGAGGTTGAATATGTAGCAGTAGGTGTATGTTGTGCATAAGTTATTTAGATGAAAAATACTTTAGAAGACTATGAACTTTACTTGAAAAACATCCATAAAAATATAATAATACTAGTGTTATTTGTTTAACAAAGAATATCATTCATCACTCTAAAACTAAATACATTGATATTACTCATCATTTTATTAGAGATCATATTAATAATCATGATATATCCTTGAAACTTATTGATATAAAACATTAATTAGTAGATTTTTACTAAACCATTGAATGAGAAATAATTTGATTTCATTATAAGAGAGATAGGCATGTTGAATCTTCCAAATGCTTGAACTCTTTTCATTATATATTTTGGATCATTATCTTAATTTCTTGGTTTTCATGACTTAAATTTTTCCCTTGAATTAAGATTGTTTCCTATGATTCCTTCTTCTTGCTATTTACAAAAGAAGAGATTTGTTAAAATGATTCATGATTTTTTAGTACTCACGGCTTCATCTTTCATTTTTCATGTGATATAAATTTTTATACCATTAAATCTTGTCATTCTCTTTCTTATTTTGATAATTATAAAGTGAGAGAAAGAAATGTGATCTTGCTCATCTCAAAAAGAGCAAAAAGTGCGATCTTGCATATCCCAAAATAAGAAATGTTGTTAGCTTACTAGTTGCACTCTTCTCCTTTTTGTTTATGACAAAGGAGGAGAAGTAATGATGATATGAAATTATGCTCGATGATTTGCAATCTTAACTCACTCTTGATATTATTATCACATTATGATATACTTTGATGTTTTGATGATTTAGAATTATGCATGCTATAACAAACTTGATGATTTGATATTATGCATATAATACTCATGATTTTATTATGATGATGCTTATGTTGTATGCATATAAAGTGTGAAAGTCATATTCATTAAAATTGTTATGACTTAAATACAAAGATATCATGATTAGAAGGTTATCTATCTATGAAATCAAGTTTATTTCAATATGGCATAAAGATAGGGGGAGTTTAGTTAAAACTCTATCATCAATTGACTGTCATCATAAAAAAGAAAGATATTATTGAATCTCCAATTTTGATGATGAAATCAATTGATGAAGTTATGATCTAATATGTATTCAAGAAAAGTGATGTTGGACTATCTTTGATCATGAAAAGGCAAAACGATTGAAACAGTAAAATCATACGTTGGGCCAGAGTCGGAGATCGAGCATTGGGCCGAAAAAATCAAAAATTGTGTCAAGATCAAATGTTGTAGGAGTCAACATACCGATGGATCAAGCAATACACCAAAGGAGAGCATAATGCACTGAAGGTTCGGATGAATCAATGACATGCCGGACAACACAAGATTTATGATTTGTAATCGTTTATGTTATGATCACATAGTTTAAGTCTTAATTAAGTTAGTTTTGGGTGTAACTATACTAACTCAATTAAGGAGCCATTGGGCTTTAATTAGGGCTGATTTGGGCCTACTGGAAGGCCCATTTTAGTGACCTGAAGACAGGTCTGGCGGTGGTACAACCCAGAAGACAGTCTTTGAGACTATTTCATGTGATGGTACTGTCCAGACACAGTCTCCTAGACTGTGTTAGGTGGTGGTATCGCCTAAGCTGGCAATACTATTGCCAGAGCCTAGTCTCCGAGACTGTTAAGCGACGATGTTACCGCCCATATCCCAGGAATTCATAAATTTAAAATTTTGGCTTCAACTTTTGAAGCCATTTGTGGTCTATAAATATCCCACTTATTTTTGCTTAAAGTAGCAAAAACTGAGATAAAAAAATTTATAATTCTAAGTGTGCAAATGTTATTGTAATCTCTTGAGTTCCCCTCCTCTTAAAAGTCTAGAGATCATTCTGTGAGATTTGTAAAGGTTGTCTCATAAACCTGTGAAAAGGAGAAAGGGTTGTAAAAAAGTAGTTGATCTTCACTCATTGAAGGAAGATTGTTAGTAAACGTCGTTGATCTCAACGGAGGAGGAATTGAGAGTGGACGTAGGTCACGATGATCGAACTGCTATAAATCTGATGTGTTTTTTTCCTTATGCTTTATTCATATTGCTTGCTTAATAGCTCACTACTCTTGTATTCCAAGTCTAACATATTTTCGATATGAGTTTTGATCAAACAATTTTTTCAATCGACATAATTTTTTTTTCGAAATCACTAGTTCGCCCCCCTCTTAGTGCAAATACGATCCTAACAAAACATAGCACTAACATTAAAGAAATAAATAAAAATAGAAAATATGAGTGATGAGGATTGAAAGGAGCTTAAATAAAGTAAGTAAGTAAAATGTGCAAGTACTATTCATCTTTATATCATTGATAATATTATTAATAATGTTATTGATGACAGTTTCATCATGATTATTTGAGATAAGTTGAAAAAAAATTATATGACTAAAAGATTAACTAATAAATTGTATCTAAAGTAAAAATTATATAGACAGAGAAAGATAAAGACTTGGTAAAACATTTAAATATATTAAAATGAAATAAAGTTAATTTGAAGATTGATAAAGAAGATAAGATGATCTCACGTTTTATATTATTGGTCAACTCTTTTGTCAAAGGTTGACGAGGGTGGATTTTCTAATAGAGATGGATATCAATATGACAGGTTGAGATTAAGAGTAGGATCTTTAGATGATATTCAATTTTATGAATACAAAAAGTATAAACATAAATATTAAGTTAAATTATATAGGAAAAAAATATGAAGAAGATGTTGGTGAGTACTCTCATAATCTCTAAAGATAATGATACATATTTTTAGAAGAATTGATATTTAGATTGTTATTGTGTTATTCATATTTGCTCAAGGATTGTTTAAACTTACTGAATGACAAGTTGACTAGGAAGTTGAGTATTGACGATGATAGAGGTCATGCGTGTAGGTAAGATGAAAATTAAGACATTTGATAAAGCTGTGCATACGATGGTTACAAGGCTGGAGATGAATTTTTAAAATGTACTCAGGGATGCATAGTCTTCATGAAAGGAAGATTGCATCAAAGATCACATAGTCTAGCTAAAATACAATAAAGACCTCAAAGAGTTAAAAATAAGTTGCACGTGTAGGAGACTGTAGGTACTTGTTATAACGAGTTTTATTTGTAGTGTAGAGTGAAATTTATGATTTTTCACGATGTAGATGATTCTAGGAGAAAAAATCTTAGTGGTGGTAAGATGAAAGTATTTCTTCGGAAATCAAATAACGTCATTGATTCGATTCTAGCTACACAAGATGTATTGACGGGTTTATTGAATCAGATGGACTATATATTGATTCATTTTATATAGTTATTGTAAATTCTTCAAGTGAATGATTCAATTGCTGTAAGAGGTAAAAAGGAAAAAAAAAAATGCTCATCAAGGTGAGGATTATTATAATTGGTAAGTATTTTAGAAGTGCTAGTTATATTGAAACTACTTGAAGTTGTCATAACCAAATTCAAACTCTTTAGTGTATTAGAATTAAGGTTTAGATTAGGGATTCAAGTTAAAAGAGTAGTCCTTAGAGAAGTATATTGAGAAACGAATTTTTACGTGAGAGGGTATACTGAGGCTTGAGAAAAGAATTTCTAGAGAGAGTTGAGAAAAGAATTTTTTGAGTTTATGTGAGAGGGTATCTTGAGGCTTGGGTTTAAACTAACTCACCAAAAAGTAAAATTTTATGTTAATTTTTCTTATATAGTATAGAGTTTGATTTTCTCTATGAACATAAGTAGGAAATTATGAAATCAAATTAAATCTTGTATTAATTTTTTAATATATTTTTAATTATTAATTTTTAGATTTTTTCTCTCAGTTCTCCGTTTTCCTATATTATTCGACCTCTCCTAGAATTAATACACTTGTGAAACTCAGCCCAGTAAGTAGTAGGAGAGCTGCACTTATGGAAAATCAAGAGAGATGATTAACAAAATAAAATTGATTTTCTACATAATTCAGAGGTACTTGCCTATCACATGGTTAATGATTCTGGTTCAGGCTTAATATATGTATACTAATAAACTATGCTTAATCAATCAATGACAAGGCTTTTCCCAACAATTTGTAATAAAATTGATTTTCTACATAATTCAGAGGTTCTTGCCTATCACATGGTTAATGATTATGGTTCAGGCTTAATATATGTATACTAATAAACTGTGCTTAATCAATGACAAGGCTTTTCCCAACAATTTATGGTTGCATTCTTGTATAATTATGCTAGATAGTTCTATTAAAATACAATTAACTTAGTCTTAATGGCCCTTAGAAGGCACTTGTTACCATTTGTTCATTTACGTTTCCAGGTAAACGAGTTATTCATAAAATCTAGAGGCGATCCAATTCATTTACATATTGCAGTTTCACATAAGAAGTCTACGTGTAGATAATATGGTTAACGATCTTATTTTAACTTTACTAATGCGGAGATGAAGGTTGATATGCTTAAGTGGATTGCTTCAACGTTGGGCTACAATATGATCCATCATATTAGATATAGAGTTATGATCTTTTTTCTCTCTCTCTCTCTCTTTCTCTCTCTCTTTAAGTAGTGCAGCAATTGACTACGTCTACCAATAGATTTGCCTTTTTTTATTTTTAATCTACACCAATCTTATAGAATCATGAAAGCATCCGATTTCAATATATGAGAACCTATTAAATCATAGATTCACAAATCATATGAAATAAAGATGAACTATTCAATATCCTCTAACATAATATACATAATGAATTTTATCAGATTATCTATCATATAAGATATGAAATGATAATAAAAATGGACTTAAATTTTATTATCAAAATTAAATTAAAATAAATTAAAGAAAACAAAAAAAGATAGGATCCCTATCGGAAACCATGCGATGCCCACTAATGACCAAATTAAATGATCAAAATATTCTTAATTAAATTTATGAGAACCTATTAAATGATCAAAATATATGAGAACCTATTAAATCATAGATTCACAAATCATATGAAATAAAGATGAACTATTCAATATCCTCTAACATAATGTATATAATGAATATTAGCAGATTATCATATAAGATATGAAATGTTAATAAAAAAGGAATAAGAATTTATTATCAAAATTAAATCAAAATAAATTAAAGAAAACAAAAAACGATAGGATCCCTATCTGAAACCATGCGATGCCCACTAATGACCAAATTATATGATCAAAATATTCTTAATTAAATTTAACCTAAATTTAATAAGACAGTCCCCAATGGAGCCTTAAATAAATATCTAGTTATAACATTGATTATTTTGGTGATTTCTACAAATTTAAGGTTGAAATTGTGCTAAAATTAATTTTTTTTAAGCCAATCAAGACTCTAATTTGTTGTTATGTTGACTTAAACTCCTTTCACAAAGCTTGCATAAGGTTTTTCTAATGATTTTGAATGAAAAAAAAAAGAAAGGATCAAAGTTATATTGATTTTCCAAAGGGTTATATTGATTTTGGTCCTAAATTCAAAAATCGTGTAACTCAAGTCACTTCAAATCAAAGTCATCCAAATTAACATGAAAACCTTAAAAATGAGTTAAGAGAACAGATTGACCATTGTTTTCATTTTTATATTGTTTAAATGGAAAAATAATTGTGATTTCAAGATAGTTAAGGCTGAAATTATGCAAAAATTGATTTTTTTTTTTTTTAGCCAATCAAATATCTAATTTGTGGTTTTCTTGACTCAAAACCTCATCACTTTGCGTACATAAGGTTTTCCTGTGACTTATAATGAAAAAAATTAAATTAGAATTAAACTAATTTTATAGAAGGTGCTTATTCCCAAATTGGGATAACTCTTTCGTCCCTTCTAAACCTGCTTCCACTCGAGTCGTAAGAAAGACCTAAAAATGATGACACTGACATCAGTCGAGTACAAGAAGGAGAATGACTATATGAGGGCTTCACAAGCTTTACCATTCCCTTTAAATCACCTCCCAGAGGTATTGGATCAATATCAGACAAATAGAAGACGAGCACAGCCGTCACCAAGCGCAGTTTTGATCTTTTATAAAAAAACATTGTAACATGATTTAAAAGTAGTATAGTATAAGTCACTTCAAAGCAAAATGATCCATCCAAATTGACTTGAAAATTTGGAATTGAGTTGTGAAGGCAAGATTAATCATTTTTCACTCGTTATACCTTTAAAATGGTAATAACTGATAATAATTTCAACCCATTTAAGACTAAAATTATGTTAAATTTAAAAATATGGGCCGGGCCAATCAAGGCTCCATTTTGTGCCCCTTTTTTTTTTGTTTTTTTTACTCAAAATCATTTCAGTATGCTTATATAAGGTTTTTCAATAACTTTGGATGAGGAAAAGAATTTAGATCAAAGCTGCACTGATTAAACAATGGGTTACATTGATTCTGGCCTCTTATTCAAACAAAATATAATCACCTTGAAAATTAGTGCAACACAAGTCACTTCAAAGCAGATAATCCAAACTCACACGAGAATCTTAAAAATGGTTTATTAAAGTAAGATTGACCATTTTTTTTCATTTTTATATCTTTAAATAATATTTTACACTGCATTCAACCAGTTAATGGTAGAAATTATGACAAAAAAATATTTTTCACCTAATTAAGGCTCCATTTCGTGAATCGTATACCTCAAATCCTCTTCACTATGCTTATAGAAGATTTCTAATGAACTTAGATGAAAAAAAAAATTTGGATTAGGGTCATTTATACTCATTTTCTAAAGCGCTGCATTTATTTTGACACTTTATTATAAAATGGTAAAACGCTATTCAAGATTAGTGTAATCAAGTCACTCCAAAATAAATTGATCCAGATTTCCCTTTAAAGATCAGAATTACATTGGTTTTCCAAAGGGTCATAATAGTTACACACCTTATTCGAAAATCTATTTCAAAGCAGTGTTACTTAAGTCACTTCAAAGCAAAATGATCAAATTAACTTGAAAACATTTCAAATAAGTTATGAAGGTTTTACATCTTTAAAATCGTATTTGCTAGTGATTTAAACCAATTTAAGGTTGACATTGTCCCAAAATTGATTTTTTTTGAGTTCATCAAGAGTCTATTTTATCGTTTTCTACTCAAGACCCGTTCACAATTCTTGCGTAAGGTTTTCCAAGAACCTTGAACGAGGAAAAAAACTTGGATCAAAGTCATACTCTTTCCAAAGGGTTACACTAATTTGACCCTTTATTTAAAAACACTGCAACCCTTTACAAATTTATAAAATATTATAGATAATTTACTGGATAAATATACTTGTGCTGAAGATATTTTATATATGTTTATGATTTTTCCAAAAGTTACAGTGATCTTGAATATGATTATACTATTCTTTAACTTTCTATAAAAAAAATAATGTAACCTTATTAAATTAATGTAACTCAAGCCATTGACTTATAAAGGCAGAAAGGTCAATTTATCTGATTTGCAATTTTTATAGATTGAAATTTGTAGTTTATAAAGATGTTAGCATATTAAAGGGTGAATCTATGTGAAAATTGATTTGTTTTGGGTCAATTAAGGCTTCATTTTTATGAAGATGTTAGCATATTAAAGGGTGAATCTATGTGAAATTGATTTGTTTTGGGTCAACTAAGACTTCATTTTTATGTTTTTCCTTACTCAAAACCACTCGGCTATGCTGATATAATGTTTCCCATTGAGTTTGAATGGAATAAAAAATTTTGGATTTCTATTGATTTCAAAGTGGATTCCGATTGAAAATAAGCATATCCTTATTCAAAATTAGTGTAACCTAAGACACTCGAAGGGTAAATTATCCAAAATCATTAAAAAATATTGAAAATGAGTTATGAACAAAAAAATTGACCATTTTTATAATTTGTATAGAATTAAGATGATAATTTACAATTAATACTCTATGTTTTGCAATTAAGGCAAACCCTCAAAGTCACTATGAACTTAGATATGCAAGTCATACAAGAGATAAACTAAACACACAGTTGTCAAAATTAAAAATTATTGTTGCAGGAGGTGCAATATCACGTCCCAGTAGCTACACGAGGTTACAACTTCATGCACCGTTGCACCTCATGGCTAAAGTATGCACTCATTGTTATTAATTCTCATATGCTAATAGACGAGCAATGCAAAGAAAAACTTGGAAATGATAAAGCAGTTAAGAAAAACAAATATTTTTCTTAATAAAAAAATAAAGATTATATTAACTCAAAAGGCAAAAGCAAGGATTACTCTGCTAGCAGAGATTCTTCCTCAACTCGGTAGGCCTATTTTGTCTCCACAGCTGAGATGTACCAAAAAACAAATTTTGCATGGGAAGCTAACCACCTAAAAACCTGGAAAATATTGCAGTCCTCAAAACATGTCATTATGTCCCAAATTTAGTCTGACAAAGTTTAGAATGGACCATGAAAGGTCTTCTTCTTTGTTCAAGGCTCTAGCAAGAGCCATATCATCCACCTATATTAGAAGCTTTTTGCTGCCTTCTCCTTATGTAAGGATAAGTCACCAATAAGTTAATGTTGAAGAGGGGCAGAGGGAAAAAAGATCTAACAAACAAAGCCTAAGAGAACTTGTGGCGTGAAGGCTTTTAAACTTAATGTATATTCTTTAACAGCTAAATAGGGAATAATAAATATATCTTTCATGTCTTCTATGATCCGTCGAAGGAATTGTGACAGATATTAAAATTTTAAAATATCAGTATTCTTTTTATTTTTTTTCTTCCTCTGTTGTCTTTTCTCTATGGGTCATTGGATTATTGAAGCTTACGGGATATTTTCCAACCATTTCTGCATTTGGTAGATAGTCAAGTGTGCATGTAAGTCCCCACTTTAAGCCAACGGCCTAAAGTTTATATTAATGTCGAGCTTGCTCATTTAGCATAAATTATCATGAAGCTACATTGTAAACATGAAGCAGATATTTTTGGGCCTTCTTTGTACATCCCACATGCTCTTTGTTGTCCATATCATTTACTTTACTGCCAACTATTATTAGTCCAACTTCATGTGCATTTCGGAAGTCAACCATCTTCATTGGCAGCCATTTGAACAACTTGATTTCTGTATTGACCAAACCAGTCCACAACTTGCGCAAATGTTCACTAAAAGCACTTTAAAGTAATGATCTAAGCTGGTCTCCTGAAGTTTTCTGTATGATCTTGACCCATATTAAATTATAAAACAACAAAATAATAACATAACATATAATTTTTCCCTTTCCAGTATAAATTTTGGATGGAGCTCACATATGTACACTCTTGAAGCTGTTTTACTGAGTTTTTGGGGATACTAAGACCTTTGAACTTATTATAAATAATTGAAACTTGATCCCATTGTTTTAGCATCAATAATATTCTAAATAATTGGATTAAAATTTAGGTGTAGGTTTGAAGCTCAACTTGTTACAGTGAGTCATGCACACCTTGACCTTTTAATAAAGCAGGTAGCAAACCTAACAAAAAAAAGGTGAGCTTGTCTGCAAATGCTACTGTGATCCACATCATCCTGTTGGAATATAGTGTCCAATGTCAAAGGTCCACAAATAGATTACAAATAAAGTTCATTTTTTTATATTGTCTAATATATTATAAAGATCAGAATATTTCTTCCTCCACTTAAAAGCCCACCCACAGCCAGCAATCAAAGCAAGCCAAAGTTCACAAGAAGAGGGAGGAGGAAAAGAATACAGAAAGAGATGAAGCTGGTGTGGTGTCCGGAGGCCGCCTCCAAGGCCTTCGTCGACGCCGTGAAGGCCCTCGCAGACTGCGATCTTGAGGAAGTCAGCGTAGCCGAGCTGGTCTCTGCCCTGACCGGAGGTTGGAAGGCTCAGCTGATCGTGGAGGCATGGGCCCACGACGCCAGCGCTGCCATAGGCATCGCCCTCCGAGCTGCCGTGGGGCATGCGCGAGGCCGCCACGTGTGCGTCGTCCCTGACAAGCAGTCCGCGACAAAGTACGTCGACGCCATGCAGCGAGCGGGAGCCCCGGTGGAGGCGGAGTCGGTGATGACGGGGGAGGCGGAGGAGGTGATGAGGGAGCTGGAGGGGGTGGACCTGATGGTGGTGGATTGCCGGCGTAGGGACGCGGGGAGGATACTGAGGGCGGCGAGGCCGCGGCCGAGGGGGATGGTGGTCGTGTGCAAGGGGTTGGGGCGACGGCAGGACGGCGGGGCAGCCGGGGTGTTCGGGGCGGGGACGAGGGTGGTGAGGTCGACGTACCTGGCGATAGGGACGGGCGTGGAGGTGGTTCACGTCGGCGTCGGGACGGGGCCGAGCTTGGGATGCGGCCGAGGCCGGTGGATCAGGCACGTCGATCGTTGCACCAAGGAGGAGCACGTGTTCCGGCGAAGGTGACAGTCAAGTTTTGGCGACTTTTTTTTGTTTTGTTTATGTTCACTCTTTCAGTATACGTGGAAGTATCATATTTATCCACATGACGCTTCACAACGATGCCCATCAATATGCACAACTATTATACTACAATAATAATAATAAAATTATATATATTCGTGAGATCTGATATAGACAATGATTTAATGTAATCTTTCTTTTTTTTCATTTGGGTTGGGACCAACGTTGATGGGATTATATATTTAATATTTAACATTTTCTTTTATACTGAAAAACTTAAATATTTAATTATTAAATTTTTATTTAAAGCAAGCTGGGATATACATTAATGCCTCTTCCCCTCCCTTGGAAAAAAATCTATTGCTTAATTTAGTATAAGAAATTTTCTAAATGCAACAAAAAATATTAATTATAATATATTTATATATAGTGATGGGTAATTTACATGAAATTAAAAAAATATATTACTATGGATCTTGAAGAAAGTTATACATCAGTCAACCATATACACATGACGATACCAACTTCTCTAGCAAATGATTGAACACCTTTTCTTCAAGCAAATGCATTTAGCATGCCAGCTTAGATGATGTCAACATCAATCTACGCAGGTTGGTTTAGACAAATTCCTTGCCACCCTGATCTTTTATCCAACAAGTCAGGGATCTGAACTCTAATTCATATGGTGAACTCGTCGAGAAGCACAGTGGTACCTCGGTAAGATCGAGTTTGAACCGATCCTACTTGTACTTCCATAGTTTGACCTCCTCCACAAACATACTATGCTAACCTATAGCCTATGATGCCTAAGACCCTAATTGTACTTTCATAGTCTGACCTCCAACACAGACATACTAAGCTAACCTAAAGCCTATGATGGCTAAAGAGCCTTAGTTGCATATCAATTCCCTACTCCACAAAATCAAAATAGTAAGATTTGTATTAAAATAGGCATCTTCTTTTCTTATATTATATAGAAATACCTTAATATAGAAATAAAAATAATTAAACCTATAAAACTCTAACCTTATTTAGTAGAGTATATTCTAAATTAAACATAAAAAAGGATCATGTTAAAACCTCGATGCTTTTTTGTTTTGTTTTTATTAACCTTTTATTTTGCACGTCTCCTTGATCCTTCATAGTGAATGTGCTCACCAAGTTAAACCAGCAATTCTTTGAAAACCTTGACTTGTGACCTGTTAAAAGTTTAATATATCAATATATAACCCCTAATGACACTCATTTTCCTCCAAGTGGGTGGCCAAATTATAACCCACATGACACTCGAATGAAGACCTTCCCTCTCTTCATTAAGTTATCGTAGGTAATCAAACGTCCAAATAGGCATGAAAGATAAATTTGGGAGAGATCCTTGCTCTCTCTTTATGATCAAGTCCTGTTGATCTCCTAACTTTTGATGAGCTCTCATTGGGAGAAACCCCTTAGCAGTACTACCCTTTAAATATCATAATGTTTTCTTATCAAAGCTTTCTGATCAAAGCTTAGCATGTCATTACCATTGAACTCTAATGGTGATGTCCATAAATATATTATACATATAGCCCAATACATTCAAGTCCTAATAGACATTATTTAGACTATGTGGTCATGCAAGTTATCTCATTGGTTTAGCCTCGCCTCTACCCTACCGCATAGTAAAATAGGAAGCTCTGAAGGGACCTAAAGAGTATGAGCCTATCGTCTACCCAACCGTCCCAAGAATATTTTCAAAATCAAAAGAAATCTTTTGTCTCTCTCCAACAAATGATATCAGATAAAAAAATTTAATAATAAGATTTGACAAAAATGAGCTATGAAGACTTGAATAAGTATGAAATAAAAATATTTTCTCTTAAAAATATAAAAATAAATAAAATACATACTAAGAAAGATATTATTGGGATTAATAAGTATTTTAGAATTATATAGCTAATGTACTAGTGAGATAAGAAATCCTAGTAAGAGAATTAGTATTCATGAAGGAGAAAGCCTTAAAAATTAAGGTTTAATTATTCTATAAATACCACATATATATCTAGATTTTGGTAGGGGTGAGAGTAATATTGAATCTCAGATTTTGATGATGAAATCAATTGATGGGTTATTGATCTAATATGGATTGTCAGAAGTTGATTGATGCAGGATTAAATAGAGAGAATGCGACAATCAGATTTGGCCACAGTTAAGTCCATGCATTGTGCCGGGGTTCGGACGATGCGGTTGGGAACTCGCTAGGAGTACGTTGGAAGCTTGCCGAGGGTATCGGGAGCTTACCTGGATGGCGCAAGGGAGTTCGCCAGAAGAAGACCGATACTCGCCGGAAGATTGTCTGGGGTAGCCGAAAGGCTTACCGGGAGTTGGGAAGGTCTTGAAGTGGACTTGTGGCTATTATGATTAAAATTAATTAAGTCATATTTAGCATCATGCAGGTTTAACTATGAACCCAGGATCATAGATCAGACATGAACCCAGGATCAAGCTTAAGTATCGGGTTAAGGATTTGACGATGCAGTGGGAGCTCGCCGGGAGTTTGCTAGGAGATTCACCGAAGGGATCAGGAAACTTTCTAGGAACACACCGGGAGATCGTCGGAGGAAGTCTGTGAGACTCGCAGCTAGAGATTCCAAAGGTTATTGGAATGTGGGAGTGAGGTCATTAAGCTTGGTGGTCATGTTTGATTATAATCTTTAAGTCATAGGTTAAGAGTGAGTCTGATTTGAGTGTGATTTGGAAATTAACTCAAAGAGTTAATCAGGTCCAATATGGGGTTTGATTGAGCTTAGGTTGAGCTTAATTAGTTGACCAAAGAATCGATCAACATCATGTTCAAGCCAGAATTCAGAAAGTGGAGGGAACCACTTTTGCGAAAATTCCGACGGGTAAACCGTTGGTAAGCGACGATTGTACCACTGTACCCAGGATTTCGAGCGGTTGTTAGCAGCTGAGCTGCCCAGGCTGGGCGACTGAATCGCCAGTACCCAGGAATCTAGGCACTTTCAGTAGTTGACCCGCCCAGGCCGGCGGGTGAATCGCTCATACCCAAATTTTTTGGATACGGTTGGATTTTGGCTCCGATTTTGAAGCCAATTTGGGGCCTATAAATATCCCAAGTTTTCTTGTATTCCACACAATAATTTTTGGGGATTATATTCTAAGAAAATATCGTGTGAGAATTATAAGAAAAAGAAAAGAGGTAAGGGAGTGATCAAAGAGTGTAATCTTGTCTCCCTTGTAACCAAAGCGTAAGGGTTTGTTCTTCACCCAAAGAAGATCGGTAGTGGACGTCGGTGTGCCTCAAGAAGGAAGACTCGGGAGTGGACGTAGGCCGTTGGCACCAAACCACTATAAAAATTATAAGTGTTTCCTTGCTTTCATTGCTTACATATTTTTGTATTGACGCTTCCAATTTAACTCAACTCTTTGAAAGCAAAGTTTTCACGATAATTTCTTTCCTTCAAACGTTGCTTATCTTTTCGGTTTGTTTATTAACTTAGCAACTTTCTTTTAATCACTCACTCGTTTCACTAAGAACGAAAAGCTTTGGATTTCCTATCTTGGTTTAATCGAAAAGTTTTCATCTAAACTGAAAATTTATACTTACACTAATTAGCTCCCCCCCCCCCTATTAGTGCCTATTGATCCTAACAGTTGGTATTAGAGCCTCAGTTTTTCTCATTTGGTTTAACACCCAAGAGAAATGACTCTTATTGACTTTCAAGATGACTTTTCTATCGTTCGTCCTCCCATATTCAATGGGACGGACTACACTTATTGAAAAACTCGGATGAGAGTTTTCTTGCTTTCTTTAGACCTTGATTTATGGACTATTATTGAAAATGGATTTGAAAAGTCTTCTCTTCCAATAAATAATTGGAATGATTTGGAGAAGAAGACTTTTTCTTTAAATGCAAAAACTATGAATGTCTTATATTGTGCACTTGATAAAAATGAATTTGATCGGATTTCTTGTTTTGATTCAACTTTCGATATATGACATACATTAGAAATAACACATGAAAGCACACTAAATCTAAATGAATCATTAAACGAAATATCTTACAAAACTGAACAAGAAGAACACATTCTAAAGAACAAGAATGATAATGAATTAAGAACAAATGAAGACCTTCCAAAGAACAGGAAGAAATTTGAACTAAGAACATATGACTCCTCGAGTGAAATCTCGAGTGATAAAGACCTTGAACCCTTGACAAATAAACTGGATAAATTAATTAACATGAACCTTAGAAATGATCTAAAGATGGACAAAACCTCTTGCTATCAATGCAAGAAGTCGAGGAGCTTCGAAGATGAAATGCACAACCAAGAAGTGGAGAACCTCGCTCTTATGGCCATCGACAATGAGGTTAGTGATTTATTGAACATTTATTTTTTAAAATTATTAAACATGTTCCATGATTTGTTTGATGAGTTTAGAAAACTTAGCAAATCTTTTAATTTACTTAAAACTGAACATGATTTGTTAGTTGGTAAAGTTGATGAAATGCAAGAGTTATTAGCATCACATAATCTTAGTTCTAAATATGAAATGCTAGACAACATTAAAGAAGAAAATATCATGTTTAAGACAACGTTAGAAAATTTTAAAATTGGTAGTAAATCCTTGAATATGATCATTGCCAATAAGAGTCATATTAATGCAAGAAAGGGTATAGGCATTGTTGGCAAACACTCAACAAAAGCTAATCATTTTTGTTAAAGGACCTACCTTACATTTACCATCAAAAGTCAAGTATAATTTTTATGAAAGATTAGAAAATATGGCTTATAAATGTCCATTTAAAAATTATAGTCCTTACAAATTAGTTTGGGTTCATAAACGAATCATAAACAATCTTATGCCATTAGAGAAAATGGAAAGAACATATCATGAAGGACACAAACTTAAGTGGGTACCTAAATCAAAACCTCGCATAATATAAAGTTACCTCCTAACAAGGCTAGAAGCACTAAGTAATGTTTTGAAAGTAGATGCTCAAGACTTGAGATCTAATACTCTTTCAAAGCTCACTAGCCTATGTAACAATAACAAAAAAATTATTTGAATTAAGATGTTTGAAGCTTAATGATCCTTGTTTCTATTATAATAAATCCTTTTATTAAAAATAGTTCATCATTATATAATTAATATTGATGATGCATAGTTAGAGCATGCTAAAATTAGAAAAAAGAAAGTATGGTTAACTTAAATAAAAGTCATATGTATGAAAGAAAGATTTTGATGATGATTATTGTATTGATGTGTATTAACTTGTATTGATGATTTATGTTGTTTTTGAACCTAAAAATCATATATGAAATCATCTTTCTTTAAAAGAAAAACTTTTTGATAACATGATAGAATCTTCCAACATATAAAAATCATTGGATTTAAAATGAATCAAAGCATTTGTTTGAAAATATTTTTGCAATGATCATAATGAAATTTCACTTTTGACTTTAAATGCCAATGCATTCTTGAAATAAATTTCAAAAGAAGGATAATTCTTCTTGAAAGAATATTTATCCTATGAATCCTTCAACAAAGATAAAATGATATATTTATTGTTAAATCTCTTTAACTACAAAAATAAATAGAAAACTTTAGCTATTTTCTTTTGGAAAACAATCTATGATGACTTTATTGAAATTTTTGAAAAGTAATTTTTGATGATGATTGTGGATAAGTTTTCAAATGATTTTATTTTAAAAAGAGACTAATGAATTGATTGTGTTATTTTTATGACTCTTGAATTATGAAAGTGACTTTGACGATTTGATAATTTGAACTTGAAGAAATTATTATCATGATTTTGGCAAGTTTAGAAAATAAAACTTAAAAATTTATGAACCATATTCTTGAAAACTTGAAGTTTCATATATATAAATCAGGATCTTCTACTTTTTTCTTCCTTAAAATTAACTTATGATCTTGATATCTATAATATGATATCTTTATGAGATGAAGACTCTTCTTTATTCTCTTATGGTTCTATTTTATCATCTAAAAAGAGATTTATTAAATTAAATTATGTCTTTAATATTCATGAATGTCTTTTGATATCAATATTTATCTTGACATAATTTATTTTAAAACTCATGCATGACATAACTTATCACTAAAATTAGTATTTCTTAAATTTATGATAAGTTAAAAATTGAAAGAGATTTGTATTATCATGAATATTTCCTTAATTTCTTGACTTGACTTTTACATTATCGGAATCATGTTATTGATCTCTATAATTTTCTCTTTTTAATAAAAAGAAGATTTATGATCTTAACAATAATAATTAAAATTTTTATCAAGATCATTATTTTTTATTAAAAAGATTTATCTTTGATAAATTGAGATTATCCCATAAGACTCATTTTTATTATTCACAAAAAATGGGGAAAGAAACTTATTAAACAAAATCATGTCTTTTGATGTTCAAAAATTTGATTTTATCTTTAGTGACATGATCTCCTTGTACTTTTTGGCATAATTTGAATATAAATGCTAAGAAGAAATTATGCCATCATATTTCTTTCTTGACAATGACAAAAAAAGAAAAAGGAGAGATACAATTATTAATATGATTAGAATTAAATTTGGATATGATAATGTTGAATGAGGAAAAATTACTTAGAAGTAAATTAGGACTTTCTAAATGCATGCAACATACTTGATTTATAATTTGAGCTTAATCTACTATCATGTCTTCTTATGAAATTCTTGATTTTTTAATCAAAATTTATAATAAAGATTTTTTTTGCTATACTTGAAATTGCATGAGATGATTTTAAATACATGAGTAGCTTTTAAACTTTTGAATCTCCTTGAATATCCTGAAGTTTTGAGCGTAATTTTAAAATTCACATCTATAAAATTTACATCTTTGAATCTCCTTGAATCTCCTTGAATATACATGAGTAGCATTCTTGTGATATGATATTTTTCATTTCTCTACTTTGATTCTACCTTCTTGCTCACACAAAGTGGAGAAAGGAAATCACTAGCATTTCAAGAGACTAATAAGTCTATTAATTATATTTTGAATCTCTTAAAAGTGATTTGATGATTTTGAAATTGAATGAGTGATTTACCTATATCATGGTTTTGATTTCTTGGAATTACAACTTGAAATCTTTTATGAATCAAAATTTTTTATTATGTGTTCCCGTATTATCTAAAAAGAAATTTTTATACAAATCATGAACTTGACACCTTGAGATTTCTTATGAATAAATCAAGAGATTTTATTTTATTTATTTCTCTTATAATTTATCTCTCGATAGTCATAATTTATCTTTATGAATTGTACATCTCATCACTATATTAATTTTTCTTGGTATATTTCATATGATGATTTGAAAAATGATGTAATGGGAAAAGTTTTACACTATTTCTTCTTTTTGACAATGACAAAGGGGGAGCAAAACTTGTTTACTTGCATGATGTAAATTGTTAGCTTGAATATTATAAAGGAAGCAAAAATTTGCTAGCTTGCACTTCTCAAAAGAGAAAAAGAGATTACTAGCTTGTATGTTTTAAAGTGATAAAAAATTTACTAAATTACTAATCTCTTATATGTCAAAAGCTTACTAATTGCACTTCTCCTTTTAGTTGATGACAAAGGGGGAGAAGATATGATGATGTGAAATCATGTATGATGATAATGCATGTTGATTTTTAAAAATATACATGATGATTTGAAATAATAATCATAATTTTATAAGATGACGTATTGCATATGATGTGGTTAAAATAGTTTCAACTTAGACTTTTGAGCTCATCTTAATATTCTTTTTGAAATTTATTAAGAGCTCTTCTTAACGATGTTTTACAACTCCTCCCTTATTTTCTTTCCTTCTTTTTCACAAGAGGAATAAAATTATTTATGACTCATGTCGTATTCTACAAAGGGAGAGCAAAGACTCATGTACCTTAAAATTCTAAGTCATATATTTCACCTTTTTTTTATGACAAAAGGGGAGAAATATATATTGATGACACATGATATTGATTGTTAACTCATGATATCGATGATATACACTGATTACACATGATATAGATATAGAAATGGATTGGACATCTTGGATATGGATATGAGTGCATAATTCTTATTATGATTTGATGACTTGATGAAATTCATGATTTGATGACTTGATGCATATTTATGTTGAAATTTACATAAAATATTAATTGTTTGAATTTAAGAGTGTATGATTCTCTTAAATTTAAGTGACAAGGATTTAGGGGGAGTTAGAATTAAGTCCTATCATCAATTGATGGTCATCATCAAAATGAGAGAGATTATTGAATCTCGAATTTTGATGATGAAATCAATTGATGAGTTATTGATCAAACATGGATTGTTAGAAGTTGATTGATACATGATTCACTATGATAGAGAGAATGTGACAATCAGGTTTGGCTAGAGTCAAGTCCATGCATTGGGCTAGGGTTCGGACGATGCGGTTGAGAACTCGCTAGGAGTGCGTCGGAAGCTTGCTGAGTGTATCGGGAGCTTGCCTGGATAGAGCAAGGGAGTTTACCAGAAGAAGACCGAGACTCACCGGAAGATTATCGGGGGTAGCCAAAAGGCTTGCCGGGAGTTGGGAAGGTCTTGAAGTGGACTTGTGGCTATTATGATTGAAATTAATTAAGTCGTAATTAACATCATGTAGGTTTAACCACGATGGGAGAAGGAGTTACAGATCAGACATAGACCCGGGATCAAGCTTAGGCATCGGGCCAAGGATTGGACGATGTGGTGGGAGGTCGGTAGTGATTAAAGAGTGTGTGAGAAATGTAATAGTGTAATCTTGTGTGAGAAATAATTTTAGGGATTATATTATGAGAAAATATTATGTGAGAAATGTAAGAAAAAGAAAAGGGGTAAGGGAGTGATAAAAAAGTGTAATCTTGTCTCCCTTGTAAGCAAAGTGTAATAGTTTGATCTTCACCCAAAGAAGATCGGTAGTGGGCGTCAGTGTGCCTTAAGAAGGAGGACACGGGAGTGGACGTTGGTGTCAAACTACTATGAAAATTATGAGTGTTTGATAGAACCCTAGAATGAGCTCTATAAATTTTGATCCTTGAGGGGGATCAACGCTTGGAATGCTATAGGGGTTCCTCCCTCTTAGACTCGGCACAAGGCTAAAATAAAATCGATAATTGCTTGATTCAAGAGGAGGGCGACTACATCTTTAAATAGGGATCAAAACCCTAGCCTAAGGGGGTGCTTGCCTAAGTAAAATTACCCATTTGTCCCTCCTATAGCTGACCTGCCTTAATAGGAACAGGGGGCGACTAGGTTGGCTATATAGCTGACCTAAGCAGGGGGAAACCTTAGTTGACCAACCCAGTAAGGGAGGTGGCGGCCACTAAGCCCTAAGGGCTAATCTAAACCCTAGCCATACTCCTTTATAAGATAGGAGTGGCTTTATTATAACCTAGTAGGATTTTATTGACTACTTTTTAGGGAGATTAGGACTCAACCCTGCTAGAGTCCTATCAAACCCGCCATCTTAAAATCAGCCTTGTCCTCAAGGCTGAGGTTCCATGAACTCGGGGAACCGGGTCTTCAGCTCCTCATATGATTCTCATGCTATTATCAATTGAACTTTGGCCTCCTCATCAGCTGGGGTGTTAGTTGGAAGGATTTGGGCTGAGTCATCTTCTTTAAATTTCCATTTGAGGTGGGATGCCCGACGGATCAACTGTAATCTTGATCTGGTGCGCGGATCTGATCTCCAGGTTAGGGCTCCAATGTGGTCCCCAATTTTGTAAGGCCCAAAGAAATAGGGAGACCACTTCCTTAAGGCTCGAGTTTCCTGCTGATCGGGTTGGAGGTGTAAGAAAACTCGATCTTCAATTTTTTGTCCATTTTGAAGTTTGTCGGGAGGCCATTTCTTTTTTGCATGTGTTGGCGTGAGCATGAATTATAATTCTTTTGGGCTTACTCCTCTTTCTGCCATGGACTTATATCTAGCCAAATTTTAAATTTGGTAGCAATGAGTATCCCCTTTAAAAATCTTGTGTGAAGTATGGGGGAAGCCTCGGTGTCAATTAGGAGTCGACCATCTTGCATAAGGGTGACGCCGATCCCAACTTTGGATATGTCTGCTCCAAGTATGAACACATTGCCACGTTCAGGTAATGCTAGCATCAATATAGATGGCATCATGGCTATGGGGGTCATGTGGATGCCTTTCTTCTATTCCTTCTTGCGATCGTGGGCCGTGGATCCGAGGTCATCATCAGGGAAGACTTCTAATATCATGATCTGCTCCTTGGTAAAGTCGTGGAAGTAGCCCGAGATGAGGGAGCACTGCATCAGAACCCATAGCTAGTTCAGCTGAATATGACACTTTAGGAAGAGCTTATCCCTGTAGACAAAGAGGCAAATTTTTTTGAGATAAAGTGTCATTGCAAGGAAAAGTTATGGTCGAATGATCCGTATCTCTCACGGCTCTTGGACGATCTTTTTAGCTTCGGTTCTCTGAAAATATGGACAACAATATGGCCGAATATGTGTTGGTGGTTCCCCTTGTAAGACCAACATATGAGGGTTTTGCAGTCTGGTAGGAAGGAGTCGACTTGGTTCAGCGGACGTGCTTGAGATTTCAGTGAGCTTCTCCAAGCATTGTGTCAATATCATCTTTTCTTCGTTCTCTACTTTCCCACATAAGGTCACCTCTTTTCTTTTGTCATTCATAAGGTCGTTGGAGCTCCTGGTGTCGACGAGGATGGTGATGGGCTGATGCTTGATGAAGCCATCAATGTCCAATATATGTGGTGGAGCATGAAAGGTGTGGGCGATTGATTGTGGTTTTTCCTTCATATCCTTCTCCTCGGACTCGAGAGTCATATCTTTGAGTTTGGGTTCTTAAGTGGGCTCAACCAATAGAGGTATCTCTTTTTTACAATGGTGGTATCGGCTCCACAGTTTATTATAATGCCAACATAGGCCCTTTGTCGATCTATCGCGAAACTCTTCTCTTGTTAACTTTTTTGACTGAGGTGACTAGCTGGTGGTAGATGGGGCCAAGAGTCTCTGTTCTGTTGGTCGTGCGGCGGCTTTGGTCCTTCGAGCATCTTGGTTCATCCTGTCTTCGTGTAGTCGTGCGAAGGATATGGCTGCCTTAAGTGTGTGCGGTTGTCGCGCTTTAACTTCTTCTTGAATCTCCAGCTTTAAGCTCTCAATAAAAGATCTCGATATATATTTTTTAGACTAATCACAAGTTTGATTAGTTAACCTTTCAATGATTTGGTACTCTTGGATGGTAGAGGTTTGACGGATCTTCGTTAGTTCTTCGTCATGGTTCTTGTAATTGATTGGTGCTGAAGATTTATATGTTTTTGGTTGGGATGTGGCTCTCATGTTCTGAGCATCTTGATTGAGGTACCCTTCTTGAAGTTGTACAAAGGAGATCGATGTCTTCGAGGTGTAGGGCTGCCATGTCTTATCCTCGCTTCTTACCTCTGATGGGTTCTTTTTGCAATCAAAATTTGCTCCATGTTGTGATCTTCTTAGGCTTGGTGATTGACCCAATCTAAACTCCTCAAAGAGAGTGCATAATTTAGCATCCATACGCATCTCGAAAGCCTCCAATTTGACTTCGAATAAGCCCAGCAATGTCATGACATAAGGATCTCCAACCTGTCAAACAAACTGACTGAAAAGTGTAGCTGCAATTTTTAAGTTGAAGGCAGTGAATGACAGCAATGTCGGGACTGCGGGAGTGAAGTCTCCAAGTGGAGAATGATAGTCAAGGGTAGTAGCGACGGTGGAGGAAGAAAAGGGCAGCAACAACATCGGTTGCGACTACGCTGCGACTTTATGACTGCAAGTGGCATCGGTTGCAGCAAGGGTGCGGCTGCAATAGGAGGAAGACGGGGCAGCAATGTACACAGCTATTGCAGAGGAGGGCAGTAGCGGTATGAAGTGAGAGACGACTACTATTTTGTTCAATTTGTTACTGGCCATGATCAAGATAGTTGGCAGCAAATGATTATTGCGGGCTGTGATGTAAATAAATTACAGCAAAAGATCGTTGCTGGTAGCTTTTTGCCGCAAGGATCGCTGCTGGCTGTGATCAAGGAGGATGGCAGCAAGAGGTCGCTGTTGGCAGTGTTGGGTAGCAAAAGATGTGTGCTGCGGTTGAAGGGATAAGGGAGATTGGGCAGTTGAAAGATTGGTGGATCGAAGGCTTCAGTTTTTGGGTGTGGTTTGTGGCTGTTTTGGGTGCGATTTGGGGCTACAAATTGGTGTGGTTTTAGGATTGTGATAGTAGTAGATGAAGGTTAGAGAAATAGATTTTAGATCTGGGATAAATGGCAGCAAAGGTAGGTATATCAGTAAGAAAAGTTGGCTGAAAAGGTAAGTGGATCGATAAGAAAGTAGGCTACGGTTAGGGCTGATTTGGGTGGCTGTTTGGTTTCGATTTAGGGTAGGGTTTTGAAGGATTTTTGGTAAGGATGGTAGGGTTTGTGATGAGGAAAAGAGAGTCCGAAATCTCACAAAAAGTAGCACTCAAATCCGATAGAATTCGATGAAAAAAAGTACGACGATGTGCAGTCCTACCGAACAAATTTTATGTCAGAGAAACGATGACTTATCGACATAATTTTCAGAGGAAAGTGCAAGGAAATTATACATAAACCCTTGGTTTAGATGTTGGGAATACCAGTAAAAAGTTTGGCAAAATTTTGACAGTGTAACAGTAGGGAAATAGGGCAAAAGATAAAAGGTAGATCCTTCATCGTAAAAATTCTAGAACTAGGTGCTGATGAAAGATTACACAAGAAAACCGATTCTAGAAGGATTTTTTTTGAGAAATTAATATCAGATGAAAGCCAGGTTGATCTTTGGAATAGTATAAAAATTTGGCCAAAAAGGATGAACAAAAGTTCAGTTTCAAGAAGCCAATAGACGGAAGGTAGATTCTCCATCGTAAAATTTCAGCACTGCACGACAAGTCCGGATCCAGAAGGAGTTTTTTTATGAGGTTAGTCTTAGATAAAAGCTAAGATGATCTACGAAATTATATAAACGTTTCAGCCAAAAAGGATGATTAAAAGTTCAGTTCCAAGAAGCAACAATTAGTTAAAAATTTCTGCAATGTTTCGCCTTCACAACGATGATAACGTTTACGATGGTAAAATTTTACAGTAAGAAAATTTTGGAAAGACATCTCCCACATATAAGATAGAGGAATAGTAGTAGCAAGAGGCGTGGGCTTTGGAGTTTTTACCAGATCTTTGATGTTGACGCAGAGGAAGACAACAGATTGATGGATAGGCGGTTTGGTGGGCAACGATCGAGGCGATGTCAAAAGCAATTGTGGGAATTACTTGGGAATGTGGAGGCGTGGATGACGGCTACAGGGGCAGCACGATCGTTGCTCTGATACCAATTGATAGAATCCCAGAAGGAGCTCTATAGATTTTGATCCTTGAGGGGGATCAACCCTTGGAACACTATAGGGGTTCCTCCCTCCTAGACTCGGCACAAGGTTGAAATAAAATCGATAATTACTTGATTCAAGAGGGGGGGTGACTACATCTTTAAATAGGGATCAAAACCCTAGCCTAAAGGGGTGCTTGCCTATGTAAAATTACCCCTTTTCCCCTCTTATAGCTGACCTACCTTAATAGGAATAGGGGACGACTAGGTTGGCTTTATAACCGACCTAAGCAGGGGGAAACCCTAGCTGACCAACCCAATAAAGGAGGTGGTGGCCACTAAGCCCTAAGGGCTAATCGAAACCCTAGTCATACTCCTTTATAAGATAGGAGTGGCTTTATTACTATTTAGTAGGGTTTTATTGACTACTTCTTAGGGAGATTAGGACTCAACCCTACTGGAGTCCTATCAGTGTTTCCTTGCTTTCATCGCTTACATATTTGTATTGACGCTTTCGATTTAACTCAACTCTTTAAAAGTAAAATTTTCACGATAAGTTTTTTCTTTCGAACGTTGCTTATCTTTCTGGTTTGCTTATTCACCTAGCAACTATCTTTTAATCACTCACTCGTTTTACTAAGAATGAAAAGCTTCAGATTTCCTATCTTGGTTTAATCGAAAAATTTTCATCTAAACTAAAAATTTATACTTGCACTAATTCAAACCCCCCCCCCCCTCTTAGTGCCGATTGATCCTAACAAGGAAGATTTGAGAAATATTTTTGTTGCTCTTAAGTTTATCTATATAGTGAGAGAATGATATCTAGGGTTAGTTTTTAAGGAATACTAGAGAAAAAGTCTAAATTCTTCAAAGTTTCATGATGAATAATCTAATAATTATAAATTCTTAGAAGTGTAGATTTGAGAAAAAAAGTTTTTAAAGAGAGTGTATAAGAAAATTTATAGTTGAGTGATGATAACTAGGATATTTTATAATTCATTTTGTTGAATTTTAAATTTTGATAATAAAATCAATTGATAAAATAGTGATCTACTCAGTGTTTGAGAAAAATGATGTAGGACTAACTTCAATTATAAAAAGGTAAAACAATTGAAGCAGAAGAATCATATGTTGGGCCAGAGTTAGAGATCGAGCATCGGGCCAGAAGAATTGGACAGTGCACAAATATTGGATGTTGCGGGAGTCAACATGTCGATGGATTAGGCGATACGTTGAAACGAAGTTCAAATGAACTAATAACATGCTGGGCAATAAAGAATTTTTATCTTTAGTTGTTTATATCTTAATTATCAAATGTTAGGTCTAAATTATGTTAGTTTTGTGTGTAACCATGCCAACTCAATTAAGAGCCTATTAGGCCTTTATTGGGGTTGATTTGGACCAACCGGTAGGCTCATTTAGTGACCAACAGTTGAGTCAACTGATGGCACCGTCATACCAAGCGATGGAACTGCTATGAACAGAAAAATAAAGTACAAAATCTCTCATGTTTCCAAGCGATAGTACTACTTAGAGTAGGGTTGATTTGGGCCCACTGGAAGGCGCATTTAATGGCCCATAGTTAGGTCAATCGGTGACACGATCATACTAGGCGGTGAAACCGCCTATGAGCTAAAAAATGAAGTACAAGGTCACCCATGTTGCTAAGCAGTATTACCGTCCAAACTAGGTAATGGTACAATCAATAGTTAATGTTATAGGTGATGGTACCTGTTAGGATTGTTAGGATCAATTGACACTAAGAGAAGGGGGGGGTAGTTGAATTAGTGCAAGTATAAATTTTCAGTTTAGATGAAAACTTTTTGATTAAACCAAGATAAAAAATTTGAAGCTTTTCATTCATAGTGAAACGAGTGAGTGATTAAAAAAAAATTACTAAGTTAATAAGAAAACCAGAAAGATAAGCAATGTTTGAAGAAAAAAATTTATCATGAAAACTTTACTTTCAAAGAGTTAAGTTAAATCAGAAGCGTCAATACAAAAATATATAAACGATGAAAGCAAGTAAACACTCACAATTTATACAATGGTTCGACACCAACGACCTACGTCCATTCTTGAGTCCTTCTTGAGGCACACCAACGTCCACTATCGATCTTCTTTAGGTGAAGACCAAACCCTTACACTTTGCTTACGAGGGAGACAAGATTACACTCTTTGATTATGTCACGCCCCCCGAACTAAATCACATTCGAGAGGTGTGACTCTGTCATATAAATATTATAATTATCACAATCCATCCAGGATCCAATCAAACATTTGAGGACATCGAGAAAACATTCATTCTTCAAAATTCATATATATAAAATATGTGTATTTTATAAACATACATAGCATCACTCAAACATCTATGAAACCCAAAGCTAACTCAACAGATATTAACCACACTTATAATTCACCAGCGAAAGAATCTATACAATCACCAAACTAACCATTTACCTCAAATTCACTTCATCGTAGACAAAACTCAGCATTCCAAAGTAACTCCAAACGTAAGAGGTCATTTAAAACTTTTACATAATACATCAATAAAATTCATCGACAACATTTCATTACACTCGAAATATACTTATACAAGAACCACAATAAATCATCCGATAATACTTGCCAACAATCTGTTTAGCTCTCCACTGCCTCAACACAAGCTTAACATTCAATGAGTGTCAAGTTGACCTGAAAGAGTTGATAACAAAGGAGTGAGCTAGAAAGCTCAGAAGCGTTTAACAAATCCAAGATAAGGGCGAATAGCATACAAACAAGCTGGTATCAAGATACAAAGCAGAGATACAAGAATTCATGGATATCAACCCATTAGATATAGGAGTTCAAATGTCATTTCATTCCAAACATATTTGGTTCATAACAAATGGAATATAGAGTATTTGGAGCATATCAATCATGTACACATATTTCGAAGCATCTCAAGGCACATAGGACATTCTCGGAACATATCAATGGAGTATGAAATAATTAAGAACATATCAATAGCAATTGAAACATTTCAGAATAAAACAATGGCATGTGGAATATGTCAAAGCATGTCGAGGATGTAAACATATTGCTAAGCATATCAATGGTGAATGGATAATGTCAGAACGTAGCAAAGGAACAAACAAGGAACAAAAGATTATAAATCGAATCAAACATAATCAGACAGTCCATTCTTATCCAAAGCACATATATGAACTCACAAGCAATACCTTGGATATCATATCAAAACATATAGAGGGTGAAGTGGATACAGACAGAATATGATTCATCCATTTCTGAATGACCATCAGACAGAAGTCTCCCACGTCTGGGAGCTCCATCCACCCACGTCTGGGTGAAGTCAGAAGGGGCCGGCAGAGCATCGCGGGCTCAAAGCATAACTCCTTTTACCATTTCTGGCAAAGGTTCACATTATCCCACAAACACCGAAATACAAAAGGACATAAGCAATAAACGTGACATATATCGGAAGCACATGCGAAACAATGAAATATACATGTATTAATATAAAGCAATACGATGCCAACATAAACAGTCACAATTTGCATTCTGATATGCAAAGAATAAAGGACAAGAGTGCATAAGAATTTAAAGCAATAATGTAAGGCTCAATTGAAGAAAGAACTTTAATTAGATCATAGACAGGATATGATCCAATGGCATATCAAAAACATAGATGGTGAAGTGGGATCATAAGCATAATGTGGTCCATCTGACCACCAAACATAATAGAGCATCATAGGCTCCAAGCATAACATACCCTTTACCATTTCTGGCAAAGGTCCAAAAAGTATCCGAAAAACACCGAAGTACAAAAGGACAAGTGCATTAAAATGGGTAGGTATTGGAAGCACATGCGGAACAATGAAAAATACATGTGCCAATATGAACTAATAAGATGGAAACATAAACTTTCACATAGAGCAAACAGAATAGGTAGGGAATAAGAGTTAAGAGTTCAAAGCTAAATTAAAGAAGAATTCATTTCCAAAAGGTAAACAAGAATAGACAAAGATCAACAAACACATGATTCCAATAGAACTTAAGAAGTATATAGCATGAAACATTTAGACAATCAATTATGCTCCAAATTACTGAAGATGGTATGGACAAAAGAGTATGCAAATCTAGTTTCTCATGAAACAGATTTTGCATAAATCAGAGTGTCCAACATGAAGTTATGAGCAATTAAGCGAACAAAAGTTAGAATATCGAAACTAGACTCAAGTCTATACATTCAAGCAGGAAAGATATTAATTGCAAGGTTGTAACAATCAATTGTTCTTATCAAGATAAATACAAAGATTGAGATGCCAATATTTACATCCAAGCAGGAAAGAGATTAATTGCAAGATTATAACAATCAATTTAATCTTATCAAGATGAATACAAAGATTGAGATAACAATACAAAAGGATTGAGATATTTGAAATGTTATAATAGCTCAATTCATCATAACAAGATAGACGAAAGGCTCCAACACTTACATGGTTATATTATTTCAGTCGATCATATTAAGTTAAAAACAGAATGGTAATACAAAAAGGTTGGAACACTTGATTTTCAATGATTTTGATCCAAGTCCTTAAACCCAAATTCTTTTTTTTCTTTTTTTTTCTTTGCTTTCTTTCCTTCTCTTTTCCGTGTTTTCTTCTCTTCTTTCTTCCTTCACAATTACACCTCGTGTAAAATATGTGAGGGACACAATCACCTCCTCAATCTCTCTTTCTTCTCTCCTTTCTCCTACTGCTGCAATCACAGCCCTCTTCCTCTTCTCCTTCTTTTCTTATTCTTCTTCTTTCCGCTAGCAACAACCTCTTCTTTTCCCCTTCTATTTTTCCCCTTCTATTCTTTCTTTTCTCCCAGCCACAGCCCTAGCTGCAGCCTTCTCCCTCTTTTTCCTCCTTTCTCTTCTTTCTTTTCTCCTCTTCTTCCTCTTCCTTCCTTTTCTTCTTTCCTCTTCTTCTTTTCCTGCCGCAGCTGCCACAGCCGCAGCCACCCCTTTCCTCTCCTTTCCCTTCTTCTCTCCTCTTCTTCTCTTATTCCTTTCTCTTCCCCAACTCACTGCACCTCCTCTGTTTCCTCTGCAGGAAACAGAGGTGCAGCAACAACAGCTGCAACCTCCTTCTTCTCTTCCCCTTCTTCCCTCTCTTTCCCATCGCACAGCACCTCCTCTGTTTTCACTGCAGGAAACAGAGGTGCTGCCCCACTTTCTTCCTTCCTTCTTCTCTTCCTCTTCTTTCATTTTCTTCTTTCCCCCTTCGTCTCCCCCTGCCGCAGCTGCTACTGCTGCAGCTACAGCCACAGCCGCAGCCCCCTTCGTCTCCCTCTCTTTTCCCTTTTCTCCTTCTTCTTTTCTTCCAGCTGCAGCCCCTTCTTCCTCTTCTTTCCCTTCTTCTCCCCCAACTCACTGCACATCCTCTGTTTCCTCTGCAGAAAACAGAGGTGCAGCAACACATGCCGCAGCCTCCTTCCCCTCTTCTCTTTTCCCTCTCCCTTCTCTTCTCCTTCCCTTATCACCACCGCCTCTTCTCCCTCTCATCTGTTTCCCTCGGTAAGAGGCATGTAGAAGGCGGTGGAAGGCGGATAATAATAGTGCTTTTCTCTTTTTTTTTCGTGACTTTACATTTTAATCCTTAAAAGAGTTATATTCACGATTAATTCTTCATAATTTTCAATTATATCCTTGTATAATTTTCAGGGGTATCACAGATTACTTCCATACCCTTTTTCTTTTTTCTTACAATTTTTACATAATATTTTCTCAAAATATAATCCCCAAAAATTTTCAACCGTCGAAAGTGTCCAGATTCCTGGGTATGGGCGATTCAACCGCGCAGCTTGAGCGGCACATCGCTGACAGCCACCCAGAATCCTAGGTACGATGGTACAACCATCGCTTACTAGCAGTTTACCCGTCGAAATCTCCACAAAATTGGTTCCCTCCACTTTTCGAATTCCGATTTGAACATGATGTTGACCAATTCTTTGGTCAAATAATTGAGCTCAACCTGAGCTCAATCAAACCCCATAGTAGACTCGATTGCCTCTTTGAGTTGATTTTCAAATCACACTCAAATCAAACTCACTTTAACTTATGACTTGAAGATTATAATCAAACATGATCACCAAGCTTAATGACCTCACTCTCACATTTCGGCAACCTTCGGAATCTCCAACGGTGAGTCTCACGGTCTTCCTCCGACGATCTCCCGACGTGTTCCTAGCGAGCTTCCCGATCCCTTCGGTGAATCTCCTAGCGAACTTCCGGTGAGCTCCCACCACATCGTCCAATCCTTGGTCCGATGCCTAAGCTTGATCCTGAGTCCATGTCTAATCTGTAACTCCTTCTCTTGTCGTGGTTAAACCTGTATTATGCTAACTACGACTTAATTAATTTTAATTATAATAGACACAAGCCCACTTCAAGACCTCCCCAACTCCCGGCAAGCCTTTCGGCTACCCCCGATAATCTTCCGGCAAGTCTCAGTCTTCTTCTGGCGAACTCCCTTGCTCTATCCAGGCAAGCTCCCGATACCCTCAGCAAGCTTTTGACACACTCCTGGCGAGTTCCCAACCGCACCGTCTGAACCTCGGCCCAATGCATGGACTTGACTCTAACCAAACCTGATTGTCACATTCTCTTTGTCGTAGTTAATCCTGTATCAATCAACTTCTAATAATCCATATTAGATCAATAACTCATCAATTGATTTCATCATCAAAATCTGAGATTCAACAATCTCTCCTTTTTTGATGATGACAATCAATTGATGAAAGTGTTAGAACCCTTATGGATTCTAAGCTTGGGGTGATCTCTATAGGGGATCGGCCTCCTTGGAACTCTATAGGGGCTCCTCCCTCGGTACTCAAGTCATTGGCTAAAGAAAGATTAATTTATTCATGAGAAAAAGTGGATGATTACAATGCTATTTATAGACCTTCAATCCCTAATTCCTAAGAGGACTCATACTTCAAGACTCCTACCCTCATCCAACTCCTAAGCAACTCATAATGCAACTCTAAGTCCAACCACCAACCGGCCCATCTAGGGATGGGCCGATTGCTTTATTGTTTCCTAATCGTATTCTAATTTAACCCCTCCTTGACCAACCCCTCTTTAACTAGGATAAGGGGTGGTTAATAAAGGTAACATGCATCTTACTCTCCCCTTAAATATCTTCCTCAATTAATCCTAACCTAGCCGGCCTCCTTACTTTCCTTAATAGGGATCAACTAGATATGATTTACATGAATGCCCCTTAGATTTTACATGATTGTTCTCTTCCGTGAAACTAAATTCGGACTCCTCTAGCTAGAGTCCTAATAGACTAGTCCTCGTCAAATCAGCTTTGTCCTCAAGGCTGAGACCCCATGAACTTTGGGTCTTGATATGCAATTCTCCTTGAAGCTTCTTTGTGGTATCCATGGTCGGCGCACTGTGGTTCGACGGTCCAGCATTATCTTGTATCTCTCCATCAGGGGTAGTAGTATTTGGACGGTGGTGCATCACGATCCTATGATCCCATGCGATCATCAACTGAACTTAAACTTTCTCATCAGTTGGGATATCTGGTGGATGAATCTGAGCTGAGTCATCCTTTCTAAACTTTCATTTGCGGTGAGATACTTGAAGGATGAGTTGTAATTTTGAATTAGTGCGCAAGTTCGATCCATAATTTATGGCTTCAATGCGATCTCTAATTTTGTAGGGTCTAAAGAAACTAGGAGACCACTTCTGTGAGGCTTGAGTTTTCATAAATTCCTGCTAGTATGGATGAATATAGAGAAAGATTCGATATTTAATAATAAACTTCCTTCTACTCCAGCATTTATCGGATGACTGTTTCTTTCTTGTGCGGGCTGGCATATGTATTGATAGCCTGGCCTTCCTCTGTGATGATAGTTGCCTTCTAGTAAAATTCATAGTAAGATGAGATCGATTTGAGTTTGGAAGGAGCAGAACCTGTAATTTTTCAGGAATTCCTTTTATCTCCTCTTCGTGCTGTTGTCTTATATCATACCAAGCCACAAATTCAACAAAGGTTAGCATTCTCTCATCATTGATTAGTAGCTTTAGGTGATTTGGAGTGAGGGCTTTATTGATGTAGGCTAGGGGTTAGTCATCTTACATGTGGATAACATAATTTCTAGTTCCCGATGCATCAATAATAAACACTTTATCGAAGTCGGGTAAAGCTAGCATTGATGTAGATGGCATCGTGACTGTAAATATCCTGTAGATAGTGGACGTGTGGATGCCTTCCTCCTGTTCCTTCAGAATTTTGATCTCCATCCGGTGTCATAGATTCCATGCTGGTACTATTGCTGGAGGGACTCAATTTTCTTGCGGTTGTGGGCCGTGGATCGGTGGTCATCATCAGAGAAGACTTTAAGCATTATAGTCTACTCCTTGAAGAAGTCATGGAAGTAGCTCGAGATTTGGGGTTGTAGCTTTAGAAGCCATAGCTGGTTCGGGCGGATGTGGCACTTCAAGAAGAGTTTATACCGGTAAATAACGAGGCAAAATTTTTGGAAATAAAGTACCGTTGCAAGGGAAGGTCGTGGCTGAATGATTTGTGTCTCCTGCGTCTCTTGGATAACCCTTTTGGCTTCAGCTCTCTAAGGATATGGATAGCAATATGGCCAAATATGTGCTAGTGGTTTGTTCTACAAGATCAGCATATGAAGATCGTATAACCCGATAGGAAGTAGTCGGCTCGGTTCGATGTAGGCGTCTGAAATTTCATAAGCTTCTGCAAGCGTTGTGTCAAGATCGTTATTACTTTGCTTCTATGTTTCTCGCATAAGGTCACTTGTTCTCCCTTGTCATTCATAAGGTTGTTAGTACACGGATCTGTCTGGTTATCTCAATGTCCCTCTTGAGTAACCAACCTATGACCGGGATTATTTAGGATCTGTGTTTAAAGGTGAATCGATCTCATTATCATGATCTCATCACGATCCGACTCCCATTGCACAGAACCAAGGACATCACAATATATATGTAATAGATAATGTGAGAATATGCCAATATTAATCATAAGCAAAAAGATCATACAGCGTGTCACAGTGCCATCACTCACGTGATTGGCTTACAGGGCACCTGTAACCAGCAATCTCCCACTTGACCAAAAACTAATCACCTATGTGTCTGATCTCCATCAGACCGCTGTGACGCTTAAATACAATTTAAGCCAGCGGCTTCGTAGAAATCTGACAAGTGAAGACTAATCATGAATATACCTGAAGCTTCTCCAAGCTTCTGTTTCACTTTATCTGCAAGGTAGTCCTTACAGTTCTTCTTCCAATTCCCATCTTAGCCGTAGTGGAAGCACCGTCCTTTGTCCTTTGCCAGGTCTTTCTTGATAACTTTTGCCTTGGTCTTTCTTTGCCCTTGCCCTTCTTAAGGGTCTTACTAGCATTTCTTTTCCTATTAGTCTCACCAATATAGAGAACTGACTTCTCTTTCTTGATAGTACTCTCAGCTTCCCTCAATATATTGAGGAGCTCAGGTAGAGTCACCTCAAACTTGTTCATATTAAAGTTAATAATGAACTGTGAAAAAAATCTAGTAGGGACTGAAGTATAAGATTAACATACAGGTTATCCTTTAGGACTATCTTTATACTTCAGAAAGCGAGCGATCTCATCCTCACTTGCCCTTTCCTCCAACGTGGGCACAATCGTATTAAGGACATATATGATTTTCTCTTTCGTGAGAATAATTCTCAAATTATAGAGCCTTTGGACCAATGAGGCAGTTGGCATTAAATATGCCACATAGGGGTTTTGCAAGTGACAAACAATATATAACAAAAATAAATTACATGCAGATTTTGCAGAGAATACTAATTAAGATATGGACTTCTATCTTAATATACTCCCACTATTTTCCTAGCGAATCACGCGACACCCTCGACGCGTGAGACGAAAGTCTCTAGCAGACGCCTAGTGAGGATCAAGATCCAATTGACGTCTTAGTGCAATCTCGAGGGACTCGACCAACTACACTAAGCCCAAAAGGTAGACAACTCTTGTCAATCACAACTCCTTATGAATCCTATCATGTTCGACCTCCGAATCATCATGGTCTCGACTGCTCGACCATTCATAAAGTTCAATTAAGTCATCACCATCGTTACAAGATGAGTCTGATTCGTTGGATATACTCTCGACTGCTCGATCAAGTCATACCATGTTCTCAGGTCATCGGTGACATATATATGTCATAGGCAAGAACTCGATCATGTAGATAGGTAAGCCTCGAGTGACTTGACCAACTCAACCTATATCGGGATTCAATTTCCTCTTATAACGATGGAAGGCCATGTGGGTCAATCTTATTGCCTCACGCTTACCGACTTAATATTATCGTAGGAGGGGTTTTTATTTTGTATCGGTCTCCTAATATATCGTGTCACACACATACATATTTAATATATATCTACATCGCATGCATATATATATATATATACATATATCTAGTAGGTGTATAACACATCACATATGCAAGCCACACCAGATGATCATCAGCCGCCACCTAATATGATTAAGCCCGAGCCAATGGGTCTAATCATTTACAATAGGATCTATGTGTGCATTAGCGCATCTCCATGCCCTGTGATTGTTGATCTCGTTATCATCGGTTCCGTCGGATTGTCGCATCACCATACGTCGTGATCTCCCACCATGGCATTGTGGGTCCCACTGTAATATCCACGCTCCCGCTACGCCTCTCAATGTAATTACAAATAATCACAAGCACGTAGACCCAACAATAAACGAGAAAAAATAGAGGCTCGCAGGCTCCAATAATAATAATAATAATAATAATAATAATAATAATAATAATATCATAATTACACACATCACAACAATGACTCATGATCATCCATCCACATCATACATCACATGTACATCACATCATATGTAGGATTACTAGATATATATAATTAATTAAACTATTTAATTAATTATTTTTCTAAAAATCAAGACATGCTTAGAATTTCAAGAATTGTCAAGGGTATTTTCCTAATTCTGGGTGAGAAGACAATCCTCAGAATTTTTAAAATATCGAGGGTATTTTAGGAATTTTGTACACGAGGACAATCCTCGAAATTTCCTGAATTCATAGGGCAAGATCATCCTTTTCTTAAAAGGATGCCCAAGCCCTCTTGCCCCCATCTGCGCCATCGGCTTCCCCTGCAAGGGGGTTTTGGCCATGGCCGACCGCCCCCTTATAGGGGGGCCTTGGTCGCAGCAGGTTGCCCCTTGCAGGGGCCTGGCCGTGGGTGGGCAACACTGCATGGGGGCTGGCCGTGGCTGGCCACCCCTCCTCCATGCTGTTCTTGTTGCGAACGCATAGAACGATTCTACGCGATTCAATCTCATCACACGCAGTTTAAAACCAATTTTTCACACGAAAACCTTGGCTCTGATATCACTATTGGGAAACCTCAGTGGGTGCATCACATGCGCAGCGGAAATCAAAATAAAAATCAGTTTCCAACCCAGATTAAATCGTCGTGCAAAGATTGGGGTCGTGAAAAAAACATAAAAATCAAAAAATCATGATGTGTGAGAGATTGATTTTACCTAGGGAGATCGTATATCCCTGTATTCCAGATCCAGATAGAGAAGATGAAGGAGGTCAAGCGTCCTCCTCTCTAGCGGTATCCACATGATGAATCTCTGCAGCAAAACTCCTCCAATCTAATCTTGTAACTCTTGCTCAGAGGGAAGGAGGAGAATAGGAGGTGGTGGCTAAAGCTGTAGCCTATCAACCATAAGTCTCCCCTCATATTTATAGAGAGCCAACAAAACGTTAGGGCTCCTTCCTTAGTAGGTATTAAATCTCCATCCAATAACCCACTAACCTTGCATTATTGGATCTCTATCCAATAATCTCCTTAAGCCTATAATTGGGCCTTAATCAAGGAGTCCATCAACATAGGGTCTCATCTAATGAGAATATGGGCTAATTGGATCTTCATACAATCCTCTATTCATTGAAGTATCCACCATATATGTGTGACCCTCTAGGCCCGATACCGAGCTGGTCGTGAGTCACTCCAATCAGATCTCCTTCTGATATAGTGAATTATTATCCCCATAATAATTCACTCGACTCATCGACTATGGAAGTACTAGGCCACTACGTCATAGTCCCCAGACGGTACAGGGGGGATCAAATCCATCAGACCTGTCTGTCCACAGTTACCATGTATTTATAATCCCTCATCCAAATAATATCCCAAAGACCATATATTGGACATGGTAGTGTCAGGTCACATACGGAATCAGTTTATCTTGCTCTAATCGGATTCTACCGGAGAACTCCTCTCTTAATCCGAATGACTCTGGCCAGGGATTTGTCTAAGCAAGTACATATGAGATATTCCACTCGTGATATCGAGAGTGGATGATCCTCTATTGACACTCAATTACCTTCGTAAGGTTGGCTACCCGTCCCGATAACCAACTATACCAGATCTGAAACTTTTCAAACATGTAAGTCTGGCGTCAATGAAAGAAATACTCATACAAGACATCCTTGGTGGCTCAAGTCTAAGGACCAGATACACAACTGAGACTATAGAATCGCTGTTTGACATTAGGTATCATTAACCATACAACATTCCATAAGCGGATCAATTAGTGAACTCATTCTCCAATGAGTACCTGTACTATATCCTTAGTGTCTCCACACCAGTGGCTATGAGACCAACCACCTCCACATATGGATGGGTATATAGTACACCAATCTATCCGGTTATCTCAATGTCTCTCTTGAGTAACCTATGACCGGGATTATTTAGGATCTATGTTTAAAGGTGAATCGATCTCATTATCATGATCTCATCACGATCCGACTCCCATTGCATAGAACCAAGGACATCACAATATATATGTAACAGAGAATATGTCAATATTAATCATAAGCAAAAAGATCATACAACGTGTCACACATGCCATCACTCACGTGATTGGCTTGCAGGGCACCTATAACCAGCAGCAACAACCGGTTTGGCAAGGTTCGGTGGTTGCAGAAGATAAGGATCGATGGAAGGTTCAGTGGCTGTGGAAGACCATTATTTGGGCTGCGGTTTGGGTTGGTTATCGAAATAAAAAAAGGCTACGATGGCTGCGTCTTAAGGCTATAGGGGTGCCCTAAAGATGACATGGGTGGCAGCTACAATTTCGGTAAGGATCAGATATTGGCGTAGTAAAAACACCAAAAGGTAGTACTACAGAATTCTGCATCGATAGGCTACAATAGTTGCTATTTTTGGCTATAGTTTTGGGTGCTGTTAGGGTAAGGAAAATAGGTTATGAGGGTTGCATCTTAAGGCTGAAGGGATGCTCTAAAGATGACTTGGGTGGTGGCAGCAAGTTAGTTGGGTTTCGATGGGTTAAGGAGAAGAAGAAAGACAAAGGTGCAGTAGCAGATTTTTTTATCGAAAAAATTCCTATAGTGAAGACATAAAATTCTCAATGAAAATTTGAGTGAAAGTCAAAGGGAATCTACTGGCAAGGAAGAGGTAATTTCATCAAAAATTTTGTGGAATGAAACGACAATAAAAGTTTTAGCAAAATTGAAGATCACGGGAAGGTACTGTAGCAGATTTTTATATCTAAACTGTAGCATTTTGGAAATAAAAGATGAGCTGGTTACCTTGATGATTTTTCAACGAAACCAAAGGGAGATCCGAGGATAGGAAGTTATAAGCCATGGTAGAAATTTCGTAGAAGTTTAATCAGTAAACACACATTAGCAAATCAAACAGTAAGGGATGTGCGGTTGGAATTCTGCAGTGTAACTTTCATCATAAAGATGGAAACTTTACGACGAAAAGTTTATGCAGCAATATGAGAATATAGTTTTTTTGGGTTTTTGGATTAAGGATAACTAAATTGCAGCAGCAGTAAGGTAGAAAACTAGAACCTATTGCAATTCACAGGGAGATCAAAGTGTGATCTGCGATAGTGGAGATAACAATGGAGTTTGGTGATAATCTTCTAGCAATTGTGGGAATTGCTTTGGACAGCTGTGGGGGGCTGATGGATGGCAATGGAAGGATAGCGAGATGCCAAGAACGCTGCACTAATACCAAGTGATAGAACCCTTATGGATTCTAAGCTTGGGGTGATCTCTATAGGGGATCAACCTCCTTGGAACTCTATAGGGGGTTCCTCCCTCCTTGGTATCAAGCCATTGGCTAAAGAAAGATTGATCTATTCATGATAAAAAGTGGATGATTACAAGGCTATTTATAGGACTTCAATCCCTAATTCCTAAGAGGACTCCTATTTCAATACTCCTACGCTCAACCAACTCCTAAGCAACTCCTAATGCAACCCTAAGTCCAACCACCAATCGGCCCATCTAGGGGTTGCCGGTTACTTTATTATTTCCTAATCTTATTCTAATTTAACCCCTCCTCAACCAACCCCTCTTTAACTAGGATAAGGGGTGGTTAATTAAGGTAACATGCATCTTACTCTCCCCTTAAATATCTTCCTCAATTAATCCTAACCTAGCTGGTCTCCTTACTTTTCTTAATAGGGGTCAGCTAGATAGGATTTACATAAATTACCCTTAGATTTTACATGATTGCCCTCTTCCATGAAACTAAATTTGGACACCTCTAGCTAGAGTCATAACAGACAGGATTTAATTCTAACTCCCCCTAAATTCATGCCACTTAAATTTAAGAGAATCACACACTCTTAAATTCAAGCAATCAAAATTCTATGTAAATTTTAACACAAATTTGCATATCCAAGATATCAAATCATGAGTAAAAAAGAATTATGCACTCATATCCATATCCAAAATATATCAATCCATATCCATATCAATGTATATCATTAATATCATACAAAAATGTATGATATAGGGCTTAGAATTTTAAGGCACATGAGTTTTTGCTCCCCCTTTGTAAAAATATGACTTGAGTCATAAAAAAATTTCTTTCTCTTATGAACAAGAAGGAAAGAAAATAAGGCATGAGTTATAAAATATCATTATGTATAGCTTTCAATTTGTAGAGATGAATTTCAAAAATAAGCTCAAGGATCTAAGATATTAAAAAAGATTCAAGAATTTAGGAGTTACTCATGCAATTAAAAACATCTCTTGTAATTTTAAGCAAGGGTAGCAAATAAATTTGTAAGGTAACATCATGCAATTTTTCTTCCCTTTTTATTTTTATAAATAATAAGATAAAAACATGGAGAATTTTTCAAAAAATATTATCATAAAAGGCTTAATATCATGAAATCTAGATTATCAATTTATATATTTTCATGATTTAGCATTTTAAACTCTCAACCTCAATCTTGTAGATATAAGTTTTTAAAAATTTCGAATATGAGCTCAATAAATCCATCTTATATAAATTTTAAGAAAACATAGTAATAAATCTAGTGAGTTCTTTCTTCTCTTTTGAGAAGTACAAGCTAGCAAATTTTTGCTTCCTTTGTAATATTCAAGCTATTTAGATCATGCAAGCAAACAAGTTTTGCTCCCTCTTGATAATTTTCTTATGAAAGAATTTTCTTCCCTTTCTTTGAATAATAAATAAGAAACAAGGGAGTGGGGTGAGAGATATTGTATTACAAAAATAGGGCCCAATCTTTTAGATGTAAATTTCAAAATCCAAGAATTGATATCTACCCATGTGATTTAATTCATTTAAATTAAGAGTAGCACATCAAGTGATTCATCAAAGATTTAATATCAAAGACTTATTTCAAGCATCATAGAAGTTTATGTTATATATATTTCCCTTTGCAAACATTCATCAAGATTCATGAAACAAGAATAATCTTTTAAAACTATCTTATCACAAAAATTTGAATCCTTTTCTTATGTTCATTTTAACTAGAGTAATTTTGAAAGTGAGCTAAAAAATCTAAGAAATCCAAGAAGAATTAAGAGCCACTCATGCATTTAAATTGTGTGATTTTCTAACATAAATAGCAAATCATGTATTTTTGTAGATCACCTTTCATTTATATTTTGATAATAAGCATAAAAATTCCAAAAGAAAACATGATAGCTTAAATTGTTAATCAAGAATTTTGCATGCATATTTTGATAAGAAGTGTAATTTATAAAATCTAAGAAATCCAAAGGAAAATATGATAATACATCAAGCTCAAATTATGAAATTTGCATTTAGTATGTATTTAGAAAATTCTTAATTCTCTTCTGAGCACATTGTTCTCATTCAAGGTTATCATATCCAATTTGCTTCCAATCATATTGATAATTTTATTTCCCCCTTTATTAATGCCAAAAACAAATATGATTACATAATTTCTTTTTAACATCCATATTCAAATTATGCAAAAAAGTAGAAGATCATATCATTAAAGATAAAATCAAATTTTTGAATATCAAAAGACATGATTTCGTTTAATAAGTTTCTTTCCTCCTTTTTGTAAATAATAATAATGAGACTTAGGGGTTTATCTTAATTCATCCAAGATAAATTATTTTAATATAATAAAAGAATGATTTTGATCAAAATTTTAATTATAATTATTAAGATCATAAATCTCATTTTTATTAAAAAGTTAGAATTGTAGAGATTTAAACATGATTCCCTAAATGATAAAGTCAAGAAATCAAGAAAATTATTTATAATAAAGCAAATCTCATATAATTTTTAACTTATCAGAAATTTAAGAAACACTAGTTTTGGTGATAAACTATGTCATTCATAAGTTTTTAAAATAAATCATGTCAAGATAAATATAGATATCAAAAGACATTCATGAATATTAAAGACATGATTTAATTTAATAAATCTTCTTTTAGATAATAAAATAGAATCTTAAGAGATCAAAGAAGAGTCTTTATTCATAAAGTATCATGCAAGGTTTCATGTTTGGTGCATGTATTATGTGATGGTGCTACTTTATGCATTTATCAAAGTTTATTAACTAATGATGTATGCTTTTCCTTAAGTAATTTATAAGATTTGCTAATCTTTATAAATTCATCATAAAGCTCATAAAAAGAAAGTAATAACTCATTAAAAGTAAAAAAGCTTTTGGGGTGGTTACTTACCTCATCGTGATTAGCCATGAGCACGAGATCTTCTACTTCTTCTTAATTGTGTTCTTCATCTTTGGAGTCCATCGACTTCTTACGTTTATAGCAAGAGGTTTTGTTTATCTTTAGATTATTTTTAAGGTTCAACTTCATTAATTTTTCTGGTTCATTTATCAAAAGTTCATGTCCAAGGTTCTCATCACTCGAGATTTCACTTGAGGAGTCATATGTCATTCTTAGTTTAGAATCCTTCTTGTTCTTTGGAAGGTGTTCTTCATATTCATTTTTGTGTGATATTTTATTTAATGAGTCATTTAAATTAAGTGTGTTGTTATATGTCAATTCTAATGTAAGCCAAATTTTAAAAGCCGAATCATAACAAGAAACCTGATCAATTTTATTTGTATCTAAGGCTCAAAATAAGCATTCAAAGCCTTGGCATTTAAAGAGAAAGTCTTCTTCTCCAAATCATTCCAATAAGTTCATAAATCAAGGCCTAAAGAAAGCAAAAAAACTCTCATCCAAGTTTTCCAATAAGTGTAGTCCGTTTCATTGAATATTAGAGGGTGAACGATTGAAAAACCCTCTTGAAAGCCAAAAAGAGCCATTCCCTTGGGTGTTAAACCAAATGAGAAAAACATGGCTCTGATACCAATTGTTAGGATCAATTGGTACTAAGAGACGGGAGGGGGGGGGGGGGGGGGGGGGGGGGGGGGGGGGGAGAGTGAATTAGTGCAAGTGTAAAATTTTAGTTTAGATGAAAACTTTTCGATTAAACCAAGATAAGAAATCTGAAGCTTTTCATTCTTAGTGAAACAAGCGAGTGACTAAAAAAAAGTTGCTAAGTTCATAAGCAAACCGAAAAGATAAGCAACGTTTGAAGGAAATAACTTATCGTTAAAACTTTGCTTTCAAAAATTTGAGTTAAATCGGAAGCATCAATACAAAAATATGTAAGCAATTAAAGCAAGGAAACACACACAATTTTTATAGTGGTTCGGTGCCAACGGCCTACATCTACTCTCGAGTCCTCCTTCTTGAGGCACACTGGCGTCCACTACTGATCTTCTTTGGGTGAAGACCAAACCTTTACACTTTGCTTACAAGGGAGACAATATTATACTCTTTGATCACTCCCTTACCCCTTTTTTTTTTTCTTACAATTCTCACATAATATTTTCTCAGAATATAATCCCTAAAAATTATTGTGTGGAATATAAGAAAACTTGGGGTATTTATAGGCCCCAAATTGACTTCAAAACTGGAGCCAAAATCTAACCATATCCAAAAAAATTCGGGTACGGGCGGTTCACCCGTCGGCCTAGGCGGGTCAACCGCCGAAAGTGCCCAGATTCTTGGGTACGAGCGGTATAACCGCTGCTTACTAGCAGTTTACCAATCAAAATCTCCGTAAAAGTGGTTCCCTCCACTTTTCGAATTCCAACTTGAACCTGATGTCGACCAATTCTTTGGTCAACTAATTGAGCTCAACCTGAGCTCAATCAAACCCCATAGTGGACCCGATTGCCTCTTTGAGTTGATTTTCAAATCACATTCAAATCGGACTCACTCTTAACTTATGAATTGAAGATTACAATCAAACATGACCATTAAGCTTAATGACCTCACTCCTGTATTCTGGCAACCTTCAGAATCTTCAATGCTAAGTCTCACGGTCTTCCTCCGATGATCTCCCGACGGATCTCCTAGCAAACTCCCGGCGAGCTCCTACTACCCAATGCCTAAGCTTGATCCTGGGTCCATGTCTAATCTGTAACTCCTCCCGTCATGGTTAAACCTGTATAATGCTAACATCTTTTTGGATCTATCTCTATAGATCCGGATCCCCAAAATATAGGATGCTTCCCCTAAGTCTTTCATGGAGAAGTTTCTAGATAGTCAAACCTTTATTGTGGAGAGCATTCCTACATCATTCTCAATGATTAGGATGTCATCTACATATAGCACCAAGAAGGTGATAGCGCTTCCACTTACCTTCCTGTACACACAAGGCTCATCTTCGTTCTTAACGAAGTCATAAGATCTGAACACCTCATTAAATTTTATGTTCCAACTTCAGGAAGTTTGCTTCAATCCATAAATGGATCTAAGCAACCTGCACACTTTATCTGGACTCTCTTTGGATACGAATCCATCTGGTTGTATCATATACACCTCTTCCTCGAGGTTGCCATTGAGAAATACCGTTTTGACATCCATATGTCAGATCTCATAGTCATAGTGTGCTGTAATGGCCAAAATAATTCTAATGGACTTAAGCATGGTTACAGGTGAAAAGGTTTCGTCATAGTCAACTCCTTGTCTTTGACGATATCTTTTAGCTACTAGCCTTACTTTATAGGTCTCTACCTTTCCATCCACTCCGATCTTCTTCTTGAAGATCCATTTGCAGCCAATGGGTACAATACCCTCAGGTGCATCCACAAGGTTCCAAACCTTTTTAGAGTAAATGGAATCAATCTCAGAATTCATGGCTTCTTGCCACTTCCCGGAGTCTATACTCATAATAGTCTCCTCGTAGGTCTGAGGATTAACATCCTAAGAGTCATCTCTACTGATATGTCTCACATATCTTTCAGGAGGGTGAGATACTCTATTAGACCTACGTAAAGTTGGAACTTGTGTGTTAGGTACCTTAACAGACTCAGGCTCTGGAATGGTGCTCGAGCTAAGTTTTCCAACCTTGCTCAATTCTATCTCACTCTCACTGTTTCCACCAAGAATGTGTTCCTTCTCAAAGAACACAGCTCTTTTGGCAACCAAGACCTTTCGATCCTCAGGATGATAGAAATAATATCCACAAGTTTCCTTTGGTTATCCCATGAATGTGCATCATTCTGTCTTTGATTCCAACTTATCGGGGTTGTGTCTTCTAACGTGGGCAGGACAGCCCCAAATCTTATTAATCTTATGATCGGGCTTCTTTCCTTTCCATATCTCATATGGTGTAGACACTACCAACTTTGATGGAACTCTGTTCAGAAGGTAAGCTGCAGTCTCTAGGGCGTACCCTCAGAATGAAACGGGTAGGTCAGCGAAACTCATCATGGATCGCACCATGTCTAACAGCATGCGATTCCTCCTTTCTGATACACCATTGAGCTAAGGTGTATAAGGAGGTGTCCACTGGGATAGAATCACATTGTCCCTGGGGAAATGGGTGAACTTCATACTCAAGTACTCTCCTCCTCGATCTGATTGAAGAGTCTTAATACTCTTTCCAATTTGGTTCTCTACCTCATTCTTATATTCCCTGAATTTCTTGAAGGCCTCAGATTTGTACTTCATTAAGTACACGTGTCCATACCTAGAGAAATCATCAGTGAATGTAATGAAGCATGAGTAACCACCTATAGCCTGAGTCGACATGGGACCACATACATCACTATGTATGAGTTCCAATAACCCGGTGGCTCTCTCTCCAGTTCCACTAAAAAGAGAGTTAGTCATCTTACCACGAATGCAAGGTTCACAAGTTGCATATATCTCATAGTCAAATGGATCTAAGTATCTATCTTTCAGCAACTTTTGAATCCTTCCTACAATGTCATAGGTATGCATTATTCACCTTATCTATTTTTCTCTTAGACATATTTATATTCATAATATATGAAGAAGTATCTAACACATATAAGCCATTTATAAGGATCCCTCTAGTGATGATCTCATCATCCATAATTATTGAACAACTATTATTCTCAAAAACTAATTTATATCCACTAATTGTCAAACAAGAGATAGAAATAATATTTTTGATAATAGAGGGAACAAAATAGTATGCATCTAATGTAATAATAGCTCCACCAGACAGATGTAGGGAGATCTCTCCAATAGCAACTGTAGCAACTCTTGCTTCATTACCCATCTTGAGGTCCATCTCACCTCTAGCCAATCTTCTAGGTCTTGCCAGAACCTGCAACAAATTGCAGATATGATAAACACTCTCGGTATCCAATACCTGTGTGTTATCATGAAAATCTGATAAGTGGAGACTAATCATAAATATACCTGAAGCTTCTCCAAGCTTTTGTTTTGCCTTATATGTAAGGTAGTCCTTACAGTTCCTCTTCCAATGCCCATCTTGGCCATAGTGAAAGCATTATCCTTTGTCCTTTCCTAGGTATTTCTTGGCAACCGTTGCCTTACCTGGTCTTTCTTTGCCCTTGCCTTTCTTAAGGGTCTTGTTGGCCTTCCTTTTCTTTTTGGTCTCACCAATATAGAGAACTGGCTTCTCCTTCTTGATGACACTCTCAGCTTCCCTCAACATATTGAGGAGCTCAGGGAGAGTCACCTCAAACTTATTTATATTAAAGTTAATAATGAACTGTGAAAATGAATCTGGTAGGGACTGAAGTATAAGATCAACACATAGGTTATCCTCTAGGACTATCTATATACTTCACAAAGCGAGCGATCTTATCCTTGCTTATCCTTTCCTCTAGTGTGGGCACAATCATGTTATGGACATTTAGGATTTTCTCCTTCGTGAGAACAATTCTCAAATTATGGAGCCTTTATACCAATGAGGCAGTTGGCATCAAGTATGCCACACAGGGGTTTTACAAGCGACAAACAAGATATAGCGAAAATAAATAATATGCAAATTTTACAGAAAATACTAATTAAGATATAGATTTCTATCTTAATATACTCCCACTATTTTTCTAGCGAATCACGCGACACCATCAACGCGTGAGACGAAAGTCTCCGGCAGACTCCTAGTGGGGATCGGGATCCAATTGGCATCTTAGTGCAATCTCAAGGGACTCGACCAACTACACTAAGCCCAAAAGGTAGACAACTATTGTCAATCACAACTCTTTATGATTTTCGTCATGTTCGACCTCTGAATCATCATAGTCTCGACTGCTCGACCAACCATGAAGTTCAGTTAAGTCATCATTATCGTTACAAGATGAGCCTGATTCGATGGATATGCTCTCGATTGCTCGACTAAGTCATACCATGTCCTTAGATCACCGGTGATATATATATATGTCATAGGCAAGAACTTGATCACGTAGATAGGTGAGCCTCGAGTGACTCGACCAACTCAACCTATGTCGGGATTCAATTTCTTCCTATAATGATGGAAGGCCACGTGGGTCAATCTTATTGCCTCACGCTTACCGACTTAATATTATCGTAGGAGCGGTTTTTGTTTCATATCGGTCTCCTAATATGTCGTGTCACACACATACATATTTAATATATATCTACATCGCATACAAATATATATATATATATATATATATATATATAGTAGGTGTATAACACAACACATATGCAAGCCACACCAGATGATCATAAGTCGTTACCTAATATGATTAAGCCCGAGCCAATGGGCCTAATTACTCACAATAGGATCTATGTGTGCATTGGCGCATCTCTATGCCGTGTGATTATTGATCTCGTCATAATCGGTTCCGTCGGATCGTCTCATCACCAAGCGTTGTAATCTCACGCCACGGCATCGTGGGTCCCGCTATTATCTCCACGCTCCCGTCGCGCGTCTCCATGTAATTATGAATAATCACAAGCACGCAAGCCCGATAATAAATGAGAAAAACAGAGGCTCGTAGGCCCGAACAATAATAATAATCATAATACACACATCACAACACATGGCTCATGATCATCCATCCACATCGTACATCACATGTATATCACATCATATGTAGGATTACTAGATATATATAATAATTAATTAAACTATTTAATTAATTATTTTTCTGAAATCAGGATATGCTTGGAATTTCTAGAATTATCAAGGGTATTTTCATAATTTTTTATGAGAGGACAGTCCTTGAAATTTCAAGAAAGTTGAGGGTATTTCAAGAATTCTGTACACGAGGATAGTCCTCAAAATTTCCTGAATTCATAGGGGCAGGATCATCCTTTTTCTAAAAGGATGCCCTAGCCCTCTTGCCCCCATCTGCGTCGCCATCGTTGCCCTGTGCAGGCGGCGGCTGCCCTCGAGCGGCACCTCGCGGGCGTGCAGCGCCGCCTTGCGCGAGCGCTGCCCCTGCTGGCGGTCGCTCCTATCAGCGGTCGTCCTTGCACACGGTGGCCCTGGCCGTAGGGCTGCCCCTTGCGGCCTGACCGCGGGCGTTGCCTACGCTCGTAGGCGCCGCCCCTGCAGGCGCCAACCATGCCCGTGGGCGGCCGCGCCTGCTGGCGGCTACCCCTACAAGGGGCTTTGGCTGTGGCCGGCCTCCCCCTTACAGGGGACCTTGGCCGTAGTCGGCCTAGCCATGGGTGGCCGGCCCTGCATGGGGGCTGGTCGTGGCTGGCCGCCCCTCCTCCTCGCTGCCTTCGTTGCGAAAATGGAGCAAGAACACGTAGAACGATTCTACGTAATTCAATCTCATCACACGCAGTTTAAAATCAATCTTTTGCAAAAAAACCTTGCCTCTGATACCATTGTTGGGAAACCTCGACGGGAGCATCACATGCGCAGCGAAAATCAAAACAAAATACCAGTTTCCCATGCAGATCAAATCATCGTGCAAAAGATTGGAGTCACGAGAAAAACATGAAAACTGATAAAATCACGATGTGTAAGAGATTAATTTTACCTAGGGAGATCGTATATCCCTGTATTATAGATCCGGATGGAGAAGATGAAGGAGGTCAAGCGTCATCCTCTCTAGCGGTATCCACACGATGGATCTCTACAGCCAAACAACTCTTCCAATCTGATCTCGCAACTCTTGCGCAGAGGAAGGGAGGAGAATAGGAGGTGGTGGCTAAAGCTACAGCCTATTAACCCTGAGTCTCCCCTCCTATTTATAGAGAGCCACCAAAATCCTAGGGCTCCTTCCTCAGTGGGTATTGGATCTCCATCCAATAACCCACTAACCTTGTATTTTTGGATGTCTATCCAATAATCTCTTTACGCCAATAATTGGGCGTTAATCAAGGAACCTATCAGCATAGGGTCTCATCTAATGAGAATAGGGGCTAATTGGATCTCCATCCAATCCTCTATTCGCTGAAGCATCCACCATATGTGTGTGACCCTCTAGGCCCGATACCGAGTTGGCCATGAGTCACTCCCATCAAACTTCATCTGATATAGTGAATTATTATCCTCATAATAATTTACTTGACTCATCGACTATAGACAAACTAGGTCACTACGTCATAGTCCCCAGATGGTACAGGGGGAATCAAATCCATCGGACCTGTTTGTACACACTTATCATGTATCTATAATCCCTCATCGAAATAATATCCCAGAGACCGTATATTGGATATGGTACTGTCAGGTCATATACGGAATCCGTCATAGTCTCGCTCTAATTAGATTCTCCCGGAGAACTCTTTCTCTCTCAACCCGAATGACCCTAGCTAGGGATTTGTCTGAGCAATCACATATGAGATATTCCTCTTGTGATACCGAGAGTGGATGATCCTCTATTGACACTCAATTGACTTCGTAAGGTTGGCTACCAATCCCGATAACCAGGTGTACCAGATCTGAAAGTTTTCAAATCTGTAAGTTTGGCGTCAAAGAAAGGAGTACTCATACAAGGTATCCTTGGTGTCTCAAGTCTAAGGACCAGATACACAACTGGGACTATAGAATCGCTGTCTGACATTATGTATCATTTACCATACAACATTCCATAAGCGAATCAATCAGTAAAATCATTCTCCAATGAGCACCTGTACTATATCCTTAGTGTCTCCACACAAGTGGCTATGAGACCAGCCGCCTCCATCATATGAACGGGTATATAGTACACCGATTTGTCCGGTTATCTCAATGTCCCTCTTGAGTAACCTATGACCGAGATTATTTAGGATATGTGTTTAAAGGTGAATCGATCTCATTATCGTGATCTCATCATGATCCGACTCCCATTGCACAGAACTAAGGATATCACAATATATATGTAACAAATAATATAATGTGAGAATATGCTAATATTAATCATAAACAAAAAGATCATACAGCGTGTCACACGTGCCATCACTCACGTGATTGGCTTGCAGGGCATTTGTAACTAGCAACAAGCCCCTAATGTTTGGTATAAGAGACTTAGCTCTTTTCTTATTCAAAATAATTTTTTGAAAGGCAAAGTCGATACCACATTATTTATTAAATATTTTAACAATAATTTTCTTATTATACAAATTTATGCTGATGATATTATTTTTGGTTCTACTAATGAATCTTTTTGTGAATCTTTTACTAAAAAATATGAGCCAAGAATTCAAAATAAGTTTGATGGGTGAATTGATATTTTTCTTAGAATTACAAATTAAGCAATTGAATCATGAAATTTTTATTGGTCAAACTAAGTATGCTTTGGATTTATTAAAAAAATTATATATGAATAGTGCTAAGGCCTTTAATACACCAATGAACACTTCTATAAAATTAGATATGGACAATGAAGGTGAATGCTTTGATAAAAAAAACTTGTCAAGGTATGATAGGGAACTAAACATATTGATATTAGACATCACTTTATTAAAGTTCATGTAAATAATCATGATATATCTTTAAAATTTATTGATATTAACTATCAATTGGCTGATATCTTCATCAAGCCATTAAATGAAGAACAATTTAACTTTATTAGAAGAGAGTTAGGAATGTTAAACCATCCAAATGCATGATTTGCTATTTTTCAAATTTTTTGAGCTTTTGCTTGAAATTTACATGAGATGATTTTAAATACATAAGTAGCTCTTATAGTCTTCTTGGACTTCTCGACTTTTTGAGCTCTCTTTTGAAATGATTCTATTTGAAATTGACATTTACAAGAGGGAAAATAGGATCCAAAGTTCTTTTTGAGATAAGATTAGTTTCTATCCTCTCTCAAATATTATTTCGATTCATGTTTCTTTATATATATCCTTGATGAATATTTTTAAGTATCCCTCAACTTAATATATATATATATATATTTTTTTTTTTTATGATACTAAATTTTTAGGAATGCTCTTTACAGTAAAGGCTTGGCTATCTAGAAACTTCTTCATGAAAGACTTAAGGGAAGCATCCTATATTTTTAGGATCTGGATCTACAGAGATAGATCCAAGAGGATGCTTGGCTTGTCTTAGTTTAGGTACATAGACTCCATTATCAAAATGTTTGGCATGAAGAATTCTGAGAGAGAGCTCATACTTATGAGACATGAAATATCACTTTCTAGGAGTATATCCCCAAAGACTCCTGAAGAAAGGACAAACATGGATATGATATCCTATGCCTCAAGATAGAGTCTATCATGTATGCTATGCTATGTAGTAGGCCTGATATAGTGCATGCTCTGAGTGTCACGAGCAGGTATCAAGCGGATCCAGGTTTGGAACATTAGAAGTAGTAAAGTATATCCTTAAGTACTTGAGAAGGACTAAGGATCTTTTACTGATCTTTAGAGGAGGTAGCCTCCAAGTTGAGGGCTACACAGACTCAAGTTTCTAGTCTGACATTGTTGATAGCAAGTCGAACTCATGATATGTTTTCATCTTGAAAGGAGGAATAGTAAGCTGAAAAAGTTTTAAGCAAGATACTACTATTGACTCGACCACAGAGGTAGAATATATTGCTATAGTGGAAGCAACAAAAAGAAGGGGCGTGGATGAAGAAGTCATCAGAGATTTGAGAGTCATACCAAGTAGTGTGGAGTTGATTCCCATATACTATGATAGTGACAGGGCGATAGCTCTAGCAAGGGAACCCAGGTTTCATTAGAATTGTTCTAAGAAGGTTCTAGTGGATTAGAGTGATTATGACCCATAAAGATATAACAATGGAAAGAGTTCAAGTCGAAGATAACATTATAAATCAACTGTCGAAGCCATTGGCTCATATTGTATTTGAGTGTCACAGGGGTCTTACGGGAATCAAACATATAGGTGATTGACTTTAAGTCAAGTGGGAGATTGCTGGTTACAAGTGCCCTACAAGCCAATCACGTGAGTGATGACACGTGTAGCACGTTGTGGAATCTTTTTGCTTATGATTATTATTAATATATTCTTGTATTATATTATCTGTTGCATATATATTATGATGTCCTTGGTTTTGTGCAATGGGAATCAGATCATGATGAGATCACGATAATGAGTTCGATTCACCTTTAAACATAAATCCTAAATAATCCCGATCATAGGTAATCGAGAGGGATATCGAGATAACTAAACAGACCAGAGTACTATATACTCGTCCATAAAGACAGCTAGTCTCATAGCCACTTGTATGGAGACACTAAAGATATAATATAGGTGCTCGTTGGAGAATAAGTTTACTGATTGATCCGCTTATGGAATGTTGTATGGTTAAGGATAGATACCTAATGCTAGAAAGCGATTCCATAGTCCTAGTTTTCTTTGACGCCAACCTTACAAGTTTGGAAAGTTTCAGATATGGTACAACTAGTTGTCAGGATTGGTAGCCAACCTTACGAAGGCAATTGAGTGTCAATAAAGGATCATCCACTCTTAGTATCGTGAGAGAAATATCTCGTATGCTCGCTCGGATAAATCACTGGCCAGAGTCATTCGGATTGAGAGAGAAGGAGTTCACCGAGAGAATCTGATTAGAGCGAGACTCAGACAGATTCCGTATGTGACTTGACATTACCATGTCCAATATATAATATCTGAGATATTAGTTGGATGAGGGATTATTGATACATGGTAACTGTAGATAGACAGGTCCAACAGATTTAAACCCCCTGTACCATTTAGGGACTATGGTGTAGTGGCCTAATACATCCATAGTCGATGAGTCGAGTGAATTATTATGAGGATAATAATTCAATATATCATAAGGAGTTCTGATGGGAGCGACTTACGACCAGCTCGATATCAGACCTAGAGGGTCACACACATATGGTGGATACTTCAGCGAATAGAGGATTGTATGGAGATCTAATTTGCCCAATTCTCATTAGATGAGACCCTATGCTGATGGGCTCCTTTCTTGAGGCCCAATTAGAGGTCTAAGGAGATTATTGGATATAGATCCAATAATACAAGGTTAGTGGATAATTGGATAGAGATATAATACCCACTAAGGTAGGACCATGAGGGTTTTTTGGTGGCTCTCTATAAATAGGAGGGAGACTTATGGTTGATAGGTTGTAGCTTTAGCGACCCCCTCCTATTCTCCTCCCTCCCTCTATGCAAGAGTAGCAATATCAGATTGGAGGAGTTTTGCTGCAGAGATCCACAGTGTGGATATCGCTAGAGAGGAAAACGCTTGACTTCCTTCATCCTTTCCATTCAGATTTAGAATACAGGGATATACAATCTCCCAAGGTCATCAATCTATCACACGATGCAGTTTTTTTTACTTTTACGATTTTCTCGCGACCCAATCTTTTGCACGATGATTTGATCTGTATGGGAAACCAATTTTATTTTGATTTCTACTGCATGTATGACGCTCCCGATGAGGTTTCCCAATACAAGGCTCATCTTTATTCTTAACAAAGTCATAAGGTCTTATCACCTTATCAAATCTTATGTTTCATCTTCAGGAAGCTTGCTTCAGTCCATAGATGGACTTAAGCAACCTACATACCTTATCTAGACTCTATCTAGTATGAATCTCTCTGGTTGTATCAATACACCTCCTCGAGGTTGTCATTGAGGAATGTGATTTTTCATATCCATATGCTAGATCTCATAGTTATAGTGTATTATAATGGCCAAAAGAATTCTGATGGATTTTAGCATGTCTATAGGTGAAAAGGTTTCATAGTGTATTATAATGGCCAAAAGTCAACTCCTTGCCTTTAACGATATACTTTGGCCACCAGCCTTGCCTTATAAGTCTCCACCTTTTCATCTACTCCGATCTTCTTTTTGAAGATCCACTTATAGCTGATGGGTATAATAATCTCAGGTGCATTCAAAAAGATCCAAACCTTATTTGAGTACATGGAATCTATCTCAAAATTCATGGTTTCTTACTACTCGAAGTCTATACTCATAATATCCTCCTCAAAGGTCTACGGATAAATATCCTATGTGTTCTCTCTATTGATATGTCCCACATATCTTTTAGTAGAGTGAGATACTCTGCTGGATCTACGTAAAGTTAGAACTTGTATACTAGGTTCCTGAATAGACTTGGACTCTGGAAAGATGCTTGAGCTAGGTTCTCTAACCTTGCTCAACTCTATCCAACTCCCACTATTTCCACCAGGAATATGCTCTTTCTGTAGGAACATAGCTCTCTTGGCAATAAAGACCTTCTAATCATTGGGATGATAAAAATAATACCTCTAAGTTTTCTTAGGGTATCCCACGAACTTGCACTGTTCTATCTTTGATTCCATCTTGTTGGGGTTGTGTCTCCTAACTTGAGCAGGGTAGCCCCAAATCTTAACAACCTTAAGATCAAGCTTCTTCCCTTTCCATATCTCATATGGTGTAGACACTACTGACTTAGATGAAACTATGTTCATAAGGTAAGTTACAATCTCCAAGGTGTATCCCTAGAATGATACCAACGAAACTCATCATGCACCGTACCATGTATAATAGTGTGCGATTCTTCCTTTCTGATACACCATTGAGTTAAGGTGTATAAGAATGTGTCCATTGGGACAGAATCCTAGGGTCTCTGAGGAAATGGGTGAACTTTATACTCAAGTATTCTACTCCTCGATCTGATCACAGTGTTTCAATACTTTTTCTAATCTGGTTCTCCACTTCATTCTTATATTCCCTTAATTTCTCGAAGGCCTTAGACTTGTACTTCATCAAGTACACATGTCCATATCTAAAAAAATCATTAGTGAATGTAATGAAGTAGGAGTAACCACCTATAGCCTGAGTTGACATGGGACCACATACATTTCTATGTATGAGTTCTAATAACTCAGTGGCTCTCTCCAATTTCACTAAAGAGAGAGTTGGTCAACTTTCCACTAAGGCAAGATTCGTAAGTTGCATATGACTCATAGTCATATAGATCCAAGTATTTATTTTTTAGCATCTTTTAAATCCTCTCATGGATATTACCAAGCCTACAATGTCATAGATATGTCTCGTTCACTTAATCTTGTTTCCTCTTGGACGTACTTACATTCATAATCTCATTATCTAAAATTATTGAACAACTATTAATCTTAAAAACTAGTTTATATCTACTAACTGTTAAACAAGAAATGAAAATAATAATTTTGATAATCGAGGGAATATAACAGCATGCATCCAATGCAATGGTAGCTCTATCAAGCAGATATAGGATGGCCTCTCTAATGGCAACTGCAGCGATTCTTGCTTCATTGCGCATCTTAAGGTTCATCTCACCTCTGGCCAGTCTCCTACGCCTTGCTAGAACCCGCAACGAATTACAGATATGATAAGTACTCTCGGTATCCAATACCCATATGTTATTATAATAATATGACAAATGGAGACTGATCATAAATATACTTGAATCTTCTCCAAGCTTTTATTTTGCCTTTTCTACAAAGTAATCCTTGCAGTTCCTCTTTTAGTGCTCGTCTTTGTCGTAGTGAAAGCACTGGCCTTTGTTTTTGGCTGGGTATCTTTTGGCAACCTTTGTCGTACCTGATTTGCCCTTGCCCATACCCTTCTTAAGGGTCTTATTAGTCTCATCAACATAAAGAACCGGCTTCTCATTTTTTATAATTCTCTTAGCTTTTCTCAACATATTGATGAGTCTAAGTAGAGTCATCTCAAACTTGCTCATATTGAAGTTCATGATGAATTGTAAAAAGAAATTTGGCAAGGATTAAAATATAAGATCAACATACAGATTATAATCTATGATTATTCCTAAACCTGTGAGTTTCTCGATCCACTCTATCATCTTTAGGGCATGGTTATGAACTGATGCCCCTTTTGTCATCTTGGCTCGGAAGAGACTCTTGGATATCTTATATTTTTGAGTTCTTTATTGTTCCTCAAACAAATGGCGAAGATGAAGAAAGATCAAATTGGCATTCATGCCCTCATGTTGCCTCTGTAACTTGGGAGCCATGGAGGCCAACATATAGCACTTTGCCAATGTGGAATCATCTATATACTTCATATAGCGAGCGATCTCATCCTCGCTTATGCCTTCTTCTGACATGGGCACAATCATATCAAGGACGTATATGATTTTCTCTATTATAATAATAATTCTCTAATTATGGAGTCAATCCATGTAGTTTAGATCAGTAAGGCAGTTGGCATCAAGTATGCTATGTAGGGGTTTTACAAGCAACATTTTTTCGACAAACAAGATGTAGCATGATTTAATAACATGTAGAATTTTATAAAAAATTAATTAAGATACAGACTTCTATCTTAATGTACTCCCACTATTTTCGTAGTGGATCACATGACACCCTCAGCACGTGAAACGAAAGTCTCTGGTAGACTTCTGGTGGGAATCGAGATTCAATCGACGTCTTAGTGTAACCTTAAGGGACTCGACCAATCATACTAAGCCCAAAAAGGTAAGCAACTCTTGCCAATCACAACTCCTTGTGATTCTCGTCCTATTCGACCTCTGAACCACTATGATCTTGAGGGACTCTACCAACCATGATGTTCAATTAAGTCATCACTATCTTTACTAGATGAGTCTAATTTGATGATATGCCCTTGAGGGACTCGACCAAACATATTATGTCCTTAGGTCACCGGTGACATCTCTATGTCGTAGGCAACATCTCGATCACGTATATAGGTGAGCCTCGAGAGACTCGACCAACTCAACGTATATTGTGATTCAATTTCTTCATATAACGATGGAAGGCAATATTAGTCAATCTTATTGCCTCATGCTCACCAACTTAATATTATCATAGGAGGGGCTTTTGTTTTGTATCAATCTCCTAATATGTTATGTCACACACATATATATTTAATATATATCTACATCGCATGCAAATATATATCTAGTAGGTGTATAATCACATATCACATATGCATGCCACATCGGATAATCATGAACCGTCACTTACTGTGATTAGGCCTGAGCTAGTGGTCCCAATCACTCACAATGTGGATCTATATGTGTATCGACACATCTTCATGCCCTGTGATCATCCTTCTCATCATCATCGGTTCCTTCAGATTTACGGGCATCTCCATGCGTCACAATCGACCGTCATGGCTTCATGAATCCAGTTGACACCTCCACTCTCTTGTCATGCCTTTTCGTGTAATTACAACATAATCACAAGCACGCAGACCCGATAATTAATGAGAAAAATAAAGGTTCACAAGCTCTAATAATAATAATAATAATAATAATATTTACACATATCACAACACATGGCTCATGATCATATGTTAACATCATCATGTAGGACTAGTAGATAATAATTAATTAAATTATTTAATTAATTATTTCTCTAGAAATCAAGACATGTTAGGAATTTTTAGATGGCTTGACCTATAATATTCTTTATTTTTAAAATATTTATAATGATCTATTTTAAATTATTAAAGATGATTTATATAACAATAGATTATTTATAAGGACCTATTTATAAATATGAGAATTTATTTAAAAGCTTATTGTTAGGGATCTAAATGTAAAACTTAAAAGTTTGATATGAATTATGTAAGATTCACATTAAGTTATAAAAAAATTGGGTGATGACATGTGTCATTACTGAGTTTAAAGTGGTGCTATTTATGCATGTTGCATAGGTGACACATAAGCACTTGACTTGTATACTTGCCACCTAGCAACCCATAAGTTAGCTTAAATAATTAACAATTAGAGAAGAAAGAGATATGGCTGCAACGTAAACATGAGAAGAAGAAGAAGAAGAAGAAGAAGAAGAAGAAGAAGAAGAAGAAGAGAAGGAAGAAGATAAGAAAAGATTTTGATATTTTTGAATCAAATCCACATTTATAATCAAAATTTACAAAGGCAAATATTCTAACCCCATCCTACATAATATTTTTTATCCTTTCTCTATTGAAATTTATCTTTGTTCTTACCTTGATTATGAGAAAATTTTGGAACAAATACAGCCTTGCAAACCTGAATTCTCCTTTGTTGGCTACAAAAGTTGGAATCTGGAATATTTTTAAGACTGTGACCTATTTACCTTATTTAAGTCGTAACATTCTATACTGACCTCTATTTTGGACAAATCTTAGTTCTTTCAAAAATAGATTCATAGATCTTTCTTCTGAAACCAAGTTTGAAGAATTTGGAGTTCATTTGTTAACCCAAATATTTATTTCAATTAAGCATATAAAATTTATAAAATAAAATCTATAGCTTCTTACCTTTCATCATTGGATTACTTATATCTCCCTGTTGGAGTCTCTGATTCATATAAAACTTAATTCATTAGAAAATAAGCTCATAGATCTTTCATTTAATACTATGATTGAAAGATTTGGAGTCCAAATGATTATCAAAATTTTTATTTTGTTAGACCTTATGGATTATGTAAAAATAGGGATTATAATTCCTGACCTTTGGCTACCAAATCATATATAACTTTTTGTTGAGACTTCCAATTTATATGAAACTTATTTCATTTGAAATTAGATTAATTTAGATTTCTAAAAATATCCTTTTTGAATAATTTAGAATATATTTGATTATTCAAAATAACTTTGAGATGTGCCTTCTGAATTCTGCTAGAATAGTTATTGTATCAGTTTTGCCTATTCTTGCTTCGTCCATTTCAAAACTGAATTCTCTGCTAATCTTACCTTCAGTTTCCTTACCTATCTAAATACATTATGTATTAATCAATATTATATTATATTATTTTGTTTAGGTGCATGCATGATTTATTGTTCCGTATATGCTTATGATATATGCCAAATTCATTGCTCATGTCCTTTTGTACTATGGTGTTTATGGGATATTCTGGACCTTTACCAGAAATGGTAAAGGGTATTGTATTTAGAGCTAGCTATGCTCATGCCAACCCCATTGACTTCACTCAAACATGTGTGGATGGAGTCCCAAACGTAGGAGACTTATGTTTGGTGGTCATTCAGTGATGGATGTTCCATATTATACTTATGGTCTCACTTCACCCTCTATATTTTTGTTATGATATCCAAAGCACTGCTTTTGAGTTATATGTGCACTTTGGATAAGAATAAAATGATTGTTATGTCTGATATGATATATGATATTGAGCTTATGTTCCTCATTTGTTCACTTGATAAGCTTTGAGATTATCCATTCACCATTGATATGCTTCACAATGTGTCTACGTCTTTGACATGCTTCAAAATGTTCCTTATGCCATTGTTATATTTCAAAATGTTTCATTCCGAAACATTTCACATGCCATTGATATGTTCCAAAATATCCTATACATCTTGATTAGCTATGAAATGTTTCTTATGCCTTTAATATGTTTCCGAAACACTTTATACATCTTCAATATGCTCCGAAATATTTTGTATTCTCAATGATATACTCCAAAATATTTTGTTTGCCATTGATTTATTGCTTGACATTCTTACACCTTTGATATGCTCCAAATCATTTCACATTCCGAAACACTCTATACATCTTTGATATGCTCCAAAATATTTTATATTATTAATGATATGCTTCGAGTTCTTTCATACGGCATTGATATGTTCTAAGATATTTCACACCAATGATATGCTTCAACTACTCTTCCTCTACTGATATGATCAAAGTATGTTTCGAATGAAATGATTTATGATTATATATCTAACGAGATATTATCTATGAAATTCTTATACCTTTGCCTTGCTATCTGATATCAAGTTTGTTTTGAAAACTATCCTTCTTTGTCTTGAATATGTTAGTCACTTGCTGAGCTCTATATGCTTACTATGTTGCTATATAAATTTTACAGGTTAACTTGTCACTTACAAAAAAAGTTAGAACTGAGCTGAGACAGTAGAAAGCCATATAGAGTTTGGGCAAGTCTTGTTGGGAAATGTTGTATAAGAATATTTTGTATGTAATGAAATATTATAGATAAATATAAATTGATGTATCTTGTAAAAAGGCTAGAATACCTCTTAGTGTGAAATCTTTGAATGTTAAGTTTTATAATCATATGAAGTGGTGGAAAATGGTTAGTTTTGCATTCGTATAGATTTCTGAGCCTGATGGTTTTATAAGTATGGTTAATATTTTTGGTTAAGATAACTTTGAGTTTTATGGATTATCGAGTGATGTGGTGTAAGATTTATAAACTGCACAAGTTTTATAAATAGATGTAAATGATCTTTGAATGCTTTTTAGTGTCCTTAAATGTTAGTTTGGATCATGGGTTTGGATTGTTAATGAATTTAATGTATTTCTAAATTAGTGTGACATGATATTCGGGGGGTGTGACATGAACGCCCCTACAGGTGGTGAATTAGTGTAAGTGCTGAAGACTTCGATTTAAGAAAAACTTTCGCTCAAAGTAAAAATGATATCATAGTGTTTCGTTCAAGTAGAGTAAGTGAGCAATTAAATCTTATAAGCGATGCTAAGTTTCTTGCTTAAAAAAGGCTCGAGTAAGAACGTGCAAATCCAAAAGAAAATATAAGAGACACTGATAGATTTATAGTGGTTCAGCCACAACTTGGCCTATGTCCACTTTCTGAGTCCTCTTCGCTGAGGTCAATCGGTGTCCACTACCTATCTTCTTTGGGTGCAGACCAAACCCTTATACTTCACACTCTCATTTTCACAGGCTTAGGAGAGGAACCTTGCAAGCTTTACACTTACAACTCACAAGGGAGACTTTTACAAAGATTGTAACTCTTTTTTCCACTCCCTTGCCCCATTTCTTTTTCTTGCATAATTTTAGCACATAATTTTTCATAGAATTTCTAGCCTAATTATTATGCTAAATGTAAGAAGACATGGGGTATTTATAGACCCCAATTGGCTTCAAAAATTAGAGGTAAAAAATCAAATGTATTCAAAAAATCCAGGTACTAGCGGTACCACCGTTGGCGCTAGTGGTACTACCATCGAAAGTTACCCGGAAAACATGGCGATTATGGTACAACAACCAACCTGGGTGGTACAATCATCGACCTGGGTGGTACAACCATTGACCATTGGTGGTACAATCATCGAAAACCCCACAAAAATATTTTCTCTACTTTTTTAATCCCGACTTATACCTTCAGTTGACCCCTTTCCAAGTCAACCAATTGAGCTCAACCTAAGCTCAATCCAAACTCAAGTGTGGACCCGGTTTACCTCACTTGAGTTAATTTGGATTCTTTCAAATCTATTGCAAGTATGACTCAAACCTAACCGATGCTAACCATGACTAATTAATTATAATCATTGTGACCATTAAGTCCAACAAGACCCTCCTAACTCCTAGCAAGCTTTTTGGCAACCTCCGACGATCTTCCAGCAAGTCTCTTGGTCTTCTTCCAGTGAACTCCCGATGCCTTCCTGGCAAGCTCCCAATCACCTTCGGCGAGCTTCCGTTGAACTCCCGGCAAGCCTCCGATACCTTCAGCGAGCTTCCGGTGAGTCTCTCAATGAGTTCCCACTGCATCGTCCGAACCTCGGCTCGATGCTCGGACTTGACTCTAGCCCAACATCTGATTATAATTTTCTTTCTGTTGAATCTCAGATTTTGATGATGAAATCAATTGATAGGTTTTATGATCTAACTTGTGTGTTAAATAAAATGATGCAGGATTAACTGCGATAGTAAAAGGGCATTCAATCAGATATTGGCCCGAAGTCAAGTTCGAGCATCGCCCGAGGTTTAGACGACGTAGTGGGAGCTCACCGTGAGTTTGTCAGAGGTTAGCCGAGATTCAGACGATGTTGTTGGGAGCTCGTTGATAGCTCACCAAAGGTTTACGAGGAAGTTCGTTAGGAGATTATCGACAAGTGGTTGGGAGCTCGTCGGGAGTTCACCGAAAGAATATTGGGAGTTCACCGAAGAAAATCGGGAGCTCACTGGGGGTTCATCAGAAGGATGTTGGGAGTTCACCGGGAGTTCATCGAGAGATCAATTGATGACTAGACAACGAAGATTATGTGTTAAGTATCGTAGTTAGCATCATAATGAGAGTTAGTTTTACTAACTTAATTAAGAGGATATTAGGCCTTAATTATGACTAATTTTGACTTATTATAAAAGTTATTTCAAAAACCAAAGGTTAGATAAGACACGGTATTCGAAGACACAGTCTCCAAGATGACACAATCTTCGAAGGTGTGTCAGGCAGTGGTATCGCCCAGCCTAGGCGGTTGAACCACCCAAACATAGAGTCTCCTAGAGTTTGTCAGGCAGTCATACCACCCAAACTAGTAGTACTACCGCTAGAACACAGTCTTCGAGACCAGCACCTCGAAAACTCTTAAAATTTAAATTTTGGCTCCAATATTGAAGCCATTTGGGGCCTACAAATACCCCCTACCCCGCACCCCCGGCCCCCGCACCCCACCCCCCCCCCCCCCCCCCCCCCCCCCCCCGCAACCCATCCTTGCTTGAGGTGTGCAAGAATTAAGAGTAAAAACCTGTGAAAACATTATTGTAATTCTTTGAGAGCTCCTCCTCATGTCGTCTTGTGTAGTTTTTTGTTTAAGGGAGAGCTTAGATACTTGTAAATGTTATCTCCTGAACCTATAAAAGGAGAATAGAGTTGTAAGAGGGTCGTTGATCTTCACCCATTGAAGACAGATCAATAGTGGAAGCCGATGACCTCAATGGAGGAGGAATCGGGAGTGGACATAGGTCACAAGATCGAACCACTATTTACTCTTTTTCTTCCTCTTCTTTGCTCTTTATCTTTATTGCTTTTTTACTTAACTATTTACTACCTTTGCTTGCACTCTTACAAACATCTTCATGCTTAAACACATTTTTGATACGGGTTTTATTGAGCGAATACTTAAATTGATGTAAATTTTTTATAAGCACTAATTCACCCCCCCTCCTCTTAGTGCTGCTTTGATCCTAACAATAGGTATCAGAGCTATGTTTCTCTCTATTTGGCTTAAAATCCAAGAGAGATGACTTTTATTAGTAATCAAGAGGGACATTCTATCACTCGTCCTCCCATGTTCAATGGGACGGATACACGTATTGAAAAATTCGAATAAAAATTTTCTTACTTTATGCAGATTTCAAATTGTGGCATATTATTAAAAATGGTTTTGAAAAGTATTCTAAACCAATGAACGAATGGAATGATTCGGAAAAGAAGACTTTTTCTTTGAATGCTAAAGTGATGAACTCTTTATTTTGTGCTCTTGATAAAAATGAATTTAATCGAGTTTTTATATGCGAAGTTGTGTATGAGATTTGACACACACTCAAAGTCATACACGAAGGTATTAGTCGAGTAAAAGAGTCAAAAATTAATCTTTTGGTGCATATCTATGAGTTGTTTCACATGAAACCAAGTGAGACCACAGGAGACATGTACACCCATTTTACAAATATTGTCAATGGTCTAAAAGCGCTTGGTAAAAGTTTTTCTAATTTTGAACTTGTTAACAAAATATTAAGATCCCTTCCAAAAAGTTGGGATCCTAAAGTAACGACAATATAAGAAGTAAAGGATCTAAATAATTTTCTGCTTGAAGAACTAATCGGGTCTTTGATGTCTTACGAAATGACATGTATAGTACATGATGAACTCGAGAACAACTTTCCAAAGAACAGGAAGGACATAGCACATAGAACCAAGGAAGACCACTTGGGAGAAAACTCAAGTGACGATGATGTTGATGAGAACTTCACACTTCTTACAAGAAAATTTAAGAAATTATTAAAAATGACTAAAACAAAACAAGATGCTTAGAACAAAAGTGAACTAAAAATGGACTCAATAATATATTACAAATATAAGAAGCTGGGACACTTCCAAAATAAATGTCCCCGAGTGAAGAAGAAGCAATTAAATAAGAAGAAGGCACTCAAAGCTACTTGGGACAACTCAAGTTCATTTGAAGACGAGGAGCCAACTAACAAGGAAGAAGTTACAAATTACGCTTTAATGGCATTTGGCAATGAGATAAGTAACATAAATGAGTCTTCTTTATCTTATGATGAATTATTTAATATATTTAATGACTTATTTGATGATTTTAAATTAGTTAGTAAATAGTAAAAATTGTTAAAGAAAGATCATGCTTCACTTGCTAGTGAATTTGAAAATTTTAAAAAGGAGTATGATGAATATAGGATTGCTCCTTGCACTAAGTGTGAAGAATTAGATATACTTAAGAAAGAAAATGTTTCATTACAAGAAACATTAGAAAATTTTAAAATAGGTACCAAATCCTTAAATATGATTCTTGTTAATTAGGGTTATGCTCATAGAAAGGAAAGAATTAGCTTTGTGAGCAACACTCAACAAAAGCCAACCATCTTCGTTAAATGATATATATTATATGTTTCACCTAGAAATAAATATAATTTTTATGGAAGAATTAGACACTATGTTTATAAATGTTCACTTAAAAGACATAGTCCACTCAAATTAATTTGGATTCCTAAATGAACCATAAACAACACGTTATCATTAGTAAAATTAGGTAAAATTTTTCATGAGGAACCCAAAGTCAAATGGGTACCTAAACCAAAACCCCCTTTATTGTAGGTATATCTCTAAACAAATGCTAGAAGCATAAAATTGTACCTTGATAGTGAATGTTCAAGGTACATAACTGGAGATCCAACTCACTTCTTTAAGCTTACTAGCCTAAATGAAGGATTTGTCACCTTCGAAGATAACAACAAGGGAAAAATCATTGGGAAAGGAACCATAGGTAACAAATCAAACCTCTTGATTGAAGATGTATTATTAGTTGATGATTTGAAACATAATCTACTAAGCATTAGCCAATTGTGTGATAAAGGATATATTATCAAATTTGAATCTAATGCTTGTATAATTGAAATACCACATAAAAATAGTTCTATGATTGCCTTAAGAGGCAATAATGTGTATACTATTGACATTGATAATTTTTGTAATGAAATGTGATTTGGCATTAAATGATAATGTATGGATTTGGCATAGGAGACTATGACATGCTAGCATGAAACTATTAAACTAAATCTCAACTACAAATCTAGTAATAGGAATGCCTAGTATCAAGTCCAAAAAGATAAAGTTTGTGATGCATGACAACTAGGAAAATAAATAAAAAGTAGTTTCAAATCAAAAAAATTAAATAAGCACCTCTTAGCCACTATAACTGATCCATATGAATTTATTTGGACCAATTTATATTACAAACTTATGAGGTAGTAAATATGTGTTTGTTATTGAAGACGATTATAGTAAATACACTTGGACTTATTTCTTGGCACACAAAAGTGATTCTTTAAATATTTTTCAACATTTTACAAACTTATTCGGAATGAAAATGGTTTTATGATTTCATCTATACGTAGTGATCATGGTGGTGAGTTTCAAAATCATGATTTTTAAACTTTTTATGAGTCAAATGGGTACAACCACAATTTTTCTACTCCTAGAAATACATAACAAAATAAATTAGTGGAAAGAAAAAATAGGAGCTTACAAGAAATGGCTAGAACTATGCTAAACGAACATAGTCTACCCAAATATTTTTGGGCTGAAGCCGTTAACACATCATGCTATGTCATGTACGGTGTTCTCGTAAGATCATTACTTTTCAAAACTCCTTATGAATTATGGAATAATAAAAAACCTAATATTTTATATTTCAAAGTATTTGGTTGTAAATATTTTATTTTGAATGAAAAAGATGCCTTAGGAAAGTTCGATGTAAAATCCGATGAAGGCATATTTCTTGCTTATTCCTAATTTTTAAAAGTTTATCGTGTCTTTAATAAAAGAACTCTAGCAATTGAGGAATCCATCCATATTATTTTTAATGAGGTTTTCAAATTGAAAAAAATTTATTTTGATGATAATTTTAATTTTGATACTTTAAATTTGAATGATAAACCTTCTCTACATTACAACTTGGATGCATCTACTTCCAAGGAATCCTTACCCAAGGAATGAAAGTATGTAGATGCTCATCCTAAGGAGTTAATAATATGAGATACATCAAAAGATGTTCAAACTCATTCATTATTTAAAAATATTTATGCTAACGTCATATTTTTATCTCAAATTGAACCAAAATGCATTGAGGAAGCCCTAAAAGATGGTTCTTGAGTTATTTCAATGCATGAAGAGTTAAATCAATTTGAGAGAAATGAGGTGTAGGAGCTTGTTCCTAGACCTAGTGATCGTTTAGTGATTGATACTAAATGAGTCTTTAGAAACATGCAAGATGAAAATGGTCATGATTAGAAACAAGGCTAGATTAGTGGCCAAGGTTTTCAACCAAAAAGAAGGGATCGATTATGAAATGCCTTTCACTCCTATGGCTAGACTTGAAGCCATAAGGATGCTCCTTGTCTTTGTCTCTTTAAGAATTTTAAGTTATTTCAAATAGATGTCAAAAGTACTTTTCTTAATGGTTTCATTTTCAAAAAAAATTATGTTGAACAACCCCCTGGTTTTGAAAATGATCTTTTTCTAAATCATATTTTCAAATTATCTAAGGCTCTTTATGGGTTAAAATAAGCCTCTGGGGCTTGGTATGAAAAACTTAGCTCTTTCCTTATTTCGAACAATTTTTTGAAAGGCAAAGTTGACACCACATTATTTTTTAAGAATTTTAAAAATAATTTTCTAGTTATTCAAATTTATGTTGATGATATTATTTTTGGTTTAACAAATGAATCCTTATGCGAATCTTTTGCCAAGGGTATGAGCCAAGAATTTGAAATGAGCCTAATTGGTGAATTAACTTTTTTCTTAGAATTACAAATAAAATATTTAAATAATACTATCTTTATAAGTCAAACTAAGTATACCTTATATTTGTTAAAATGTTTTAGTATAGACAATAATACTAAGGTCATAAACACACCCATGAGCACTTCTACAAAATTAGACTTGGATAATGAAGGTAAAAATTTTGATCGAAAAACATATAGAGGAATAATAGGTAGTTTATTATATTTAATTACTACTAATTTGGACATAATGTTTAGTGTTGGATTGTGTGCAAGGTTTCAATCTAATCCTAAATATTTCCATTTTAAGATAGTTAAATGAATATTTAGATATTTAAAAGGAGCTTCTTTAGGATTATGGTATCCTAAGTCTATAAACTTTGATTTGCTTGCTTATGTGAATGCCTATTTTGAATGTTGTAGAATAGATATAACGAGTACAATCGGAACATGCTAATTCTTAGGACATGCTTTTGTTTCTTGGTCTTCCAAGAAACAAAATTCGTTTACATCTAAAGCCAAGCTGCGTACATAACAGCTGGTGCATGCTGTGCACAAGTTATTTGGATGAAAAATACCTTAGAATATTATGAAATTCACTTGAAAAGTATTACTATCAAATGCGATAACACTAGTGCAATACGTTTACCTAAAAAATCTCATTCAACACACAAGATCTAAATATATTGATATTATGCATCACTTTATTAGAGATCATGTAAATAATCATGATATATCTTTGTAATTTATTGATATTAACCATCAATTGGCTGATATCTTCACCAAGCCATTAAATGAAGAACAATTTAACTTTATTAGAAGAGAGTTAGGAATGTTAAACCATCCAAATGTATGATTTGCTATTTTTCAGATTTCTTGAGCTTTTGCTTGAAATTTACATAAGATCATTTTAAATACATGAGTAGCTCGTATAGTATTCTTGGACTTCTCAGCTTTTTGAGCTCTATTTTGAAATGATTCTATTTGAAATTGACATTTACGAGAGGGAAAATAGGATCCAAAGTTCTTTTTGAGATAAAATTAATTTCTATCCTCTCTCATAGATTATTTTGATTCATGTTTCTTTTTATATATCCTTGATGAATATTTTAAGTATCCCCCAACTTAATATTTTTTTTTAGGATACTAAATTTTTGGATCTTTGACACCCTGATAGAACCCCAGAAGGAGCTTTATAGATTTTGACCCTTGAGGGGGATCAACCCTTGGAACGCTGTAGGGGTTCCTCCCTCCTAGATTCGGCACAAGGCTGAAATAAAATTGATAATTGCTTAATTCAAGAGAGGGGGCGGCTACATCTTTAAAATAGGGATCAAAATCCTATCCTAAGGGGGTGCTTACCTAAGTAGAATTATCCCTTTGCCCCTCCTATAGCCGACCTACCTTAATAGGAACAGGGGGCGGCTAAGTTGGCTCTATAGACGACCTAAGCAGGGGGAAACCCTAGCCGACCAACCCGGTAAGGGTGGCGATGGCTACTAAGCCCTAAGGGCTAATCTAAACCCTAGCCATACTCCTTTATAAGATAGGAGTGGCTTTATTACAATCTAATAGGGTTTTCCAGAATCCATAAGGTCCATTAAAATAGAACTTTCAAAAGTTATTTTAACTCTAAATATTTTAATCTTGGTATCAAAAGAATGATCTATGAGTCTAATATCTAATGAATTAAGTTTTACATAAATCAGAGACTCTAATAGGGACATATATATAATTTAGTGATGAAAGGTCAGAAGTTACAAACTCTATTTTACAGATTTTATATGTTTAGTTGAAATAAAAGTTTGGGCTGGCAAATAAACTTTAAAATTTTCAAACTTAGTTTCAAAAGAAAGATCTATAAATCTATTTTTGAATAAATGAGGTTTTGTCTAAATCAGAGGTATGTATTGAAAGTTACGACTTGAATAATGCAGACAGGTTATAGTCTCAAAAATACTCCAGATTCAAACTTTTTTAATCAACAAAAGAGATTTTGGATTACAAGACTGAATTTGTTCCGATTTTTCTCATAATCAAGACTAGATTTGTTTTAATTTTTCTCATAATCAAGGCAAAAATAAAGATAAATTTCAGTAGAAGAAAGATATAATACTTGCCTTTCACGATTTTGATCCCAAATGTGTGGATTTGATCAAATTCCCTAAACCTTCAAATCTATTCTTCTCCTCTTCCTTCTCTTCTTCTTCTCCTTCTCTTTTTTCTTTTTTTTCTTCCACTCTTATCCACCAACTCAGGTTTCTTAAAGGAGAAGGAAGAGAGGTAGAGGTAGTGGGATTTATTGTTTTATGCATTTTACACTTTAGTCCTTATATTATTAATATTTATGATTAGATCATTTGGTTTTACAAACAAGTCCTCAAATTTTATGACTATGTCTTATAAATAATCAAAATAGATTTCTTATCTTACAAATAAGTTTTTATTTTTTTATTTAGAAATGAGGGATGTTACACTCTCCCCCCCCCCCCTTAAATAAAAGATGATGATATGTTTTCTTCATTTCCTCCTCTAGTTCTATAGGGAGGCTTAAATATCTAGGTTATCTCAAGGACAAAATCAATAGCAATATCACCCTCTCTATCTAGAGGTATTCCGGGAAAATAATTCAGGAATACATCAGGAAACTCTCCAATTACAGGAATTTCTTTTAGATTAGTTTCTTGATCTGAGTGCTCCTTTACATATACAAAATAACAAAAATAATCCTTCTATATATGGCAATCAGTTTGAAGTATCGATATTCAGCAAGGAGGTGAATCATATCGAATACTCCCAAAATAAAAGATGGGCTGATCTAGTACACAAAAAGTGATCATTTTTTTATAGAACCCTAGAGGAATTCTATGAGATTTGATCTTTGAGGGGGATCAACCATTAAAATGCTATAGGGGTTCCTTCCTCCTTGTAGTCGTTCAGATGGCTGAATGAAAACTGATCTATTACCTATTGAAAAGATGTGGAGGCTATAAGCATATATATGACTCCAAACCCTAGCTTAGGGGGCTGCTTCCTAAGTGAATTCTCTCTTTTACCCTTCCTCAAGATGACCTGGCTTCTTAAGGGCGACGACAACCTAAAAGGCTGTACAAACCATGTGCCCCTACTAGAAACCCTAGCTAACTAGCCCAGTAAAGCGGTGGCAGCTAGGAAGCCCTAAGGTCCCATATATAAACACTAGCCACTCTTCTTTATAGGATAGAGGTGGCTAGGTGGAGTTTATTATAATCTTACATAATTTTTATTAACTGCTACTTGGTTGAGTAGGACTCAACCTTGTTTGGTCCTATCAAGCCTGCCCTCTTCAAATCAGCCTTGTCCTCAAGGCTGAGGTTCCATGAACTCAAGTAACCGGGTCTTCAGCTCCTCATATGATTCTCATTTGGCATCTTCAGGAGGTAAATTATTATAATACACTAGTACTTCAGTAGAGGGACGTTGGCAACGCATCACAACTCTTCAGTCCAGAATGGCCTCTGGTTGAGCTTGAATATTTCCATCATCAGTGGTGTTCGATATTTGAGTCTAGGTAGACTCGTGTTCTCCCAACTTAGGCTTCAAGTAAGACACCTGGAAGACATGGTGAATTTTGGCATCCTCGGGCAATTGAAGTCTGTATGCCACAGCTCCAATACGCTCCGTGATTTGGTAAGGCCCATAAAAATGAGGAGATAGCTTCGTTGAGGCTAGTTGATGGATAGTTGCTTGTACAGCTGCAGACGAAGATAAACCCAATCTCCTACTTAAAACTCCCTTTCGCTTCGATGTGTGTCTGCTTGTTGCTTCATTCTAGCTTGAGCGATAGAGAGATTATCCATCAGCAACTATAGGAGTTTGTCCCTCTCAATTAAATTTTGGTCTACCTGATCCACCTTGGCCGCACCAATTACATACTTTCGAATCACAGGGGTCGGTCGACCATACAATGCCTTATATGGGGTACATTTTGTAGATGAATGATATGTAAAATTTAATAGAACCCCAGAAGGAACTTTATAGATTTTGACCCTTAAGGGGGATCAACCCTTGGAACGCTATAGGGGTTCCTCCCTCCTAGATTCGGCACAAGACTGAAATAAAATTGATAATTGCTTGATAAAAGAGAGGGGACAGCAACATCATTATATAGGGTTTTAAACCCTAGCTCATGGGATGCTTGCCTAACTAAAATTATCTTTTTACCCCTTCTGTAGCCTACCTGCCTTAGAGGGAACAGATGGCGGCTAGGTTGGCTCTATAGTCGACCTAAGTAGGGGGAAACCCTAGCCAACTAACCCAGTAAGGGGTGTGGCAGCTACTAAGCCCTAAGGGCTAATCTAGACCTTAGCCATACTCCTTTATAAGATATGAGGGCTTTATTACAATCTAATAGGATTTTTATTGACTAGTACTAAGATGATTAGGACTCACCCCTGTTGGAGTCATATCAAGCCTGCCCTCTTCAGATCAGTCTTGTCCTCAAGGCTGAGGGTCCATAAACTTTGGAAACTGGATCTTCAACTCCTCATGTGACTCCCATGCTATCATTAACTGAACTTTGGCCTCCTCATCAACTGGGATGTTAGTTGGAAGGATTTGGGCTGAGTCGTCTTCTTTAAATTTCCATTTGAGGTGGGATACCTGGTGGATCAACAGTAATCTTGATCTGGTGCGTGAATTTGATCTCCAAGTTAGGGCCCCAATGTGATCCTCAATTTTGCAAGGCCCAAAGAAATAGGGAAACTACTTTATTAAGGCTCGAGTTTCTTGCTGATCGGGCTAGAGGTGTAGAAAAACTCGATCTTCAATTTTTCATCCATTCTGAAGTTTGTCGAGAGGCCGTTTCTTTTTTGCATGTGCTACCATATGGTTAGTCTTTAGTGATAGCCAATCTTTCTTCTGGAATGGTGACTACCCTCTGGTATGGTTCAGGATGATGAGAGCCCAATCTGACGGGAGCATAATTCGTAATTCTTCTAGTTTTACTCATCTTTCATGTCATGGACATGTATCCAACCATATTTTAAATTTGGTAGTAATTAGTATCCTTTGTAAAAACCTCATGTGGAGTGTGGGGGAAGCCTCGGTGTAAATTAGGAGTCGACCATCTTGCATAAGAATAGCCCCAATTCTAACTCCTGATGCATCAGCCTCAATGACAAAAGTGCAGCTGAAATCAGGTAGTGCTAGGACCGGCGTCGTCATCATGGCGGCCTTGAGTCGTTCAAAGGCTGTAAAAGCTTGTTCCGACCACAAGAAGAAGTCTTTCTTCAGTAGGGACATGAGCGGGGCACTAATCTTTCTATAATCTTTCACAAATTTATGGTAGTAGCCCGTGAGTCCAAGGAAGCCGCGCAGCAATTTTACGTTTATAGGTTTCGACCATCCTTGCATTGCCTCGACCTTCGTCGAGTCTACTGCCACTCCATCCTCTAATATAATATGCCCAGGATACTCCACTTTACGCTATAAGAAGCTGTACTTTGACTATTTAATATAAAGAGTATTCTCCCGAAGAATCGTTAGAACAGTTCGTAAGTGCTGAAAATGTTTATCAAGCGTAGGGCTATAAATGAGAATATCATCAAAGAATACCAATACGAACATGCATAGAAAATTTTGGAAGATGTCATTCATCGGACTTGGGAAAGTAGAAGGTTCATTCGTAAGTCCAAAAGATATTACCAAAAACTCATAGTGGTCATTATGCGTGCGAAATGTAATTTTCAGAATATCTTCGGTGCATACCCGAATCTGATGATAACCGGAATGGAGATCCAATTTTGTGAAGACTCGGGCTCCTTTTAATTCATCCAAGAGCTCATCTACGATTGGTATAGGATATTTGTCCTTGACGATGATAGCGTTCAAGGCTCGATAATCAATGCACATTTGCTATGTACCGTCCTTCTTGCGCACTAGCAACGCCAATGAAGAATAAGGGATGCAACTCCGTCGAACCACCCCGGTGTCAAGTATCTCTTTAACGATGTTCTCAATCTCATCCTTCTACAAGTAAGGGTAGTGGTACGGATATAAATTTGCAAGAGATTTGCTTAGCAGAATAGAAATACGATGGTCATGCGGCCGGTTAGGGGGCAGCTCACGCGGCTCCATGAAAATGTCCATGAATTCATCCAGCAAGAGAGCAAGCTTAGGATCTGAATTTTATATATTCTTCCCCTTATATGGCTACTGGATTTGCATCAAAAATCCACCATGTGCTTTGTGCAAAACTTTCTCCATTCATTGCGACGAAACGGTGGAAATTTGGCTCCCGCGCTTGCCTCATAACATGACCTATCTCCCTTAGCAATAAAATTTTATTATTAATTTAGAAAAATTTCAGGAGATGTCACCTAGTGTTGTGAGCCACTTGATCCCGAGTACGGCTTCATAATCATTGATGGGTAGGAGGAAGAAATCAGCTACTACTTCTTGGTCTTGGAGGAGTAGTTTCACCCGTGGGCACCATTGGTCGCAATTGAAGATTTGGCCATCGGCGAACTTTACATTGAACTTGTTGCAACTTTTGATTTGAAGCGCCAAATGTGCAGCAACCTTACTATTGAGGAAGTTATTGGTGCTGCCCGTGTTGCTGAGAATGGTGATGGGTTGCTGTTTTAGAAGTCCTACAACTTTCATCGTCTGCGGGTTAGAGTAGTCGGCCAATGCGTGCACTACGTAGTTGGCCAATTGGGACTCTTCCTCCATGGCTTCTTCTTCAGGTTCAAGGGCTTCTTTAGATGTTTCATTATCCTCATCCTCCATTGGTTCAATCATGAGGAGCCACCCCTTTTTGCAGTGATGTTTGCGGCTCCACGGTTCGTTGCAATGCCAACACAACCCCTTAGCCGATCATTCGTGAAGCTCATCTCTTGTCAACTTTTTTGGTGCGTAGGCGTGGATGGTATTAGAGGGGGCAGTAGGCCTCGGCAAGGCTGGTCGGGGAGTGACCCTTGTCCTTCGTACCTCATGTTAAATCGTTCTTCCTGAATACGTGCGAAGGAAATCACCGCCATAAGAGTGTACGGTTGTCGCGCCTTTACTTCTCCTTGGATCTCCAGCTTTAGGCCCTCGATAAAAGTACCTAAAATTTGTTTCTCAAACCAATTCTCAGTTTGGTTAGATAAATGCTCAAACCTTGTTTGATATTCTTGTATTGTAGAGGTTTGATGAATCTTTGCCAATTGTCCATTGATGTTGTCAAAATCGGTTGGTCCGAAGCGGTTTAGTAGTCCTTCCTTGAATCGCTACCAAGAGAGTCCTCCATGGGTGTGCTCAAACCAATTAACCTACTGAATAGCATCTCCCTCGAGGTGGATGGCAGCAATATCCACCCGTGTGGCGTCGACGGTTTGGTAGAACTGAAAATAGCACTCCGCACGCGAGATCCACCCGATCGAGTCTCCTTCTTCCCATCTAGGGAAGTCAACCTTCATGTGTGGATTGTTGAGATCAGAGGTGATGTGGCAACATTCTTGAGGATCGTTTCGCTGATCTAAAGTTTCTCCGTGTTGTGATTTCCTCGGGCTCAACGGTCGGCCAATGCTGAATTCGACGAAAAGGGATCGCATATTCTCTTCCATGCGATTTTCAAAGGCTTCAAGCTTTGCATCAATAGCTTCCTCTGATGTCATAATATATGCCTCTAGATCTATAATTTTGAGGTCTTTTTTCTGTTGTTGGGTTAGTGGCAAGGGAATTTTGGAGAAGGGGGTGGCCGATTGGAAGGTGAATCAATTTGGATGGGAGTAGGTTGCGGTTTAGGGTAGGTTTGGGTGGATGTTTGGGTTCAGCTTAGGGTAAGGTTTAGAAGGGTTTTTGGTGAGGATGTTAGGGTTTTGAGATGAGAAAAAGAGAGTCTGAAATCTCACAAAAAATAGCACTCAAATCTGATAGAATTCGACAAAAAAATGTGTTACGATGTGCTGTCCTGCTGAATCGGTTTTACGTCGGAGAAACGATTACTTCTCAACATAAATTCCAAAGCAAAGTTCAAGGAAATTATAGAGAAACCCTTGGTTCAAATGTTGTTAATACCAGTAAAAAGTTTGACAAAATTTTGGTAGCGTAACAGTAGGGAAATATGGCAAAAGACGAAAGGCAAATCGTTCGTCGTAAAATTCTAGAACTACGTGATGGTGAAAGATTGCACAAGAAAACTAGTTCTAGAAGGAATTTTTTCTAGAAATCAATATCAGACAAAATCTAAGTTGATCTTTGGAATTGTATAAAAATTTTGGCAAAAAAGAATGAACAAAAGTTTGGTTTCAAGAGGCCAATATACGGAAGGCAGATTCTGCGTTGTAAAATTTCAGTACTGTGCAGTGAAGAATCGCAGCACTATAAGTACATATTCAACAGGAGTTTTTTCATGAGATCAGTCTTAGATGAAAGCTAAGATGATCTATGAAATTATATAAAAGTTTCAGCCAAAAAGAACAATTAAAAGTTCAGTTTCAAGAAGCAACAATTGGGTGAAAATTTCTACAGCGTTTCATCTTCGCAACAATGATAACATTTGCGATGGTAAAATTTTGCAACAATGAAACTTTTGGAAAAAACTTCTCTCACATATAAGATAGAGCAATAATAGTAACAAGAGGCATGGGCTTGGAGTTTTTACCAGATCTTTTGATGTTGATGCAGAAGAAGGCAGCAGATTGATTTGATCTGCGACTGGGGTGGACGACGGTGGATGGAGGCGACGTTAAAATCAATTGTGAGAATTACTTGGAAGATGGAGGTATGGATGATGGCTACAGGGGCAGCAAGATTACTGCTCTGATACCAGATAATAGAACCCCAGAAGGAGCTCTATGTATTTTGACCCTTAAGGGGATCAACCCTTGGAACGCTGTAGGGGTTCCTCCCTCCTAGATTTGGCACAAGATTGAAATAAAATTAATAATTGTTTGATTCAAGAGGGGGGCTATATCTTAAATAGGGATCAAAACCATAGCCTAAGGGGGGTGCTTACCTATGTAGAATTATCCCTTTGCCCCTCCTATAGTCGACCTGCCTTAATAGGAACAAGGGGCGGCTAAGTTGGCTCTATAGCCAACCTAAGCAGGGGGAAACCCTAGCCGACCAACCCAGTAAGGGCGGCGACGGCTACTAAGCCCTAAGGGCTAATCTAAACCCTAGCCATACTCCTTTATAAAATAGGAGTGGCTTTATTACATCTAATAGGGTTTTTATTGACTAGTACTAAGATGATTAGGACTCACCCCTGCGGGAGTCCTATCACACCCCCAACTTAATAAGTATCCCCCCTCTTCTTCTTTTATCTTATTTACAAAGGGGAGAAATCAATTTCTTTATATGATAAATGTTGAAGAATGTTCAAATATAAGTTGAGCATTTCTCCTTTTTGTTGATGACAAAGGGGAATAAATGATATAATTGATGACATAAGAAATATTTTGAGATCTTTGAAATGGTTAAAATGGATGTTGATATGGTTATCTTGTTAACATAATAATTGAAATATTTATGTGATACCAAGAAGATGAAAATTTAAAAAATTTATCATGTACGGTTATATTGTAAAAAAAGGTCAAAATACTTGAATTCAAAAAGTGATGGTGATTTTGAATTTAAGTTTCTTTTATTTATCCTATGGCATATACATAGGGGGAGTTACGGTTAACTTCCATCATCAATTGGTTGTCATCATAAAAAAAGGGATAGATTATTGAATCTCGGATTTTAATGATGAAATCAATTGATGGGTTTTATGATCTAACTTGTGTGTTAAAGAAATCGATGCAGGATTAACTACGATAGTAAAATGGCATTACAATCAGATATTGGGCCAGAGTCAATTTTGAGCATCGGGTCGAGGTTCAAACAACACAGTGGGAGCTCGCGGAGAGTTCACCGAAGGTCGGTCGAGGTTCAAACGATGTTGTCGGGAGCTCGCTGAGAGCTCACCAGAGTTTACCAGGAAGTTCGTTGGGAGTTTACCAAAAGAAATTGGGAGCTCGCCGGGGGTTCATCAAAAGGATGTTGGGAGTTCACCGGGAGTTCACCGAGAGATCAATTGATGACCGTACAATAAAGATTATGTGTTAAGTATCGTAGTTAATATCATATGAGAGTTAGTTTTACTAACTCAATTAAGAGATCATTAGGCTTTAATTGAGATTAATTTGAACTTATTATAAAAGTCATTTCAGTAACCTAGGGTTAGATAAGACACAGTATTCGAAGACACAATCTCTAAGACGACACAATCTTCGAAGGTATGTCAAACAGTGGTACCACCTAGACTGGGTGGTTGAACCGTCTAGACACAAAGTCTCCTAGACTTTGTCAGGCAGTCGTACCACCCAGACTAGCGGTACTACCATCAAAATATAGTCTTCGAGACCAATACCTCAGGAACTCTTAAAATTTGAATTTTGGCTCCAATATTGAAGCCATTTGGGGCCTATAACCGCCCCCCTCGCCCCCCCCCCTCCCCAATCTTTGCTTGAGGTATGCAAGAATTGAGAAAAAAAAAACCTTGTGAAAATGTTATTGTAATTCTTTGAGAGCTCCTCCTCATTTCGTCTTATGTAGTTTTTTGTTTGAGGGAGAGCTCAAAGACTTGTACAGGTTATCTCCTGAACCTATAAAGGAGAATAGAATTGTAAGAGGGTAGTTGATCTTCACCCATTGAAGGAAGATCAATAATGGAAGCCGGTGACCTCAACGGAGGAGGATCAGGAGTGGACGTAGTTCACGAGACTGAACCACTATAAAATTGGTTTTCTCTTCTTTGCTATTTTTCTTTATTGCTTTATTACTTAACTGTCAACTACCTTTGCTTGCACTCTTACAAACATCTATATGCTTAAACGTATTTTTGATATAGGTTTTATTAAGCGAATACTCAAATCGATGTAAATTTTTCATAAGCATAATTCACTGTCCCCCCCCCCCCCCCCCCCCCCTCTCCCCCCTCTTAGTGCCGCTTTGATCCTAACACTTTCTCTATTGTAGGTACTCTTGCATCAATCATCTCTAACACACATATTAGATCAACAAACCATCAATTGATTTTATCATCAAAATTCAAGATTCAACACGAATGACCCCGGCCGAGGATTTGTCTGAGCGATAACATATGAGATATTTCTCTCATGATACCGAGAATGAATGATCCTTTATTGACATTCAATTACATTCTTACAGTTGGCTACCAATCCAGATAACTGACTATACCAGATTTGAAACTTTTCAAACCTATAAGTTCGGCGTCAAAGAAAGGAGTACTCAAACAAGACATCCTTGATTTCTCAAGTCTAAGGACCAAACACAACTAGGAATATAGAATCGCTATCTAACGTTAGGTATTATTAACCATCCAACATTTCGTAAGCAGATTAATAAGTGAACTCATTATCCAATGAGCACTTGTATTGTACCCATAGTGTCCCCACAAGTAGCTTTGAGCCCAGCCGCCTCCATCATATGGACAAGTGTACAGTACACCTGTCTATTAGGTTATCTCGATGTCCCTCTCGAGTAACCAATGATTAGTATTATTTATGGTCTATATTTAAAGGTGACTCAATCTTATTTTCGTGATCTTATCACGATGTGATTTCCATTGCATAGAACTAAAGATATCACAATATATATATTCAATAAATAATATAATATGAGAATATACCAATAGTAATCATAAGAAAAAAGATTGCATAGCATGTCACATGTGTCATCACTCATGTGATTGGCTTGTAGGGCACTTGTGATAGAACCACAGATAGAGCTCTATAAATTTTGATCAACCCTTGAAATATTATAGGGGTTCCTCCCTCCTAGGGTCGGCCAACAAGGCTGAAATAAAATAGATTCTTGCTTGATTAAAAGATGAGGAGGTTACATGCTTATATAGGCTCAAACCCCTCCTATAGCCGCCTTGCCTTAATAGGGATGAGCGGCGGTTATAATGGCACCAAGGCCTCCTATGCATCCTAGAAATCCTGGCTGACCAACCTAGTAAAGATACCGATAGCCAGTGAGCCCTAAGGCCCCAAATAAACCCTAGCCACCTTTCTTTATAGGATAGAAGTGACTATGTGGGGTTTTATTACAATCTCACAAGGTTCTTATTGATTACTTCTAGGGTGATTAGGACTCAACCCTGTTGGATTCCTATCAAGCCTGCCCTCTTTGAATCAACCTTGTCCTCAAGGCTGAGGATCCATAAACTATGGGAATCAGGTCTTCAGCTCCTCATAAGACTCCCACGTGGCATCTTCTGATGGTAAGTTATTCCATTGCACTAGTACTTCAGTTGAGGGGCGTTGACGGTGCATCACAATCCTCCGATCAAGTTTGGTTTGTGGTTGAGCTTGAACCTCGCCATCATTTGTAATGCTCGGCAACTGAGTCTGGGCCAACTCATGCTCTCCTATTTTGAGCTTCAAGTAGGATACGTGAAAGACAGGATGGATCTTAGTGTCTTCTTGTATCGTTAATCTGTATGCCATGACCCCAATTATTAGGATCAATTGTCACTAAGAGGGGGGGCGATTGGTGAATTAATGCAAGAGTAAATTCTTATTTTAACGAAAAACTTTTAACTTAAAGCAAGATAGAAAAATTCAAAGCTCTTCATAACAAGTAAAGCAAATGAATAATTCAAAGAAAATGCTAAGTTTCTTGCTTAAGAAAGACTCAAGAAGGAATAAGCAAATCCGAATAAAAAGATAAGCAACGTCGTAAGTGAAGTGCTTGACTTGAAACCTTACTTTCAAATAGTAAATAGAATCAGAAGCATCTATTGGTATTTTATTGAAAGCAATTAAGAACCCGACAATTGTAAGTAGTAAATGAAACAAGAAAGAATACTCACAATTATAGTGGTTCGGCACCAACCAGCTTAAGTCCACTCCCGAGTGCTACTTGAGGCACATCGGTGTCCGCTACCGATATTCTTTGGGTGCAGACCAAACCCTTAGAATTTTACAAGGGAGACAAGATTATAACTCTTTGATCACTCCCTTACCCCTTTTCTTTTTCTTACTATTCACATAAGTTTTTCACAGAATTTATCCCTAAAAAATGTTATATAGAATGCAAGAAAACTTGGGGTATCTATATCCCCAAATGACTTCAGAATTTTAGAGATAAAATTCAAACATACCCGAAAAATTTGAGTATGGGCGGTTCAACCGCCGGCCTGGGCGGGTCAACCGTCAAAAGTATCGAGAATCCAAGGTATGGGCGGTTCAGCCACCCAGCCTAGGGGGTTCAGCCACTAACAATTGCCCAAAATCTTGGGGGGCAGTGGTACACCCATCGCTCACCAATGGTTCAGCCGTTGGAAATCCTGGAAAAGTGATTTCCTTCACTTTTTCAATCCTAACTTTAACCACATGTTGACCAATTCTCTAGTTAACCAATTGACCTCAACCTGAGCTCAACCAAAACCCTTTTAGTGGACCCGATTACCTCTTTAAGTTGATTTGGATTCCTTCCAAATCACACTCATTTAGGACTTAATCTTAACCTATGACTTAAAGATTACAATCAAACATTACCACCAAGCTTACGACCTCACTCCCGTAATCTGGCAACCTCTGACATTCCCTGCGGTGAGTCTCACGGTCTTCCTCCAGCGATCTCCCGGCGTGTTCCTAGTGATCTTCCCGATACCTTCGGCGAAGTCCTAGTGAACTCCCAACGAGCTCTCACCGTATCGTCCAAACCTTGGCCCGATGCCTAAGCTTGATCATGAGTGGTTAACCTACATGATACTAACTATGACTTAAATAATTACAATCAACATGGTCACAAATCCACTTCAAGACCTTCCCAACTCTCGACAAGCCTTTCGGCTAACCCCGATAATCTTTCGACAAGTCTTGGTCTTCTTCCAGTGAACTCCCTTGTGCCATCTTGGCAAGCTCCCAATACCCTCAGTGAGCTCCGGACGCACTCCAGGCGAGTTCCCAACCACATCGCCTGAACTCCAGCCTGATGCTTGGACTTGACTCTGGCCAAACCTCTGATTGTAATAATCTCTCTGTCATAGTTAATTCTACATCAATCAACTCTAACAACCTTGTTAGATCAAGCACTCATCAATTGATTTCATTATCAAAATCCGAGATTCAACAATCTCCCCTTTTTTTATGATGATAATCAATTGATGATAGAAGTTAATCCTAACTCCCTCTAAATCCATGCCTCAATAAAGAAAGCTTAAATTCAAAAGAACCACACCCTCTTGAATTCAAGTATCACGAAACAAATTATATTCCAAGAAAAATTTCAACAAGAATTTACATCAAGTCATCGAATCATGAATTTTAAAAAGAATTATATATCCATATCCAAGTATATCATCAATATTATGTGTTATCAATGTATGTCGTTAATATCATGTGTCATCAATGTATATCATCAATATCATGGGTCATCAATGTTTATCATCAATATATATTTCTTCTCCTTTGTCATCAATAAAAAGGTGAAATATAGGGCTAAGGATTTTAAGGCACATGAGTTTTTGCTCTCCCGTTGTAAAATACGACATGGGTCATAAAGAATTTTATTTCTATTATGAAAAAGAAGGAAATAAATTAAGGGAGGAGTTGTAAAACATCATTAAGTATAGTTCTCAATTTTGTAAAGGTGAATTTCGAAGATAAGCTCAAAGATCTAAGATATTTAAGAAGATTCAAAAATTTAAGAGCTACTCTTGCATTTAAAATCATCTTACATAATTTCAAGCAAGCGTAACAAATAAATCTATAAAGTAGTAAAACATCATACAAATTTTCTTCTCTTTTTGTGAATAATAAGATAAAGAACATAGAGAAAATTTTCAAAAATATTATCACAAAAAGTTTAATCTCATGAAATCTAGATTAGTAATTCATTTATTTTCTTGATTTAGCATTCTTAACTCTTAACTTCAATCTTGTAGATATAAGATTTTAAAAGAAAAATTCGAATATGAGCTCCACAAATCTTTCTCATGTAAATTTCAAGAAAATATAACAAATAAATACAAATAATAACAAATCATTATCTTCATGTAGATTTTCTCCCCTTTTTGTAAACAATAAGGTAGAATCAAGGTAGAGAAGTAAAAAATATCACAAAAATATTCAATTTTATATATGTAAATTTTATAGATATAAATTCTGAAATTTAAGAAAAAATCCAGAGCTAACCATGCAATTGAATTCATTTTATCCAAATTTCAAGTAATGTAGCAAATCAAGCAAATCATGCATTTTACATGCAAATTTTGATAAAAAGTATAATTTATAAAGTCGAAGAAATCGAAAGAAAAATAGTAAATCAAGCTCAAATTTTGAATTATGCATTTTATATGTATTTAGAAAATTTAAAATTCTAAGTTTTCTTCTAAGCAAATTATTTCTCGTTCAATATTATCATATCAAATTTGCTTCTAATCATATTAATAATTTTATCTCCCTTTTTTTTGTTATTGTCAAAAAAAAAGATTGTATAATTTCTTCTTAACATCCATATTCAAATTACCCCCAAAAGTATAAGGAGATCATGTCATAAAATCAAATCTTTAAGTATCAAAAGATATAATTTAAATTAATAAATTTACCCATCCTTATAGTTTGTGAATTTTTCAATATAAGTAATCAAGAAATCTTATGTATTCAAAATTCCAAGTAAAATAGAAATCCAATCATGCAAATCTCATGTATTTAAAATTTCTAATTTTCTTTTTAGTAAATAGCTCATCATCCAATGAAGGTTTTTCATAATCAAAGTATTTAAATTCATTATTACAAAATATCACTTTTGTCTCTCCCTCAGTGATTATCAAAGTAACAATTAGAAAGTTTATGTAAATTTCATAATCAAAGTATTTATGTAAAGATTTCAAGTTTCATTTACTAAACTTACCAAAAAATCATGATAATAACTTATTCAAGTTCAAATCATCAAATCATCAAAATCACTTTCATAGTTCAAGAGATTCATAAAAATTAACATAATTGATTCATTAATCTCTTTTTGAAATATTTATATGATAGAGAAATTTTCAAGAAAAATGTACTCCCTTTTTATTTCATACAAGCGTATCTTTGTCTTTTAAGCCAAACAAAAACATGCATTATCATTTAAAACCAAAAAAAAAAATTTATTATGGTCAAGATTAATAAGCCATAAATCACAAAAATATACATAATTTCAAAATATAAACTCATTAAGCATGATCAGTATGCTTCATTAAATCATCAAGCATGGTTTCATTGAACATAAAACATCTTCAATCAAAATAAAAAAGTATTAAGAAAATCATCAAGATATATATATTATTGTTTCTTAAAGGCATACATATGATTTATCTTAAGCATTAGATTTAAGTCTAACATTTTGTTCGATTATCATAAAACATACAATTTTCATGATCAGTATAATTTTTCAAAAGGAAGTAGTTAAAGCTCTCTAATTCATTTTGTAAGATATTCAAGAATAATAGTATCATTTTATCTCTTTTTAAATATTGATAAGATAAAAATATTTTCAAGAATAATTATCCTCCTTTTTAGTTGTTTTAACTTATGAAATTTATTTTAAGAATGCAATGTTATTTAATGTCAAAAACTAAGTTTCATCAAGATCATTGCAATAAAATATTTTCAAACAAGAGTTTCAATTTATTTTAATTCTAATGATTTTAAAACTTAGTGAAATGAGTTATGCTCATTTCATTCTTATTAAATATATTATTAATTTTTCAAAAATAATAGACAATGAAGCATGATTTTTCTCTACATTTTCTATATTGTTTTATGCTTAAATTCTATCATTCAACAATAATCATCATCAAAATCTTTTTTTCGTAAATTTAAATTTAGATATAGTCTCTAATTCATTTTTGTACTAGCATGCCAAAGTGAAAGCAATCAAGAATAATGAGTTATCCAAAGATTCATTACGAATGATTTTATTTCAATAATATTTGTTATTACTTAGGCTAGTGAGGGTTGAAAGAATATTAGATCTCAAGTCATGTGCCTTGAGCATCTACTTTCAAAACTTTACTTAATATTTCTAGTCTTGTTATGACGTGACTTTATATTATGGGAGGTTTTGATTTAGGTACCCATTTGAGTTTAGGTCCTTCATAATATGTTCTTCCCATTTTCTCTAATGGTTTAAGGTTGTTTATGGTTCCTTCAGGAACTCAAATTAATTTATATAGACTATAATTTTTAAATAGATATTTGTAGGCTTTATTTCCTAATTTTTCATAAAAATTACACTTAATTTTTGGTAGCAAATTTAAGATAGATCCTTTAACAAAAAAGGTTGGTTTTTGTTAAATGTTACTAATAATATAAAGACAATAGAAATTAGCTTATATTATATAAAAACATGCACCAGCCGGGAATCGAACCCGGGTCTGTACCGTGGCAGGGTACTATTCTACCACTAGACCACTGGTGCAACTTTTATTACTATGCACAATAGTTTTTTTAATTCGCCAACATTTATCTATATATACTCATTAAGCTTTGTATTATAATATAATATTTGACATGCAGATTACAACTAAGCATAGTCTGAAATGTTTCATCGTCTCTCCTTGATAACAAAATGAAGAGCACTCAGAGAAGGCAATCTGAACTCCATCACCATTAATGGATACCAGCAGTAGGACTGCAACCAGCTAGCTTCTTCTTCCCCAGCTATCATGCATGACCAGACTTCTCAGTCCTCTCCACTGCAATCATCCCTCGCTTCTCCTCATTGACACAAACAACAACGATAACTGACAGACTCCATGAAGCAATTGCAAATGGCTTGATGACCCAACACATCTCTCCTCAGAGAGTTTGAGAGCCCTCATGCATGCTTCCTCCCACAGATCTACACGAGAATTGGATCCTCCACTACCGCGCCCATGTCAACAGTTCATCTTGGATCCCGAGTTTACCTTCTGTTGTTTCACAAGCGAAGAGGCCAAGAGATAATTATGATAGTATCTCTCTCTTTTAAGAGAGATTAACTTCTCTTTCACTATCAAACGACAACCTCTTCTCTACTGTCAGCCTTCCGGAACCGTTTCTCTCTGGCTCCAGTTAGTTTTCATCGGGCACAGCGACTCTGAAACTATCGAACTCGACACCATCACTTCTCACGGCAGGACGTCGACGCCGCATCGGTTCCGCCTCGCGATCTCCATCGATTTTGGCCGCCGCCACCGTCTGCTCCTACTGCTTTCGATTCCTCCCACTGCTAGGCACACCGCTGCCTGCTTCCATCCTCTTGCTTCCTCGGCATCGTCACCAGGGTTGGCGCATACGTAGAGCCGATCTGTCTCCTTCCTACTGTCGTTGCCCCTGACATTGTGCTACTACCTTCCGCCCCAACCTCACCCCCTCCTGCTCGAGCAAGAGAGGGCAATTGTCACTATTATCTAGCCAGTGAGCTCTTTGTCAAACTTGGACGAATCGATCTCTCCAAGACCCATATCGACATCAGGTTGTCGCGTGACGTCCGGATCGATCGATGGGCACAAGAGTTCATGATTGATGGACACATGATTGCATAGACTTCATCCAGTAACGACCTCTTCCTGGTAATCCCAACTGCGGCTGCAAGCGCCGCCCCTTCTGTTCCTCCCTCTCCTTTACTTGGCACCACATCTCCAGCCTTCTGCTATCGTCCGTCCTGACCATAGACACTCCTTCTCCGTCTATTGCCTACCGCACCATCGGTGCCAAGCCCCTCGCCGACAGCAATCCGCTGCCAGTTTTCTTTCTCTACGTCGACATTTTTCCCCTCCCCTCATTGCGAGTCGATGGTTTTCTCTACGTTTGTCTGACTCGACAAGCCTGTGCTTCGATGAATGCTATACGCTGATGCAAGAATCTCAGCCTTCCATGCTAACCTACTGCAGTCGCTGCATCAATAGTGTCTTCAGCCGTCTCTCCAGCAGCCAGCCCTCGCGGTAAACCTTTCACGATCTCTCTAGTCTCTGCAGCTCTCCTGTTGTCTTCTGCATCAACCATCTGTCTCCTTCCTCATCTCTTTAGCAAAGAGTTCTTCTGCACAATGGACGCACTAGCCCATTTGCGACTGCTCAGCAGTAGTGGTATTGGAGCACTCTCTGCACCATCAGTCGCACCTCGTCCCAGCGCTGGCACGAAGCTTGTGCCACAAGGCACCCATCACTATCGATACAGCTCTGCTTTTCGTCTATCTCTGGTGGAGTACTGTTCCTTCTGCAGTAACAAAACTTTGCGGTATTCCATCGACAACCTACTACTGCAACTCCACCACTGCTGCATCAGCCAAAGTATAATTTATAAAGTCCAAGAAATCCAAAGAAAAATAGTAAATCAAGCTCAAATTTTGAATTATGCATTTCATATGTATTTAGAAAATTTAAAATTCTAAGTTTTCTTCTAAGCAAATTATTTCTCGTTCAATATTATCATATCCAATTTGCTTCTAATCATATTAATAATTTTATCTCCCTTTTTTTTGTTATTGTCAAAAAAAAAGATTGTATAATTTCTTCTTAACATCCATATTCAAATTACGCCCAAAAGTATATGGAGATCATGTCATAAAATCAAATCTTTAAGTATCAAAAGACATAATTTAAATTAATAAATTTACCCATCCTTATAGTTTGTGAATTTTTCAATATAAGTAATCAAGAAATCTTATGTATTCAAAATTCCAAGTAAAATAGAAATCCAATCATGCAAATCTCATGTATTTAAAATTTCTAATTTTCTTTTTAGTAAATAGCTCATCATCCAATGAAGGTTTTTCATAATCAAAGTATTTAAATTCATAATTACAAAATATCACTTTTGTCTCTCCCTTAGTGATTATCAAAGTAACAATTAGAAAGTTTATGTAAATTTCATAATCAAAGTATTTATGTAAAGATTTCAAGTTTCATTTACTAAACTTGCCAAAAAATCATGATAATAACTTATTCAAGTTCAAATCATCAAATCATCAAAATCACTTTCATAGTTCAAGAGATTCATAAAAATTAACATAATTGATTCATTAATCTCTTTTTGAAATATTTATATGATAGAGAAATTTTCAAGAAAAATGTACTCCCTTTTTATTTCATACAAGCGTATCTTTGTCTTTTAAGCCAAACAAAAACATGCATTATCATTTAAAACCAAAAAAAAAAATTTATTATGGTCAAGATTAATAAGCCATAAATCACAAAAATATACATAATTTCAAAATATAAACTCATTAAGCATGATCAGTATGCTTCATTAAATCATCAAGCATGGTTTCATTGAACATAAAACATCTTCAATCAAAATAAAAAAGTATTAAGAAAATCATCAAGATATATATATTATTGTTTCTTAAAGGCATACATATGATTTATCTTAAGCATTAGATTTAAGTCTAACATTTTGTTCGATTATCATAAAACATACAATTTTCATGATCAGTATAATTTTTCAAAAGGAAGTAGTTAAAGCTCTCTAATTCATTTTGTAAGATATTCAAGAATAATAGTATCATTTTATCTCTTTTTAAATATTGATAAGATAAAAATATTTTCAAGAATAATTATCCTCCTTTTTAGTTGTTTTAACTTATGAAATTTATTTTAAGAATGCAATGTTATTTAATGTCAAAAACTAAGTTTCATCAAGATCATTGCAATAAAATATTTTCAAACAAGAGTTTCAATTTATTTTAATTCTAATGATTTTAAAACTTAGTGAAATGAGTTATGCTCATTTCATTCTTATTAAATATATTATTAATTTTTCAAAATATAATAGACAATGAAGCATGATTTTTCTCTACCTTTTCTAGATTGTTTTATGCTTAAATTCTATCATTCAACAATAATCATCATCAAAATCTTTCTTTCATAAATTTAAATTTAGATATAGTCTCTAATTCTTTTTTGTACTAGCATGCCAAAGTGAAAGCAATCAAGAATAATGAGTTATCCAAAGATTCATTACGAATGATTTTATTTCAATAATCTTTGTTATTACTTAGGCTAGTGAGGGTTGAAAGAATATTAGATCTCAAGTCATGTGCCTTGAGCATCTACTTTCAAAACTTTACTTAATATTTCTAGTCTTGTTATGACGTGACTTTATATTATGGGAGGTTTTGATTTAGGTACCCATTTGAGTTTAGGTCCTTCATAATATGTTCTTCCCATTTTCTCTAATGGTTTAAGGTTGTTTATGGTTCCTTTAGGAACTCAAATTAATTTATATAGACTATAATTTTTAAATAGATATTTGTAGGCTTTATGTCCTAATTTTTCACAAAAATTATACTTGATTCTTGGTAGCAAATTTATGGTAGATCCTTTAACAAAAATGGTTGGTTTTTGTTAAATGTTACTAATAAAACCTATATCACTTCTTCTATTAATATGACCCTTATTGGGAAAGATCATATTTAGGGATTTGTTCTCAATTTTAAATTTTTTAATATTATCTTAAATATGATATTCTCTTCTTTAACATTATATAGCATATCATGTTTAGAACATGGGTTATGTGATACTAATGAATCATGCATTTCGCCAAGTCTACTAACTAACAAATCATAATCATTCTTAAGCAACTTAAAAGATTTGCTAAGTTTTCTAAACTCATCAAACAAATCATAAAATATATTTAATAACTCTAAAAAAAAAATATTTATGAATCACTAACCTCGTTGTCAATGGCCATAAGGTAAGATTCTCGACTTCTTCTTGATTGTGTTCTTCATCTTTGGAGTTCCTCAACTTCTTACATTCATAGCAAGAAGTTTTGTCCATCTTAATATCATTTTTATGGTTCATGTTCATCAATTTATCTGGTTCATTTATCAAATGTTCAAAGTCCTCATCACTTGAGATCTCACTCGAGGAGTCATATGTTCTCAGTTCACATTCCTTCCGGTTCCTTGGAAGGTGTTCTTGGGTTCTCAACATCAAATTCTTAGGAAGGTATTCTTCTTTTTCATTTTTGCAAGATATTTTACTTAATAATTCCTTTTTATTAATTATGCTTTCATGTGTGATTTTTAATGTATGCCAAATATTGAAAGCCGAATCACAAGCGGAAACACAATTAAACTCATTCTTGTCAAGAGTACAAAACAAGACATTCATAGCCTTGGCATTTAAAGAAAATTTTTTCCTTTCCAAATCATTCAGCTCATTCATTGGTTTGGAAGATTTTTCAAATTCATTCTCAACAATATTCCATAAATCAAGGTCCAAAGAGATAAGAAAAATATGTATCCTTGTCTTCCAATACATGTAATCCGTCCCATTAAACATGGGAGGACATGAGATAGAATGTCCCTCATTCATGCCAAAACGAGCCATTTACTCAAGTAGATATTAATCTAATGAGTAACTATCTTGCTCTGATACCAATTGTTAGGATCAATTGGCACTGAAAGGGGGGGGGGGGGGGGTGGGTGAATTAGTGCAAGAGTAAATTCTTATTTTAACGAAATTTTTTTTGCTTAAAGCAAGATAGAAAAATCTGAAGCTTTTCATAACAAGTAAAGCAAGTGAATGATTCAAAGAAAATGCTAAGTTTCTTGCTTAAGAATGACTCAAGAAGGAACAACCAAATCCGAATAAAAAGATAAGCAATGTCGTAAGTGAAGTGTTTGACTTGAAACCTTACTTTCAAAGAGTAAATAGAATCAAATCCCTAGTCACCTTTCTTTATAGGATAGAAGTGACTAGGTAGGGTTTTATTATAATCTCATAGGTTCTTATTGATTACTTCTAGGGTGATTAGGACTCAACCCTATTGGAGTCCTATCAAGCCCGCCCTCTTTGAATCAGCCTTGTTATTAAAGCTGAGGATCCATAAACTCTGAGAACCGGGTCTTCAGCTCCTTATAAGACTCTCACGTGGCGTCTTCGGATGGTAAGTTATTTCATTGCACTAGTACTTCAGTTGAAGGGCGTCGGCGGTGCATCACAATCCTCCGATCAAGTATGGCTTGTGATTGAGCCTGAATCTCGCCATCATTTATAATGATTGGCAATTGGGTCTGTGCTCATGCTCTCCTAGTTTGGGCTTCAAGTAGGATATGTGGAATACGGGATCAATTGTTAGGATCAATTGGCACTAAGAGGGGGGGGGGGGGTGTGAATTAGTGCATGAGTAAATTCTTATTTTAATGAAAAACTTTTCGCTTGAAGCAAGATAGAAAAATCTGAAGCTTTTCGTAACAAATAAAACAAGTGAATGATTCAAAGAAAATGCTAAGTTTCTTGCTTAAGAATGACTCTAGAAGAAACAACCAAATCCGAATAAAAAGATAACCAACATCATAAGTGAAATGCTTGACTTGAAACCTTGCTTTCAAAGAGTAAATAGAATCAGAAGCGTCTATTGGTATTTTGTTGAAAGCAATTAAGAACTTGACAATTGTAAGTCATAAATGAAACATATAAGAACGCTCACAATTATAGTATTTCGGCACCAACCGGCCTACGTCCACTCCCGAGTCCTCCTCCCTGAGGCACTCCGACGTCCACTACCGATCTTCTTTAGGTGAAGACCAAACCCTTACGATGTTATAAGGGAGATGAGATTATAACTATTTAATCACTCCCTTACCCATTTTCTTTTTCTTATAATTCACACAAGTTTTTCACAGAATTTATCCCTCAAAAGTATTATATGGAATGCAAGAAAACTTGAGGTATTTATAGCCCCAAGTGACTTCAGAATAGTGGAGCCAAAATTCAAACATACCCAAAAATCTGGGCACGGGCGGTTCAGCCATTAGCCTGGGCGGGTCAACCGTCAAAAGTACCTAGAATCTAGGGTACATGCGGTTCAACCGTCCAGCCTGGGCAGTTCAGCCATTGACAACTGCCCAAAATCCTGTGTGGCGGTGGTACACCCGTCGCTAACCGACGGTTCTATCATCGGAAATCTCGAAAAAGTGATTCCCTTCACTTTTCTAATCTTGACTTGAACCACTTGTTGACCAATTCTCTGGTCAACCAATTCTGCTCAATCTAAGCTCAATCAAACCCTTTTAGTGGACTCGATTATCTCTTTGAGTTGATTTAGATTCCTTTCAAATCATACTCATTTAGGACTCAATCTTAACATATGATTTAAAGATTACAATCAAGCATGACCACCAAGCTTACGACCTCACTCCCGAAATCCAGCAACCTCCGACATTCCCTACGGCGAGTCTCATAGTCTTCCTTTGGTGATCTCCCGGCGTGTTCTTAGCGATCTTCTCAGCACTTTGAGTGAAGTCCTAGTGAACTCCCGGCGAGCTCGCGTCGTATCGTCCAAACCATGGTCTGATGCCTAAGCTTGATCATGGGTCCATGTTTGATCTATAATTCCTTTTCACCATCGTAGTTAACTTGCACGATGCTAACTATGACTTAATTAATTATAATCAACATGGCCACAAATCCACTTCAAGACCTTCCCAACTCCCGGTAAGCCTTTCGGCTATCCCCGATAATCTTCCGATGAGTCTCAATCTTCTTCCAGTGAACTTCCTTGTGCCATCCTGGCAAGCTCTCGATACCCTCGATAAGCTCCTGACGTACTCCAGGCGAGTTCCCAATCGTATCGTCCGAACCCCAACTCGATGCTTGGACTTGACTCTGGCCAAACCTCTGATTGTTATAATCTCTTTGTCATAGTTAATCCTGCATCAATCAACTCTAACAACCTTGTTAGATCAAGCACTTATCAATTGATTTCATCATCAAAATCCAAGATTTAACACCAATACGCTCCAAGATCTGATATGGTCCACAGAATCGAGGAGATAGCTTCCTCAATGCTTTAGTGTTGATTGACAGTTGCTTGTATTGTTGTAAGCGAAGGTAGACCCAATCTCTACTAAAAATTCCCACTCGCTTCAAAGAGTGTCGACTTGTTGCTTCATGTGGGCTTAGGTGGCAGTTAAGTTATCCTTCAGCAACTGTAGAAGCTTGTCCCTGTCACTTAAGTTTTGGTTGACCTGATCTACTTTGACTACACCAATTACATATTTAGGTATTACAAGAGGCGGTCAGCCATACAATGCCTCATAGGGGGTACATTTGATTAATAAATGATAGGTTGTGTGATACAACCATTTGGCCCAAGGAAGCTACTTTGTCCACTCTTTTGGTCGATCACTGGTGAAGCACCGTAGATAAGTCTCGAGGCATCTGTTCACCATTTCTGTTTGGTCATTCATCAATGGATGATATGTTGTGCTCATCTTGAGTTGGGTGCCCTGTAGTTGAAATAATTCGGTCCAAAATTTACTTGTAAATACCCTATCACGGTCGTTCACAATGGACCTTGGCATCCCATACAGTTTAACAATATTTTTAACGAAGAGTTGAGCAATACTGATAGCGGTATAAGGGTGTCTCACGGCACAGAAATGGGCGTATTTTGTTAAACGATCTACCACCATGAAGATTATACTTTTACCTTATGATAGTGGTAGCCCTTCGATGAAGTTCATAAAGATGTCAATCTATACCGAGTCTGGTATAGGTAATGGCTGCAGCTTTCCCGGACTTGCCACTGTTTCACCCTTTTGCTATTGTCATATATCATATTTAGATGCATAATCACAAATAGATCTTTTCATGTCTCTCCAAAAGAAGTTTTGCTTTACCCTCTTGTATGTTCTCAGAAATCTAGAGTGCCCTACTGAAGGTGAAGAGTGCATCTTATGTAAAATAATTTTGATGCAAGGGGAAGAAGGAACAATCAAATTTTGGCCTTTGTAGCATAGGTCCTTTACATCTCAAGTGTAGTGGCCCATGAAACCCGGATCCTTCTCCAATTTCCCTATGATTTCTCGAGTCTTTGGGTCGTTCTTTTATTCTTCCCTAATGCCCTCAATGAAGTCGGTGGAAGGAGGGAGATGGCTGAAATTTCAGCTTACTCTAGCAGCCGAGATAGAGCATCTGCAACAACATTCTCTTTCCCCTTTCGATAAATAATTTTATAATCAAAACCAAGGAGTTTTGTTACCCATCTTTGCTGCTTTGGGGATGATATTTTCTGCTCCAAGAAGTATTTAAGACTTCGGTGGTCAGTCATAATCCGAAAGCGTCGGCCGATTAGGTAGGGTCTCTACTTTGTGATGGCGTGCACGATTGCAAGCATCTTCTTGTCATACACGGATATTTTATAGTGGGAGGGAGACAAGCCTTTACTTTTATAGGCAATGGGTCGACCATCTTGCATTAGGATAGCTCCAATTCCAAATCCAGATGTGTCGACCTCAATCACAAAGGTCGGCTGAAATCAAGCAATGCTAGGATCGATGTCGTCATCATGGCTGCCTTGAGTTGTTCGAAGGCCGTGGAAGCTTTGTCCAACCACTAGAAGGAGTTTTTCAGTAAGAAAGTGAGTGGGGCACTAATTTTGCCATAATCCGTCACAAACTTCTGATAGTAGCCCGTAAGTCCAAGGAAGCCGAGCAATGATTTTACGTTCATAGGTCTCGACCATCCTTGCATCGCTTTGATCTTTGTCGGGTCTATCACCACTCCATCCTATGATATAATATGCTCTAGGTACTCCACTTTATGCTGTAAAAAACTACACTTTGATTGTTTAACATAAAGGGTATTCTCTCGAAGAATCGTTAGAATAATTCATAAGTGCTGAAAATGTATATCAAACATAGGGCTGTAAATGATGATGTCATCAAAAAAATACCAACATAAACTTATGTAGAAACCTCCAGAAAATATCGTTTATCAAGCTTTACAAAGTAGATGGAGCATTCGTGAGTCCAAAGGGCATTACCAAAAATTCGTAGTGGCCACGGAGATCCAATTTAGTGAAGACTCATGCTCCCTTTAGTTCATCCAAGAGCTCGTCCACTATTGGTATAAGATATTTATCTTTGACGGTGATGATGTTCAAAGCCCGATAATTGACTCACATCCACCACGTACTATCTTTCTTGCGCACTAGCAACATCGGTGAGGAGTAGGGGTTGTAGCTTGGCCGAATTACTCCAGTGTCGAGCATCTCTTTAACGATGTTCTCGATCTCATCCTTCTGCAAGTGAGGATAGTGGTATGACCTTAAGTTTGCTAGAGGTTTGCCCAGATATATAGGGATGCGGTGATCATACTGCCGGGTAGGGGGAAGTCCATGTGGCTCTGCAAAAATGTCGACGAATTCGTCCAACAATAGGGCAAGCTTAGGATCTGAGATTTGCACGTTCTTCTCCTATGATTGGCTAATGGATATGCATCAAAAACTCACCATATGTCTTGTGCAAAACCTTCTCCATTCGCTGTATTAAAATGGTGGAGATATGGCTTCCGCGCTTGCCTCGTAAGGTGACATGTCTACCTTTATAATAAAACTTCATGATTAACTTAGAGAAATTCCAAGAGATATCATACGTGTAACCTTCGATTTGGAGTGTCATACGTGCAGCAACCCTGCTGTTGAGGAAGTTATTTATGCTGCTCGTGTCTATGAGAATGGTGATGGGTTGTTGTCTAAGAAGTCCCCCAACTTTCATTGTCTGCGGGTTGGAGTAACCGGCCAACCGTGCACTGCATAGTTGGCCGATTGGGGATCTTCCTCCGTGGCTTCATCTTTGGGTTCGAAGCTTTCTTCAGATGGTTCGGTGTCCTCATCCTCTACTAGTTCAATCACGAGGAGCCATCCTTTTTTGCAGTGATATTCTTGGCTCCATGGTTCATCACAATGCCAACATAACCCCTTAGCAGATCATTCCCGAAGCTCATCTCTTATCAATGTTTTTGGTGTAGGGGCTCGGATGGCAGTAGAGGGGCCTGAAGGCTGAGGCATGGCTGATCGGGAAGTGGCCATTATCCTTCGTGGTTCAGTCATTCCTCTTGGATTCTCGCGAAGGAGATCGTCGCCATAAGAGTGTATGGTTGTCGCACCTTTACTTCTCATCGAATCTCCGGCTTTAGGCCTTCAATAAAAGTCCCTAAGAGTTGCTTTTCAGGCCAATCACAAGTTTGGTTAGATAATCATTCAAACTTTGTTTGGTATTCTTGTATTGTAGAGGTTTATCAAATCTTCGCTAATTGTTCATCGATATTTTTGTAATTGGTTGGTCCAAAGTGATTCAATAATCCCTCATTGAATTGCCACCAAGAGAGACCTCCGTGGGTGTGCTCGAACCAATTGAACCACTAAATAGCATCTCCTTCGAGGTGGATGGCAGCAATCTCCTCATGGTAGCATCGGCAGTTCGGTAAAACCGAAAATAACACTCTGCGCACGAGATCCATCTGATTGGGTCTCCTTCCCATCTAGGGAAGTCTACCTTCATGCGTGGATTACATGGATCAGTGATGGTGCAACCTCACTTTTGAGAATCATCTTTCTGATTTGATGTTTCTCCTTGCTGCGATTTCATTGGGCTTGGTAGTCGACCCATGTTGAAATCGACGAAGAGGGACTGAATCTTTTCATCTATGCGATTCTCAAAGGTTTCAAACTTAGCATTAATAGCCTCTTCAGATGCCATGGTATAGGCCTCTAGATATGTGATGTTGAGGTCTTTCTTCTATTGTCGGGTTAATGGCATAAGAATTTTTTTTTTGAGGAAAGGTGGCCAGTAGGGTAGGTCGATGGGTGGAGATGAAGGTTGTGGTTAGGGTAGGTGATGGAATTCAATGAAGAAAGTGCTACATATGTGTTGTCCTATTGAACAAAAATTGTGTTGGAGAAACAATGAAACTGCTGCTGCCCCTTGTGTTTGAACTGGAAATCTGGAATAATTTCATCACCCACGCCTATTTACTACTATAATCCCTTTGCCTTACATGTTATCGAAGTTTTCCCATATTTTTTCTACTGTAAAATTATACCATCGCAAACGTGATCATCGTTGCGAAGGAGAAACGCTGAAGAAAAATTTCAGCCGACTGTTGCTTCTTGAAACTAAACTATTGCTCATCTATTTTGACCAAAACTTTTACACAATTTTATAGATTATCTTAGCTCTCATTTAAGATTGATCTCTGAAAAAAATCCTTTCTGAAATCAGAAATTTTGGCCAGCAATTTCTCTTTGCGTGTTATTGAAATTTTACGATGAAGAATTTGCTTTCCATCTTTTCACCTATTTTCCTATTATTACGCTGCTAAAATTTTATCAAATCTATTTGCTAATATTGATCACATCTGAACCGAGGATTTGTTGACAAATATATGCATATTTCCCTCAGATTTTTCTCTGGAATTTACGTCAAGATTTGATCTGTGGCTTGGGGTGGAAGATGGAGGCGCATGTTGCAGTAATTATAGGAATTGCTTGGAAGGGTGGAGGCAGCAGAGATGGTAGTAAGGGCAGCATGAATGTGGCTCTGATACCAGATGATAGAACCCTAGATGGAGCTCTATATATTTTGATCTTTGAGGGGGATCAACCCTTGGAACACTATAGGGATTCCTCCCTCCTAGGGTCGGCCAACAAGGCTAAAATAGAATAGATTCTTGCTTGATTAAAAGAGAAGGAGGCTACAAGCTTATATAGGGCTCAAAACCCTAACCCTAACGGGGTGCTACCTAAGTGAAATTACCCTCTTGCCCTTCATATAGCCGCCCTGCCTTAATAGGGATGGCCGGTGGCTATGATGGCACCAAGGCCTCCTATGCCTGCTAGAAACCCTAGCTGACCAACCCAGTAAAGGGGGCGACAGCTAGTGAGCCCTAAGGCCCCAAATAAACCCTAACCCTTTGATATGACTCCAGCAGGGTTGAGTCCTAGTCACCCTAGAAGTAAAAACCCTATGAGATTGTAATAAAACGCACTTAGTCACTTTTATCATATAAAGAAGTGTAGCTAGGGTTTATTTTGGGGCCATAGGGCTTCCTAGCTGCCACCCCCCTTACTGGGTTGGTCGACTAGGGTTTCTATCAGAGGGGTATGACTTGTGCAGCCACTTAGGCCGCCGCCCCCTTTATTTATGCATGGTAGCTATAGGAGGGGCAAAAGGGGGAATTCACTTAGGAAGCACCCCCCTAGGGCTAGGGTTTGGAGCCCTATATAAGCAAAAGGGGGAGAAGTTTAGGTTGGGCCGATCGTCGAGCCTAAGAATATCACAACATGATGTAAATTCAGATTACCAAAAGAACCCACCGGAGATAAAAAAATAAAGTTAAGACATGGCAGCCCTACACCTCGATGACATCAACCACCTTTGCACAACTTCAAGAAGGGCACCTCAATCAAGATGCTCAGAGCATAAGAGCCACATCCCAACCAACATCATATAAACCTTCAACACCAATTGATTGCAAGAACCATGATGAAGAACTAACGAAGATCTGTCAAACCTCTACCATCTAAGAGTACCAAACCAGGTTTGAAAGGTTATCTAATCAAATTTATGATTAGTCCAAAAAGCATATATTGAGAACTATTATTGAGGGCTTGAAGCGGAGATTCGCGAAGAATTTAAAGCGTGATAGCCATACACACTTAAGGCAGCCATCTCCTTCGCATGACACCAAGAGGAGCAGTTGAACTATGAAACCCGGAGGACTATAGTCACTCCTCGACCAGCGGCACCAAAACTTTCACCTCCCCCTACTATCAACCGATCCCCTCAGCCGAAGAAACTAATAAGAGAAGACTTTCATGATGGATCGGCAAAGGAACCCAAACTTGAAGATATGATTCTCGAGCCCAAGGAGAAGGATACACCACAATCGGCCACCCGCACGATCCCTACCTTAGCCGACTACACCAACCTGCAAAAATTAAAGATCGAAGGATTTCTCAAGTAGTAGTCTATCATCGTCCTCGTCGATGCCAGGAGCACACACAACTTCATGAGCAATAAGGTTGCTGCCCACTTAATGCTCCACAAAGAAGATTACAATGGGTTCGAAGTCAAGGTAGCTAACAGCCAAATTCTGAAGTGCAACCAGAAATGCCCGCGGGTTAAACTGAGCCTACAAGAGCAAGACGTAGTTGCTTATTTTTTTTCTCCTCCCTCTTGATGGTTTTGATATAGTGCTTGGCATTGATTAGTTGTCCACGATTGAAGATGTTTTCTAAAATTTTTTGAAGCTAACCATGAAATTTTTTAGAAAAGGAAAGCAGGTGATTCTACGAGGGAGCCCAACGACTACAACCACAACACAACACTTGGAGGGGGTACCAAAAGAAAATTCTAGTGGTTTCCTAATTCAAATTCAAGGGTTTTATGAGATTGAAGATAAGAACCCTCTCTCATAGCTTGCTGAAATTTTAGGCGTCTCCACCAAACCAAGCCGATTACCTCCTCTGAAGCTGTCCGACCCCCCTCATGCTGAAACTTCTACCAGTTGTTGCTCTACTAGATTGCTTCCTACAACCTCAGAAGGTCAAAGATAAAAGGGTCGTCCAAGAGATGATAGAGACACAAATTGTTTGGTCATGCTTATTTTTTGCTACGACACATCCCTACATCCTTTTCCCCAGAGATAAGCTACTTCTAAAGTGTTACATCCCGCTGAACACACCATGGTTTTTTATCTCAGGTGACTTCTACGACTTTCCCCAGGATCAGACCATGATGCTTAAAGACTTCCTTGATGATGACCACTGATCTATGACCCAAGACCGCGAGAAAATTGAGCCCCTCTAGTGGCGAAATCAGAAAAGGGGAAGGATCGTTTGTAGAACTCAACGAAGCATAAACATCATCCCTCTCAGTATAAAGAAAGATGCACCACCTTGGCTTAGTGGAACTATAGCCCTCACAACCACGATGTCGTCCACACCAAATCGTGGCCATATGTTTATTATTGGAGCAAACACATCCAGAGTGGGGGTCAGCACTATCCTCATGCAAGACGGTCAACAGCATGAAGAAGTGAAAATGGGCCTCGAAAAATCATAACTCTTACTCACCTCAAACTCAGATCAAGCTCACACGTCTAGAGATTTTATCAGAGGACATCCCTTACTCCAAAAGAAGGCACAACTACTATTACAAAGCAACCACGTGGCAGCCCATGCAAGAAAGAAACTTTCCCATGACAAACGTCGGAGCAGAAGAAAGTTTCCTGAGAAAGATCAAATCCCCTTTCATCTTCATCTCCACCAACACAAAATTCAAGCCTCAAGAAAGTGGTCTCCCTATTTCTTTGGACCTTAGAAAATTGGGGATCACATTAGGGCCCTAACATGGAGATCAGATCCGTATACCAGATCAAGATTATAGTTGATCCTCCAGGTGTCCCACCTCAAATAGAAATTTAAAGACGACAACTCAGCCCAAATTCTTCCAACTGACACCCAAGCTGATGAGGAGCTGAAGACCCAGTTCCCTGAGTTCATGGAACCTCAACCTTAAGGACAAGACTGATTTTAAGGGGGGGGGGGGTTGATAGGACTCCAGCATGGTTGAGTCCTAGTCACCCTAGAAGTAATTAATAAGAACCATGTGCGATTGTAATAAAACCTACCTAGTTACTTGATCATATAAGTAAGTGTGGCTATGGTTTATTTTGGGCCCTTAGGGCTTCCTAGTCGCTAGGGTTTCTAGCAGAGGGGCATAGCTTGTGCAGTCGCTTAGGCCGTCGCCCCCTTTATTTATGCATGGTAGCTATAGGAGGGGCAAAATTGAGAATTCACTTAGGAAACACCCCCTAGGGCTAGGGTTTGGAGCCCTATATAAGCATGTAGCCTCCACCTCTTTTAATCAAGCAAGATCAATCTACAATTCAGCCATATGACCGACTACTAGGAGGGAGGAACCCCTATAGCGTTCCAAGGGTTGATCCCCCTCAAAGATCTATAGCGTTCCATCTGGGGTTCTATCACCTTCTTTATAAGATAGAAGTGACTAGGTGAAGTTTTATTATAATCTCACAAGGTTCTTATTTATTAATTCTAGGGTGATTATGACTCAACCATATTGGAGTCTTATCAATTTGTAACTAGCAACAAGGGTAGTTGATCTTCACATGTTGGAAAAAAGATTGATAGTGAAAGCCGATGACCTCAAGAGAAGAGGAATTATGAGTGGATGTATGTCAGGACGATCGAACCACGGTTTACATTTTCTTTCTTATTTATCCTTATTATTGTGATATATATATATAATATGTATATATATATATAATATGTATAGATATATATATATGAGTATAAGTTTATATAAATATAAATATAAATATATATTTATATTTATATAAACTTATATATATGTATGTATATAAGTGTATATATATATATATTTGTACGTGTGTATATATATATATATATATTAAAACCACTTACGTCATTCTATATAAACCAAGTTTTTTTATTGATCTCGATTCAAGTATATATAGTTGTCTACAGCCTCCTTTCCTTTTTTTATTCCTTGCCTTTCTCTCTCCCCTCAATTTTCTCCCGTTCTTCGTCATCTGCCTGCTGTGTATTTCCTCCCTAAACGATGCACCAGCAGCCTCCACATCCTGTCCCTACTTTCCCTCCTCGTGCTCACCTTCTCTTTTTTATTCCTCCCAGCAGCACTGATCTCGGGCAGTGCTGCAGGTTCCACCCCCGCTCCCCGACATAATTCTTCCACTGTTGCAGGTCATCATCGTCTCTCGACTTCCACCGCCATCCACAACTTCGTCGTCAGTCGCCGTCGAGATAGCCACCAGTTGAGGAATATTAATATTCTCTTCTCTCTATCTTCCTCAACCTCCTGCTCTGTCTTCCCTCCCTACACTGCAAACCAGCAGCCTCCACAACCTGTTTTGGTTTCACAATCTCCCTCCACGTTCTCACCTTCTTTCTCCATTTTATTCTTCCTACCAACATCACTCAGCTTGTAATGCAGGCCAACCTCTGTTGCATGAACTTCCTCCGCCAGACAGCAACACCACCACGAGCCCGCCCCCACATAATAGTCTTCCATTGTTGCCGCTCATCAACGTCTCCCCACCGCGTCGCCTGTCACCATCCGCTTAACGACCGGGTTAGGAGAGTTCATCATATATCGTAAGTTGATAAGCTAAAATGTCGACAATACTCTCCTTCCATAAGTTGTCAAATTTAACGGGGAGGGTAGTTTCGGTATTCAAGATTGTTTGGATAACATGATAATATTCTTATGAATTTTTGTAGATTTATCTACAATTAACTAGTTTGATTAAAATGTATTTACAATTAATATTATCTGAACTTTCCAAAATATTGCACTCATGCTTCATGAACATTTTAGAAAGGTTTTAATGTCAATTAAACTTATCCAAAAAAATAATCCTAGCTTTACTGCATTATAATCAGAAAAGGAAACTCTTATTTCTTTCCTTTTGCCACTATCCAAACAAATCGTGTTAAAAAATCAGCCAAAGAAATTAAATTTTCATACAAAAGAAATATGTTTCCCATCATTTTCCTTGAGAGCAATTAACAATACAAAAGTGCACAACTAAGAAAAAGCTGAGAAGATGTAACTCTTCAAACTGGCCTAAATTATAACATCTAGAGAATATTTTTTATACTTTTTTTTTGAGTTGTGTGAAGTTTCTGCATGTGAAACACTCTTCAACAGTTTATTTGCCTCATCATATTGAAAGCCAGCTCAGATCTGTGCGATGTTATGGTCGTAGAACATTAAACATTATCCATTGAGTCAACCCCGAGAAGAAAGCATGTGCTTCCTCCAGCCAAAACATCGGCATCTGCATATGAGTTGACCTCTGTGGCATGGCAATCCACAAAGGATCCTTTCGGCCTTTTGACTTCTCTGATTTTGAGGAAGAAATATGTGTTCTCAATGCACCACCGAAGATCTGCACCCTTCACTCCACCTAATTACTTCTGAAGACGGTATTGTTCCAACGGTTATCACTTGCACTGTAACGTAAATCTCATGCTGTCCTTCATCTATATATGGACCTGTTGCCGAATACTATACACAAGTTCCTTGTTTTCCACCTCCCCTCAAAGCTTTCAAAGTTTCAAGGGATCCACACTTCCTATCCAAATCCCATGGTGTTCCCATATCTCTATTTCTCAGCCGCCGCTGCCACTCCTATTCCAGTCTCTTTCCTTCGATGATGACAATCCTCCCCGGTGCCGGCGGACATCTCCGGTGAGTGACTGCTAACACCAGCTTCGGCCTAAATCACTATCTTCTCTCTCTCTCTCTCGCTCGCTCGCTCTCTCTCTCTCCCTACAAGTTCAAGGACGATTGAATAGGCCGCAGATGCTTTAACTGCATAGCACATGCCAATAAGAGAGTTGTAAAAGTACGGTCGACGCATCTTCTCCCTCTCTTTGGAGAAGAAATCGTAAGGGACATCTCCTCCCGGCGGCTACTTTATGATTAGATCCCTCATAATAAGTGTTGACATTTTAATATTAGACTTCCAAGATTCCTGTAGTTGGCTCATTCGATATGTAAGTGATTGGATCACATGTTGAGCCGCTTGCGTTTCTGGCTAGGTTTCTGTAAGTGCTTTCTTCAATCATGGCAGACTACTAATAAAGAGACTCTCGATCTGAGCAGAAACAGGTTGACGATTAGAGCAGCAAAGGCACTCATTCTGGATCCGTCTCGGGCCTCGTCGAACCACATTTTCTTGAGGTGGACGAGCGTGGCAAGACCTTATAACCTCATATTTAAGTGCGAGATCGCATCAAACCAAGGTTAAGACATAGGCACACCGATATAAGATACCTGAGGAGGGTCTTGGCTACATAAAATGGAGGCGCGACGCAGCAAGAGCTACCAAAGCTTGGACATGTCTGGGGATAATTTGGAAGCGCAGCCGGAGAGGCACAGGAACCGTATTTTGAAGCCATGCGTGCTCCTACTCACCTGCTCGGTATCGGTGCTTTTGGTGTTCCACGTCGGAACCCATAGGACGCCATCTTGGGAACTGCTGCGGCCAGTTGGTACAGTCGCCGGAATAGGTAACTCTCTATCACACTAAGCATTCGTTCACTTCTTCTTCTTCAGAGATCGAATTTAGGATCAAATACACTTAGGAACAGATAAATAAATGTATTTGATCAACTCGGCATATGGTTGAACTAGATTTATCCTTTTTATCACATCTCAAACAAGTTATAATGGTGTTTTGATGTGATCAGCTACCCATTAAGCATCAGCTGGTTTTGAAATTAGCCTGCAAAAGAAACCAACAACCTTATAGTATCGTTATTCTGTTGAGCTATATACGAATCCTGTACTCCAGTTCTCTAGCAGGAAGGTAATACCGGAGATTGTAGGTTTCTATCTAGTTTTTGGAGTTGGAATCTGTAAGACCAGCTTTATTTATTGTTTGATGAGGCCTGCTATCTTGAGAATATGTCCGCATATGGCTTTTCTTGTTATTAACGTTTTGTCTTTGTTGATTCCACTAACGTTAGTATCTTTTAGCTAAGCTACCCTCATGCTCCCTTTAACTTTTAATAAGCTCTCTGAACTGTATGTAAATTCAAGTGGATTTTTATAGAGGTTTTGTAAAGAAAGAAATATAATTCATTAAAACTATAATATAGGGGGGTAAGGGAAATTTATTTTTTGTTCAGATTCGAGGTTAGTGGAAGAAAAAGAGATGGGGACTAAGTTATAATGAAAGGTAACATTAAAATCGAATTTCTTTTTTCATAGTTTTGATATTAAAAAGGAAAAAACTACAAAACAATAAGAATATTTGTTATATAAAAATTACATCCTGTAAATCAGGGATATCAGTCGTTTTTTTCTTTTTAAGTAACAATATATTTTTATTTATATTTTAAAATATATAGTTAACAAAGGAGTGCCTTTCTAGTTCCCAAATCTCTATGAAATTTTTTAATGGAATATTCGATCAAGTGATGTGATCTTCTATAGAACATAAATTTAGTGTTCTTCCTTTTGTTTTGTTATAATTTTTTTTCTGTTTGGACAATCTTAATAACGAATAATTGTTATAAAATCATAGAAGATGCTGCCTTATGGCAGCTTATGACATTGACGAGGGACCCTTGACGTCAATAAAAACTATTAAAGAACAAATCGAGATGTTAGTGTGTGTGTATATATATGTGTACACACACTAACTGACCTCGTTATTTCCGTCAAGCTTGGTCAAGCATTGGGCACTTCCAATGGCCACTCTCTTGACGTCAGAAGTGGAGTACCAAAGTCTTAAGTCTTCTTTGACTTTGGAGCTTGTGATCATGATTCAAAGTAATAAAAGAAAAGTGAGGACAGCTTACATTGCTGTTATCCCCTGTTCCTAATGAGGTGGAAGATAAGGATTACAAGTTAATGGAATCTTTGACCACTATCAATATGGAATCAGCCCAATATCGTTGTGGCTTTGATTGATCCAAATATTATGGCTAAACAAATTATTCATCCTTTCATAATAAAACCAAGATTCTAGCTTTATCTTTTTTCTTGCAGTTAATCATTATAGCTAAACTCGATTCACTTTGCATTTCGTCTAACATCTAGGTCGGAAAAATAGCTCGTCCAGGACACCAAATGACAGACTCCTTGGCGGACTATTGTCTCCTGAATTCGATGAGAAGCCCTGCTTCAGTCGGTACCAATCTACGCTCTACCGCAAGGCATCACCTCATGCTCCTTCGCCTTATCTCATCCGAAGGCTGCGAGAGTACGAAGCTCTCCACAAGAAATGCGCTCCGAACACCGATCTCTACAACAAGTCCATAGAGAAGTTGAAGTCCGGCCGCAGCAACGGCCCCATGGAGTGCAACTACGTGGTTTGGATCCCGCACAATGGCCTCGGCAACAGGGTGCTCACCATCGTCTCCTCCTTCCTCTATGCTCTCCTCAACAACAAGGTTCTGCTAGTCCACATCCCCAGCGACTTCACCGACCTTCTCTGCGAGCCCTTTCCGGGGACTTCGTGGGTTCTGCCTTCCGACTTCCCCGTCCACAACTTCCTCGACTTCGACACAGGGACTCCTCAGAGCTACGGCAACATGCTCCGCAATAAGGTCATCGACGACGAGATGCTCTCAGGTTCTTCCAATGCTACATTGCCGGCTTACGTCTACCACCACCTACCGTGGTACTACAACCATTGGGATAAGCTGTTCTTCTGTGGCGACGCGCAGCGGTTGCTTCGGAGGATCACTTGGCTGCTGCTGAAATCAGACCACTACTTCGTGCCGTCCCTGTTTCTGCTGCAAGAGTACGAGGAGGAGTTGCGGCAGCTTTTCGTGGAGAGAGCGACCACGTTCCATCACCTCGTTCGGTATCTTGTGCACCCGACCAACGCCGTGTGGGACTACGTCACGAGTTATTACCGTGCTCATCTTGCTGTGGCCGATGAGATGGTGGGCATCCAGATCCGAGTCTTCCACAACTTCCCCGTTCCGTTCGAGTCCATGCTGCGTCAGGTCATTAACTGCTCGCTCAGTGAAGGCATTTTGCCGAAGGTGAACCTTCAGGAGTGGGCGGCACCAGCTTCGAAGACCAACACGAAAGTTAAGGCCGTCCTGGTCGCTAGCTTGTTTTCCGAATACGTGGAGAGGATCCGAGACATGTACGCCAAGCATCCCACGACGACCGGCGAGGTGGTCAGCGTGCACCAGCCGAGCCACGAGGAGCACCAGCACACGGAGCAGCGAGGCCACAACATCAAGGCGTTGGCAGAGGTGGAGCTTCTGAGCTTCAGCGATGCCCTGATCACCAGCGCGTGGTCGACGTTCGGGTACGTGGCGCAGGGTCTCGGGGGCCTGCAGCCGTGGATTCTGCTCCGGCACACACAGTCGGACCTCCCATGCCGCCAGGCTATGTCGTCGGAGCCATGCTATCTCATGCCTCCTCCTTTCCCTTCCTCCCATTGCTCCAAGGATCATGGCGACGCCGGGGAAGCGGCTGCGGCCAGGCAGTATGTGATGCAGTGCGAAGATGAGCTTGGAGGCATTAAGGTTTTCGACTAGATTTTGCCGTCGGGAGTGGTATTTTATCGTTTCCCCTATATCTCAGAAACATTTCATTAGTTTTTAATGTCATTATAGTGATGTCAAAACTTTAAATGACATTAATACCGTTTAAAGAAAACACTAACCAGTCAAACTATCTTTCCAAAAAAAAAAAAAAGGGTTAAGTTAAAAAACCCTAACTAAGTGGAGCAGAGGTGTGCGTGTGGGAGTCGCTGTCGACGACGGCATAAAATAGAGAACACATTGAGGACAAAGAGAAAGAAAATAAAAAGGAAGAGAAAGAGCTTTAGCAAGATCTAACTGTGAAACTTCATCATATTTTACCCAAATCTTGTACGGAGAATTCTTATAGTAAGTTGTATAATCCTAACAGTATTGATTTATAATCTATATCCTCTTTATGATGATTTCCTGTAATATCCACTTAGTGAGATTTGATATTTATCTCTTGTGAGATCCATATATTTTGATGATGCTATCTCATTTTTAAACCAAGATATGTATTCTTAATGTTGTCATGATCCTCTAGTTGTTTAGAGAAGGTTCATTGTAAACATATTATCAATAGTGGTGATAGTGGAAGTTAAGTGGACTACGGTCCCATGGTTTTTTCCGCTTTGGATTTTTCACGTTAAAATTTAGTGTCTTATTTTATGGATGATTTATTATCTTGCTCTGGTTAATATTTATTTTTTTGTAGCAAGTTGGTAAGTTCGGTGAGAATCCCGTTTTAATACACAAAGAGAAAAAGATATTATTTTCGCATTCTATAGTTTTTCCCAACAAGTGGTATCAGAGCACAGGTTATTTGGTGCAACTTTTCTTGTGTGATTGAAATGGAAAAGTCAGATGGTATGATTAAATTGAACTCATCGAACTATTCTACCTAAAGATGTATGATGGAAGATTTATCCTATTGCAAAGATTTGTATAAGCCAATCAAAGTTAAAATAAAACCTTCTACTATGGATGATGAAGAATGGGAGGTACAACACAGAAAGACATTACCAATATTAGAAGATGGATGGATATAAATCTGCATTAGCATATTTATGATGAAACCAGAGCTGATGTTGTTTGGCAAAGGTTAGAAAATCTCTTTGCAAAGAAGACAGTGGGAAACAAAATTTCTCTCCTCAGAAGGCTTGTCAATTTAAAGTATACAGATGGTGGTAATATTATTGAGCATATAAGCCTGTTTAAGAGTCTTGCAAATAAGTTAGTTACTATGAAAAGCTGCTCCTCAGCTCTTTACCAGAAAGTTGAGAAACATATGTGGTGACAATTTCTAACTCCACGATAGAGGGGACTCTAACTATAAATATGGTTAAAGACAGTTTGCTAAATGAAGATGTCAGAATGAAAGAACAAGGAGAATCTTCATTTGGTGCACTTGCTATTGAAAAATAAGAACGACGTGGAAGAAGTCATAGCAGAAATCCACATGGTTATAGAGGAAGATCCACGTCCAAAAGAGATATTAAGTGTTTTCACTGTAACAGGCCAGGTCACATGAAGAAAGAGTGTAGGTTCTGGAAGAGAGAATAAAATGAAAGAAAGAAAAATGAAAAAGAAACTAATACAGTTGATGCTGAAGGTGATATTGTTATTATTTGTGATGATGGATATGTTAATCTTGCAGCTCAGGATAGTAACTGGGTAATTGACTCTAGTGCTTCTTTTCATGTTACTTCTCATGGTGATTTCTTCATATCTTACACTGTTGGTGATTTTGGCAATGTCAAAATGGGAAATAATGATACATCTAAGATTGTAGGTATTGGAGATATTTGCTTGGAGACCAATATTGAGATCAAATTGATACTCAAAGATGTAAGACATGTTTCATATATTCGTCTAAACTTGATATCTATAGGGAAACTTGATGATGAGGGGTTTATGTACTATTTTGGTGAAATCAAATGGAAGCTCACTAAAGGTTCTCTAGTTGTGGCAAGATAAAAAAAACAGAACTCCTTTTATGTTATAGAGGCTAAGTTACATAAAGGAGATGAAAGTATAGATCTTTGGCATAAATGGCTTGGTCATATCAGCAAGAAGGGACTTCAAACTCTTACTAGAAAGTAATTCTTACCAAAGCTGCAAGGTACATCTCTTAAAACTTGTGATCATTGCTTAGTCAAAAAAATACATAGAGTTGCCTTTCATTCTTATCCATCATCTAGAAGATTAAATGTCATTGATTTGATTCACACCGATGTCTGTACTATGCAAACTAGAACTCTTGGGGGTGCTCTTTATTTTGTTGCTTTTATTGATGACCATTCTAGAAAAGTAAGGGCTTTTGCTTTGAAATATAAAGACCAGGTACTCGATGTTTTCAAATAGTTTCATGCCAGTATTGAAAGAGAAACAGGAAGAAAACTGAAGTGTGTTTGAGCAGATAATGATGGTGAGTCCAAGGGTCCTTTTGAAAATTATTGCAGGCTTCATGGTATCAGGCTTGAGAAGACAGTTCCTAAAACTCCTCAGCAAAATGGTGTGGCAGAAAAGATGAACAGAATTATTGAAGAAATGATTAGGTGCATGCTTTCCCATGCTAAGTTACCTAAGTCTTTTTGGGGGGAGGCTATGAGAACTACAGTTGATCTGATAAATCTTTTTCCATCAGTTCTTCTGAATGGTGATGTTCTAGAGAGAGTATGGAAAGGGAATGATGTATCTTATTATCACTTGAAAGTCTTTGGGTGTAAAGCATTTGTTCATATTCCTAAAGATGAGAGATCCAAGCTTGATAATAAGACAAAAGCATGCAGTTTCTTGGGATATGGTCATGAAGAGTTTGGGTACAGATTATGGGATCCAGTGAATAAAAAGATTATCAGAAGCAGAGATATCGTGTTTCTTGAAGACCAATTATTTGAAGATGATGATAATGTTGAGAAACAAAATACCTCTATTTATACTCCTTGGAGTTTGAGCCCAGTTCCTCTACCTTTAGTTCATGATGATCAAGGGGGAGATGGACAGGAAGATGGTGTTGAGAATGTTAGTGATGATACTTCTACAGTTGATGAAGCTAATCCAACTGAACAGATTGAGCAAGCACCTCCATCACCAGATGATATTCAACTAAGAAGATCTATAAGAGAGCGAAGACCATCTACAAGATATCCTCCATATGAGTATGTTATGTTGACTGATGGTGGAGAACCATAAACTTACCAAGAAGCTATTCTACATGAGCACAAGAATGAGTGGGTTAAAGCCATGCAAGAAGATATGAAATCATTACTTGAGAACCACACCTATGACTTGGTAAAGTTGCCTATAGGGAAGAAAGCTCTCAAGAATAAATGAGTTTATAAATTAAAGACTGAAAATAATAGTTCACAACAAAGATATAAGGCACGGTTAGTTGTGAAATGATTCAATCACAAAAAGGGTATTGATTTTGAAGAAATATTTTCTCCTATGGTGAAAATGTCTTATATCTGAGTTGTTCTTGGTTTAGCTGCCCGCTTGAATTTAGAAGTAGAGCAACTTGATGTGAAAACCATATTTTTGCATGGGGACTTAGAAGAAGAAATTTATATGGAGCAGCCAGAAGGTTTCAAAGTCAAAGGAAAAGAAAATCTAGTGTGTAAGCTTAAGAAAAGCTTATATGGATTCAAACAGGCACCTAGACAGTGGTACAAGAAGTTTGACTCCTTTATGATGAGTTAATGGTACAATAAAACCACATCTGATCGTTATGTGTTTACGAAAAAGTTTTCAGATGATGATTACATTATTCTGCTGCTATATGTTGATGATATGATGATTGTTGGCCATGATGCTGGTAAAATTGAGAAGCTTAAGAGGGAACTAAGTAAGTCTTTTGCTATGAAAGACTTAGGATTGGCGAGACAAATTCTTGGCATGAAGATTCTTCGTGATAGGAAGAATAGAAAGATTTGGTTATCTCAAGAGACCTACATTAAAAAGGTTATTGAAAGATTTAACATGAATAATGTCAAACCAGTTTGTTATCCACTTGCAGGTCATTTCAAGCTGAGTTCAAAATAATATCCTACAGGTGAGAAAGAAAAAAAAAAATATCCAAAGTGCCTTACTCATCAGCAGTAGGCAGTTTGATGCATGCTATAGTTTGCACTAGGCCAGATATAGCTTATGTAGTTGGAGTTGTTAGCCGATTTCTTTGTAATCCAGGTAAGGAACATTGGGCAGCAGTAAAATGGATCTTAAGATATTTAAGAGGTACTACCAGGTTATGTTTATGTTTTGGCATTGGTAAAACTGTGCTAGAGGGTTACACAGATGTAGACATGACTGGTGATATTGATTCCAGGAAATCCACATCAGGGTTCTTGATGACTTTTGCAGGGGGAGCAGTCTCTTGGCAATCTAGATTACAGAATTGTGTTGCTCTATCAACCACAGAAGTAGAATATATAGCAATTACTAAAGCCTGTAAGGAAGTTTTATGGATGAAAAATTTTCTATAGGAATTGGGTTTAAAATAAGAAGGATACACTGTTTACTGTGACAGTCAGAGTGCCATCCACCATTCCAAGAATTCAACATATCATTCTAGATCCAAGCATATTGATGTAAGATATCATTGGATTCGTGATGTGTTTGAGATGAAAAAATTATACCTAGAAAAAGTGCACACTGATGAGAATGGTTCAGATATGTTGATAAAGTCCTTGCCTAAAGAGAAATTAGAAACATATTGATAGAGAGCGAGCCTAGTACAACCCACCATATGAGCTGGAGGGGGAGAATTGTTGGGTCCAGCCCATAGGTGGGCTTGGACAAGTCAAACTACCTTTATAAAAAAAAAAAAAAAGGGTTAAGTTAGAAAACCCTAACTAAGTGGCTCAGAGGTGTGCGCGTGTGGGAGTCGCTGTCGACGGCGGCAGAAAACAGAGAGCACAGTGAGCAGAAAGAGAAAGGAAAAAATAGGGAGAGAAAGAGCTTTAGCAAGATCGAACGGTGAAATTTGGCCCAAATCTTATATGGAGAATCCTTACGGCAAGCTCTACAATCCTAACGGTATTGATTTATAATCTATCATCTCTATGATGGTTTCCTGCAATACCCACTTAGTGAGATTTGATATTTATATCTTGTGAGATCCATATAGTTTGATGATGCTATCTCATTTGTAAATCAAGATATATATTCTTGATGTTGTGGTGATCCTCTAGTTGTCTAGAGAAGGTTCATTGTAAACCTATTATCAATAGTGATGATAGTGGAAGTTAAGTAGACTACGATCTCATGATTTTTTCCGCTTTGGGTTTTTCACGTTAAAATTTAGTGTCTCATTTTATGGATGATTTATTACTTTACTCTGATTAATATTTATCTTTTGGTAACAAATTGGTAAGTTTGATGAGAATCCATTTTGATACACAAAGAAAAGATATAATTTTTCTCAGAAATATTTCATTGATTTTTAATGTCAGTATAGTGATGTCAAAACTTTAAATGACATTAATACCGTTTAAAGAAAACACAAATTTACTAGTTGCATCTTAATATATAATGTTGCTAAGCTCCTTTGTGAAGTTAAGATCAGCAAAAACAACTCATAAACATACAAGGAACAGTTGGCCAAATAAATAACAACAAAGCTAACGACACATTCCCCTGTTGTTATATCAATAGAACCTTTGCAAATGAAGAGGCCATCTAACAAGGAAATACATGATGGATACATCAGAAACAAATCAGATGTGTTACGTCCCAGTATGCATAGACAGCAGCACCTGGCGATGCTACACAAAAATAACTTCAAGCTTAGAGCAAGAATTTCTCTCGATATACTTTTCAAGTTCGGCATCATCAGTAAATTGGAATGTATACAGTGCTTTTTGATGGGGTATATTCTATAATTTTCAAGTCATTTCCGCCTTTTATCATTTATCATTGTTGGTCTTTCGTTCTTCCATATGTATGTGGTTCAGTAATCATAGAAAACACGAATAGAAGATATATATGATCTTCAATCATAGATAAAAGATATGATCTCCAATACTTAAAATTTAAATGATAATTCTATCTAATCTTGATGGAGGAAATCTACTTCTCTAACTTGTATAAATAGGACTTGTGTTAGTGAAACAAAATAATCTTTCTCAACATATTTTAGTTTATCATGATATCAGAGCCTCTCTCTCTTTAGAAGAAATTACTTTCTTTATTTTCGCTGTCTAATGATAGCTTCTCACAGATCTCTTCTACCTTAGAGAAAGTCGACGATGCGCTGAAGTCGACGAAGAGAACCCGATGCCGCGAAGCCCGACCTCGTCCTCTCACCAATTGCTCCCTTCCTGCTTTGACCATGCTTCAATGGAAGCAAACGCGTGGAGGGAGCCATCTTCGACCTGTGCTTCTCCCTCTCCCTCCTTCCCATCTTCCTCTTCGACCCCTGTGACTTTGGCCACCGACCTTCGCCTCCATGACCACGAGGCATTGTATATTGCCAACGTCGACCCCAGCCCAAGAGCTTGGTACATCAAACTTGACGTAATTGGCTTTATCAACTCTAAGTCTAATTCTTTATTATTTCTATGAAAATAAAATGAAGTATAATATATCTACTAATGTATGTGGATGATATTATCGTCACAAGTAATAATCCTATGGAGATCAAGAGATTCGTTAAGTAATTGACAGATCAATTCTCCATCAAAGATCTAGGAGCCTTAAGTTATTTTATAGAAGTAGAAGCTATATACATATCTTCAGGACTCTTTCTATCTTAAAGAAAATATATTCAAGATCTATTATCAAAGATAAATATGCAGAACGTAGAGGTTGCCACTCCACTCTCTGCAATTGAATCACTTAAGTTATATGATAACAGTGCTACTACGGATTTTACACAATATCGTCAAGTAGTTGGCTCATTATAATACCTATCTCTCACACATCTAGACATCTAGTTTGTAGTCAATAAATTATCTTAATTCATGCATTAACTATATACTTTCCATTGGTCTACAGTAAAACGAATCCTATGATATATTAAAGGGACTTTCAGTTATGAACTCTTTCTCCGTAAACACTCACCACTTCATCTTCATGCTTTTATCGATGCTGAATGGGCATGGAGCATTGATGATAGAACTTCTACATCAAGATATATAGGAAGAGCAAATCCAGTCAGTTGAAGTTTAGATAAGCAGAAGATAATCACAACGTCTACAACTGAAGTTGAATACTGAGTCATTGCCACAGCTACTGCACAACTTAATTAGGTCACAGATCTACTAAAAAAATTGGACATCACCTCCACCATAACTCCTACAATATATTGTGATAATATTGAAGCTACCTACCCATACGTCAATCTAGTGTCCCACTCACGTATGGAACACATTGCGATAGACTTTCATTTCGTCAGAGATCAAATTATCAAACATCAACTATGGGTTTCTCACATGTATACTGCTGATCAAGTAGCCTACCCATAAAATATTTTTACTATATCGATTCAAAATTGACGTCCTTGACAGAAGCTCAATTTTGCATGTCATGATAGAAGATACGGATAAAAAATATGATCTTCAACCACATGAAGATTTAGACGACGATTCTATCTAATCGAGAAAATCTTCTTCTTAATATGTATAAATAAGACTTGTGTTAATAATATAAATTAATCTTTCTTAACACGTTTGAGTCTATCAATATGAACTTAGCTAGAATTGCAGATTTTAGTGCTTCTAAAGTTAGCTTACATTGAGACACACGAATCATATAGAAGTTAAAAGAGATATACTTATCAAGATTGTTAAAATTAATAGCCATAATTGATGGAAGTAAAATGAATAAACTTTGTATGCGAACAAATACTAGCAGACAGTCACATATAGCATAATTAAACAGAAATCAGAATCAAATGAACACCAAGATTTACGTGAAAAATCCTCCAACTCGAAGGGTAAAAAATCACAAGACAAGCTAGAGAAAATTCACTGTCAAAATAATGAATATACAAATCTCAAGGCTTCTTGTCCAAACCCAAGCAACAACCACAAGAGAATCACAGGGATACAAGGACTATAGTACTATGCACAATATCTAAAACCTTCCCAAGTGATCACAGTAAGAATCCACTGCAAACTGATCTAACCTGAGATATGGATGATTGAGAATAGTCTTTCTCTGTCCTTATCTTCTTCCCTTTCCTAGATCTCTTGTTTTCTATCCTCTACTATCAATCTGCATCATTCTTTCTCTCTTCCATGTTTTCAACCGTCACTACCCTCTTTTCCACAACCCTAGTCACCTAATCTAGGGTTTAGGTTAAGATAAATGAAGATTAAGGATGTAGGCTTCACTAAAACCGATTATAGGCTGAATTTGGGCCATCTGTCCAATAACCTCCCCCTTTAGCCCATAAGGGAGGTTGTCTCATGACTCCTCAATGTGAAGTCATGCCGATCAGATGTCAGCACATCTCCTGTCTCTCTTTTGGTAAAGTCTTTGTCAACATGTCTACCCCATTATCATATGTGTGAATTTTCTGAAGCTGTAATTGCTTCTCTTGAAACATATTTATGATCCAGTGATATCTGACATCTATATGCATTGACTTGGAATGAAATGTTGGGTTCTTGCACAAATAGATGATACTCTGGCTATCACAATGCACCACATAGTTTTCCTAATTCAGCTCCAATTCTTGTAAGAATCCTTTCATCCATAACATTTCTTTGCAAACTTCTGTAGCAGCAATATATTATGCCTCTATGGTGGAGACAACAATACACCTTTACAATATGGACTACCATGACATAGCTCCTCCTACAAAAGTAAGTACAAAACCTGATGTTGACTTCCTTGTGTCAATATTTCTTACCATATCTACATCTGTGTAACCTGTCAACACAGGTGGTCCACCTCCAAAGCTTAAACAAACTTTAGAACTTCCTCTGAGATATCTAAAAATCCATTTCACTGCTGCCCAGTGCTCTTTACCTGGATTTATAAGAAATCTGCTAGCAACACCCACTGCATATGCGATGTCCGACCTCGTATATACCATCGCGTACATTAAACTTCCAACTATTAAAACATAAGGAATCTTTTATATTTTCTCCTTCTCCTCATCACTTGATGGACTCTGATTTGAGCACAACTTGAAGTGACCTACAAGAGGAGAACCAACTGACTTTGCATTACTCATACTAAACCTATCCAATACCTTCTCAATGTATTTCTCTTATGACAATCAAATCTTCTTGTTTCTTATGTCACGAGAATTTTGCATGCCTAATATTTACTTTGCTAGCCCCATATCCTTCATTGCAAAAGACTTACTCAGTTCCTTTTTCAACCTATCAATCATAGACATATCTTTCCCAAGGATAAGCATGTCATCAACATAAAGTAAGAGAATAATAAAATCCTCACCAAACTGTTTGATACACAATGATATGAAGCTGTTCTTTTGTACTCATTTTCAATCATAACTGAATCAAACTTTATATACCACTGTCTTGGAGCTTGCATCAGCCCATATAAGCTCTTCCTCAACTCGTAGATAAGATTTTCGTTATCTTTAATTTTGAAGCCTTCTGGTTGCTCCATATAAATTTCCTCCTCTAAATCACTATGAAGGAAAGTTATCTTCACATCTAATTGCTCAATCTCTAAGTCTAGGTTAGCAACAATACCAAGAGCAACATGGATAGAAGATATTTTAACAACATGAGAAAAAAATCTCTTTAAACTCAATACCTTTCTTTTGACCAAAGTCTTTCACAACCAATCTAGCTTTATACTTTGGTTGAAAACAATATTATTGAGTTTTCAACCTGAAAACCACTTGTTCTTTAAGGCCTTACTTTCCTCTGTTAGTTGTACCAAATCATATGTGTGATTCTTCTGCAGAGAATCCATCTCTTCCAACATAGCAACAAACCACTTCTTATTTACTCACTTTCAACTGCTTCCTGGTAACTAACTAACTCTCTAGTTCACCTGTATCAGTAATCATCACATACTCATTTGTAGAGTATCTTCTAGAAGGTTGACATGGTCTAGAAGATCTTCTCAATTGAGGTTCTATGAGAACTTGCTCCTCTTTCTTCTTCCTGCTCAACATGTCCTACAAGTAAATCAACAACTGACTCTGCACTATCTTCCTGCACAGCTCCCCCATCACCATGATATACTGGAGGAATAACTGGATTATAGTCTACAAATTCCCTTGCATATGTCTTAGCTAGTGCCTCCTTCAAATCCTCAATGGTTTGATCCTTAAAGAAGACAATATCTCTGCTTCTGAATACCTTCTATTTTTCTGAATCCCAGAGCTTGTAACCAAACCGATCATGTGAGTAGCCAAGAAAAATATCTCTTTTGTCTTACCATCCATTTTGGACCTCTCATTGTCTAGAAAATGTACAAATGCACGATAACTAAATACTTTCAAGTGCTTATAGGAGACCCTCTTCCATGACCATACATGCTCTGCAACATCACCATTTAGAGCTGTACAGGGTGATAAGTTGATCACATTAACTGCAGTCCTTAAAGCCTCATCCCAAAACCTTTTGGGTAGCTTGGCCTGTGATGGTGCGGTTCATCCTCTCTGCAATTGTATTATACTGAGGTGTACCAGGAACTGTCAACTCATGCTGGATGTTATGTGACATGCAATAATCATTAAACAATCCTGTGTACTCACCACCATTATCTGATCTTATGCATTTCAATTGCCTTTCTGTCTCCCTTTTAACTCTGGTATGAAACTCCTTGAAGACATTAATAACCTGATCTTTAGTCTTCAAAGCATATGCCCAAACTTTCATAGAAAAGTCATATATAAAAGTGATAAAATAAAGTGCTGATACTAGGAACATTAATAGATCCATCAGGAGTTTTTATCCTTAAAGGACCACACACGTCTGTATAGACACAATCCAAGGTACGTATTTTTCTAGATTAAGCAGGACTAACAAAGGAAACTCTATGTTGTTTGCCAACCAAACAATCAGTACAAGGGTTCAGACATGTATCTCTGAGGTCTGGCAATGCCTCTTTGTTAGAAAGAGCTTGCAGCCCCTTCTCGCTCATGTGTCCCAATCGTCTATGCCACAACTCCATACTTGAATCTTTCTCTGTAGCATTCAACTGCTCACCACAAGTTTTAGCCTGCAATCTATACAATGTATGATATTTCTTCTCATTAGCTACAATAAGAGAACCCTTACTGAGCTTACATTACCCTCTATGAAATCTGACATCAAAGTCTTCATCATCCAGTCTTCCAATTGAAATTAAATTTAGTCTTAAGTCAGCCACATGCCTCACATCCTTAAGCACTAACTTGCAGCCAAGGTTGGTCTTTATATGGATATCACCCATGCCAATGATGTCTGCTATGCCATAGTTGTCCATCTTGATAACACTAAAATTTTTAGATCTGTAAGTAGCAAAGAACTCCCTCTATGGTGTAGTATAATAAGAAGCACATGTGTCAATTATCCACTCGAGACCTGACACACATAAGAAAAAATATCATCATAGTAGACAAAATCAAATAATTACTACCTTGCACTATAGGTGTGATATTCTCTTTTTGACTCTGTATGCTCCACTTATTTCCCATTTTTCTTGTTCTTCTTAGGTTGCTTATACTGATTCTTATAATATAATTTCTCACTATAACAATTGTAGTAAATAATTTTTTTTTTTAATCTTGACTTGCTTCTACCTATGCGTGAACCACTTCTATCCTTTGACTTTGACATTCTTCTATTTTCTAAGACAAGTGCCTGTGAATCAATCTGAGAAGTTGTTAAATTCTTTCTCCTCAACTCCTCATTCAATAAACTACTTGTTACTTGACTCATGGTGACAACACCATCTGGTGTAGAATTACTAAGGGAAACCACTAGTGTCTCTCAACTTTCTGGCAAAGAACTGAGAAGTAACAATGCCTGTAACTCATCATCAAGAGACAATTTCATAGAGGATAACTCGTTAGCAATACTCTGCATTTATAATTCAAATGCTCAGGAATAGAAGTACCCTTTTTATATTTCAAGTTTACAAGTTTTCTAATCAAGAAAGCTTTATTGCTAGTCGTTTTTCTTTCATAAAGACCTTCTAATTTTTTTCAAAGAGAGTAAGCAGAACTTTTAGTAGAAACATGGTGAAAGACACTATCATCAAGCCACTATCGAATAAACCTAACTATTTTTCGGTCTAACCTCTTCCACTCATTATCTGTTATAGTTGTGGGCTTTGCATTATACCCTTGCAAAGGTCTATACAAATCTTTGCAATATAAGAGATCTTTCATTATTGGTTTCAATATCATCTAATTATTTTCGTTCAAACTAATCATGCGAGAAACATTATTGGCCTCCATGTTCGAATACAAAAATTAGATGCTACCAAAACCCTACTTTGATACTAGTTGATGAGACTAAAAGGAATAAACTTTGTATATGAACAAATACTAGCAGGTTGTCATATACAGTGGAATTAAACATAAACCATAATTAAATGAACATTAAGATTTACGTGGAAAACCCTCCAACTCGAAGGGTAAAAAATCACGGGACAAGCTAGAGAAAATTCACTATCAAAATAATGAATATACATATCTCAAGGCTTCTTGCCCAAACCCAAGCAATAGCCACAAGAGAATCACATGGATACAAGGATTATATTACTATGCATAATATCCAAATCTTCCGAAGTGATCACAGTAAGAATCCACTACAAACTGATTTAACCTGAGATATGGATGATTGAGAATAGTCTTTCTCTGTCCTTGTCTTCTTCCTTTTCCTGAATCTCTTATTTTCTACCCTCTACTGTCAATCTGTAACTTTCTTTCTCTCTCCCATGTTTACAGCTATCGCTATCCTCTTTTTCGTAACCCTAGCCATCTAATTTAGGGTTTAGGTTAAGATAAATGAAGATTAAGATTGTGGACTTCATTAAAGTCCATTATAAGTTGAATCTGGACCATCTGTCCATCTGCCTAACAACAATCAAATATTTAAGGTTCTAAACGTGTAACATGAATAATACTGAAACTCAGTATAATAGATTATGTGAAAAATGAAAGGCAAAAGAGAGCACGCACACCATATCAAAACAGTGAAACAATAACTTAAAATAACCATTCGAAGAAAAGAGACCAGCACCACCATATCATAACAATGAACGATAGCTTAGAATAATCAGTTAAATAGACATGTACCTCAGGTAAGACACTCTCCATCTTGAATCAGCCTCTTTCTCTGATAAACATGTGATAGACTGTTCCTAAACTGCTGGTGCAATGGCAGGAACGATTCTGAAATGTAGCACTCTTTTCCTCTTCAAAGTGGATTAGGTGATAGACTATTCCTAAACTGCTGGTGCAATCACAGGAACGATTCTGAAATACAGCACTCTTTTCCTCTTCACAGTGGATCTTTGTCGCTAGATGTATGCAAAGCATGAATGTACAACTACCATGTCCAAGAGGGCCTTGAATGAGTCAGATGGACCTTCATACTTCCACCATAATACTTATTGGATTGTACATTAAAGGTTGAGATTTTAAAAAACATTAATGGTTGAAAATTTGAAAAAAAAAGAAGAAAGAAAAGAAGGAAAAAAAGAAGATGATGATATTATAACACAGATACACTAATTTAATATTTACTTGCCTACAACAATTAACAAACTCTATAGAACTCCTTACATCATAATCAACTTAGTAGGGTAAGAAAACACGCTATAACCAACTTGATAATGCATGGACTTTTCATGTTTCTAGAGAATGAAGGTTCCACATGAAATGTTGGGCGCATCACAGGCTGGCACAGGATGTCACTCTAACACCAACACATGCTAGATCATGTCATCGCTCTCATATATGTTGAAAATAATCCAAGTAGTTAAGATTGATTTAAGGAGTTAGAAATAGATAAAGATTTAAATCTAAATCTAGTTTAGATGAAGATGTGATTAATTTAGATGAGGATAAGATTTATTTAGATGTGATAAATTTTTCAGTATTTTAAAATATCTGTATTATATCTTTTAATCAATATAAATAGGTGCTTTTGGTTCATTCCAAAGCATCACAGACTGTTGATTGAAAGTACTCCTTGTGTCCTCTACTATTATCTTCTCCTTCTCCTTGAAGTTCTGTATAAAAGCCAATAATGGTATCAGAGCCTAGTTCAAAGAAAATCAAAGGGAGTATATCAGATCAGTCAAAAGGAAGGGAAGACTAGTAGATCCAAAAAAAAGGGGGAAAAGAAAAGCTAGAAGATGGCAAGCCTTACAGTAAGTGTTCCTAATCAACTTCTTCCTATCCTCAAAGGTGATAATTATCAGTTTTCGGCTGTTAAAATGAAAACTCTGCTTATTTCACAAGGATTGTAGAATTTGGTAGAAGATAGTTTTGTTCAGTATGATCTACAGGATCCTAGTATTACAAAAGATCAAAAAAACCAGATGAAAGAAAATATACAAAAAGATGCAAGAGCCATTTACATGCTACAACAAGCAATAGATGATTCCCTATTTCCCAGAATCATGATGGCAGCAACATCAACAGAAGCTTGGAAGATACTAAAAAATATGTTTGAAGGCACAGAAAAGGTAAAAATTTTAAAGCTTCAAATTCTTCAACGTGAATTTGAGACTCTTATAATGAAAGATTCGGAATCTATTGTTATTTTCTTCTCAAAAGTTTCTTCTATTGTGAATCAAATGAGGTCTTATGGTGAAAATATAAAAGATCAAATTGTAGTAGAAAAAGTTTTAAGAAGTTTATCTCCAAAATTTGATATGATTTCTACCGCTATAGAAGAAGCTAAAGATACAAGTATATTATCTATTGATGAATTAATGGGTTCTCTTTTAGTTCATGAACATAAAATGAACAGATCTTCAGATAAACTTTGGAACATGTTCTTCAAATGAAGATTGATCAGAAGAAGGATCAAAAAGAGAATTCAGAAATCAGATCTCAAGAGAGAGATCAAAAGGACAGAGGACGAGGCCAATCAAATGAAGGTAACAAAGAAACTCAAAAATATTTTTGTTACAAAAAATAGGGCATATTGAAAAAGATTGTTGGTACAAAAATAAAAATCCAAATATTCCTCTATGTTCTTATTGTGGAAAATATGGACATCTTGAAAAAGATTGTTGAAATAAAAATCAAATAAACTATCATGAGGAAAATAATGATGACAAAAGAGATGAAGAAAGTATTTTCTTTATAGCATATAATGAAAAATATTCTAGATCTGTTTGGTTTTTGGATAGTAGATGTAGTAATCATATGACTGGGGATAAAAGTCTATTTCAGAAGCTTGATAATTCGGTCAGATCTATTGTGCATATGGAAAATGGTAAAAATGTTCAAGTAAAAGGAAAATGAATAGTTGTTGTAAACATAAAGTCTGGTAAAAAAATTATTGATAATGTGTTATTTATTCCTGATTTAAAATAAAATCTCATTAGTATATGACAACTAATGAGAAAATGATATTATGTTATTTTCTATGACGAAAAATGCCTGATATATGATAAGAAAATCGATAAATTGATAGATGACAAAAAACAAGATGTTTGCCTTATTATTTTTGGATTTTGCTACTCCTACTGATGAATCAATATTATGACATAAAAATTATGATCATCTAAATTTGTGTGGATCTATGCAAACTATCTCAGATGATGTAGGTCATAATATTGATAACACACATGTACAGAAAAAGCGTGAAGCTCTAAACTCCAAGGACAATAATGAAAGTACACATACAGGGTTGGTAGAAGTTTATGATGATGTGAAGAAAGCTAAGAGAAAAAAAAGAAAAAGAAAGCTTCCGCATACAAAGGGATTCAATCCTACAAATACAGAGTCTCCATCATATTATCAAATATGGCTACCGAAGAGAAAAATGTCAAGAGAAACGATAAAATATTTCAGGTCAAAAGTTCTCAAAGATCTATGGACAGAGAAAAAATATAAGACGATCGCTGCAGCAACAAAGATCAGCTTGCCAACACCTTCACAAAAGTTTTGGCGAAGAAAATATTTCTTTAAAAATAATTTTAAATTATAACTATTTGAATTAAAGGGGTGTGTTGGAAATAATCCAAGTAGTTAAGATTGATTTATGGAGTTAGGATTAGATAAAGATTTAAATCTAAATCTAGTTTAGATGATGATATGATTAATTTAGATGAGGATAAGATTTATTTAGATATGATAGATTTTTTAGTGTTTTAAAATATCTGTATTCTATCTTTTAATCAATATAAATAGGTGTTTTTGGTTCATTTCAAAGCACTACATACTATTGATTGAAAGTACTCTTGGTGTCCTCTACTATTCTCTTCTCCTTCTCCCTGAAGTTCTACAGAAAAGCCAATAATATACAGGTTGGTGCATGCCATCTTGTGATGCAAGTATGCCACTCTATCATTCCAAACACCAACAAATACGTATCAGAAGCATCAATAAGCACACAAATTTGCACTTGGATGACATAGGGTGGTGGAACAACAGCCAGCATCAACATGATTTGATCAAAATTTGTATTATATGGAAGTACTTCTGTTTGAAAAAATATAAGAAAATAATATTTTTCGCTAGGATCCTATGCTATAAATGGCAAGTTTTTATTCTTCCATGTAATTCTAGTCCCCTTTCTCACAGATCCTAGTGTTAATTACCCATAAAATGGGTCCTTATTTTCACAAATACTTCAGAAAAGAAAATCCATAATCTTCTTGTTGGGAAAACAAAAAACAGGAACGAAGTGGAGTACCCACTGCATGCAACCTAGAATTAGATATCCTCTTCGTCCGATAACTAAATATGGATGCAAAATAAGAAAAATAAAAGCTTATACTTTTCTTTTGAGTGTAAGATGGTCAATTAAGTTAGGAAACTGCTAAGCAGATGTAAAGAGGCGATCCCCTGTTGTGTTAAAATGGAAAGTAATAATGAAAAGCTTGATGAAAGTTTTTTTTATTCATCATCTATTTATACATGTGAAGAGGAGGATTTCTCTCAACTAGTTCATAAGATTTCCTTATTTAGTTGGGGAAACTATATCTAAATCATGTTTGCTATCATGCTCCTGCAAGATCAAGCTCCTATTAAAGACGTCAATCTTGGACCGATGTAATGAAAAGAGTTCACGGGCAAGAGGCTTTGTGAGTGAATCGACTGGTTGATCAGCCGTATGTATATGAGAAACATGGAGTTGATATCTTATAACTTGATCTCGTATAAAATAAAAGTTGATGATAACATGTTTCATGCGGGAATAGAACACTGGATTGCGCAGAGGTAGGTGCCTTCGACATTATCATAATATATTGTAGGAGTAGAAGCGAAAGTAATGTTAAGTTCCTTGAGCAGATTCGTGATCTAATTAAGTTCTATAGCAACGGAGGCGATGATACGATATTCATCTTTAGTTGTAAAACAAGCAACTATCTTTTGCTTCTTAGAACTTTAAAAGATTGGATTTGCTCTAAAAAAATAAGATACACCGACGTGGATGTTCGATCATCAAATTTTTTTGCCTAATCAGCATTAATAAAGGCAAAGAGATTTAAGTAGAGAGTGTTTGCGGAGAAGGATGCCATGATCGAGGGTCCCCTTAAGATATTACAGAATTATTTTAACTAAAGCCCAATGCAAAGTAGATGGTTGATGCATGAACTGTGATAATTTATTAACTAAAAACAAAATATCTGGATAGATGAGAGCTAGATATTGTAACGAGTCAATTACTTGTCAGTATTGAGTAGGGTCGCCATCACATAATTTGAGCGATTCACTTGTAGAGAGGGGAGTCATAACCTCTTTCACATCATATAAGTTCGTTTTTGATAATAAATCTTCAATATATTTTCTTTATGAGAGAAATAGTCATGAAGATGTAGATGTTGCTTCCATGCCTAGAAAGTAGCTCAAGTCTCCAAGATCTTTAAGAGAGAATCGATCTGCCAAATGCTTGATGAATGTTTAGACCCACATAAGATTATCACCTGTGATAATATCATCCACATACACCAAAAGATATATGATACCTCTATGTTGTTGTCTTAAAAATGGTGAGAATCAGACTTAGAGTTGATAAAGCCAATATAAGTCAAGAATAAGCCAAGTTCAGTATACCAGGCTCATGGTGTCTGACGAAGTCTATAAATGGCCTTCTAGAGTTTACAGACATATTGTAGACACTGAGGATGAATAAAGCCTGGAGATTGCTCTATAAAGATGTCTTTAGTGAGAGTCCCCTGTAAAAATGCATTGTTAACATTCAATTGCCGTAAACACTAGCCTTTTGAGACGGCCAAACTCAGGATGAGTTGGATTGTAGTGGGTTTAACAACGGGACTGAATGTCTTTATGAAATCAACTCCAGACCATTGATGAAACACTTTGGCCATGAGACAGGTTTTATATCGAGCAATCAAACTGTTGAGGTTCCGGTTAATTCGAAAGACTCACTTACACCCAATGATGATTTATGTTGGATAAAAGGGAATAATGGTCCATGTAGAGTTATGGAGGAGAGCATCATATTCTTTGCACATGGCTTTACGCCAATAGGGAGATTTTTGGGCTTGAGTGAATGAGGTGGGTTCAAAAGACTCGGCCGAAGATTTTGTACTAACATGTAAATTAAGAACACGTGGTTTAAAAATATCACTTTCGGAGCAAGTTTGCATAGGATGCCCAAGAGCTATGATATTATTAAATGGTGGGTCATCATGGTTTGAGTCAGGTTGAGGGACGTCAGGGGCACCGTGTCTGGGTGAAGGTAAGGGTAATGATTGTGTTTCCAGAGACAAAGTGGTTAATTAATTGGAAGAATATATGGATAATTAGAAGAGGGAGAGAGGAGTTACTGAATAGAAGTAATAAAATAGTGTAGATCCAAAGGGAAAGGATTAGGAGGTGGTTTTGGAGGTTCGATTGATGGGATCGGAGGTGTATTATAATGCTGCATAGGTATTGGAGGTGGACATATAATAGGAGACTTGTGGTTGTGAAAGGGAAAGATGGACTTCACAAAAATAACATGATGCGAAATAAAGACTTTATTAGTATGGGGGTCATAACAACGGAAGACATTATGGTCAAGAGAGTACCCGATGAAAATATAGGGCTAAGATCTAGATTGCATCTTATGTGTGGCATAGGGACATAACCACGGATAACACAAACATCCAAATACTTTGAGTTTTTGAAGATTTAGATATTGATGAAATAATTTTTCAAATGGTGATTGATATTGTAGGACTGGAGTGGGCATACGATTAATGAGGTAAGCTGCAGTTTGAAAAGTTACTGACCAAAAAGTTGGTGGCATAGAGGCTTGATGGAGGAGTGTTAAACCAGTTTCAACTATATGTTGATGTTTGCATTTGGCAGAGCCAACTAGTTGAGGAGTATATAGGGGTGATTTGAGGTGTTGAATGCCACAGGATGACAAGCAGGATATAAGGGCTTGGTATTGACGCCCGCCATCAGAACAAACTATTTTAATTATAGTTTGAAAGAAGTTCTCGACCAATTATCTAAATTTAGTCCAAAAGATGACATAAAATCTGAACTTGTCAAAAGAAGTGGTTGAAGTAGGGCCCCAAACATCAGTATAAATAATTTCAAATGGTTTAGAGCAGGACATGGAGAATGTTCCAAAAGGTAATCTATGACTCTTACTGCTAAGACAAGCATCACAGTGAGATATACCATTATTTAATTTAAAAGCAGGAAAAGAATAGTGAAAAAATAGTTTTTGCTAGAAAAAGAGCAAGGGATGATTGAGGCAACAATGCCACACATCGATTGGAGTAATAATTAAAGAGTGGGTAGTTGGATGGGTTAGATGCAAGGCTGACAGTGACTCATAAATATTATTTTTATTCTAGCCTAGAACCAAGGATGCCACCGTGTTCAAATCCTTAATAAGAAAAAAATCAGAAAAAAATTCAGTTGAAGTATTATTTTATTTACAAAATTAAGAAATGAAAATGAGGTTTCATTTTAATATGTGGTGCACACAGAGCATCATCGAGTATAAAGTAGTGGTACGTGATTTAAGCATTGTGGAACTAGTGTGAGTAATAAGAATGTCTTTACTATCACCGATGATCATATATTCATTTCCACCATAGTTGTTGTAGATGGATAGATTCTGGAAATCAGAAGTAATATGATGAGAGATACTAGAGTCCACGATCCAATTTGATTGACTAGTAGTCAGTTTAGTCATGACATTCGCCTGAGGCCAATTTGATGGAGCATGAAGTCGAGGTCGGGACTAACAAACTTTTGCAGAGCGACTAACTTTATCACACAACTAGCAAACAACTTGTTACTGGTGCATGTGGGTAGGACATCGTGGTTGGAAGGTACCACCTTGAGGATGGTTGAAGTGTTGAGGATGTGGAGGAGGAAAGGACGGATTGGTGTCCATAGGGTTGGGAGACAGTTTAGCCACACCTTTTTGGGCATTCTTATTATGCATGTTGCTTTTCCTTTTGGATTCTGATTAAAGTAAGCAGTGATAGGTGATCCTAGCAACTTGTCTTCATGCTTTAAATATGTCTCATAGTTAGTCAGCTTGTCATAAGGTTCTTCAAACAAGATTGAGGAGTCTCAGACCCGAATTACCGCTGCCAGTCCCTTGAACTCTTCACCCAGGCCATTAAGAGTGTGGATGAGGACTTCCTCATCACTACGGGAATGACCTATCAAAGCCAGGTCATCGGTAATAATTTTGATATGTGTAGATAGTCAGTAACGTTAATTCCCTCTTGTTTTGTTTTCATTAGACTTGAGAAGAGTCCGAGCATGCGAGTACACGAGCAATTTGCTAAGGTAATTTGTAATTTGTTCCAAGCATCCGCAACAGTAGCACAGGAGGAGATGAGTGGAGAGATGGATCCAACGACGAAGGCTTAAATTGCTTAAAGAATAAGACAATCTTGGTGCAATCATAGTTTGTAAGCTAAATTTAGTACTAGACTGGGTTCTCTAGGACTGTGAATTATTGTTGGTGGGCAACTGAGAGAGCCGTCAACATAACTTAGTAAGTCATAGCCAAGTAAATATTAGAAAATTACATATGCCAGGACATGTAGTTGCCACATTTGGATAATTTAAAAGGGATGATGCTGGTTACAAGTGCCCTACAAGCCAATCATATGAGTGATGGCATGTGTGACACGCTGTGTGATCTTTTACTTATGATTAATATTGATATATTCTCATATTATATTATCTGTAGCATATATACTGTGATGTCCTTGGTGCTATGCAATGGGAATCAGATCGTGATGAGATGACGATAATGAGATCGATTCACCTTTAAACACAGATCCTAAATAATCCCGGTTATAGGTTACTCGAGAGACCAGTGTACTATATACCCATCCATATGATGGAGGCGGCTGGTCTCATAGCCACTTGTGTGGAGACACTAAGGATATAGTACAAGTGCTCATTGGAGAATGAGTTAACTGATTGATCCGCTTATAGAATGCTGTATAGTTAATGATACCTAATGTCAGACAGTGATTTTATAGTCCCATTTGTATATCTAGTCTTTAGACTTGAGACACCAAGGATGCCTTATATGAGTACTCCTTTCTTTGACGCTAGACTTATAGGTTTGGAAAGTTCCAAATATGGTACAACCGATTATCGGGATTGGTAGCCAACCTTATGAAGGCAATTGAGTGTCAATAGATGATCATCCACTCTTGGTATCATGAGAGAAATATCTCATATATGCTTGCTTAGATAAATCTCTGGCTAGGGTCATTCGGATTGAGAGAGAAAGAGTTCTCCGGGAGAATCTGATTAGAGTGAGACTATGATAGATTCTGTATATGACCTGACAGTACCATATCTAATATACAGTCTCTGGAATATTAGCTGGATGAAGGATTATAAATATATGGTAACTATAGACAGACAGGTCTGATGGATTCGATCCCCCTGTACTGTCTGGGGACTATGGCGTAGTGACCTAGTACGTCCATAGTTGATGAGTCGAGTGAATTATTATGGGGATAATTATTCATTATATTAGAAGGAGTTCTGATGAGAGTGACTCACGGTTAGCACGGTATCGGGCCTAGAGGGTCACACACATACGATGGATGCTTCAGCGAATAGAGGATTGGATGAAGATCCAATTAGCCCATATTCTCATTAGATGAGACCTTATGATGATAGGCTCCTTAATTAAGGCCTAAGCAGATTATTGGATAGAGATCCAGTAATACAAGATTAGTGGGTAATTGAATGGAGATCTAATACCCAATAAGGAAGGAACCATAGGGTTTTTTAGTGGCTATCTATAAATAGGAGGAGAAACTTATAGTTGATAAGCTACAGCTTTAGCCACCACCTTCTATTCTCCTCCCTCCCTCTACGCAAGAGTTGAGAGATCAAATTGGAGGAGTTTCGCTGTAGAGATCCATCGTGTGGATACGACTAGAGAGGATGCTTGACCTCCTTCATCTTCTCCATCTAGATCTCGAATACAGGGATATACGATCTCCCTAGGTAAAATCAAGCTCTCACATATCATGGTTTTGTAGTTTTTATGGTTTTTCTCGTGACCCCAATCTTTTGCATGATGATTTGATCTGTGTGGGAAACCAGTTTTTGTTTTGATTTCCACTGCGCATGTGATACACCCATTGAGGTTTCCCAATAGTGGTATCAGAGCCAAGGTTTTCGTGTGAAAGATTGGTTTTAAACTGTGTGTGATAAGATTGAATCGCGTAGAATCGTTCTACGTATTTTTGCTGTGTTTTCACAGCAAACGCAGCAAGGAGGAGGATGGGCGGCTAGCCACGGACAGGCCTCCTGCAGGGCCGGCCTGCCATGGCTTGGCCACTTAGAAGGGGGCGGTCGGCTATGGCCAAGGCCCCGTGCAAAGGAGCAACTAGCTGCGGCCAAGGCCCCCTACACAAGGGGCGGTCGACTACGGCCAGCCCACAGGTGCGATAGGTGCCTGCGGGCACGGTCGCTTGCAGTGCGGCGCCCGCAGGGGCGGTTGGCTGTAGGGCGGTGCCAGCAAGGGTCGGTCGCCAGCGGCCAGCCAGTAAGGGGCTGCTCGCCCGTCGCGAGGCCGTAGGGGTAGCGCCCGTCCGTAGTGAGGCCACAGGGGTTGGCTGCCCGTAGCGAGGCCACAGGGGCAACAACAGCGACGGCGGTACACAAAGAGGGAAGAGGAGGACCTAGGGCATTCCTTTTAAGAAACGGATTATTTTGGCTATTGTAGCACATTATAACTATGAGATCTGACAAATGGATGTCAAAACGGTATTCCTCAATGGCAACCCCGAGGAGGAGGTGTATATGATACAACTAGAGGGATTCGTATCCAAAGAGAGTCCAGATAAAGTGTGCAAGTTGCTTAGATCCATTTATGGATTAAAGCATACTTCCCAAAGTTGGAACATAAGATTTGATGAGGTAATCAGATCTTATGACTTCGTTAAGAACGAAGATGAGCCTTATATGTACAGGAAGGTAAGTGGGAGCGCCATCACCTTCATGGTGCTATATGTGGATGACATCATAATCATTGAGAATGATGTATGAATGCTCTCCACAGTAAAGGCTTGGCTATCAAGAAACTTTTCCATGAAAGACTTAGGGGAATCATCCTATATTTTGGGGATCCAGATCTATATAGATGGATCCAAGAGGATGTTTGGCTTGTCCTAGTCCAGGTACATAGACTCCATTGTCAAAATATTTGGCATGAAGAATTTCTAGAGAGGTCTTATACCGATGAGACATGGAATATCACTTTCTAGGAGTATACCCCCAAAGACTCCTAAAGAAAGGACAGACATGGATAAAATATCTTATGCCTCAGCGATAGGGTCTTTCATATATGCGATATAATGTACCAGGCCTGATATAACACATACTCTGAGTGTCACGAGCAGGTATTAAGTATATCCAGGTTTAGAATACTAGAAGGCAGTAAAGTGTATCCTTAAGTACTTGAGAATGACTAAGGATCTTTTACTGGTATATGAAGGAGGTAGCCTCCAGGTTGAGGGCTACACGGACTCGAGTTTTCAATCCGACATTGATGATAGAAAGTCAAATTCCGGGTATATTTTTACCCTAAATGGAGGAGCAGTAAGTTGGAAGAGTTCCAAGCAAGATACTACTATGGACTCGACCACAGAGGCGGAATACATTACTGCAGTAAAATCAGTAAAGGAAGGGGTGTGGATGAAGAAGTTCATCTAGGATTTGGGAGTCATACCCAGCAGCATAGAGCTGACTCCCATATATTGTGATAGCGACAGGATGATAACTCTAACAAGGGAACCCAGGTCTCATCAGAATTATTCCGAGGAGGTTCTATCTGATTAGAGCGATTATGACTCGAAAAGATATAGCAATGGAAAAAGTTTCATCCGAAGATAACATTACAGATCCACTTATGAAGCCACTGGCTCAGATTGTATTTGAGAGTCACAGGGGTCTGATGAGGATCAGACATATAGGTGATTGGCTTTTGGTCAAGTGGGAGATTGTTGGTTACAAGTGCCCTGTAAGCCAATCACGCGAGTGATGACACGTGTGACACGTTGTGCGAGCTTTTTGTTTATGATTAATATTGGCATATTATCATATTATATTATCTGTAGCATATATACTATGATGTCCTTGGTTCTGTGCAATGAGAATCAGATCGTGATGAGATCATGACAATGAGATCGATTCACCTTTAAACACAGATCCTAAATAATCCCGATCATAGGTTACTCAAGAGGGACATCGAGATAACCGGATAGACCGGTGTACTATATACCCGTCCATATGTTGGAGGCGGCTGGTCCCATAGCCACTTGTGTACACTATGAATATAGTACAAGTGCTCATTAGAGAATGAGTTTACTGATTGATTCGCTTATGGAATGCTGTATAGTTAATGATACCTAATGTCAGACAGTGATTCTATAGTCCCAGTTGTGTATCTGGTCCTTAGACTTGAGACACCAAGGATGCCTTGTATGAGTACTCCATTCTTTGACACCAGACTTACAGGTTTGGGAAGTTTCAGATCTGGTACATCTAGTTATCGGGATTGGTAGCCAACCTTACAAAGGCAATTGAGTGTCAATAGAGGATCATCCACTCTCGGTATAATGAGAGGAATATCCCATATGTGCTTGCTTAGACAAATCCCTGGCCATGGTCATTCGGATTGAGAGAGAAAGAGTTCTCCGGGAGAATCCGATTAGAGTGAGACTATGACGGATTCCATATGTGACCTGATAGTACTATATCTAATATATGGTCTCTGGGATATTAGTTGGATAAGAGATTATAGATACATGGTAACTGTGGACAGATAGGTTCGATGGATTCGATCTCGCTGTATCGTCTGGGGACTATAGCATAATATCCTAGTATGTCCATAGTCGATGAGTCGAGTGAATTATTATGGGGATAATAATTAACTATATTATGAGTTCTAATTGGAGTGACTCATGGCCAGCTCGGTATCGGGCCTAGAGGGTCACACACATATGATGGATGCTTCAGCGAATAGAGGATTGGATGAAGATCCAATTAGCCCATATTCTCATTAAATGAGACCCTATGCTGATGAGCTTCTTGATTATGGCCCAATTAGAGGCCTAAGGAGATTATTGGATAAAGATCCAATAATACAAGGTTAGTGGATAATTGGATGAAGATCCAATACCCACTAAGGAAGGAACCCTAAGGTTTTTTGGTGGCTCTCTATAAATAGGAGGGGAGACTCATGGTTGATAGGCTGCAGCTTTAGCTACCACATTCTATTCTCCTCCCTCCCTCTGCGCAAGAGTTGCGAGATCAGATTGGAGGAGTCTCGCTGCAGAGATCTATCGTGTGGATACCGCTAGAGAGGAGGACGCTTGTGATAGGACTCCAGCAGGATTGAGTCCTAATCTCCCTAAGAAGTAGTCAATAAAACCCTGCTAGATTGTAATAAAGCCACTCCTATCTTATAAAGGAGTATGGCTAGGGTTTAGATTAGTCCTTAGGGCTTAGTGGCCACCATCTCAATTATTTGGTTGGTCGGCTATGTTTTTCCCCTGCTTAGGTTGGCTATAGAGCTACTTAACCGCCACCTGTTTCTATTAAGGTAGGTTGGCTATAGGAGGGGCAAAGGGATAATTCTACTTAAGCAAGCACCCCCTTAGGCTAGAGTTTTGATCCTTATTTAAAGATGTAGCTGCCCCCCCCCCCCCCCCCCCCCTCTTGAATCAAGCAATTATCAACTTTATTTTAGCTTTGTGCCGAGTCTAGGAGCGAGGAACCCCTATAGCGTTCCAAGGGTTGATCCCCCTCAAGGATCAAAATATATATAGCTCCTTTTTGGGGTTCTATCATCTGATATTAGAGCAGCAATCTTGCTGCCCCTGTAGCCATCATCCACACCTCCACCTTCGCAAGCAATTCCCACAATTGCTGCGACACACGCCTCCACCTTCTACCCCAGTCGTAGATCAATTCAATCTGCTGCTGCCCCCTGCGTTTGACTTAGAAATCTGGTATATTTTTATCATCCACACCTCTTCAATACTGCAAGTTTCCTTACTTTATATGTTGAAGATTTTTTTCTAAATTTTATCCGCTGCAAATTTTGTTCGTCGCAAACGTTATCATCGTTGCAAAGGCGAAATACTGTAGAAATTTTCAGCCAATTGTTGCTTCTTGAAACTGAACTTTTAATTATCCTATTTAGCTGAAACTTTTATACAATTTCATAGATCATCTTAGCTATCATCTAAAACTAATCTTGTGAAAAAACTCTTTCTGGATCTGGACTTATAGCACTGCGATTCTTTATTACACAGTACTGAAATTTTACAACGCAGAATCTGCCTTGCATTTATTGGCGTCTTGAAATTGAACTTTTGTTCATCTTTTTTGGCCAAAATTTTTATACAATTCCAAAGATCAACTTACCTTTCATCTGAGATTGATTTATGAAAGAAATTCCTTCTGGAACTGATTTTCTTGTGCAATCTTTTACCATCATGTAATTCTAGAATTTTTACGATGAAGGATCTACCTTTCATCTTTTGCCCTATTTCCCTACTGTTACGCTGCCAAAATTTTGCCAAACTTTTTACTGGTATTCCCAACATCTAAACCAAGGGTTTCTATATAATTTCCTTGAACTTTCCTCTCGAAATTATATCGAGAAGTCATCGTTTCTCCGATGTAAAATCTGTTTGGTAGGACTGCACATCGTAACACTTTTTCATCGAATTCTATCGAATTTGAGTGCTATTTTTTGTGAGATTTCCGACTCTCTTTTCCTCATCACTAAACCCTACCATTCTTACCAAAATCTCTTCAAAACCCTACCCTAAACTGAAACCAAACAGCACCCAAATTAGCCCTAATCGCAGCCTACTTCCTTATCGATCCACTTACCTTTTCAGCCAACTTTCCTTACCGATACACCTACCTTTGCTGCCATCCATCCCAGATCTAAAATTTATTTCCCAAACCTTCATCTACTACTATCATAGCCCTAAAACCATACCTATTTGTAGCCTAAATTCCATAAAATCGCAACCCCAAATTGCACCCAAAACAGCCACAAATCGCACCCAAAAACTGAAGCCTTCGGTCCACCAATCTTTTAGCCGCCCAATCTCCCTTATCCCTTCAACCACAGCATGCATCTTTCGCTACCCAACACTGCCAACAGTGACCTCTTGCTGCCATCCTCCTTGATCGCAACCGGCAGCGATCCTTGTGGCAAAAAGCTACCAGCAGCGATCTTTCGCTGGAATTTGTTTACATCACAGCCCGCAACAATTTTTCGCTGCCAACTATCTTGATATTGGCCAGCAACAAATTGAACATAACAATAGCTATCTCTCGCTCCATACCACTGCTGCCCTCCTCTGCAATAGCCGTGTACCTAGCTGCCACGTCTTCCTCCTATTGCAGCCGCACCCTTGTTGCAACCGATGCCACTTGTAGCCACGAAGTCGCAGCGTAGTCGCAACCAACGTTGCTGCTGCCCTCTTCTTCCTCCACTATCACTACTACCCTTGGCTACCATCCTCCACTTGGAGACTTCACCCTCACAGTCCCGACATTACTGCCATTCACTTCCTTCAACCTGAAAATTACAGCTATATTTTTCAGTCGGTTTGTTTGACAGGTTGAAGATCCTTACGTCATGACATCGTGGGCTTATTCGAAGCCAAATTGGAAGCTTTCGAGATACATATGGATGTTAAATTATACGCTCTCTTCGAGGAGTTTAGATTGGGCCGATCAGCAAGCCCAAGAAGATCACAACATGGAGCAAATTCTGATTACAAAAAGAACCCATGAGAGATACGAAGCGAGGATAAGACATGGTAGCCCTACACCTCGACGATGTCGATCTCCTTTGTACAACTTCAAGAAGGGCACATCAATCAAGATGCTCAAAGAATGAGAGCTATATCCCAACCAAACCTTCAGCACCAATCAATTACAAGAACCTTGACGAAGAACTAACGAAGATCCGTCTAACCTCTACCATCCAAGAGTACCAAATCAGGTTTGAAAAGTTAACTAATCAAACTCGTGATTAGTGTGAAAAATAGATATTGAGGACTTTCATTGAGGGCTTGAAGCTGGAGATTCAAAAAGAAGTTAAGGCGTGACAACCATACACACTTAAGGCAGCCATCTCCTTCGCATGACTACATGAAGACAGGCTAAACCAAGATGCTCAGAGGACCAAAGCCGCCGCACGACTAGTAGCACAGAGACTCTCGGCCCCATCTACCACCAGCCGGTCACCTCAGCCAAAAAAGTTAACAAGAGAAGAGTTTCGTGATAAATCGTCAAAGGGCATATGTTGGCATTGTAATAAACTATGGAGTCAAAACCACCATTGTAAAAAAGAGAGACCTCTCTTGGTTAAGCCCACTGAAGAACCTAAACTCAAAGATATGGCTCTCGAGTCCGAGGAGAAGGATATGAAGGAAAAACCACAATCAGCCACCCTCACCTTTCATGCTCCACCACAGATATTGGACATTGATAGCTTCATCAAGCATCAGCCCGTCACCATCCTCGCCGACACCAGGAGCTCCAATGACCTTATGAATGATAAAAGAAACCAGGTGACCTTATGTGGGAAAGGAGAGAATGAAGAAAAGATGATCTCGACACAATGCTTGGAGAAGCTCGCTGAAATCTCAAGCACGTCCGTTGAACCGAGCCGACTCCTTCCTACCAGACTACATGAACCCCGTATGTTGGTCTTACAAGAGGAACCACCAGCACATATTCGGCCATATTGCTGTCCAAATTTTCAGAGAACCAAAGCTAAAAATATCATCCAGGAGACACGAGAGATACATATCATTTGACTACAACCTTCCCTTGCAATGACACTTTATCTCCAACAACTTTGCCTCTTTGTCTGCAGGGATAAGCTCTTCCTGAAGTGCCATATTCAGCTAAACCAGCTATAGGTTCTGATGCAATGCTCCCTCATCTCGGGCTACTTCCATGACTTCACCGAGGAGTGGACCATGATGCTAAAAGTCTTCCCTGATGATGACCTCGGATCCACGGCCCACGATCGCAAGAAGGAATAAGAGAAAGGCATCCACATGACCCCACAGCCATAATACCATCTATATCGATTCTAGCATTACCTGAACGTGACAATGTGTTCGTACTTAGAGCAGACACATCCAAAGTTAGAATCGACGTCACCCTTATGCAAGTTGGTCGACTCCTAATTCACTCCGAGGCTTCCCCCACACTTCACATGAGATTTTTAAAAGGGATACTCATTGCTACCAAATTTAATATTTAGTTGGATACAGGTCCATGGCACGAAAGAGGAGTGAGCTTAAAAGAATTATAATTCATGCTCACACCAGCACATGTAAAGAAGAAATGGCCTCCTGACAAACATCAGAATGGACGAAAAATTGAAGATCGAGTTTTCTTAACCTCCAGCCCGATCAGTAGGAAACTCGAGCCTTAAGGAAGTGGTCTCCCTATTTCTTTGGGCCTTACAAAATTGGGAACCACATTAGAGCCCTAACCTAGAGATTAGATCCACGCACCAGATCAAGATTACAGTTGATCCGCTAGGTATCCCACCTCAAATGGAAATTTAAAGAAGATGACTTAGCCTAAATCCTTCCAACTAACACCCCAACTAATTAGGAGGCTAATGTTCAGTTGATAATAGCATGAGAATCATATGAGAAGCTGAAGACCCAGTTCCTCGAGTTTATGGAACCTTAGCCTTGAGGACAAGGCTGATTTTAAGAGGGCAGATTTGATAGGACTCCAGCAGGGTTGAGTCCTAATCTCCTTAAGAAGTAGTCAATAAAACCCTACTAGATTGTAATAAAGCCACTCCTATCTTATAAAGGAGTATGACTAGAGTTTAGATTAGTCCTTAGGGCTTAGTGGTTGCCACCTCCCTTATTGGGTTGGTCGGCTAGGGTTTCCCCCTGCTTAGGTTGGTTATAGAGCCACTTAACCGCCTCTTGTTCCTATTAAGGCAGGCTGGCTATAGGAGGGGCAAAGGGGTAATTCTACTTAAGCAAGCACCCTCTTAGGCTAGGGTTTTGATCCCTATTTAAAGATGTAGCCGCCCCCCTCTTGAATCAAGTAATTATCAACTTTATTTCAGCCTTGTACGGAGTCTAGGAGGGAGGAACCCCTACAGCGTTCCAAGGGTTGATCCCCCTCAAGGATCAAAATCTATGGATCTCCTTTTTGGGGTTCTATCAGCTTGGCCTCCTTCATCTTCTCTATCTGGATCTGGAATACATGGATATACGATCTCCCTAGGTAAAATCAATCTCTCACATATCGTGATTTTTCAGTTCTTATGATTTTTCGCGAAACCCCAATCTTTTGCATGACGATTTGATCTGCGTGGGAAACCAATTTTTGTTTTGATTTTCACTACACATGTGATGCACGCACTGAGATTTTCCAACAAATGAGAGAAGCAACATTGATGGAAATACAGCCTATATGTAGAGAAGCATTATGATTCCCTGTAGGGAAAAGAATCAAAGTGTTAGAGGTGGATGAGGAGGACATTTTGATTTAGTGGGGCCACCGGGGTTAATGTTAATAGTATGTTGAATATCAAATTTTGATGATGAAATCAATTGATACGTTATTGATCTAACAAGGTTGTTAGAAATTTATTGATTCAGGATTAACTACGACAGAGAGAATATGACAATTAGAGATTTGGCCAAAGTCAAGTCCAGGAATCAGGCCGGGGTTCGGATGATGTGGTTGGGAACTCGCCTGGAGTGCGTCGGGAGCTCACCGAGGGTATGAGGATCTTGCCTGGGTGGCACAAGGGAGTTCGTCGGAAGAAGAATGAGACTCGTCGGAAGATTATCGGGGTTAGTCGAAAGGCTTGCCTAGAGTTGGGAAGGTCTTGAAATGGATTTGTGGCCATGTTGATTGTAATTAATCAAGTTGTAGTTAGCATCGTGCAGGTCTAACTACGACGGGAGTAATTAAGTTATAGCCAGATGATGGGCCAAGATCAAGCTTGGGCATCGAGTCGGGTTCGGACGATATAGTGGGACCTCGTCGGGAAGCTCGTTGCGACCACGCCGAGAGATCACCAGAAGAAGACCGAAAGACTCACTGCAAGAATGTCGAAGGCTGCTGGATTGGCGAGAATTATGTTGAATCTCATATTTTGATAATGAAATCAATTGATAGGTTATTGATCTAACATGATTGTTAGAATTGATCTTGTAGGATTACTTACGATAGAATGATTATTACAATCAAGATTGGCCAAGGTCGAGTCTATGCATTGGGTCGATGCGGTTGGGAACTCGCCAGGAGTGCGTCGGGAGCTCGCCAAGGGTATCGGGAGTTTTCTAGGATGGCATAAGGGAGTTCGCAAGAAGAAGACCGAGACTCATCGGAAGATTGTCAGGGGTAGCCGAAAAGCTTACCAGGAGTTAGGATGGTCTTGTAATGGATGTTTAACAATTATGATTGTATTTAATTAAGTCATAATTAGCATCATGCAAGACTAACTATAATAGGAGCAATGGAGTTACAACTAGATGATGGGCCAAGATCAATTTTGAGTATCGGGCTGGGGTTCGAACGATGTAGTGGGATCTCACCAGAGTTCGCTAGGAGATTCGCCGAAGGGATCAGGAAGCTCGCTGGGAACATGTCAGGAGATTGCTAGAAGAATACTATAGGACTCGCCGCAAGAATGCCAGAGGCTATCGGATTGGAGGGAGTTAGGTCTTAATTTAGCTTGATTGGTCATGAAGTGTTGTAATCATTGAGTCATAGTTAGGGTTTGAGTCCAAATTAAGTTGAATTTGAAAGGAACCCAAATCAACTTAATGAGGCAACCGAGTCCACTATAGGGTTTGGTTGAGCTAAATTAGTTGACCAAGGGAATGGTCAACTGATGGTTCAAGCCGAAATTCAAAAAGTTGAGGGAACCACTTTTACAAAAATTTCGACGGGTAAACCATCAGTGAGCGGCGGGTGTCCGCTATCGCCCAAGCTTTCGGGCGGCTGACTCGCTCAGACTGGGTGATTGCACCACCCATACCTAGGAATCTAGGTACTTTTGTAGTTGACTCACCCAGGACTGGCAGGTAAACTGCCAGTACCCTAGTGTTCGGGCGTCTGAGCTGCCCAGGTCGACGGGTAAATCGCTTGTACCCGATTTTTTCGGGTATGTTTGATTTTTGGTTCCAAAAAATTGAAGCCACTTGGGGCCTATAAATACCCCAAGTTTTCTTGCATTATAGATAATAAATTTTTGGGGATTATATTATGAGAAAATATTATGTGAGAATTATAAGAAAAATAAAAGAGGTTAGGGAGTGATCAAAGAGTGTAATCTTATCTCCCTTGTTAGCAAAGTGTAAGGGTTTGGTCTTCGCCCAAAAAAGATCGGTAGTGGATGCCGATGTGCCTCAAGAAGGAGGACTCGGGAGTGGGACGTAGGCTGTTAGCGCCGAACAATTATAAAAATTGTGAGTGTTTCCTTGCTTACATATTTTTGTATTGACGCTTCCGATTTAACTCAACTCTTTGAAAGCAAAGCTTTCATGATAAGTTCTTTCCTTCAAACATTACTTATCTTTCTGGTTTGCTTATTAACTTAGCAACTTTCTTTTAATCACTCACTCGTTTCACTAAGAACGAAAAGCTTTGGATTTCCTATCTTGGTTTAATCAAAAATATTTCATCTAAATTGAAAATTTATAATTGCACTAATTCACCCCCCTCTTAATGCCAATTGATCCTAACAATTGGTATCAGAGCCTCAGTTTTTCTCATTTAATTTAACACCCAAGAGAAATGACTCTTTTTGGCTTTCAAGAGGGCTTTTCTATCGTTCGTCCTCCCATATTCAATGGGACGGACTACACTTATTGGAAAACTCGGATGAGAGTTTCCTTGCTTTCTTTAGACCTTGATTTATGGACTATTATTGAAAATATATTTGAAAAGTCTTCTCTTCCAATGAATAATTGGAATAATTTGGAGAGGAAGACTATCTCTTTAAATGCAAAAGCTATTAATGTCTTATATTGTGCACTTGATAAAAATGAATTTGATCAGGTTTCTTATTTTGATTCAGCTTTCGATATATGACATGCATTAGAAATCACACATGAAAGCACAATTAATATAAAGAATCAATTAATGAAGTATCTTACAAAAATGAACTTGAAGAACACCTTCCAAAGAATAGGAAGAAATTTGAACTGAGAAAATATGACTAATCGAGTGAAATCTCGTATGATGAGGACCTTGAACTTATGACAAATAAACCAAAAAAATTAATGAACTTGAACCTTCAAAATTATCTAAAGATGGACAAAACCTCTTGCTATGAACGCAAGAAGCCAAGGAGCTCCAAAGATAAAATGCACAACTAAAAAGTGGAGAACCTTGCTCTTATGGCCATCGACGATGAGGTTAGTGATTCATTAAGCATTTCTTTTTTACAATTATAAAACATGTTCCATGATTTGTTTGATGAGTTTAGAAAACTTAGAAAATCTTTTAAGTTGCTTAAAAATGAACATAGTTTATTAGTTGGTAAAGTTGATGAAATGCATGAGTTATTAGCATCACATAATCATAGTTCTAATATGAAATGCTAGACAACATTAAAGAAGAAAATATCATGCTTAAGACAATGTTAGAAAAATTTTAAATTAGAAATAAATCATTGAATATGATCCTTGCCAATAAGGGTCATATTAATAGTAGAAATAACATAGGCTTTGTTGGTAATGTTTAACAAAAGCCAACCATCTTTACAAAAGGACCTATATTAAATGTGCCACCAAAAAATCAAGTGTAATTTTTGTGGAAGATTAGGACATATGGCCTACAAATGTCCATTTAAAAATTATAGTCCACATAAATTAATTTAGGTTCCTAAAAGATCCATAAACAATCTTATGCCATTAGAGAAAATGGGAAGAACATATCATAAAGGACCCAAACTCAAGTAGGTACCTAAATCAAAACCTCTCATAATATAAAGTTGCCTCCTAATAAGGCTAAGAGCACTAAGTAATGTTTTGAAAGTAGATGCTCAAGACGTAAGATCTACTCTTTCAAAGGTCACTAGCCTATGTAACAATAACAAAATAATAATAATTTGAATTAAGATGTTTGAAGTTTAATGACCCTTGTTTCTATTATAACAAATCCTTTTATTGAAAATAGTTTATCATTATATAATTAATCTTGACGATGTATAGCTAGCGCATACTAGAATTAGAAAGAAGAAATTATAGTTAACTTAAATAAAAGTCATATGTATGAAAGAAAGATTTTGATGATAATTACTATATTGATGTGTATTAACTTGTGTTGATGATTTATGTTGTTTTTGAACCTAAAAATCAAATATGAAATCATCTTTCTTTAAAAGAAAAACTTCTTGATAACATGATAGAATCTTCCAACATGCAAAAATCATTGGATTTAAAATGAATCAAAGCTTTTGTTTGAAAATATTTTTGCAATGATCATAATGAAATTTCGTTTTTGACTTTAAATGTCAATGTATTCTTGAAATAAATTTCAAAAGAAGGACAATTCTTCTTGAAAGAATATTTATCCCATGAATCCTTCAACAAAGATAAAATGATATATTTATTGTTGAATCTCTTTAACTACAAAAATAAATATAAAACATTAGCTATTTTCTTTTGGAAAGCAATCTATGATGACTTTATTGAAATTTTCTAAAAAGTGATTTTTGATGATGATTTTGGATAAGTTTTCATATGATTTTATTTTAAAAAGAGATTAATGAATCGATTATGTTATTTTTATGACTCTCTTGAACTATGAAAGTGATTTTGACAATTTGATGATTTGAACTTCAATAAATTATTATCATGATTTTGGTAAGTTTAGAAAATGAAACTTGAAAATCTTCCTACAAACCATATTCTTGAATACTTAAAGTTTCATATATAAAAATCAAGATCTTCTACTTTTTTCTTCCTTCAAATTAACTCATGATCTTGATATCTATAATATGATATCTCTATGAGATGAAGACTCTTCTTTGTTCTCTTATGGTTCTATTTTATCATCTAAGAAGAGATTTATTAAATTAAATCATGTCTTTAATATTTATGAATGTTTTTTTATATCAATATTTATCTTGACATGATTTATTTTAAAACTAATGAATGACATAACTTATTACCAAAATTAATATTTTTTAAATTTGTGATAAGTTAAAAATTGAAAGAGATTTGTATTATCATGAATATTCTCTTAATTTCTTAACTTGACTTTTACGTTATGGGAATCATGTTATTGATCTCTATAATTTTCTCTTTTTAATAAAAAGGAGATTTATAATCTTAACAATAATAATTGAAATTTTTATCAAGATCATTCTTCTTTTTTATTAAAAGGATTTATCTTGGATGAATTGAGATTATCCCCTAAGACTCATTTTTATTATTCACAAAAAAAGGGAGAAAGAAACTTATTGAACTAAATCATGTCTTTTGATATTCAAAAACTTGATTTTATATTTAATGACATGATCTCCTTGTACTTTTTGGAATAATTTGAATATGAATACTAAGAAGAAATTATGCCATCATATTTCTTTCTTGATATTGACAAAAAAAAAGGGAGAGATAAAATTATTAATATGATTCGAAGTAAACTTAGATATGATAACATTGAATGAGAAACAATTGCTTAGAAGAAAATTAAGACTTTCTAAATGCATGCAAAATACTTGATTTACAATTTGAGCTTGATCTACTATCATACCTTATTATGAAATTCTTGATGCTTTTAATCAAAATTTACAATAAATGATTTTTTTTGGCTATACTTGAAATTACATGAGATGATTTTAAATGCATGAGTAGCTCTTAAACTTTCCTTGAATATCTTGAAGTTTTGAGCTTAATTTCAAATTTCACATCTATAAAATTTACATCTTTAAAATTGAGCATTATTATGATATGATATTTTTCATTTCTCTACCTTGATTCTACCTTCTTTCTCACACAAAGTGGAGAAAGAAAATCACTAGCATTTCAAGAGACTAATAAGCCTATTAATTACATTTTGAATCTCTTGAAAAGTGATTTTGATAATGTTGAAATTGAATGAGTGATTTACCTATCTCGTGGTTTTGATTTCTTAGTATGAATCAAAATAATTTATTATGTGTTCTCGTATTATTTTAAAGGAAATTTTTATACAAATCATGAAATTGACAACTTGAGATTTCTTATGAATGAATTAAGAGATTTTATTTTATTTGTTTCCCTTATAATTTATCTCTTGATAGTCACAATTTGTCTTCATGAATTGTACATCTCATCACTATGTTAATTTTTCTTGATATATTTCATGTGATAATTTGAAAAATGATAAAATGGGAAAAGTTTTGCACTATCTCTTCTTTTTTATATTGATAAAGGGGGAGCAAAACTTGTTTGCTTGCATGATGTAAATTGTTAGCTTGAATATTGCAAAGAAAACAAAAATTTGCTAGCTTGCACTTCTCAAAAGAGAAGAAAGAACTTACTAGCTTATATGTTCTAAAGTGAAGAAAAATTTACTAAATTGCTAAGCTCTTATATATCAAAAACTTGCTAATTACACTTTTCCTTTTTGTTGATGACAAAGGGGGAGAAGATATGATGATAATATATATGATGATTTGGAATAATAATCATAATTTTATAATATGATGTATTGCATATGATGTCGTTAAAATAGTTCCAACTTAGACTTTTGAGCTCATCTTAATATTCTTTTTGAAATTTATTAAGAGCTCTTCTTAATGATGTTTTACAACTCTTCCCTTATTTTCTTTCCTTCTTTTTCACAAGAGGAAGAAAGTTATTTATGACTTATATCATATTTTATAAAGGAAAAGCAAAGAATCATGTGCCTTAAAATTCTTAGCCCTATATTCACCTTTTTGTATATTGATGACACATGATATTAATTGACGACTCATGATATTGATGATATACACTGATAACATATGATATGGATATGAATTAGACATCTTGGATATAGATATGAGTGCATAATTCTTATTATGATTTGATGACTTGATGGAAATTTATGTTGAAATTTACATAAAATATTGATTGCTTGAATTTAAGAGTGTGTGATTCTCTTAAATTTAAGTGGTATAGATTTAGGGGGAGTTAGGATTAACTCCTGTCATTAATTGATTGTCATCATAAAAAAAAGGAGAGATTGTTGAATCTCAGATTTTAATGATGAAATTAACTGATAGGTTATTGATCTAACAGGATTGTTAGAATTGATCGATGCAAGATTAATTACGATAGAATGATTATTACAATCAGGATTGGCCAAGGTCAAGTTCATGCATCGGGTCAATGCGATTGGGAACTTGCTAGGAGTGCGTCGAGAGCTCGCCAAGGTATCAGGAGTTTGCCAGGATGGCACAAGGGAGTTTGCCAGAAGAAGACTGAGAATCACCGAAAGATTATCGGGGGTAGCCGAAAAGCTTGCCGGGAGTTAGGATGATATTATAATGGATGTTTGGCAATTATGATTGTATTTGAGTAAGTCATAATTAGCATCATGCAGAACTAACTATGACAGGAGCAATGAAGTTACAACCAGATGATGGGCCAAGATCAAGCTTGAGCATCGGGCCGGGGTTGGGACGATGTAGTGGGATCTCGCCAGAGTTCGCTAGGAGATTCGCCGAAGGGATCGAGAAGCTCGCTGGGAACATGTTAGGAGATTGCCGGAAGAAGACTATAGGACTCATCGCAAGAATGCCGAAGGCTGCCGGATTGACGAGAGTTAGGTCTTGATTTAGCTTAATTAGTCATTAAGTGTTGTAATCATTGAGTCATAGTTAGGGTTTGAGTCTAAATTGAGTTGGATTTAGAATGAATCCAAATCAACTCAATGAGACAACCGGGTCTACTATAGGGTTTGGTTGAGCTCAATTAGTTGACCAATGGAATGGTCAACTGATGGTTCAAGCTGGAATTCAAAAAGTGGAGGGAAGCAATTTTGCAGAAATTTTGGTGGGTAAATCGTCGGTGAGCGGCGGGTGTACCGTCGTCGCTCAGGCTTTCAGGCGGTTGACGACGGCTGACCCGCTCAGACTGGGTGGTTGAACTGCCCGTACCCTAGTGTTTAAGCGACTGAGCTGCCCACGTCAGCGGGTAAACCGCCCGTACTTAGTTTTTCGGGTATGTTTGATTTTTGGCTCCAAAAAACTGAAGCCACTTGGGGCTTATAAATATATAAAGTTTTCTTACATTCTAGACAACAAATTTTGAAGATTATATTCTAAGAAAATATTATATGAGAATTATAAGAAAAAGAAAAAGGGTAAAGGAGTGATCAAAGAGTGTAATCTTGTCTCCCTTGTAAGTAAAGTGTAAGGGTTTGATCTTCACCTAAAGAAAATCGGTAGTGGATGCCAGTGTGCCTTAAGAAGGAGGATTCGGGAGTGGACGTAGGCCATTGGCGCCGAACCACTATAAAAATTATGAGTGTTTTCTTGCTTACATATTTTTGTATTGACTCTTCTAATTTAACTCAACTCTTGGAAAGCAAAGTTTTCATGATAAGTTATTTCCTTCAAATGTTGCTTATCTTTCCGGTTTGCTTATTAACTTAGTAATTTTCTTTTAATCACTCACCTGTTTCACTAAGAATGAAAAGCTTCAAATTTTTTATCTTGGTTTAATCGAAAAGATTTCATTTAAACTAAAAATTTACACTTGCACCCCCCTCTTAGTGCCAATTGATCCTAACAAGTTAGGTCTTTGTTTAACTTGTTGGTCATTAAGAGTTTTAATCATTGAGTCATAGATAGAAATTGAGTCCTAATTGAGTTAGATTTGGATGAAATGTAAATCAACTCAATAAGGCAACTGAGTCCACTATGGGGTTTGGTTGAGCTCAATTAGTTGACCAAAGAATTGGTCAACATCCGTTTCAAGCTGAAATTCAAAAAGTGGAGGGAACCACTTTTCGGGAGATTCCGACGGGTAAACTACCGGTGAGCGTCGATTGGATCGCCCATACCCTGGAAACAAGGTGGCTGTAAGCGACTGTTAGTTGTTGAACCACCAGTACCTAATTTTTGGGTGACTGACGGTGGGTAAACCACCCAGGCTGGACGGCTGAACCATCCATATCTAGAATTCTGGGTGCTTTCAGCGGTTGACCCGCCCAGGCCTACGGTTGACTGCCCGTACTCAGATTTTTACAAGTATGTTTGAATTTTTGGCTCCAATTTTTGAAGCCATTTGGGACCTATAAATACCTCAAGTTTTCTTGCATTCTATACAATAATTTTGGGGATTACATTCTATAAAAATAAATTATGTATGAATTGTAATAAAAAGAAAAGGGGAAGGGAGAGAGCTTAGAGTTAGAAAATTCTTGAAGTCTCTCTTGTAATCAAAATGTAAGGGTTTGGTCTTCACCCAAAGAAGATCAGTAGTGGACATAGGCCCGTTGATGTTGAACCACTATAATTATGAGTGTTTTATTCTTATTGCATTTATTACTTGTAATTGTCGAGTTCTTAATTGCTTTGAACTAAATATCAATTAGACGCTTCCGATTTTTACTTACTCTTTGAAAGAGAAGTTTCAAGTCAAGTATTTCCCTTCGATATTGCTTATCTTTCGGGTTTGCTTGTTCCTTCTTAAGTAATTTTTAAGCAAGTAACCTAGTAATATTCTTTTAATCACTCACTTGCTTTAATTGAACGAAAAGCTTTGGATCTTTCTATTTTGCTTAAAGCCAAAAGCTTTTTGTTAAAATGAGAATTTTAACTTGCACTAATTCACCCCCCCCCCCTCTTAGTGCCTATTGATCCTAACAATTGGTATAAAAGCCACATTTTTCTCATTTGGTTTAACACCTAAGAGAAATGACTCTTTTCGGCTTTCAAGAGGGCTTTTCTATCGTTCGTCCTCTCATGTTCAATGAGATAGACTACACTTATTGGAAAACTCGGATGAGAGTTTTCTTGCTTTCCTTGAACCTTGATTTATGGAATATTGTTGAAAATGGATTTGAAAGGTCTTCGCTTCCAATAAACGATTGAAATGATTTGGAGAAGAAGACTTTCTCTTTAAATGTTGTGGCTATGAATGCTTTGTTTTGTGCTCTTGATAAGAATGAGTTTAATCTTGTTTTCGCTTGTGATTCGACTTTCGATATTTGGCATACATTGAAAATAACATATGAAAGCACAATTAATCAAAAAAATTATTAAGTAAAATATCTTGAAAAAATGAACAAGAAGAACACCTTCCTAAGAGTTCGACATTAAGAACCCAATAACACATTCCAAAGAACAGGAAGGAATGTGAATTGAGAAGAACATATGACTCCTCGAGTGAAATCTTGAGATGACGAGGACTTCGAACCTTTGACACATGAACCAGATAAATTAATGAACATGAACCTTAAAAATGATCTTAAAATGGGGAAAATCTCTTGCTATGAACGCAAGAAGCTGAGGCACTCCGAAGATGAAGTGTACAACCAAGAAGTGGAGAATCTCGCGCTTATGGCGATCGAAGATGAGGTAAGTAATTCATTAAGTGTTTCTTTTTCATAGTTATTAAATATGTTTCATGATTTGTTTGATGAGTTTAGAAAACTTAGCAAATCCTTTAAGTTGCTTAAGAAAGATCATGATTTATTAGTTAGTAAACTTGACAAAATGTATGATTCATTAGTATCATATACCCCATGTTCCAAATGTGATATGCTAGATAATGTTAAAGAAGAGAATATCATGCTTAAGATAACATTAGAAAAATTTGAAATCAATAACAAATCCTTAAATATGATCCTTGCCAATAAGGATCATATTAACAGAAGAAATGACATAGGCTTTGTTGGTAATGTTCAACAAAAGCCAACCATCTTTGTAAAAGGACCTACCTTAAATGTGCCACCAAAAATCAAATGTAATTCTTATGAAAAATTAGGACATAAAGCCTACAAATGTCCATTTAAAAATTATAGTCCACATAAATTAATTTGGGTTCCTAAAGGAACTATAAACAACCTTAAGCCATTAGAAAAAATAGGAAGAACATATCATGAAGGACTCAAACTCAAATGAGCACCAAAATCAAAACCTCCTATAATATAAAATTACCTCATAATAAGGCTAGGAGCTAAGTAATAATATGAATGTAGATGCTCAAGGCATATGACTTGAGATCTAATACTTTTTCAAAGCTCACTAGCCTAAGTAATAATAAAAAATTATTAAAATTAAATCATTTGTAATGAATCTTTGGATAACTCATTAATTTTGATTACTCTAACTTTGGCATGCTAATACAAAAATGAATTAGAGACTTTATCTAAATTCAAATTTATGAAAAGAAAGATTTTGATGATGATTATGACGAATGATAGGTTCAAAATCATTGGCTTGAATATTTATTGATTAAAATGTAAAGGCTATTGTTGAATGATTGATCTAAATGGTTGAAAAATTGTATGTTGAGATTGAATGTGTAATATTAAATGAAAGATTATTTTGTTTAAATAAAAATTTGGAAATGAGTTTGTCAACTCCTTACACTATATGTAAAGAGAGACTCATTTAAAAGTTGAAATTGAGATAGCTTGAATTTTGATTGAAAATGTTTTACGTTCAATAAAACCATGCTTGATGATTTAATAATGCATATTGATCGTGCTTAATGAGTTTATATTTCAAAATTATGCATGATGATCTTTGTGATTTATGGCTTATTGATCTTTGTCGTAATGAAAGTTTTTTTTCAGTTTTAGATTGCATGTTTTTTTTATTTGGCTTAAAATACAAAGGCATGTTTGTATGAAATAAAAAAGAAATATATTTTTCTTAAAAATTTCTTTATCTTATAAATTTTTCAAAAAGAGATTAATGAATCTATTATGTTATTTTTTATGAATCTCTTGAACTATGAAAGTGATTTTGATGATTTTAAAATTGAATGAGTTCTTTACCTATATCATGATTTTGATTCCTCGGAATTATAACTTGAAATCATTTATGAATCAAAATCTCTTATTATGTGTTCTAGTATTATTTAAAAGGAGATTTTTTATATAAATCATGATCTTGACAACTTGAGATTTCTTATGCATGAATCAAGATATTTTATTTGTTTCTCCTATAATTTGTCTCTTGGAATTCACAATTTGTCTTCATGAATCGTATATCTCATCACTATGTTAATTTTTCTTGATATATTTCATATGATGATTTGAAAAATGATGTAATGAGAAAAGTTTTACACTATTGTAACCATCCATTCTTTTTGACAATGACAAAGAGAGCAAAACTTGCTAGCTTGCTCATCTCAAAAGAGAAGCAAGAAGTGCTATCTCAAGAGAAGTAAAAATTTTGCTTAACCTCATATTTAAAAAAAAAACATGCTAAGAGAAGTAACACTTGCTAACTTGTTAGCTTGCATGATGTAAAATTATTAGCTTGAACATTACAAAAGAAGCAAAATTTGCTAGCTTGCACTTCTCAACAGAGAAGAAAGAAATCACTAGCTTGCATATTCTAAAGTGATAAAAAATTTGCTAAATTGCTCAGCTTTCATATCTCAAAAACTTGTATGATGATAATGCATGTTGATTTTAAAAATATACATGATGATTTAGAATAATAATCATGATTTTATGATATATTGTATATGATGTGATTAAAATAGTTTTACGAAGGGAAAGAAAATTTTATAATGCATATTCTATATTACTAAAGGAGAGTAATGTTATCATGTACCTTAAAATCCTTAGCCTTATATATCACATTTTTGTTGATGACAAAGGGGGAGAAATATGCATTGAAGACACATGATATTAATGATATACATTGATGACACATGATGATATACTTGGATATGTTAGATATGGATGCATAATTCTTTTTGAAACTCATGATTCGATAACTTAATGCAAACTTGTCTTGAAATTTACTTAGAATGTTGATTACTTAAAAATACTTGAATTTAAGAGTGGGTGATTCTCTTAAATTTAGTATGGATTTAGGGGGAGTTAGGATTAGCTCATGTTATCAATTGATTGTCATCATCAAAAAGGGAGAGATTGTTGAATCTTAGATTTTGATGATGAAATCAATTGATGCGTTATTGATCTAATAAGGTTGTTAGAAGTTGTTTGATGGAGGATTAACTACGATAGAGAGAATATAACAATCAGAGGTTTAGCCAAAGTGAAGTCCAAGCATCGGGCCGGGGTTCGGACGATGCAGTTGGGAACTCGCCTGGAGTACGTCGGGAGCTCGCTGAGCGTATCGGAAGCTTGTTAGGATGGTGTAAGGGAGTTCGTCGGAAGAAGATCGAGACTCGTCGAAAGATTGTCGAGGGTAGTCGAAAGGCTTGCCGGGAGTTAGGAAGGTCTTGAAATGGATTTGTGGCCATGTTGATTGTAATTAATCAAGTTGTAGTAATTGAGTTACAGCTAGATGATGGGCCAAGATCAAGCTTGGGCATCGGGCCAGGTTCAGACGATGCAGTGGGACCTCGCCGGGAGTTCGCTAGGAGATTCACCAAAGGGATCGGGAAGCTCGCTGGGAACATGTTGGGAGATCACCGAAAGAAGACCGGAAGACTCACCGCAAGAATGTCGGAGGCTGCTGGATTAGCGAGAGTTACGTCTTGGTTTAGCTTATTGGTAATTAAGAGTTGTAATTATTGAGACATAGTTAGGAATTAAGGCCTAATTGAGTTGGATTTAGATGAAATCCAAATCAACTCAATAAGGCAACCGGGTCCACTATAGGGTTTGGTTGAGCTCAATTAGTTGATCAAAGAATAGGTCAACGTCAGGTTCAAGTTGAAATTTGAAAAGTGGAGGGAACCACTTTTCTGAAGATTCTAGCGGGTAAACTATCGGTGAGCAACGGTTGGACCGCCCGTACCCTGGAAACAGGGTGGCTGCCACCGATTGAACCACCCATACCTAGTTTCCAAGCGGCTAACGATGGGTAAACCGCCCAGGCTAGGCGGCTGCACTGCTCGTACCCAGGATTCTGGGTGCTTTCGGTAGTTGACCCACCCAGGTTTGCGGCTGAACCGTCCGTACCCATATTTTACGGGTATGTTTAAATTTTTGGCTCCAATTTCTGAAGCCATTTGGGACATATAAATACCTCAAGTTTTCTTACATTCCATACAACAATTTTGGGGGTTACATTTTATAAAATAAAATTATGTGAATTGTAAGAAAAAGAAAAAGGGGAAGGGAGAGAGCTTAAAGTTAGAAAATTCTTGAAAAATCTCCCTTGTAAGCAATGTGTAAGGGTTTGGTCTTCACCCAAAGAAGATCAATAGCGGATGTCGATGTGCCTCAAGGAGGAGGACTCGGGAGTGGACGTAGGCCCGTGATAGGACTCCAGCAGGGTTGAGTCATAATCTCCCTAGAAGTAGTCAATAAAACCCTGCTAGATTATAATAAAGTTACTCCTATCTTATAAAGGAGTATGGCTAGGGTTTAGATTAGCCCTTAGGGCTTAGAAGTCGTAGCCCCCCTTACTAGGCAAGTCGACCAGGGTTTTCCCCTGCTTAGGTCGGCTATAGAGCCAACTTAGCCGCCCCTTGTTCCTATGAAGGCAGGATGTATATAAGAGGGGCAAAAGGATAATTCCACTTAGACAAGTGCCCCCTTAGGTTAGGACTTTGATCCCTATTTAAGATGTAGCCACCCCCTCTTTTAATCAAGCAATTATCAATTTTATTTCAACCTTGTGTCGAATCTAGGAGGGAGGAACCCCTACAGTGTTCCAAGGGTTGATCCCCCTCAAGGATCAAATCTATAGGGCTCCTTCTTGGGTCTTATCATCTAGTATCAAAGCAGCAATCTTGCTGCCCCTGTAGCCATCTCAGCTGCCTCCACCTTCCTAAGCAATTCCCACAATTGCTACGACACGCGCCTCCACCTTCCACCCCAGCAGCAGATCAAATCAGTCTGCCGCTGCCCCCTGCGTTTGATATGGAGATCTGATATATTTTTATCACCCACGCCTCTTCAATACTATAAGATTCCTTACTTTATACGTTGAAGATTTTTTCCAAATTTTATCCGCTGCAAATTTTGTTCGTCGCAAACGTTATCATCGTTGCAAAGGTGAAACGCTGCAGACATTTTTAGCCGATTGTTGCTTCTTGAAACTAAAGTTTTAATCATCCTTTTTGGCTGAAACTTTATACAATTTCATAGATCTTCTTAGCTTTCATCTAAGACTGATCTCGTGAAAAAACTCCTTCTGGATCTAGACTTATAGCACTACGATTCTTTATTGCATAGTACTAAAATTTTACAACGTAGAATCTGCCTTCCGTCTATTGGCCTCTTGAAACTGAACTTTTGTTCATTCTTTTTGGCTGAAATTTTTACACAATTCTCAAGATCAAGTTGGCTTTCATCTGGATTTGATTTCATGAAAAATCTCCTTTTGGAACTGGCTTTTTTGTGCAATCTTTAACCATCATGGAGTTCTGGAATTTTACGATGAAGGAATCTATCTGCCTTTCGTCTTTTGCCCTATTTCCCTACCGTTATGTTGCCAAAATTTCATCAAAATTCATACAGGTATTGACAACATCTATACCAAGGTTTTTTGCATAATTTCCTTAAATATTCCCTTGGAATTTATGTTGGGAAATCATCGTTTCCCCGATGCAAAAATCGGTTCAGTAGGACAACACATCGTAGCACTTCTTTTCATCGAATTCTATCAGATTTGAGTATTATTTTTTGTGGGATTTCAAACTCTCTTTTCTTCATCACCAAACCCTACCATCCTTACCAAAAACCTTTCCAAATATTACCCTAAATCGAATCCAAACAGCCCCCAAATCAGCCTACTTCCTTATCGATCCACTTACCTTTTTAGAAAACTTTCCTTACCGAGACATCTACCTTTGCTGCCCTAAACCGCAGCCTACTTCCACCCAAATTGAATCCACCTCCAACCGGCCACCTCTTCTCCAAAATTCTCATGCCACTAACCCAACAATAGAAAAAGATCTCAATGTTACAGATCTTAAGGCGTATACTATGACATTAGAGGAGGCTATCGATGTAAAGCTTGAAGCCTTTGGAAACTGTATGGAAGAGAAGATGCGATCCCTTTTCGTCGAATTCAGCATTGGCTGACTGTCGAACCCGAGGAAATCACAACATGGAGAAACTTCAAATCGACGAAACAATCCTCAAGAACATGGCCACATCACCTTTGATCTCAATAATCCACGCATGAAGGTTGACTTCCCTAGATGGGAAGAAGGAGATCTGATTGGGTGGATCTCGAGCGCAGAGCACTATTTTCGATTCTACCGAACCGCCGACGCCACACGGGTAGAGTTGCTGCCATCCACCTCGAGGGAGATGCTATTCAGGGGTTTAATTAGTTTAAGCACACCCATGGAGGACTCTCTTCGTAGCGATTGAAGGAATGACTACTAGACCGCTTTAGACCAATTGATTTCAACAACATCGATGGACAATTGGCAAAGATTCGTCAAACCTCTATAATACAAGAATACCAACTAAGGTTTGAGCGTTTATCTAACCAAACTGAGAATTGATCTGAGAAATAACTTTTAGGTACTTTTATCGGGGGCCTAAAGCCGGAGATCTAAGGATAAGTAAAGGCGCGGCAACCGTACACTCTTATGGCAGTGATTTTCTTCGCGCGTATCCAAGAAGAACAATTGAACCACGAGGTACGAAGGACAAGGGTCGCTCCCCGACCAGCCATGCTAAGGCCTACTGGCCCCTCTACTGTCATCCAAGCCCCTACACCAAAAAAGTTGACAAGAGACGAACTTTGCGAACGATCAACTATGGAGTTGTGTTGGCATTGCAACGAACTGTGGAGCCACGAACATCACTGCTAAAAGGGCCGGCTCCTCATGATTGAACCAATGGAGGATGAGGACAATGAAACATCTGAAAAAGCCCTTGAACCTAAAGAAGAAGCCATGAAGGAAGAATCCCAACCGGCCAACTATGCAGTGCATGCATTGGCCGGCTATTCCAACCCGTAGATGATGAAAGTTGGAGGACTTCTAAAATAGCAACTTATCACCGTTCTCATTGACACGGGCAGCACCAATAACTTCCTCAATAGTAAGTTTGCTGCATGTTTGGAGTTTCAAATTGAAGGTTGCAACAAGTTTAATGTAAAGGTCACCGACGGTCGAATCTTTAATTGCGACCAACGGTGCCCGCGGGTGAAACTACTCCTCCAAGACCAAGAAGTGGTAGCTGATTTCTTCCTCCTACCCATTGATGATTATGAAGCCGTACTCGAGATCGAATGGCTCACAACACTAGGTGATATCTCTTGAAATTTTTCTAAATTAATCATAAAATTTTATTACAGAGGGAGACAGGTCACGTTACAAGGCAAGCGTGGGAGCCAAATTTCCACCGTTTCGTCTCAACAAAGGGAGAAAGTTTTGCACAAAGCACATGGTGGATTCTTGATGCATATTCAACAACTATCTATGGGGGAGAACATACAAAACTCAGATCCTAAGCTTGCCCTTTGCCTAAATGAATTCGCGGATGTTTTCTTGGAGCCACGCGGGCTAACCCCTAACCGATCGTATGACCACTACATTCCTATTTTGCTAGGCAAACCTCTAGGAAATTAACGATCGTACCACTATCCTCACTTGTAGAAGGATGAGATCAAGAACATTGTAAAAGAGATGCTTGACACTGGGGTGATTCGACCAAGCTGCAGCGCTTACTCCTCATCGGTGTTGCTAGTGCGCAAGAAAGATGGTACATGGCGGATGTACGTTGACTATCAAGCTCGAAATGCCATCACCGTCAAGGATAAATATCCTATCCCATTTGTAGATGAACTCTTGGATGAATTAAAAAGAGCCCGAGTCCTCATTAAATTGGATCTCCGATCTGGATACCATTAGATTCGAGTATGCACTGAAGATATTCTGAAAACTGCATTCCGTATGCATAACGGCCACTACGAGTTTTTGGTAATGCCTTTCGGACTTACGAATGCTCCTTCTAATTTATAAAGCCTGACGAATGACATCTTCCAGAGTTTTCTATGCAAGTTCATATTGTTATTTTTTGATGATATTCTCATTTATAGCCCTACGCTTGATATACATTTTCAGCACTTACGAACTATTCTAACGATTCTTCGGGAGAATACTCCTTATGTTAAATAATCAAGGTGCGGCTTCTTACAGCATAAATTGGAGTATCTTGGGCACATTATATTAGAGGATGGAGTGGCGATGGACCCGACAAAGATCGAGGCAATGCAAGGATGGCCGAGACCTACAAACGTATAATTATTACGCAGTTTCCTTAGACTTACGGGCTACTACCAAAATTTTGTGAAAGATTATGGCAAGATCAGTGCCACGCTCACGTCCTTACTGAAGAAAGACTCCTTATAGTCGAAAAAAACCTCTGCAGCCTTCGAGCGACTCAAGGCAGCCATGACGATGACATCAGTCCTAGCACTGCCCGATTTCAGCCGCACTTTGGTCCTTGAGGCTGATGTGTCAGGAGTTGGAATTTGGGCTATTCTTATGCAAGATAGTCGACTCCTAATTTACACCGAGGCTTCCCCCACACTTCATATGAGGTTTTTACAGGAGATACTAATTACTACCAAATTTAAAATATGGTTGGATACAGGTCCATGGCATGAAAGATGAGTTAAACTAGAAGAATTGTAATCCATGCTCACGCCAGATTGGGCTTTCATCATCTTGAACCATACCAGAGGGTAGTCACCATTCAAGAAGAAAGATTGGCTATCACTAAAGACTAACCATGTGGCAACCCATGCAAGGAAAAAACTTTCCCCTGACAAACGCCGAAGCAGAAGAAAATTTCCTGAGAAAGATCAAGTCCCCCTACATCTCCAACTCCACTAGCATGAAATTCAAGCATCAAGAAAGTGGTCTCCCTATTTCTTTGGGCCTTGCAAAATTGGGGATCATATTGGGGCCCCAACCTAGAGATCAGATCCGTGCACCAGATCAAAATTATAGTTGATCCTCCAAGTATCTCACCTCAAATGGAAATTTAAAGACGACGACTCAACTCAAGTTCTTCCAACTGACACCCAAGCTGATGAGGAACTGAAGACCCGGTTCCCTGAGTTCATGGAACTTCAGCCTTGAGGACAAGGCTGATTTTAAGAGGGTGGGTTTAATAGAACTCCAGCTGGGTTGAGTCCTAATCTCCCTAGAAGTAGTCAATAAAATCCTGCTGGATTGTAATAAAGTCACTCCTATCTTATAAAGGAGTATGGCTAAGGTTTAGATTAGCCTTTAGGGCTTAGAAGTCGTCGCCCCCTTACTAAGTAAGTCGGCCAGGGTTTCTCCCTACTTAGGTCGGCTATAGAGCTATCTTAGTCGCCCCTTGTTCCTATTAAGGCAGGATGGCTATAAGAGGGCAAAAGGGTAATTCCACTTAGACAAGTGCCCCCTTAGGTTAGGACTTTGATCCCTATTTAAGATGTAGCCACCCCCCTCTTTTAATCAAGCAATTATCAATTTTATTTCAGGCTTGTGTCAAATCTAGGAGGGCGAAACCCCTACAACGTTCCAAGGGTTGATCCCCCTCAAGGATCAAATCTATAGGGCTCCTTCTAGGGTCTTATCAGCCCGTTAGTGCCGAACCACTATAATTGTGAATGTTTTATTCTTGTTGCATTTAATACTTGCAATTATCGAGTTCTTAATCGCTTTGAACTAAATATCAATTAGATGCTTCCGATTTTTACTTACTCTTTGAAAGCGAAGTTTGAAGTCAAACATTTCCCTTCGATATTGCTTATCTTTTAGATTTGCTTGTTCTTTCTTAAGTAATTTTTAAGCAAGTAACTTTGTAATCTTCTTTTAATCACTCACTTGATTTACTTGAATGAAAAGCTTCAGATCTTTCTATCTTGCTTCAAGCCAAAAGTTTTTTGTTAAAATGAGAGTTTTAACTTGCACTAATTCACCCCACTCCCCCCTCCCCTCTTAGTGCCAATTGATCATAACATGGTAAAGCCGATAGTAGATTATGACACTAGGGGTAGACTGAGGTAGCAGCTCAGGGTGTTGACGATAGCAAATCAGACAGAAGGTGTAGAAGAGATGCCTCTGGTACCACTATTATCGCTTGTTAAAGGAGTTGGGAAGGTAGAAGATTTAAATATGAGACCAACGGTACCGCTGAGAAGATTGCAGAGGCCATGGGTACAAGATCACTAACGAGATTCTAGAACTTGAGATCGATCTGCGACATTGGTATCAAAAGCTGTAGCCATGGGCGCAGAGATTAGGGCCCTACCTTGCTCCTTAAAGTGAAGAGGCCAGCGTTCGTGGTAGTGAAGACCGTGATCATGGAGGCGACTCCACTGGTGGCCTCAAATAATGGCGGTTGAAGTGACGGCTATGTGGTGCATATCTGAAAGAGGAGATGGTGGGGCAGCGGCCGAAGTCATAGTGGAGTAGGGGGGGGGGGGAAGGAAGCAGGCACTCTGGTAAGAGCTAGGCGTTGTAGAGCCCTTGAGGCAAATGGAGTGGAGGGCAAACTTTGGTGCATAATTGGCGGTGATAGGTGTGATATGCTTCGTCGAGTTCAGCAACTGAGAGGGTGGTCGAAGAGAGAGGGCGGAGTGCTAGAACCTATAGGTAGACCAAGGAGTTGCAGATGAGTATGAAAAGCTCAGTCGGTGACGATGACAACAGTAGAGGTTCTTAAGGAGGGAGCAGCCGCGGGGTCCGACGAGCAAGGATTGCATGCGATAGTGGGTAGAGAAGAGAAGGAGACTGTCAGTTACGAAAAGACAGATCAGGAAAGAAGAGGTAGGCACTCGGCTCACTTAAAGTCCATAGGTGGGGAACAACGGAGAGGGCTTCGCCGATGGGGAAAACTAGAGAGGGTTTCATCGGCAGAGATCACTTGGTAAAGAAGAGATAAGGTTGGCGGTGACTAGTATTTGTCGCTAGTTGTGATTTGGTTAGCGACGAAGAGATCAGGCCGCTGAGCAAGCTACAGTAGGTGATAAGGAAGAAATGACAGGGATGCTTGGAGGAAATCGATAATGAAAGATTAGCAGAGATGAGGGACTCCCATCATTGAATAGCGAGGAAGGGAAGCGATTGTGAGAAAAAGGGGGAGCATTGCATTGATGGCTTATAGGCGATGATGTTGGGCTTTCCAACGTCGAAAAAGAATATGGCGTCGGGGGCTACGACTGCCAAGAAAGAATATGTCTATGTCGGACTGCTACAGCGTTTGATGGTCGACTGCAGAGTCGGGGGAAAACTCCATGTGTCTATGGTAGTTGGTGAAGTTGTGAAGATGAAAAGTCCAACGGCGCTGGCTGAGGTCGACCGGAGCCACGAGGTTCTATTGGCTGAGCTTGGCAGTGCGAAGCAGGGCACAGGAGCAGGTGGGGAGGTGGAGGGAGGAGAGGGCAAACACGACAAGATGCAGTCTTCGTGGGTTTCAGCATCGACAGAGGAGGAGAAGCTCGTCGAGTTCCAGGTGAGGAAGTCCACGAGACCTACCACGATGGTTGTGGGAGGAGAAACCATCATTAGACACCAAAAGAAAAATATAATCTTTCTTAAAGAAAGAACATGGCTCTGATGCTATGTTAAAATAAAAAGTAATAATGAAAAGCCCGATGAAAGTTTCTTGATTCATCATCTATTTATACAAGTGAAGAGGAAGATTTTCCTCAACTAATTCATGATATTTCCTTATTTAATTGAAAAAATTATATCTAAATTATATGTATTATCATACTATATTGTCCGATAAAACAAACAATATGTACTAACAAACTAAAAAGCCCATAGGTGGGCTTGGACTGGATATTTGGGCATTATGCCCAAATCTGATTTGTTAAGAAAAAAAAGGGAAAGAAAAGTGAAAAGAGGAAAACCTAACCTAAAAGGTGACAACGTACCTTTTGGAGGAGGCGATTGAAATGTGCAAACTACATAGTGTGAAGAAGAGAGAAAGAAAAGAGAGAGAAAGCTATGGCAAAAGGATCGAATGATAAAACTTCGTCAGTTTTGACTCAAATTTTATATGAAAAATCCTTGCAACCAGATCTACAATCCTAACGGTATTGATATGTGGTTTACCCTCTCTATGGTGGTTTTCTGATATATCTACTTAGTAAATTTTGATCTTTTCGATTATGAGATCGATCAATATTGATGATGCTATGCCATTGGTGAACCAAGACATATTCTTGGTATCATTGTGATCCTCTAGTTATTCTATAGAAGTTTCATTGTAAACCTATTATCCTATGTGGTGATAGTGGAAGTTTGGGTGGACAATGGTCCCGTGATTTTTTTCGCATTAGGTTTTCCATGTTAAAAATCTTGTGTCCCACTTTATGGTTGATCTATTACTCTGCTGTGTATCTTGTTCTGGTTAATATTTATTTTTTTAGTAACAACTTGGTTATTTTCGTGAGGAACCCATTTTGATACATAAAGAGGAAAAAGTAATATTCTGCATTCAATAGGTTTTTCCCAACAAGTGGTATCATAGCATAGGTTATTTGGTGCAGTTTTTCTTATGTGATTGAAATGGAAGAGTGAGATGGTATGATTAAATTGAACTCATCAAATTATTCGACTTGGAGATAGATAATGAAAGATTTGCTCTATTGCAAAGATTTGTATAAGCCTATCAAAGTTAAAGTAAAACCGTCTACTATAGATAATGAAGAATGAGAAGTACGACATAGAAAAGCTATTGCCTATATTAGAAGATGGATAGATATAAATTTGCATGAGCATATTTCTATTGAAACCAAAGCTGATGTTGTTCGACAAAGGCTACAAAATCTCTTTGCAAAGAAGACAATGGGAAACAAAATTTCTCTCCTCAAAAGGCTTGTCAATTTAAAGTTTAAAGATGGTGATAATATTATTGAGCACATAAGCCTATTTTAGAGTCTTGCAAAGAAGCTGGTTACTATGAAAATGAATATAGATAATGAGATGAAAGGATTATTACTCCTTAGTTCTTTACCAAAAAGTTGGGAAACATATGTTGTGACAATTTCTAACTCCACGCCAAAGGAGAATCTAACTATAGATATGGTTAAGGACAATTTGCTGAATGAAGAGGCCAGAAGGAAAGAATAAGGAGAATCTTCTTCTAGTTAACTTGCTATTGAAAAACAAGAAAGACGTGGAAGAAGTCATAGCAGGAATCCACATGGTTATAGAGGAAGATCCAAGTCCAGAAGAGATATCAAATATTTTCACTGCAATAGGCTAGGTCATATGAAAAAAGAGTGTAGGTTCAAGCAGAGAGAACAAAATGAAAGAAAGAAAAATGAGAAAGAGACTAATATAGTTGTTGTTGAAGGTGATATTGTTATTATTTATGATGATGGATGTGTTAGTCTTATAGCTCAGGACAGTAACTGGATAATTGACTCTAGTGCTTCTTTTCATGTTACTTCTCATGGTGATTTCTTCAAGTTTTACACTGTTGGTAAGTTTGGTAATGTCAAAATGGAAAATAGTGGTACATCTAAGATTGTGGGTATTGGAGATATTTGCTTGAAGACCAATATTGGGAGCAAATTGATACTCAAAGATGTAAGACATATTTCATATATTCGTCTTAACTTGATATATACAGGGAAACTTGATGAGAAAGGATGAAAGTATAGATCTTTGGCATAAAAGGCTTGGCTATATCAGTGAGAAAGGACTTCAAACTATTGCTAGAAAGCAGTTCTTACCAATATTGCAAGGTACGTCTCTTAAATCTTGTGATCATTGCTTAGTTGGAAAAACACATAGAGTTACATTTCATACTTATCCATCATCAAGAAGATTAAATGTTATTAACTTGTTTCATACTAATGTCTACACTGTGCAAACTAGAACTCTTGGAGGTGCTCTTTATTTTGTTATATTTATTGATGACCATTCTAGAAAGGTTTGGGCTTTTGATTTGAAATCTAAATACCAGGTACTCCATGCATTCAAAGAGTTTCATGCCAGTGTTGAAAGAGAAACAAGAAGAAAACTGAAGTGTGTTAGAGCAGATAATGGTGGTGAGTACAGGGCTTTTGAGAATTATTATATGTTTCATGGTATCAGGCTTGAGAAGACAGTTCCTAAAACTCCTCAACATAACAGTGTGGCAGAAAGAATGAACAGAACTATTGAAGAAAGGATTAGGTGCATGCTTTCCCATGCCATGCTACCTAAGTCTTTTTGGGGGGAGGCTATGAGAACTACAATTGATCTGATAAACCTTTCTCCATTAGTTCCTCTGAATGGTGATGTTCCAGAGAGAGTATGGAAAGGGAAAGATGTATCTTATGATCACTTGAAAGTCTTTGGGTGTAAAGAATTTGTTTATATTCCTAAAGATAAAAGGTCTAAGCTTGATAATAAGTTAAAAGCATGTATTTTCTTGGGATATGGTCTTGAAGAGTTTGGGTGCAGATTATGGGATCCAGTGAACAAGAAGATTATTAGAAGCAGAGATGTCATATTTTTTGAAGACCAATTGTTTGAAGATGGTGATAATATTGAGAAACAAAATACCTCTGTTTATATTCCTTGGAGTTTGGGCCCAGTTCCTCCACCTATAATTCATGATAATCAAGGGAGAGATGGACAAGAAGATAGTGGTGAGAATGTTCGTTATGATACTCCTACAGTTGATGAAGTCGATCCAACTAAACAAACTGAGCAAGCACCTCCACCACCAGGTGAGATTCCATTGAGAAGATCTATAAGAGAGCGAAGATCATCTACAATATATCCTACACATAAGTATGTTATGTTGACTGACAATGGAGAACCAGAAACTTACCAAGAAGCTATTCTACGTGAGCATAAGAATGAGTGGGTTAAAGCCATGCGAGAAGAGATGAGATCATTGCTTGAGAACCACACCTATGACTTGGTAAAGTTGCCTACAGGGAAGAAAGCACTTAAGAATAAATGATTTTATAAATTCAAGACTAAAAATAATAGCTCACAACAAAGATATAAGACATGATTAGTTGTGAAAGGATTCAGTCAGAAAAAAGGTATTGACTTTGAAGAAATATTTTCTCCTGTGGTAAAAATATCCTCTATCCGAGTTGTTGTTAGTTTAGCAACCCGCTTGAATTTAGAAGTTGAGCAATTCAATGTGAAAACTGTATTTTTACAAGGTGACTTAGAAGAAGAAATTTATAAGGAGCAACTAGAATGTTTCAATGTCAAAGGGAAAGAACATCTAGTGTGTAAGCTTAGGAAAAGCTTATATGGACTCAAACAGGCACCAAGACAGTGGTATAGGAAGTTTGATTCCTTTATTATGAGCCTAGAGTATAATAAAACCATATCTGACCATTGTGAGTTTACAAAGAAGTTTTCATATGATGATTTCATTATTCTCCTGCTATATATTGATGATATGCTAATTGTTGACCATGATGCTAGTAAAATTGAGAAGTTTAAGAGGGAACTATATAAGTATTTTTCTATGTAAGACATAGGATCGACGAGACAAATTCTTGGCATGAAGATTCTTCGTGATAGAAAGAATGAAAAGATTTGGTTATCTCAGGAGGCCTACATTGAAAAGGTTCTTGAAAGATTCAACATGAATAAAGCCAAAGTCGTTTGTTCTCCACTTGCATGTCATTTCAAGCTGAATTCGAAACAATGTCCTACAAATGAGCAAGAAAAAGAAGAAATGTCCAGAGTGCCTTACTCATCTGTAGTTAGAGTTGTCAGCTGATTTCTCTCTAATCCTGGTAAGGAACATTGGGCAGTTATATAATATATCTTAAGATATCTAAGAGGTACTACCAGGTTGTATTTATATTTTGGCATTGGTAAACCTGTGCTAGAGGGTTTCACAAATGCGGACATGACATGTGATACTGATTTCGGGAAATCCACATAAGGGTTCTTGATGACTTTTGCAGGAAGAGCAGTCTCTTGGCATTCTAAGTTATAGAATCATGCTGCTCTATCGACCACAGAAGCAGAATATATAGTAATTATTGAAGCCTGTAAGGAAGTTTTATGGATGAAAAAATTTCTACAAGAATTGGGTTTGAAACAGAAAGGATACACTATTTACTGTGATAGTAGAGTGTCATCCACCTCTTCAAGAATTCAACAAACCATTTTAGATCCAAGCATATTGATGTAAGATACCACTGGATCCGTGATGTGCTTAAGATGAAAGAATTATACTTAAAAAATATGTATATCGATGAGAATGGTTCAGATATGTTGACAAAGTCGTTACATAAAGAGAAGCTTGAAGCTTGTAGACAGAGAGCTGGCTTAGTACATCCCACCATATGAGTTGGAGGGGGAGAATTGTTGAGTCCAGCTCATAGGTGGGCTTGGATTAGATTTTTTGGGCATTTAGCCCAAATCTGATTTGTTAAAAAAAAGGGAAAGAAAAGTGAAAAGAGGAGAACCTAACCAAAAAGGTGATAGCATACTTTTTAGAGGACGCGACGATTAAAATGTGCAAACTGCACAGTAAAAAGAAGAGAGAAAGAAAAGAGAGAGAAAGCTTTAGAAAGAGGATCGAACGGTAAAACTTCATCAATTTTGACCCAAATTTTATGTGAAGAATCCTTGCAACTAGATCTATAATCCTAACGGTTAATATGTGATTTACCCTCTCTATGATGGTTTTCTAATATATCCACTTAGTGAATTTTGATCTTTCCTATTATGAGATCCATCAATATTGATGATGCTATGCTATTGGTGAACCAAGATATATGTTCTTGATGTCATTATGATCATCTAGTTATTCTATAGAAGTTTCATTGTAAACCTATGATCCTATTTGGTGATAGTGGAATTTTGGGTGGACTACAGTCTGGTGGTTTTCCCGTATTAGGTTTTCCACGTTAAAAATCTGGTGTCTCACTTTGTGGTTGATCTGTTACTCAATCGTGTATCTTGTTCTGGTTAATATTTATTTTTTAGTAACAACTTGGTAATTTTGGTGAGGAACCCATTTTGATACACAAAGAGAGAAAAGTATTATTCCGCGTTCAATAGGTTTTTCCCAACAAGTGGTATCATAGCATAGGTTATTTGGTGCAGTTTTTCTTGTGTGATTGAAATGGAAGAGTCGGATGGTATGATTAAATTGAACTTATCAAATTATTCCACTTGGAGGTGGATAATGGAAGATTTGCTCTATTACAATGATTTGTATATGTCCATTAAAGTTAAAGTAAAACCTTCTACTATGGATAATGAAGAATGGGAAGTACAGAATAGAAAAGCTATTGCTTATATTAGAAGACAGATAGATATAAATTTGCATAAGCATATTTCTGATAAAACCAGAGCTCATGTTGTTTTATAGAGGCTACAAAATCTCTTTGCAAAGAAGACAGTGAGAAATAAAATTTCTCTCCTTAGAAGGTTTGTCAATTTAAAGTATAAAGATTGTGGTAATTTTATTGAGCACATAAGCCTATTTCAGAGTCTTGCGAACAAGCTGGTTACTATGAAAATGAATATAGATGATGAGATGCAAGGATTGTTACTCTTTAGTTTTTTACTAGAAAGTTAGGAAATAAATGCTGTGATAATTTCTAACTCCACACTAGAGGGAAATATAACTATAGATGTGGTTAAAGATAGTTTGCTGAATGAAGAGGCCAGAAGGAAAGGACAAGTAGAATCTTTTTCTGGTACACTTGCTATTGAAAAATAAAAAAGACGTGGAATAAGTCATAGCAAGAATCCACATGGTTATAGAGGAAGATCCAAGTCCATATGAGATATCAAGTATTTTCACTACTATAGGCCAGGTCATATGAAGAAAGGGTGTAGGTTTTAGAAGAGTGAACAAAATGAATGAAAGAAAAATGAGAAAATGACTAATACAGTTGATGCTGCAGGTGATATTATTATTATGTGTGATGATAGATGTGTCCGTCTTGTAGCTCAGGACTTTGGTGCTTCTTTTTATGTTACTTCTCATGGTGATTTCTTCATGTCTTAAACTATTGGTGATTTCTTCAGGTCTTATACTATTGGTGATATTGGTAATGTCAAAATGAAAAATAGTGGTACATCTAAGATTGTGGGTGTTAGAGATATTTGCTTGTAGATCAATATTATGAGTAAATTGATACTCAAAGATGTAAGACATGTTTGAGATATTCTACTTGATATATATAGGGAAACTTGATGATGAGGGATTTATGCACTATTTTGGTGAAATCAAATGGAAACTCACTAAAGGTTCTCTGATTGTGGTGAGAGTAAAGAAGTAGAACTTTTTTTATGTCATGGAGGTTAAGCTACACAAAGGAGAGATTAATGCCATCAGAAAGGATGGAAATATAGATCTTTGGCATAAAAGGTTTGGCCATATCAGCGAGAAAGGACTTCAAACTCTTGCTAGAAAGCAGTTCTTACTAAAGTTTCAAGGTATATCTCTTAAATTTTGTGATCATTGCTTAGTTGGAAAAACACAGAGTTGTCATTCATACTTATCTATCATCTATAAGATTAAATGTTATTGACTTGGTTCATACTGATGTCTACACTATACAAACTAGAACTCATGGAGGTGCTCTTTATTTTGTTCCTTTTATTGATGACCATTCTAGAAAGCTTTGGGCTTTTGTTTTGAAATCTAAAGACCAGGTACTCGATGCTTTCAAAGAGTTTCATGCTAGTATTGAAAGAGAAACAGGAAGAAAACTGAAGTGTGTTAGAGCAGATAATGGTGGTGAGTACACGGCTTTTGAGATTTATTGCAGGTTTCATGGTATTAGGCTTGAGAAGATAGTTCCAAAAATTCCTCGACAGAACGGTGTGGCAGAAAGGATGAACAAAACTATTGAAGAAAAGATTATGTGCATGCTTTCCCATGCCAAGCTACCTAAGTCTTTTTGGGGGGAGGCTATAAGAACTATAGTTGATCTGATAAACCTTTCTCCATCAGTTCCTCTGAATGGTGATGTTCCAGAGAGAGTATTGAAAGGGAAAGATGTATCTTATGATCACTTGAAAGTCTTTGGGTGTAAAACATTTGTTCATATTCCTAAAGATGAGAGGTCCAAGCTTGATAATAAGGCAAAAGCATGTATTTTCTTGGGATATGGTCATGAAGAGTTTAGATGCAGATTATGGGATCTAGCGAATAAGAAGATTATTAGAAGCAGAGATGTCGTGTTTCTTGAAGACCAATTATTTGAAGATGGTGATAATGTTGAGAAACAAAATATCTCTGTTTATATTCCTTGGAGTTTGGGCCCAGTTCCTCCACTTATAGTTCATGATGATGAAGGAGGAGATGGACAAGAAAATAGTGGTGAGAATGTTAGTGATGATTCTCACACAGTTGATGAAGTCGATCCAACTGAACAAACTGAGCAAGCACCTCCACCACCAGATGAGATTCCACTGAGAAGATCTATAAAAGAGTGAAGATCATCTACAAGATATCCTCCACATGAGTATGTTATGTTGACTGACAGTGGAGAACCAGAAACTTATCAAGAAGCTATTCTACATGAGCAGAAGAATGAGAGGGTTAAAGTCATGCAAGAAGAGATTAGATCCTTGCTTGGGAACCACACCTATGACTTGGTAAAGTTACCTACAGGGAAGAAAGCTCTTAAGAATAAATGAGTTTATAAATTGAAGATTGAAAATAATAGCTCACAACAAAGATATAAGGCATGATTAGTTGTTAAAGGATTCAGTTAGAAAAAGGTTATTGACTTTTAAGAAATATTTTCTCCTATGGTAAAAATATTCTCTATCCGAGTTGTTGGTTTAGCTGCCCGCTTGAATTTAGAAGTTGAGCAACTTGATGTGAAAACTATATTTTTACATGGTGACTTAGAAGAAGAAATTTATATGGAGCAACCAAAAGGTTTCAAAGTCAAAGGAAAAGAAAATCTAGTGTGTAAGCTTAAGAAAAACTTATATAGATTCAAACAGGCACCTAAACACTGGTACAAAAAGTTTGATTCCTTTATGATGAGCCTAGGGCACAATAAAATCACATCTGACCATTGTGAGTTTACAAAGAAGTTTTCAGATGATGATTGCATTATTCTCCTGCTATATGTTGATGATATGCTAATTGTTGATCATGATGTTGGTAAAATTGAGAAGCTTAAGAGGGAACTAAGTAAGTCTTTTGCTATGAAAGACTTAGGATCGGTAAGACAAACTCTTGGCATGAAGATTCTTCGTGATAAAAAGAATGAAAAGATTTGGTTATCTCAGGAGGCCTACATTGAAATGGTTCTTGAAAGATTCAACATGAATAAAGCCAAAGCAGTTTGTTCTCCACTTGCATGTCATTTCAAGCTGAGTTCGAAACAATGTCCTATAAGTGAGAAAGAAAGAAGAAATATCCATAGTACCTTAGTCATCTGTAGTAGGTAGTTTGATGTATGCTATGGTTTGCACTAGACTAGATATAGTTCATGCAGTTGGAGTTGTCAGCCGATTTCTCTCTAATCCTGGTAAGGAACATTGGGCAGGTGTAAATGAATCTTAATATATCTAAGAGATACTACTATGTTGTGTTTATGTTTTGGCATTGGTAAACCTATGCCAGAGGGTGTCACAAATACGGACATGGCTGATGATACTGATTCTAGGAAATCCACATCAGGGTTCTTGATGACTTTTTGATAGGACTCTAGCAGGGTTGAGTCATAATCTCCCTAGAAGTAGTCAATAAAACCTTGCTAGATTGTAATAAAGCTATTCCTATCTTATAAAAGAGTATGGCTAGGGTTTAGATTAGCCCTTATTGCTTAGTGGCCGCCACCCCCCTTACTAGGTTGGTTGGCGAGGGTTTCCCTTGCTTAGGTCGGCTATAAAGCCAACCTAGCCGCCCCCTGTTCCTATTAAGGTAAGTTGGCTATAAGAGCGGCAAAGGGATAATTTTACTTAGGCAAGCACCCCCTTAGGCTAGGGTTTTGATCCCTATATAATGATGTAGCCGCCCCCACTCTTGAATTAAGTAATTATCAATTTTATTTCAGCCTTGTGCCGAGTCTAGGAGGGAGGAAACCCTATAGCGTTCCAAGGGTTGATCCCTCTCAAGGATCAAAATCTATAGAGCTCCTTTTGGGGTTCTATCATCTGGTATCAGAGCAGTGATCTTGCTGCCCTTGTAGCCATCTCATCTACCTCCACCTTCGCAAGCAATTCCCACAATTGCTGTGACACGCGCCTCCACCTTCCACCCCAGCCGCAGATCACATCGATCTACCGCTACCCTTGCGTTTAATCTGAAGATCTGGTTGGAGATCATTACGTCATGACATCGCTAGGCTTATTCGAAGTGAAATTGGAGGTTTTTGAGATGCATATGGATGCTAAATTACGTGCTCTCTTTGAGGAGTTTAGATTGGGCCAATCACCAATCCCAAGAAGATCACAACATGGAGCATATTCTGATTGCTAAAAGAACCCATCAGAGATAAGAAGCGAGGATAAGACATGGCAGCCCTACACGTCGACGACGTCGATCTCCTTTGTACAACTTTAAGAAGGGCACCTCAATCAAAATGCTCAGAGCATGAGAGCCACATCCCGACCAAAATCATATAAACCTTGAGCACCAATCAATTACAAGAACCTTGACGAAGAACTAACGAAGATCCGTTAAACCTCTGCCATCCAAGAGTACCAAATCAGGTTTGAAAGGTTAACTAATCAAACTCATGATTGGTCTGATATTGAGGACTTTCATTGAGGGCATGAAGCCAGAGATTCAAGAAGAAGTTAAAGCGCGACAACCGTACACACTTAAGGCAGCTATCTCCTTTGCACGACTACACAAAGACAGGCTGAACCAAGATGCTTAGAGGACCAAAGTCGCCGCACGACCAGTAGCACAGAGACTCTCGGACCCATCTACCACCAGCTGATCACATCAGCCCAAAAAGTTAACAAGAGAAGAGCTTCGTGACAGATCGGCAAAGGCCCTATGTTGACATTATAATAAATGTGGAGCCGAGACCACCATTGTAAAAAAGAGACTTCTATTGATTGAGCCCACTGAAGAACCTAAACTCAAAGATATGGCTCTTGAGTCCAAGGAGAAGGATATGAAGGAAAAACCACAATCGGTCGCCCATACCTTTCATGCTCCACCATAGATATTGGACATTGATGACTTCATCAACCATCAGCCCATCACCATCCTTGCCGACACCAGGAGCTCCAACGACCTTATGAATGACAAAAGAAAATAGGTGACCTTATGTGGGAAAGGAGAGAACGAAGAAAAGATGATCTCGACACAATGCTTGGAGAAGCTTGCTGAAATCTCTAGCACGTCCGCTGAACCGAGCCGACTCCTTCCTTTCAGACTACATAACCCTCGTATGTTGGTCTTACAAGGGGAATCACCAGCAAATATTCGGCCATATTGCTGTCCACATTTTCAGAGGATCGAAGCTAAAAAGAACATCCAGGAGACGCGGGAGATATGGATCATTTGACCATAACCTTCCTTTCCAATGACACTTTATCTCCAAAAACTTTGCCTCTTTGTCTGCAGGGATAAGCTCTTCCTGAAATGCCATATTCAGCTGAACCAGCTATGAGTTCTGATGCAGTGCTCCCTCATCTCGAGCTACTTCTATGACTTCACCGAGGAGCGGGCCATGATGCTAAAAGTCTTCCCTGATGATGACCTCGGATCTACGACCCACGATCGTAAGAAGGAACAGGAGAAAGTTATCCACATGACCCCCACAGCCATGATGTCATATATATCGATGCTAGCATTACCTGAACATGGCAATGTGTTCGTACTTGGAGCAGACACATCCAGAGTTGGGATCGACATCACCCTTATGCAAGATGGTCCATGGCACGAAAGAAAAATAAGCCTAAAAGAATTACAATCCATGCTCACGCCAACACATGCAAAGAAGAAATAGTCTCCCGACAAACTTCAGAATGGATGAAAAATTGAAAATCGAGTTTTCTTACACCTCCAGCCCGGTCAGCTGGAAACTCGAGCCTTAAGGAAGTTGTCTCCCTATTTCTTTGGGCCTTGCAAAATTGGGAATCACATTAGAGTCCTAACCTGGAGATCAGATCCGCGCACCAGATCAAGATTATAGTTGATCTGCCGGGTATCCTGCCTCAAAGTGAAAATTTAAAGAAGATGACTTAGCCCAAATCCTTCCAACTAACACCCCAACTGATGAGGAGGCCAAAGTTCAGCTGATAATAGCATGAGAATCATATGAGGAGCTGAAGACCCGAGTCCCCGAGTTCATGGAACCTCAGCCTTGAAGACAATGCTGATTTTAAGAGGTTAGGTTTGATAGGACTCCAACAGGGTTGAGTCATAATCTTTCTAGAAGTAGTCGATAAAACCATGCTAGATTGTAATAAAGTCATTCCTATCTTATAAAGGAGTATGGCTAGGGTTTCGATTAGCCCTTAGGGCTTAGTGGCCGTCGCCCCCCTTACTAGGTTGGTTGGTCAAGGTTTCCTTTGCTTAGGTCGGCTATAGAGCCAACATAGCCGCCCCCTATTCCTATTAAGGCAGGTTGGCTATAAGAGGGGTAAATGGATAATTTTACTTGGGCAAGCACCCCCTTAGGCTAGGGTTTTGATCCCAATATAATGATGTAGACGCCCCCTCTCTTGAATCAAGCAATTATCAATTTTATTTCAGCCTTGTGCCGAGTCTAAGAGGGAGGAACCCCTATAGCGTTCCAAGGGTTGATCCCCCTCATGGATCAAAATCTATAGAGCTCCTTCTGGGGTTCTATCACTTTTGCAGGAGGAGCAGTCTCTTGGCAGTCTAAGTTACAGAATTGTGTTGCTCTATCGACCACAGAAGCATAATATATAGAAATTACTAAAGCCTGTAAGGAAGTTTTATGGATGAGAAAATTTCTATAGGAATTGGGTTTGAAACATGAAGGGTACACTATTTACTGTGACAGTCAAAGTGTCATCTATCTCTCCATGAATTCAACATACCATTCTATATCCAAGCATATTGATTGAAGATACCATTGGATTCGTGATGTGCTTGAAATGAAAGAATTATACTTAAAAAATGTGTATACCGATGAGAATGGTTCAGATATGTTGACAAAGTTTTTACCTAAAGAGAAGCATGAAGCTTGTAGATGGAGAGCGGGCTTAGTACAACCCTCCATATGAGCTGGAGGGGGAGAATTATTGGGTCCAGCCCATAGGTAGGCTTGGACTGGATATTTGGGCATTTAGCCCAAATCTGATTTGTAAAAAAAAAAGGGAAAGAAAAGTTAAAAGAGGAGAACCTAACCTAAAAGGTGACAGCGTACCTTTTGGAGGAGGCGATGGCTGAAACATGCAAATAGCATAGTGAGAAGAAGAGAGAAAAAAAAACAAAGAGAGAGAGAGAAAGGTTTGGCAAGAGGATCGAACGGTAAAACTTCGTCAGTTTTGACCCATATTTTATGTGAAGAATTCTTGCAACTAGATCTACAATCCTAATGGTACTGATATGTGATTTACCCTCTCTATGATGGTTTTTTGATATATCCACTTGGTGAATTTTGATCTTTCCTATTGTGAGATCCATCAATATTGATGATGCTATGCTATTGGTGAACCAAGATATATGTTCTTAATATCATTGTGATCCTCTAGTTATTCTATAGAAATTTCATTGTAAACCTATTATCCTATTTAGTGATAGTCAAATTTTGGGTGGACTAAGGTCGCATGGTTTTTCCCGCATTGAGTTTTTCTTATTAAAAATCTGGTGTCTCACTTTATAGTTGATATATTACTCTACCGTGTATCTTGTTTTGGTTAATATTTATTTTTTTGGTAACAACTTGGTAATTTTGGTGAGGAACCCATTTTGATACACAAAAAGGGAAAAATATTATTCCGCATTCAATAGGTTTTTCCCAACAAGTGGTATAAGAGTACAGGTTTTTTGGTACAATTTTTCTTGTGTGATTGGAATAGAAGTGTTAGATGGTATAATTAAATTGAACTCATCAAATTATTCCACTTGGAGGCGGATGATGGAAGATTTGCTCTATTGCAAAGATTTGTATAAGTCAATCAAAGTTAAAGTAAAACCTTCTACTATGGATAATAAAGAATGAGAAGTACAACATAGAAAAGCTATTGCCTATATTAGAAGATGGATGTATATAAATTTGCATGAGCATATTTCTAATAAAACCAGAGCTCATGTTGTTTTGTAGAGGCTACAAAATCTCTTGCAAAGAAGACAGTGGGAAATAAAATTTCTCTCCTCAGAAGGTTTGTCAATTTAAAGTATAAAGATGATGGTAATATTATTAAGCACATAAGCCTATTTTAGAGTCTTGCAAACAAACTGGTTACTATGAAAATGAATATAGATGATGAGATGCATGGATTGTTACTCCTTAGTTCTTTACTACAAAGTTGGGTAACATATGCTGTGATAATTTCTAACTCTACGCTAGAAGGAAATCTAACTATAGATATGGTTAAAGACAGTTTGCTGAATGAAGAGGCCAGAAGGAAATAACAAGGAGAATCTTCTTCTGGTGCACTTACTATTGAAAAATAAAAAAGACGTAGAAGAAGTCAAAGCAAGAATCCACATGGTTATAGAGGAAGATCCAAGTCCATAAGAGATATAAAGTATTTTCACTGCTATAGGCCAGGTCATATGAAGAAAGGGTGTCGGTTCTGGAAGAGAGAACAAAATAAAGGAAAGAAAAATGAGAAAGAGACTAATACATATGCTGTTGAAGGTGATATTGTTATTATATGTGATGATAGAAGTGTCAGTCTTGTAGCTTAGGATAATAATTGGATAATTAACTTTGGTGCTTCTTTTTATGTCACTTCTCATGGTGATTTCATCAGATCTTACACTACCGGTGATTTTGGTAATGTCAAAATAGGAAATAGTTGTACATCTAAGATTGTGGGTATTAGAGATATTTGCTTAGAGACCAGTATTATGAGCAAATTGATACTCAAAGATGTAAGACATGTTCCAGATATTCTACTTAACTTGATATCTATAGGGAAACTTGATGATGAAGGATTTATGCACTATTTTGGTGAAAGCAAATGAAAATTCACTAAATGTTCTCTAATTGAGACGAGAGGAACGAAGTAGAAAACTTTTTTATATCATGGAGGCTAAACTACACAAAGGAGAGATTAATATAATAAAAAAGGATGAAAGTATAGATCTTTGGCGTAAAAGGCTTGGCTATATCAGCGAGAAAGGACTTCAAACTCTTGCTAGAAAGCAGTTTTTACCAAAGTTTTACAATACGTCTCTTAAATTTTGTGATCATTGCTTAGTTGGAAAAACACATAGAGTTGCCTTTCATACTTATCCATCATCTATAAGATTAAATGTTATTGACTTGGTTCATACTGATGTCTGCACTATGCAAACTTGAACTCTTGTTTAACATCACTATGCAAACTTGAACTCTTGTTTTATTACTTTTATTAATGACCATCCTATAAAGGTTTGGGCTTTTGCTTTGAAATCTAAAGACCAGGTACTCGATGCTTTGAAAGAGCTTTATGCTAGTGTTGAAAGAAAAATAAGAAGAAAACTGAAATTTGTTAGAGCAGATAATGGTGGTGAATATAGGGCTTTTGAGAATTATTGCAGGTTTCATGGTATCAAGCTTGAGAAGATAGTTCCTAAAATTCCTCGATAGAACAGTATGGTACAAAGGATGAATAGAACTATTGAAGAAAGGATTAGGTGCATGCTTTCCCATGCCATGCTACCTAAGTCTTTTTGGGGGGAGGCTATGAGAACTACAGTTGATCTGATAAACCTTTCTCTATCAGTTCCTCTGAATGGTGATGTTCCAGAGAGAGTATGGAAAGGAAAATATATATCTTATGATCACTTGAAAGCCTTTGGGTGTAAAGCATTTGTTCATATTCATAAAGATGTGTGGTCCAAGCTTGATAATAAGGCAAAAGCATGTATTTTCTTGGGATATGGTCATAAAGAGTTTGGGTGCAGATTATGGGATTCAGTGAACAAGAAGATTATTAGAAGTAGAGATATCATGTTTCTTTAAGACCAATTGTTTGAATATGGTGATAATGTTGAGAAACAAAATACCTCTGTTTATATTCTTTGGAGTTTGGGCCTAGTTCCTCCACCTATAGTTCATGATGATCAAGAGGGAGATAAACAAGAAAATGGTGGTGAGCATGTTAGTGATGATACTCCTACAGTTGATGAAGTTGATCCAATTGAACAAACTAAGCAAGCATCTCTACTACTAGATGAGATTCCACTGAGAAGATCTATAAGAGAGAGAAGACCATCTACAAGATATCTTTCACATGAGTATGTTATATTGACTGACAGCAGAGAACCAGAAACTTACCAAGAAGCTATTCTACATGAGCATAAGAATGAGTGGGTTAAAATCATGTAAGAAAAGATGAGATCCTTACTTGAGAACCACACCTATGACTTGGTAAAGTTACCTACAGGGAAGAAAACTATCAAGAATAAATGAGTTTATAAATTGAAGACTGAAAATAATAGCTCACAACAAAGATATAAGGCACGATTAGTTGTGAAATGATTCAGTCAGAAAAAGGGTATTGACTTTGAAGAAATATTTTCTCTTGTAATAAAAATATCCTTTATCCATGTTGTTCTTAGTTTAGTTGCCCATTTGAATTTAGAAGTTGAGCAACTTGATGTGAAAACTATATTTTTACATGATGACTTAGAAGAAGAAATTTATATGGAGCAACCAGAATGTTTCAAAGTCAAAGGAAAAGAAAATCTAGTGTGTAAGCTTAAGAAAAGCTTATATGGATTCAAACATGCACCTAGACAGTAGTACAAGAAGTTTAATTCCTTTATGATGAGCCAAGGCTATAATAAAATCACATCTGACCATTGTGTGTTTACAAAAAAGTTTTTAGACAATGATTTCATTATTCTCCTGCTATATGTTGATGTTATGCTAATTGTTGGCCATGATGCCGGTAATATTGGGAAGCTTAAGAGGGAACTAAGTAAGTCTTTTGCTATAAAAGACTTATCGGTGAGACAAATTCTTGGCATGAAGATTCTTTATGAGATTCTTCGTGATAGAAAGAATGAAAGATTTGGTTATCTCAGGAGGCCTGCATTGAAAAGGTTCTTGAAAGATTCAACATGAATAACGCCAAAGCAATTTGTTCTCTACTTGTAGGTCATTTCAAGTTGAGTTCGGAACAATGTCCTACAAGTGAGAAAGAAAAAAAAGAAATGTCCAGAGTGCCTTACTCATCTGCAATAGGCAGTTTGATGTATGCTATGGTTTGCACTAGACTAGATATAGCTCATGCAGTTAGAGTTGTCATCCGATTTCTCGCTAATCCTGATAATGAATATTGGGCAGTAGTAAAATGGATCTTAAGATATCTAAGAGGTACTACCAGGTTGTGTTTATATTTTGGCATTGGTAAACCTGTGCTAGAGGGTTTCACAAATGCTGACATGGCTGGTGAAACTGATTCCAGGAAATCCACTTCAGGGTTCTTGATGACTTTTGCAAGAGGAGCAGTCTCTTGGCAGTCTAAGTTACAAAATTATGTTGCTCTATCGACCACAGAAGTAGAATATATAGCAATTACTGAAGCTTGTAAGGAAGTTTTATGGATGAAAAAATTTATATAAGAATTGGGTTTGAAACAGGAACGATAAACTGTTTACTGTGACAGTCAATGTGTCGTCCACCTCTCTAAGAATTCATCATACCATTATAGATCCAAGTTTATTGATGTAAGATACCACTGGATCCGTGATGTGCTTGAGATGAAAGAATTATATTTAGAAAAGATGCATCCGATGATAATGGTTCAGATATGTTGACAAAGTCTTTACCTAAATAGAAGCTTGAAGCATGTAGATGGAGAGCGGGCTTAGTACAGCCCACCATATGAGCTGGAGTGGGAGAATTGTTGGGTTTAGCCCATAGGTGGGCTTGGACTAGATATTTGGGCATTTAGCCTAAATCTGATTTGTTAAGAAAAAAAAGGGAAAGAAAAGTGAAAAGAGGAAAACCTAACCTAAAAGGTGACATCGTACGTTTTGGAGGAGATGATGACTAAAACATGCAAACTGCACAGTGAACAGAAGAGAGATAAAAGAGAGAGAGAAAGCTTTGACAAGAGTATCGAACAACAAAACTTCATCAATTTTGACCCAAATTTTATATGAGGAATCCTTGCAACCAGATATATAATCCCAATGGTACTGATCTATAATTTACCCTCTCTATGATGGTTTTCTGATATATCCACTTAGTGAATTTTGATCTTTTCTATTGTGAGATCCATCAATATTGATGATACTATGCTATTGGTGAACAAAGATATATGTTCTTGATGTCAATATGATCCTCTAGTTATTCTATAGAAGTTTTATTGTAAACCTATTATCCTATTTAGTGATAGTGGAAGTTTGGGTGGATTACGGTCCCGTGATTTTTCTCGTATTGGGTTTTTCATGTTAAAATCTAATGTCTCACTTTATGGTTGATCTATTATTCTGCTGTGTATCTTGTTCTAGTTAATATTTATTTTTTTTAGTAATAAGTTAATAATTTGGTAAGAAACCCATTTTGATACATAAAAAGGAAAAAATATTATTCCGCATTCAATAAGTTTTTCCTAACAACTATATCGTCCAATAAAATACACAATATATACTAACAATATGTACTAGTCCAAGAGCTAACTAAGAACTATACACCTAACATATTATTTGATACTATAAAAATTCAACCCATTGTTGACCGGTACGGATCGAATTTTAACCTGACAAGTGTCATTAAAATTGGTAACAGTCCCCAATGGTCAAATTGGCCATTGGAGACTATTTTGTGCTTACAAAAATCCTCCCTCCCTCCTATTTCACTCACTCACTCTCAGTCTTACTATTTCTCATTCTTTCTCACTTTCGTTACACTTGTTTAATTTCTCTAATAAATAATTAGTGAAAATCATTTTCTTGATTTGGTAAAAGAAAGATTTGATCTTGAGGTAAGGTGGAATTTTTTCAATCTAAGGTATTTAACTTTTCTCTATGTTTTCTTTATCATATTATATAATTAGCATAAAAAGTATTGGTAATTATTGACTGATTAGTGACCAATGATTACAAAGGTATTTAACTTTTCTCTATATTTTCTTTATCATCTAATTTCTATGCATGTTATCTCTTTCCATCATTTAAGTAAGCAAAATCATACAAAGATTATCATGATCAATTTTTTATTATGAAAATTTTAATTCTTTCATGGATAAACTATCACCACCCAAACATACGTGAGCACAAGATCCTGAGATTCAAGTCAAAGCCTAGCGGTACCGCTGATTCAAGATGAAACTCTGGGGTAACAATGATTGATATGATTGAATCTATTACTTAAAAAATTCAACTCTTTTTCAGATAAAAATCATCTCCCATGTTTACTTGGTACAAGATTTTGATACTTATAAGAGCACATTATGCATAGAGGATATTAGAAAACTTGATAGGACATCACATACGCAACAGAAAAAAAAATACAAGGTCTTCTCCCATGTTTATCAAGTCTTTATGCAATGATTGATGTATTAAAAATTATAAAAATCAAAAAAATTATACATTATGTGTTAGATGTTTTACATAGGGAGATCATACATCCCTGAAAACCCAGATCCAAAATGAGATGATGAAGGAGGTCAGACATCCTCCTCTATAGTGGTATCCACATGGTGAAAGAAGCGACGATGCTCATCCCTTGTAGTGTAAAAACTCATAGCTTTTACATATCTTCTTCCAACTTTTATGCACTATCTTACAGTAACCATGGAAGAACTCTTTTTCTTCTTTGCTGTCCTCTCGCACCAAAGAGAGTGGTAGTCGGCTGAGAAGAAAAGGGAGAGAGGAGAATAGAAGGACACAACCAAAAGTCTCTAGCCTATAAGCCCTATGGCCCTTTCCTATTTATAGATCCTACCCTATTGGGTACTAGATCTACATCCAATTACCCAAGCGTCTTGGATTAATAAATTTATCTCATTCAAAGGATCCAATAATACAAGGACTTATTGGATATCTAATAAAATAGGGGCTCCATAAATATCTTATATCTGAATCTCTACTCATCGCAACATCCACCATATATGTGTGACCCTCTAGGCCCAATACCAAGTTAGCCGTGAGTTGCACCTATCATAACTTCTTCTGACTCAAAACTCTTTCTGACTCAAAATCTCCTTCTGACTTAGTGAATTGTTATCCCATAATAATTCATTCAACTCATTGATTATGAGAGTACTAGGCTACTATACCATAGTCCCTATATAGTATAAAGAGATATAATCAATAGGGCCTATCTATCCTCAGTTATTGTGTATTTATCACATATCTATCTAATATCCTAGAGATAATATATCGTGCATGGTACTGTCAGGTCTCAATTAAAATCCATCAAAGTCTTGCTCTAATCAGATTCTCCCGGATGACTCTTCTCTCTCAATCCAAACAATCATGACCGAGGATTTGCTTGAGCAAGAACATACTAGATGTTTCTCTTGTGATACCGAGAATGGACGATTCTCTATTGATACTCAATTATCTTTGTAAGGTTGACTACCAATCTTGATAACTGATTATACCAGATTTGAAACTCTAGACCTGTAAGTCAAGTGGCAAAGAAAGGAATACTCAAACAAAGCATATTTAGTGTCTTAAGTATAAGGATTAGTTACACAATTGAAACTATAAAATTATTATCTAAGGTCAGGTATTATTAATGATCCAACATTTAATAAGCAGATCAATTAGTAAACTCATTATCCAATGAGCGCATGTATTATACCTTAGTGACCTCACAGGAGTAGCTATGAAATTAGCCACCTTCATCATATAGATGAGTATATAGTACACCAGTCTATCTGGTTATCTCGATATCCCTCTCAAGTAACCTATGATTGGGATTGTTTGGGTCTTGGTTTAAGAGCGAATTGATCTCATTATCATGATCTCATCATGATCCAATTCTCATTGCACAGATCTCAAGACATCACACTATATGCAACAGGCAACATAAAGTGAAGAAAGTAGAGTTGTTACGAAAGGTGAGGCTCTGTTGTGTCCCTTTAGCCTGCCTTAAGGGTCCCTCCTTCTTCCTTCTAGTTGTTTTTTATGCCGCGGCGGGAGCGTGGAGGTGACAGCAGGACCCACGATGTCGTGGCGAGAGATCACGATGCATAGTGATGTGACGATCCGACGGAACCAATGATGACGAGATCAACGATCACAGGGCATGGAGATACGCCGATGCACACATAGATCCTATTGTGAGTTATTAGGCCCATTGGCTCGGGCTTAATCATATTACGTGATGGTTCATGATTATCCGGTGTGACTTGCATATGTGATGTGTTATACACCTACTAGATATATATATATATATATATATATATATATATATATATATATATATATATATATATATATATATATATATATATATATATATATATATATATTAAATATGTATGTGTGTGACCCGACATATTAGGAGATCGATACAAGATAAAAATCACTCCTACGATAATATTAAGTCGGTGAGCATGAGGCAATAAGATTAACCTACGTGGCCTTTTATCATTATAGGAAGAAATTGAATCACGACATAGGTTGAGTTGGTCGAGTCCCTCGAGGCTCACCTATCTACATGATCGAGTTCTTGCCTACGACATAGATATGTCACTGGTGACCTAAGGATATGGTATGCTTTATCGAGTCCCTCGAAGGCATATCATCAAATCAAACTCATCTTGTAACGATGGTGATGACTTAACTGAATATCATGGTTGGTCGAGTCCCTCGAAACTCTAATGATTCGGAGGCTGAACATTATGGGAATCACAAGGAGTTGTGATTGGCAAGAGTTTCCTACCTTTTGGGTTTAGTATAATTGGTCGAGTCCCTCGAGGTTACACTAAAATGTCAATTTGATCCTGATCCCTACTAAGAGTCTGCTGGAGACTTCCGTCTCACATGTCGAGGGTGTCACGTGATTCGCTAGGAAAATAGTGGGAGTACATTAAGATAGAAGTCCATATCTTAATTAGTATTTTCTGTAAAGCCTACATATTATTTATTTATGCTATATCTTGTTTGTTAGAAATATGTCGCTTACAAACCCCCTGCGTGGCATACTTGATTCCAACTGTCTCACTGGTCCAAACTACACAGATTGGCTTCATAATTTGAGAATTATTCTCACAAAAGAGAAAATTGTATATGTACTTAACATAATTGTGCCCACGCCGGAGGGAAGGACAAGCGAGGATGAGATTGGCCAAAGGCGAGATGGACCTCAAGATGGACAATGGAGCAAGAGTTGCTACAGTTGCTTTTAGGGAGGTCACCCTACATCTGCCTGATGTTGCTATTATTATAGTGGATGCATGCTATTTTGTTCCCTCGTTATCAAAAACATTATTTCTATCTCTTGTTTGACAATTAGTAGATATAAATTAATTTTTGAGAATAATACAATAATTATGGATGATGAGATCATTATTAGAGGACCCTGATAAATGGCTTATATGTGTTAGACATTTCTCCATATATCATGAATATAAATATGTCTAAGGAAAAAAGAGATGAGGTGAACAATGCATACCTATGACATTGTAGGCTAAGTCATATACATGAGGGAAGGATTCAAAAAGTTGCTCAAAGATGGATACTTAGATCCATTTAACTATGAGTCATATACAACTTGCGAACCTTGCCTTTATAGGAGGATGACCAACTCTCCTTTTAGTGGAACTTAAGAGAGAGCCACTGAGTTATTAGAACTCGTACATAGTGATGTATGTGGTCCTATGTCGACTCAGTATATAGGTGGTTACTCATACTTCATTACATTCACTAATGATTTCTCTAGGTATGGACACGTGTACTTGATGAAGTACAAGTTTGGGGCCTTTGAGAAATTCAAGGAATATAAGAATGAAGTCGAGAACCAGATTGGAAAAAGTATTAAGACTATTCTATCAGATCGAGGATGAAAATACTTGAGTACGGGTTTCACACATTTCCTCGAGGACAACGGGATTATATCCCAATGGACACCTCCATATACACCTCAGCTCAATAGTGCATCAGAAAGGAGGAATCGCACGCTATTAGACATGTTGCGATCCATGATGAGTTTCACTGACCTACCCATCTCATTCTGGAGGTATGCCCTAGAGACCGAAGCTTACCTTTTGAACAGAGTTCCATCAAAGTCGATAGTGTCTATACCATATAAGATATGGAAAGGAAAGAAGCATAATCTTAAGATGGTTAAGATTTGGGGCTGTTCTGCCCACGTTAGAAGATACAATCCCGGCATGTTGTAATCAAGGATAGAATGGTGCACATCCGTAGAATACCCCAAGGAAACTTTGGGGTGTTATTTCTGTCATCATAAGGACCAAAAGGTCTTTATTGCCAAGAGTTAAGAAGGAACACATTCTTGGTAGAAACAATGGGAGTGAGATAGAGTTGAGCGAGGTTGGAGAACTTAGCTTAAGCACCATTCCAGAGCTCATGTCTATTCAGGTACCTAGCACACAAGTTCCAACTTTGCACAGGTATAGCAGAATATCTCACCCTTCTAAAAGATATGTGGGACATATTAATGTAGAGGATTCTCTGGATATTGATCATCGAACCTATGAGGAGGGTATTATGAGTATAGACTCCAGGAAGTGACAAGAATCCATGAATTTTGAAATAGATTACATGTACTATAATAAGGTTTGGAACCTTGTGGATGCACCTGAGTGTATAGTTGCTGGTTACAGGTGCCCTGCAAGCCAATCACGTGAGTGATGGCACGTGTGACACGCTGTGTGATCTTTTTTGCTTATGATTAATATTAGCATATTCTCACATTATATTATCTATTGAATATATATATATATATATATATATATATATATATATATATATATAGATATATATATATATATATTGTGATGTCCTTGGTTCTATGTAATGGGAATCGGATCGTGATGAGATCATGATAATGAGATCGATTCACTTTTAAACACAAATCCTAAATAATCTCGGTCATAGGTTACTCGAGAGGGACATCAAGATAACCGAACAGGCCGGTGAATAATATACCCATCCATATGATTGAGGTAGCTGGTCTCAAAAACACTTGTGTGGAGACACTAAGGATATAGTACAGGTGCTCATTGGAGAACAAGTTCACTGATTGATCCACTTATGGAATGCTGTATGGTTAATGATATATAATGTCAGACAACGATTCCATAGTCTCAGTTGTGTATCTGGTCCTTAGACTTGAGACACCAAGGATGCCTTGTATGAGTACTCCTTTCTTTGATGCCAAACTTACAGGTTTGGAAAGTTTCAGATCTAGTATAGTTGGTTATCGGGATTGGTAGTCAACCTTATGAAGACAATTGAGTGTCAATAGATGATCATCCACTCTCGATATCATGAGAGGAATATCCCATATGTGCTTGCTCAATCAAATCCCTGGCCAGGGTCATTCAGATTGAGAAAGGGTTCTTTGGGAGAATCCGATTAGAGTGAGACTATGATGGATTCCGTATGTGACCTGACAGTACCATGTCCAATATATGGTCTCTGGGATATTAGTTGGACGAGAGATTATAGATACACGATAATTGAGGACAGACAGGTCCGGTGGATTCGATCGCCCTGTACCGTTTAGGGACTATGGCGTACTGGCCTAGTACGTTCATAGTCAATGAGTCGAGTGAATTATTATGAGGATAATAATTCACTATATTATAAGGAGTTCTAATGGGAGAGACTCACGGTTAGCTCGGTATCGGGCCTAGATGGTCACACACATATGGTGGATACTTCAACAAATAGAGGATTGGATGGAGATCCAATTAGCCCTTATTCTTATTAGATGAGACCATATACTGATGGGCTCCTTGATTAAGACCCAATTATAGGCCTAAGGAGATTATTGGATAGAGATCCAATAATGCATGGTTAGTGGGTAATTGGATGGAGATCCAATACCCATTAAGGCAGGAAGCCTAGGATTTTTTATGGCTCTCTATAAATAGGAAGGGAGACTCATGGTTGAGAGGCTGCAACATTAGCCACCACCTCCATCTTCTTCATCTAGATTTGGAATACAAGGATATACAATTTCTCTAGGTAAAATTAATCTCTCACACATCATGGTTTTTTGGTTTTTGTGATTTTTCTCGTGACCCCAATATTTTACACGACGATTTGATCTACGTGAGAAACCAGTTTTTGTTTTGATTTCGACTGCGCATGTGATGCACCTGCTGAGGTTTCCCAACAATGGTATCAGAGTCAAGATTTTCATGCGAATGATTGGTTTAAAACTGCGTGTGATGATATTGAATCACGTAGAATCGTTCTACGTGTTATTGCTACGTTTTCGTAGCGACGACAATGAGAATGAGGGGCGGCCAACCCCCATGCAGGGCAGGCCACCCACGGCCAGGCCGGCTGCAAGGGGCAGCCAGCTGCGGCCATGGCCCCCTGCAATGGGGCGACCGACCACGGCCAAAGCCCCTTACAGGGGCAGCCGCCTGCGGGCATGGATGGCGCCTGTAGCGGTGGCGCATGTGGGCATAGGCAGCGCCCGCGGCCAGGGCTGCAGCCTGCAAGGGCGGCCGCTCCTGCAGGGCAGCGCCTGCGCAAGGTGGCACCGCCCGTCCGCGAGGTGCCACCCGAGGGTAGCAGCGCCTGCCATTGGGATGGCTACCCACGCTGACGGTAGGGCAGCAGCGACGACGGTGGCATTGTGAGGGTAAGGGAAGAGGGCTAGGGAATCATTTTGAGAAAAAGATGATCATACCCCTCTAAATTAGGGATATTCTGATGATTGTCCTCATGTACAGAATTTCCAAAATACCCTCAATATTTTTAAAAATTCTAAAGATTGTACTAGATCTAAAATTACAAAACTGCCCTTGATAATTTTGGAAATTCTAAGCATGTCCTGATTTTCAAAAAATAATTAATTAAATAGTTTAATTATTTATTATATAGATCTAGTAATCCTACATATGATGTGATACACATGTGATGTATGATGTGGATGGATGATCATGAGTCATGTGTTGTGATGTGTGTAATTATGATGATTATTATTATTAGGGCCTGCGAGCCTGTATTTTTCTCATTTATTGTTGGGCCTACGTGCCTATGATTATTTGCAATTACATAGAGAAGCATAGTGGGAGCGTGGAGGTTACAGTGGGACCCACGATGCCATGGCGGGAGATCACGACGCATGGTGATGCGACGATCCGACGGAACTGATAATGATGAGATCAACAATCACAGGGCATGGAGATGCGCCAATGCACACATAGATCCTATTGTGAGTGATTAGGCCCATTGGCTCGGGCTTAATCATATTAGGTGATGGCTCATGATCATCCGGTGTGGCTTGCATATGTGATGTGTTATACACCTACTAGATATATGTATATATATATTTGCATACGATGTAGATATATATTAAATATGTATGTGTGTGACACGACATATTAAGAGACCGATACAAAAATCCCTCCTAAGATAATATTAAGTCGGTAAGCGTGAGGCAATAAGATTGACCCACATGGCCTTCCATCATTATAGGAAGAAATCGAATCACGGCATAGGTTAAGTTGGTCGAGTCCCTCGAGGCTCACCTATCTACGTGATCGAGATCTTGCCTATGACATAGAGATATCACCCGTGACCTGAGGACATGGTATGCTTGGTCGAGTCCCTCGAGGGCATGTCATCGAATTAGACTCATCTTGTAACGATGGTGATGACTTAACTGAACATTATGGTTGGTCAAGTCCCTCGATACTATGATGATTCAGAGGCTGAACATGATGTGAATCATAAGGAGTTGTGATTGGCAAGAGTTGCCTACCTTTTGGGCTTAGTGTAATTGGTCGAGTCCCTCGAGGTTGCACTAAGACGCCAATTGGATCCCGATCCCCACTAGGAATCTGTCGGAGACTTCCGTCTCACGTGTCGAGGGTGTCACGTGATTCACTAAGAAAATAGTGGGAGTATATTAAGATAGAAGTCCATATCTTAATTAGTATTTTATGTAAAATCTGCATGTTATTTATTTTTCACTATATCTTGTTTTGTCATAAACATGTCGCTCACTAACCCCCTACGTGGCATATTTGATGCCAACCGCCTCACTGGTCCAAACTATACAGATTGGCTCCATATTTAAGAATTATTCTCACGATGGAGAAAATCATATACATTCTTGATACAATTGTGCCTACACCGGAAGAAGGGACATCGTTTGAGAACCATGTCCTAAATATGATAGAGTAGATAAAGAAGCTCACAAGTCTAGGAATAGTCCTAGAGGCTAACTTGTGCATTGATCTTATACTTCAGTCCCTACTAGATTCATTTTTTTACTTCATCATGAATTTTAACATGAGCAGGTTTGAGGTGACTCTCCCTGAGCTCCTCAATATGTTGAGGGAAGCTGAGAGTGCCATTAAGAAGGAGAAGCCAGTTCTCTATATTGGTGAGACCAAAAGGAAAAGAAAGGCCAACAAGACCCTTAAGAAGGGCAAGGGCAAAGAAAGACCAGGTAAGGGAAAGGTTGCCAAGAAATACCCGGGAAAGGACAAAGGATAATGCTTCCACTATGGCCAAGACGGACATTGGAAGAGGGACTGTAAGGACCACCTTGCAAAGAAGGCGAGACAGAAGCTTGGAGAAGCTTCACGTATATTCATGATCAATCTCTACTTGTTAGATTTTTATGATAACATATGGGTATTAGATACCGAGAGTGTTTATCATATCTGTAATTCATTGCAAGTTCTAGCAAGACCTAGGAGATTGGCTAGAGGCGAGATGGACCTCAAGATGGGCAATGGAGCAAGAGTTGATGCAGTTGCTATTGGAGAGGTCACCCTACATCTACCTGGTGGAGCTATTATTGCATTAAATGCATGCTATTTTGTTCCCTCTATTATCAAAAATATTATTTCTATCTCTTGTTTGACAATTAGTGGATATAAATTAGTTTTTGAGAATAGTAGTTGTTCAATAATTATGGATGATGAGATCATCCTAGAGGGACCCTTATAAATGGCTTATATATGTTAGACAATTGTCCACATATCATGAATATAAATATGTCTAAGAGGAAAAGAGATGAGATGAAAAATTCATACCTATGACATTGTAGGCCAGGTCATATACATGAGGGAATGATTCAAAAGTTGCTAAAAGATAGATACTTCGATCCATTTGACTATTAGTCATATGCAACTTGCGAACCTTGCTTTCGTGTCAAATGACCAACTCTTCTTTTAGTGGAACTAGAGAGAGAGCCACTGAGTTATTGGAACTCATACATAGTGATGTATGTGTTCCCATGTTGACCCAGGCTATAGGTGGTTACTCATACTTCATTACATTCACTGATGATTTCTCTAGGTATGAACACATATACTTGATGAAGTACAAATTTGAGGCCTTTGAAAAATTCTGGGAATATAAGAATGAGGTGGAGAACCAGATTGGAAAGAGTATTAAAACACTTCGATCAGATCGAGGAGGAGAGTACTTGAGTACATAGTTCACCCATTTCCTCAGGGATAATGAGATTCTATCGCAGTGGACACCTCCTTATACACCTCAGCTCAATGGTGTATCAGAAAGGAGGAATCACACGCTGTTAGACATGGTGCGGTCCATGATGAGTTTTGCTAATCTATCCGTCTCATTCTGGGGGTACGTCCTAGAGACCGCAGCTTACCTTCTGAACAGAGTTCTATCAAAGTCGGTAGTGTCTACACCATATGAGATATGGAAAGGAAAGAAGCTCGATCTAAAGGTGGTTAAGATTTAGGGCTTTCTTGCCCATGTTAGAAGATACAACCCCGACAAGTTGGAATTAAGGACGAAACGGTGCACATTCCTGGGATACCCTAGGGAGACTTTGGGGTATTATTTCTATCATCCCGAAGATCAAAAGGTCTATGTTGCCAAGAGAGCCGTGTTCCATGAGAAGGAACATATTCTTGGTGAAAATAGTGGGAGCAAGATAGAATTGAGCGAGGTTGGAGAACCTAGCACTATTCTAGAGCCCGAGTCTGTTCAGGTACGTAACAACACATAAGTTTCAACTTTGTGTAAGAGTAGTAGAGTATCCCACCCTCCTAAAAGATATGTGGGACATATCAGTGGAGATGACTCTCAATATGTTGATCCTCAGACCTACGAAGAGGCCATTATGAGTATAGACTCTAGGAAGTGGCAAGAAGCAATAAATTCTGAGATGGATTCCATGTACTCTAACAAGGTTTGGAACCTTGTGGATGCACCTGAGAGTATTGTACCCATCAGCTGCAAATGGATCTTCAAGAAGAAGATCGGAGTAGATGAAAAGGTAGAGACCTATAAAGTAAGGCTGGTGGCTAAAAGATATCGCCAAAGACAAGGAGTTGACTATGACGAAACCTTTTCACTTGTAGCCATGCTTAAGTCCATTAGAATTATTTTGGCCATTGCAGCACACTATGACTTTGAGATCTGGCAAACAGATGTCAAAATGGTATTCCTCATTGGCAACCTCAAGGGGGAGGTGTATATGATACAGCCAAAGGGATTCGTATCTAAAGAGAGTCCAGATAAAGTGTGTAGGTTGCTTAGATCCATTTATGGATTGAAGTAAGCTTCCTGAAGTTGGAACATAAGATTTGATGAGTTGATCAGATCTTATGACTTCGTTAAGAACGAAGATGAGCCTTGTGTGTACAGGAAGGTAAGTTGGATCACTATCACCTTCTTGGTGCTATATATTGATAACATCCTAATCATTGAAAATGATGTAGGAATGTTATCTACAGTAAATGCTTGGCTATCCAGAAACTTCTTCATGAAAGACTTAGGGAAAGCATCTTATATTTTGGGGATCCGGATCTATAGAGATAGATCCAAAAGGATGTTTAGCTTATCCCAATCGAGGTACATAGACTCCATTGTCAAAAGGTTTTGGCATGGAGAATTCCAAGAGAGGTCTTATACTAATGAGATATGAAATATCACTTTCTAGGAGTATGTCCCCAAAAACTCATGAAGAAAGGGGAAACATAGATAAGATACCTTGTGCCTCAGATAGGGTCTATCATGTATGCGATGCTATATACCTGGCCTGATATAACACATGCTCTGAGTGTCATGAGTAGGTATCAGGCAAATCCAGGTTTAGAACACTAGAAGGTAGTAATGTGTATCCTTAAGTACTTGAGAAGGACTAAGGATCTTTTACTGGTATATGGAGGAGATAGCCTCCAAGTTGAGGGCTACACAGACTCGAGTTTTCAGTCCGACATTGATGATAGCAAGTCAAATTCAGGGTATGTTTTCACCCTGAATGGAGAAGTAGTAAGCTGGAAGAGTTCCAAGCAAGATATTATTGCTGACTCGACCATAGAGGTGGAATACATTGTTGCAGTAGAAGCAGCAAAGGAAGGGGTGTGGATGAAGAAGTTTATCAAAGATTTGGGAGTCATACCAAGCAGCTTGGAGCTGACTCCCATATATTGTGACAGCGACAGGGTGATAACTCTAGCAAGGGAACCCAGGTCTCATCAGAATTGTTCTGAAGAGGTTCAATCTGATTTGAGCGATCGTGACCCGTAAAGATATAGCAATAGAAAGAGTTCCATTCGAAGATAACATTGCAGATTCACTAAGAAAGCCACTGGCTCAAATTGTATATGAGCATCACAGGGGTCTGATAGGGATCAGACATATAGGTGATTAGCTTTAGGTCAAGTGGAAGATTGCTGGTTACAGGTGCCCTGCAAGCCAATCACGTGAGTGATGGCACGTGTGACACGCTGTGTGATCTTTTTTTGCTTATAATTAATATTAGCATATTCTCATATTATATTATCTATTGTATATATATATACTATGATGTCCTTGGTTCTGTGCAATGAGAATCGGATCGTGATGAGATCACGATAATGAGATCGATTCACTTTTAAACATAAATCCTAAATAATCTCGGTCATAGGTTACTCGAGAAGGACATCGAGATAACCGGATAGGCCGGCGTACTATATAATCGTCTATATCATGGAGGCGACTGGTCTCATAGCCACTTGTGTGAGACACTAACGATATAGTACAGGTGCTTATTGGAGAATGAGTTAACTGATTGATCCGCTTATGGAATGCTGTGTGGTTAATGATACATAATGTCAGACAGTAATTTCATAGTCCCAGTTGTGTATCTGGTACTTAGACTTGAGACACTAAGGATGCCTTGTATGAGTACTCCTTTCTTTGACGCCAGACTTACAGGTTGAAAAGTTCCAGATCTAGTACAGTTGGTTATCGGGATTGGTAGCCAACCTTACGAAGGCAATTGAGTGTCAATAGAGGATCATCCACTCTCGATATCACGAGAGGAATATCTCATATATGCTTGTTCAGACAAATCTCTGGCCAGGGTCATTCGGATTAAGAAAGAGTTCTCCGGGAGAATCCGATTAGAGCGAGACTATGACAAATTTCGTATGTGACCTGACAGTACTATGTCCAATATACGATCTCTGGGATATTAGTTGGATGAGGGATTATAGATACACGATAACTGAGGATAGATATGTCTGATGAATTCGATCCCTCTGTATCGTCTAGGGACTATGGCATAATGGCCTAGTACGTCCATAGTCGATGAGTCGAGTGAATTATTATGGGGATAATAATTCACTATATCAGAAGGAGTTCTGATGGGAGAGACTCACGGCCAGCTTGGTATCGGGTTTAGAGGGTCACATACATTTGGTGGATGCTTTAACGAATAGAGGATCGGATGGAGATCCAATTAGCCCCTATTCTCATTAGATGAGACCCTATGTTGATGAGCTCCTTGATTAAGACCCAAATAGAGGTATAAGGAGATTATTGGATAGAGATCCAATAATGCACGGTTAGTGGGTAATTGGATGGAGATCCAATACCCACTAAGGTAGGAGCCCTAGGATTTTTGGTGGCTCTCTATAAATAGGAGGGGAGACTCATGGTTGAGAGGCTGCAACTTTAGCCACCACCTCTTATTCTCCTCCCTCCCGCTGCGCAAGAGTTGTGAGAATAAATTGGAGGAGTTTCACTGTAGAGATCCATCGTGTGGATACCGCAAGAGAGGAGGACGCTTGACCTCCTTCATCTTCTCCATCCGGATCTGTAATACATAGATATACGATCTCCCTAGGTAAAATTAATCTCTCATATATCATGGTTTTTCAGTTTTTGCAGTTTTTCTCGTGACCCCAATATTTTGCACGGCGATTTGATCTGCGTGGAAAACCATTTTTTATTTTTCAGTTTTTGAGGTTTCCCAACAATAGTACCCATCGAGTGCAAATGGAGTAGATGGAAAGGTAGAGACCTATAAGGCAAGTCCAGACCTATAAGGCAAGGATAGTAGCTAAAAGATATTGTAAAAGATAAGGAGTTGACTGCGACGAAACCTTTTCACCTGTAGCCATGCTTAAGTCCATTAGAATTCTTTTGTCCATTGCAGCACACTATGACTATTAGATATGGCAGATGGATGTCAAAATGACATTCATCAATGACAACCTCGAGGAGGAGGTGTATATGATACACAGCCAAAGGGATTCGTATCCAGAGAGAGTCCAGATAAAGTGTGCAGGTTGCTCATATCTATTTATAGATTGAAGCAAGATTTCCGAAGTTGGAACATAAGATTTGATGAGGCGATCATATCTTATGGCTTCGTTAAGAACGAAGATGAGTTTTGTATGTATAGAAAGGTAAGTGGGAGCACTATCACCTTCTTGGTGCTATATGTAGATAACCTCCTAATCATTTGGAATGATGTACGAATGCTCTCCACAATAAAGGCTTGGCTATCTAGAAACTTCTCAATGGAAGACTTAAGAGAAGCATCCTATATTTTAGGGATCTGGATCTATACAGATAGATCCAAGAAGATACTTGGCTTATCCCAATCTAGATACATAGACTCCATTATCAAAAGATTTGGCATGGAGAATTCCAAGAGAGGTCTCATATTGATGAGACTTGAAATATCACATTCTAGGAGTATGTCCCCGAAGACTCTTGAAGAAAGGATAGATATGGATAAGATACCTTATACCTCAGCGATAGGGTCTATCATGTATGCTATGCTATGTACCAAGACTGATATAGCACATGCTTTAAGTGTCTTATGTAGGTATCAAGCGGATCTAGGTTTAGAACACTGAAAGGCAGGAAAGTGTATCCTTAAGTACTTGAGAAGGACTAAGTATCTTTTACTAGTATATGGAAGAGATAGCCTCCATACTGAGGGCTACACGGACTCGAGTTTCCTATCCGATATGGATGATAGCAAGTCAAACTCAGGGTATTTTTTCACCCTAAATGGAGGAGTAGTAAGCTGGAAGAGTTCCAAGTAAGATACTACTATTGACTCAACTATAGAGGCGGAATACATTATTGCGACAGAAGTAGCAAAAAAAGGGGTATGGATGAAGTTCATCATGATATGGGAGTTATACCAAGCAGCGTTGAGCTGATTCCCATATATTGCGATAGCAATAGGGCAATAGCTCTAGCATGGGAATCCAAGTCTCATAAAAATTATTCTGAGGAGGTTCCATCTAATTAGAGCGATCATGACTCAAAAAGATATAGCAATGGAAAGAGTTCCATCCAAAGATAACATTGCAAATCTACTATCAAAGCCACTAGCTCAGATTATATTTGACCGTCACAAGGGTCTGATGGGGATCAGACACATAGGTGATTGACTTTAGGTCAAGTGGGAGATTGTTGGTTACTAGTTCCCTACAAGCCAATCATGTTAGTGATGACACATTGATATGTTGGACGATCTTTTTGCTTAAGATTAGTATTGGTATATTCTCACATTATATTATATATTACATATATATATATATATATATATATATATATATATATATATATATATATATATTGTGATATCCTTGGTTTTGTGCAATGGGAATCGGATCGTGATGAGATCACGATAATGAGATTGATTCATCTTTAAACACAAATCCTAAATAATCCTGGTCATAGGTTACTCGAGAGGGACATCGAGATAACCGGACAGACCGATGTACTATATACCCGTCCATATGATGGAGGCAGTTGGTCTCACAGCCACTTGTGTGGAGACACTAAGGATATAGTACAGGTGCTCATTGAAAAATGAGTTCACTGATTGATCCACTTATGGAATGTGTTTGGTTAATGATACCTAATATCAGATAGTGATTCCATAGTCCCAGTTGTGTATTTGGTCCTTGGACATGAGACACAAATGATGCCTTGTATGAGTACTCCTTTCTTTGACGCCAGACTTATAGGTTTAGAAAGCTCCAGATCTGGTATAACTGGTTATCGGGATTGGTAGCCAACCTTACGAAGGTAATTGAGTGTTAATAAGGGATCATCCACTCTCGATATCACGAGAGGAATATCCAGTATGTGCTTGCTCAGACAAATCCCTGGCCAGGGTCATTCGGATTGAGAGAGAAAGTGTTCTCCGGTAGAATCCGATTAGAGTTGGACAAACTTATTCCGTTTGTGACCTGACAATACCATGTCCAATATATGGTCTCTAGAATATTAGTTGGATGAGGGATTATAGATACACGGTAACTGTGGACAAATAGGTCCGATAGTTAATGATTCGAGTGAATTATGGCATAGTGGCCTAGTATGTCCATAGTCAATGATTCAAGTGAATTATTATGAAGATAATAATTCACTATATTAGAAGGTGTTCTGATGGGAGCGACTCACGGCCAGCTCGGTATCCGGCCTAGAGGGTCACACATATATGGTGGATGCTTCAGCGAATAGAGGATTGGATGGACATTCAATTAGCCCCTATTCTCATTTGATGAGACCCTATGCTGATCGGCTCCTTGCTTAAGGCCCAATTAGAGGCCTAAGGAGATTATTGGATAAAGATCCAATAATGCAAGGTTAGTGAGTAATTGAATGAAGATCCAATACCCATTAAAGCTAGTGCCCTAGAGTTTTTGGTGGCTCTCTATAAATAGGTGCGGAGACTCATGGTTGTTAGGCTTGCAGCCTTGGCCTCCCCCTTCTATTCTCCTCCCTCCCTCTACAAGAGTTGCAAGATCAGATTGGAGGAGATTCGCTGGAGAGATCCATCGTATGGATATCGCTAGAGAGGAGGACGCTTGACTTCCTTCATCCTCTCCATTTGGATTTGGAATACAAGGATATACGATGTCCCTAGGTAAAATAATCTCTCACATGATATTTTTTTTTCGATTTTTGCTGCTTTCTCGTGACCCAATCTTTGCACGATGATTTGATCTGTGTGGGAAACCTATTTTGTTTTGATTTTCGCTATACATATGATGCTCCCGCTGAGGTTTCCCAACAAATGGGACATGAATTCTATAAGAGTAGCCTGCTCTGAAGCTCCAAGAATCATTTTTGGTAACCCATATCAAGCAATTAAACCTAAAAGATATGGACACATACTTCCCTTCAATATAAAGGTACTTCATTACATAGTAATTAGTATTTTACTTCCAAAACAGTTTCACCATGATGAACTTAATCAAATGGAACTAGGCACTATGTATTGGATAATGAAAGGACATGATTATTATTTTGGACATCTCATAAGACAAAACACAATTGATCTTTCTACTAAAGATATGATACTTCCATATGGTGGATTAATAACTATATTGATTCATGTACATGATACAGCTATTCCACCAAATGAAGAAATTATAAAGTTAGATAGATACAATATAATTAATAGAAATCTTTTAAAAAGATTAAGGTGTATTGAAAGAAATATAATTTGGACTAGACTACCTAGGAGAACTGATCCTCCCTCACCTGAGCCAAAACCTCAAACACCTATCCTTAGGGGAAGTCTATCTTCTCCTACTAGTCCCTTTGAGGTAGCACCTGCGACGCAACCAACACTGTCATTCCCTATCGACTCCATTTTGACCTGACTAGATCGAATAGAACTATGTCAAGATCAATTAGTAACCGAAATACAACAAATCCGTCAACTGCTTAGTGCTTTATCTAGACACTTCAGATTACCACCACCTGAATAATTATTTTTAGAACTAAGGAAAAGAAGTTGGTGGAACTTGATATGTTGTACTCATTGCACCCTTATGATGTATATTCTCTTATGACATATACCTTTTAATACTTAGAAGTACTTTATGATGTTTTTGTGATGAATGCAACACTTTATGATCATATTGACATCACTTTATTAGGGATCATGTAAACAATCAAGACATTTCTTTAGAATTTATTAACACTAACCATCAATTAGCGGATATTTTTACAAAATCGTTAAATGAAGAGCAATCTGAATTTATTAGAAGAGACCTAGAAATGCTAAACCATGAGAATTCAAGATTTGTTTGATTTACTATTTTAAATCAAATTGCATGAATATTTAATTTATACATTTATTTGAAATTTTACTAACTTTAGGTTTCAAAATTTACTAGATTAAGATCTATTTTTGTGATGATGTTTTTCAAATTCCCTTCCTTATTTCTACCTTCTTGTTTACAAAAAGGAAAGAAAATTTATATGAAGATGATGATTAGCTATTTTTTGGATTTATTTGCTACGTTTGATTAAAATTTACATGAGATGATCTTAAATGCATAAGTAGCTCTTAAATTTTTGAATCTAACTAGATTTCTTACATTTATGAGCTCATCATTCTTTTCAAAATATACTTCTATAAGATTGAGAGCTCTTCTTGTAATGTAATGTTTTCAGTCCTCCCTTATTTCTTTTTCCTCTTTACTCACAAAGAAGAGAAAATCTTTTATGGCTCATATCCTATTTTACTACGAGGGAGCAATGACACATGTGGGTTGAAATCATTGGCTCTACATTTCAACTTTTGTTGAAGACAAAATGGGAGAAATGAATATTGATGACACATGTAAAATTTTTACATGGGCATTTCACTTTGTTTGTTGATAAACAAAGGGAAGAAATAATTAATGACTTAAGGGGAGATTTTTAAATGTATGACTAATGCATAATTTTAAAAATGATAAAAATCCTTGATGACTTGATAATTTAAAATAATTCTTTATTAAAATTGATGTATGAGTGTCTCGTTGCATCCTTGAAATATTAATCGCTTAAAAAATTATTTCATGATACTTTAATTCAAGAGTGTGTGGTTATCTTGAATTTAAGTTTTCCTTATTATAGCATGCATTTAGGGGGAGTAAGGTTTAACTCCTATCATCAATTGATTGTCATCATCAAAAATAAGAGATTGTTGAATATCATATTTTGATGATGAAATCAATTGACAAATGTTTAATCTAACATGTGTGTATTAAAGAAAGTAATGCAGGTTTAACTACGATGAAGAAAAAGAGTTACAACCAGATATTGGCCCAGGATCAAGTTTGGGCATTGGGCTAAGGTTCGGATGATGTAGTGGGAGCTCGTTGGGAGTCCGCTAGGAGTTCGCCGAAGGAATCAGGAAGCTCACTGGGAACACGTCGGGAGATCACCGGAAGAAGACCGTAGAACTTGCTGGAAGAATACTGGAGGTTGCCGGATTATCGGGGATTAGGTCAATTGTTAGACTTGATGGTCATGTATGGTAGTAATCAAATGAGTCATAGTTAGGTTTGAGTCCTAATTAAGTTTGATTTGGAAGGAATCCAAATCAACTCAATGTAAGGTAACCGAGTCCACATTTGAGATTGGATTGAGCTCAAGTTAAGCTCAATTGATTGACTTAAAAATTGGTCAATAGGAGGTATAAGTCGGGATTGGTTCTGGAATTCCCAATGGTTGTACCATCGGTGGGCAGTGATTGTACCACCAGGCTAGCAACTGTATCGCTAAAGTCGACGGCTGTACCACCGTCGTTTAGGATTTTGGGCAACTTTCGATGTTTGGACCACCAACAATGATGGTTGTACCACCCATACCCGGATTTTTCGGATACATTTGAATTTTGGCTCCATTCTTTTGAAGCTAATTGGGGTCTATAAATACCCTATGTTTTCTTGCATTTAGCACATATATTCACACAAGTCATTGGGCACAAATCTGTGAAAAAAAGTGTGTGCTAAATGTGTGCAAGAAAAAGAAAAAGGGGAAGGGAGTGAGCCAAGTATTGTAATTCTTGTAAAAAATCTCCTTGTAAGTTGAAAGTCTATAAGGATTTGGTCTTCACCCAAAGAAGATCGGTAGTGGATATTGGCGGACCTTGACGAAGAGGACTCGGGAAGTGGACGTAGGCCAAGATTTCGGTCGAACCACTATAAATTGTGAGTGCTCTTTACTTGTCTTATTTTCTACTTTCCATTGCTCTTAATTAGTTATAGAAAGATACAAGCATCATTCTCACGACTTCTCTTAAATCGGTTTCTAAATAATTTCCAACGAAATACTGAAGACGCTTCCAATTTTCTTTCTTTACTTTCTGTAAGTTAAGATTTTTGAATCGAGCACTTTCATTCTTGTACTAATTCAAACCCCCCCCCCCCCCCCCCCCCTCCCCCCCCCCCCCCCCCCCTAATAGTTTGATATTAAGTTCGCCGATGGACAAATTTTAAAGTGTGATCGAAGATGTCCGCGCATGAAATTATTATTGTAGGACCAATAGATAATTGCTAATTTCTTCCTCCTCCCACTCGATGATTATGTGGCCATGCTTGGCATCGAATGGCTGACTCCGTTAGGTGATGTTTCCTGAAAATTTTTAAAATTAATTATGAAATTTTTTAGCAAAGGAAAACAGGTGATCCTACGTGAAAAACATGGGAACGACGTGACAACGATGTCAACGAAACGAATAGAGAAAGTCTTGCACAAAGTGAACATTGGCTTCGTAATACAACTCCAGCAGCAAAATATAAGGGAGCCAACAGAAATTGAAGACCCAAACATTCTCTAATTGCTTGCTGAATTTTTAGACATCTTCGCCAAACCGCGTAGCCTACCTCCTACCCGACAATATGACCACTAAATTTCGATTCTCCCAAGCAAACCACTAGTAAACATTTGGCCATATCATTATCCTCACCTCTAGAAATCTGAAATAAAGAGAATTATAGGTGAGATGCTTGAAACAGGGGTCATTCAGCCAAGTTACAGCCCCCACACTTTGTCGGTGCTTCTTGTACTAAAGAAATACAGAACGTGGCAAATGTGCGTAGATTACCGAGCTCTCAACAGCATAACTATGAAGGACAAGTATCATATTCCTTTAGTAGATAAATTACTTTAGGAAGCTGGACTTGTGATCTGGATATCATCAAATTCAGGTACGTGAAGATGACATACTAAAGATCGCCTTTCAGACGCACGATAGCCATTATAAATTTTTGGTAATACCCTTCAGTCTCACCAATGCTCCCTCCACCTTCAAGAGCCTCATGAATGATATTTTCTTGAGTTATCTTCATAAATTTGTGTTGGTTTTCTTCGACAACACCCTTATTTATAGCCCTTCACTTGAAAGTCATCTTCACCGCTTACGACTTGTTTTAACGATTCTTCAGGAGCATACTCTTTTTGTCAAATAATCAAAATGTAGCTTTCTTCAACATAAGGTGGAGTATCTTGGGCTACTACCATAAATTCATCAAAGATTATGGAAAGATCACTGCCCCCCTCACATCATTGTTGAAAAATGATGCTTTTCAATGGTCGGACAAAGCCTCTATTGCCTTCGATGCTCTCAAGGAAACCATGACATCTATACCTATGCTAGCACTACCCGACTTCAACAAGATGTTCATCATTGAAGCGAATGCATCGGGAGTTGGGATCAGTGCCATCCTTATGTAAGATGACCGACCCCTATTCTGCATTGAGGCTTTCCCTATACTTCACATAAGGCTTCTAATCTACAAGGGAATACTAGTTGTTATTGAATTTAAAGTTTGGCTCGATATAGGTACATGACAAAGAAGAGAAGTAAGCCCAAAAAAATTATAGTCCCAACTCAAGCTAGATCGGGCTCTCATCATCATGGACCATATTAAAGGGGAGCCACCATTTCAAAAGAAAGATTGGCTACTACTAAAGATCAACCACATAGCAGCTTATGCATAGAAGAAATGGCCTCTTAACAAACTTCAACATGGAAGAAAATTTGAGCTTTCCTACACTTCCAGCCCTACTAGTGGTAAATTCAAACCTTAAGGAAGTAATCTCCCCATTACTTTGGACCTTACAAAATTGGGGATCACATTGGAACCGTGACCTATGTATGGATTGGACCGATACACTAATTCAAAATTATGACTGATCCTCCAGGTATCCCGCCTCAAATGGAAGTTTAGAGAGGATGACTCAGCTCAAATCTATCTACTTGACACCCAAGTTGATGATGAGGCCCAGTTCCAATTGGAGATTACATGGCATCGCAAGATCAAGAAACATCACCATCCATATACGACTATCGATGAAGAGATAAAAAACAAAGCTGAACCATGGGATCGCGATGTGCTTACCTCAAATGCAACAAGGAAGCCTCATGACAAGCTGTAGACTTAAACCTGGGGTTTGTGGAGACTCAACCTTGAGGACAAGGTTGATTTAAAGAGGACAGGTCTATTAGGACTCTAAGTAAGTCAAGTCCTAATTTTATTGAGTCAAAAGGGGTATGAGTCAAATATCTTCTTTAGTAGTTACGTTCGCTTACTTGGCCTTGTCCTTTGACTTGTCGGGCTCCCTTAAGCAAATACAAGCACTGAAGCAGTTCAACTCTCCAGCTGCTCTGATCATACCTCTGTATGATCAAGTTCCCCTATGGGACTCACTAGTACTTGCAATATGAATTCTCCCTTGGTGGTATATAGTCCCCATATGCCAATGACCAAAGCTATCATCCGATGCAAGATTCGATGCGCATATATGGTGTTGGCGAAACCTCAGCGGGTGCATCACATGCACAGCAAAAATTAAAACATAAAACCAGTTTCCCACGCAGATCAAATCATCGTGCAAAGATTAGGGTCGTGAGAAAAAAATGTAAAATTGAAAAATCACGATGTGTGAGAGAGTAATTTTACCTAGGGAGATTATATATCCCTATATTCCAAATCCGAATGGAGAAGATGAAGGAGGTCAAGCGTCCTCCTCTCTAGCGGTATCCACATGATGGATATCTGCAATGAAACTCCTCCAATCTGATCTCGCAACTCTTGCACAGAGGAAGGAAGGAGAATAGAAGGTGGTGGCTAAAGCTGCAGCCTATCAACCATGAGTCTCCCCTCCTATTTATAGAGAGTTGCCTAAAACCCTAGGGCTCCTGCCTTAGTGGGTATTGGATCTCCATCCAATTACCTACTAACCTTGCATTATTAGATCTCTATCCAATAATCTCCTTAGGCCTCTAATTGGGCCTTAATCAAGGAGCTCATTAGCATAGGGTCTCAGCTAATGAGAATAGGGGCTAATTGGATCTTCATCTAATCCTCTATTCGCTGAAGTATCCACCATATGTGTGTGACCCTCTAGGCCCGATACCGAGCTGGCCGTGAGTCACTCCCATCAGAACTCATTCTGATATAGTGAATTATTATCCCTATAATAATTCACTTGACTCATCGACATGGACGTACTAGGCCACTACACCATAGTCCCCAAATGGTACAGGGGGATCAAATCAATCAGACATCTCTGTCTACATTTACCATGTATTTATAATTTCTCATCGAACTAATATCCTAGAGATCGTATACTGTCAGGTCACATATGGAATCCGTCATAGTCTCACTCTAATCGGATTCCCCCAGAAAACTCTATCTCTCTCAATCCGAATGACCCTGGCTAGGGATTTATTTGAGCAAGCACATATGAGATATTCCTCTTGTGATACCGAGAGTGGATGATCATCTATTGACACTCAATTGCCTTCGTAAGGTTGGCTACCAATCCCGATAACTAGTTGTACCAGATCTGGAGCTTTCTAAACCTATAAGTCTGGCGTCAAAGAACAGAGTACTCATACAAGACATCCTTGGTGTCTTAAGTCAAAGGACCATATACACAATTGGGACTATGGAATCAATGTCTGACATTAGGTATCATCAATCATACAACATTCCATAAGCGGATCAATCAGTATACACATTCTCCAATGAACACCTGTACTATATCCTTAGTGTCTCTACACAAGTGGCTATGAGACCAGCCACCTCCATCATATGGACGAGTATATAGTACACCGATCTGTCCGGTTATCTCAATGTCCCTCTCGAGTAACCTATGACCTAAATTATTTATGATCTGTGTTTAAAGGTGAATCGATCTTATTATCGTGATCTCATCACGATACGACTCTCATTACAAAGAACCAAGGACATCACAATATATATGTAACAGATATTATGAAAATATGCTAATATTAATCATAAGCAAATATATCACATAGTGTATCACACGTGCCATCACTCACGTGATTAGCTTACAGGGCACCTGTAAACAATAATCTCTCACTTGACCGAAAGCCAATCACCTATGTGTCTGATCCCCATCAGACCCCTGTGACGCTCAAATACAATCTGAGCCAACAACTTCATAAATAGATCTGTAATGTTATCTTCGGATGAAACTATTTTCATTGCTATATCTTTTTGGGTCATAATCGCTTTAATCGGATGGAACCTCCTCAGAATAATTCTGATGAGACCTGGGTTCCCTTGCTAGAGTTATCATTATGTCGCTGTCATAATATATGGGAGTCAGCTCCACGCTGCTTAGTATGACTCCCAAATCTTTGATGAACTTCTTTATCCACACCCCTTCCTTTGCTGCTTCTGCTGTAGCAATGTATTTCGCCTCTATGGTCGAGTCAGTAGTAGTATCTTACATGGAACTCTTTCAGCTTACTGCTCCTCTATTCAAGGTGAAAATAAACTCTGTATTCGACTTACTATCATCAATGTCAGACTGAAAACTCGAGTTCGTGTAGCCCTCAACCCGGAGGCTACTTTCTCCATATACCATCAAAAGATCCTTAGTGCTTCTCAAGTACTTAAGGATACACTTTACTGTCTTCCAGTGTTCTAAACCTGAATCTGCCTGATACCTGCTCGTGACACTCAGAGCATGTGCTATATCAGGCCTGGTACATAGCATCGCATACATGATAGACACTATCACTGAGGCATAAGGTATATTATCCATGTCTGCACTTACTACAGGATTCTTTGGGGACATACTCCTAGAAAGTGATATTCCATATCTCATCGGTATGAGACCTCTCTTGGAATTCTCCATGCCAAACCTTTTTGACAATGGAGTCTATGTACCTAGACTTGGACAAGCCAAGCATCCTTTTGGATCTATCTCTATAGATCTAGGTCCCTAAAATATAGGATGCTTCCCCTAAGTCTTTTATGGAGAAGTTTCTATGGATAGCCAAGCCTTTACTATGGAGAGCATTCATACATCATTCCCAATGATTAGGATGTCATCCACATATAGCACCAAGAAGGTGATAGCACTTCCACTTACCTTCCTGTACACACAAGGCTCATCTTCATTCTTAACAAAGTCATAAGATCTTATCACCACATCAGATCTTATGTTCCAACTTTGGAAAGTTTGCTTCAATCCATAAATGGATCTAAGCAACCTGTACACTTTATCTGGACTCTCTTTAGATTTGAATCCCTCTGGTTGTATCATATACACCTCCTCTTAGAGGTTGCCATTGAGGAATGTCATTTTGACATCCATCTGCCAGATCTCATAGTTATAGTGTGTTGCAATCACCAAAATAATTCTAATGGACTTAAGCATGGCTACAGATGAAAAGGTTTCGTTATAGTCAACTCCTTGTCTTTGACGATATCCTTTAGCTACCAGCCTTGCTTTATAGGTCTCTACCTTTCCATCCACTCCGATCTTCTTCTTGAAGATCCATTTGCAATCGATGGGTACAATACCCTTAGGTGCATCCACAAGGTTCCAAACCTTGTTAGAGTACATGGAATCCATCTCAGAATTCATGGCTTCTTGCCACTTCTCAGAGTCTATACTCATAATAGCCTCCTCGTAGGTCTGAGGTTCAAATCCTGAGAGTCATCTCCACTGATATATCCCACATATCTTTCAGGAGGGTGAGATACTCTACTAGACCTACATAAAGTTAGAATTTGTGTGTTAGGTACCTGAACAGACTCCGGCTCTGGAATGGTGCTTGAGCTAGGTTCTCTTACCTCACTCCATTCTATATCACTCCCACTGTTTCCACCAACAATGTGTTCCTTCTCAAGGAATACAACTCTCTTAGCAACAAAGACCTTTCGGTTCTTATGGTGATAGAAATAACACCCACAAATTTTCTTTGGGTATCTCACGAATATGACTATTTTGTCCTTGATTCCAACTTATCGGGGTTATGTCTTCTAACATGGGCAGGACAACTCCAAATCTTAACAATCTTAAGATCAGACTTCTTTCTTTTCCATATCTCATATGGTGTAGACACTACCAACTTTGATGGAACTCTATTCAGAAGATAAACTGCAGTCTCTAGGGTATACCCCCAGAATGAGATGGGTAGGTTAGTGAAACTCATCATGGACCGTACCATATCTAATAACGTGCGATTTCTCCTTTCTGATACACCATTGGTCTCAGATTTTTACTTCATTAAGTACACGTGTCCATACCTAGAGAAATCATCAGTAAATATAATGAAGTATGAGTAACCACCTATAGCCTGAGTCGACAAGGGACTACATACATCACTATGTATGAGTTCCAATAACTCAGTGGCTCTCTCTCCAATTCCACTAAAAGGAGAGTTGGTCATCTTCCCATGAAGGCAAGGTTCGCAAGTTGCATATGACTCATAGTCAAATGAATATAAGTATCCATCTTTTAGCAACTTTTGAATCCTTCCCTCATGTATATGACCTAGCCTATAATGTCATACATTTGCATTATTCACCTCATCTCTTTTCCTCTTAGACATATTTATATTCATGATGTGTGGAGAAGTATCTAACACATATAAGTCATTTACAAGGGTCCCTTTAGTGATGATCTCATCATCCATAATTATTGAACAACTATTATTCTTAAAAACTAATTTATATCCACTAATTATCAAACAAGAGATGGATATAATATTTTTGATAATAAAGAGAATAAAATAGCATGTATCCAATGCAATGGTAGCTCCACCATGCAGGTTTAGGGTGACCTCCCTAACGGCAACTGCAGCAACTCTTGCTCCATTGCCCATCTTGAGGTCCATCTTGCCTCTGGCCAATCTCCCAGGTCTTGCCAGAACTTGCAACGAATTACAGATATAATAAGCACTCCCAGTATCCAATACCCATGTGTTATCATGAAAATCTGACAAGTGAAGACTAATCATGAATATACCTAAACATTCTCTAATCTTCTGTTTCGCCTTCTCTGCAAAGTAGTCCTTACAATTCCTCTTCCAATGCCCATTTTGGCCATAGTGGAAGCACTGTCCTTTGTCCTTTGCAAGGTCTTTCTAGGCAAACTTTGCCTTACACGGTCTTTATTTGCCCTTGCCCTTCTTAAGGTTCTTGTTGGCCTTCCTTTTCCAATTGGTTTCACCAATATAAAGAACTGACTTCACTTTCTTGATGGTACTCTTAGCTTCCCTTAATATATTGAGAAGTTCAGGGAGAGTCACCTCAAACTTGTTCATATTAAAATTAGTAATGAACCGTGAAAAGGAATCTGGTAGGGACTGAAGTATAAGATCAAAATACATGTTATCCTTTAGGACTATCTTTATACTTCACAAAGCGAGTGATCTCATCCTCGCTTGTCCTTTCCTCCGGCGTGGGCACAATCGTGTTAAGGACATATATAATTTTCTCTTTCGTGAGAACAATTCTTAAATTATAGAGCCAATCTATATAGTTTAGACCAATGAGGCGGTTAGCATCAAGTATGCCACGTAGGGGATTTGTGAGCGACATGTTTCTGAAAAATAAGATATAGCAAAAAATAAATAACATGCAAATTTTACAGAAAAATACTAATTAAGATATGGACTTCTATCTTAATTTATTCCCACTATTTTCCTAATGAATCACGCGACACCCTCGACACATGAGATGAAAGTCTACGGTAGACTCCTAGTGGGGATCTGGATCCAATTGGCATCTTGGTGCAATCTCGAGGGACTCGACCAATTGCACTAAGCCCAAAAGGTAGACAACTCTTGTCAATCATAACTCCTTATGATATCTGTCAGGTTCGGCCTCCGAATCATCATGGTCTCGGCTGCTCGACCAACCATGAAGTTCAGTTAAGTCATCACCATCGTTACAAGATGAGTCTGATTCGATGGATATGCTCTCAATTGCTCGACTAAGTCATACCATGTCCTTAGGTCACCGGTGACATATATATATATGTCATAGGCAAGAACTCGATCACATAGATAGGTGAGCCTCGAGTGACTTGACCAACACAACCTATGTCGGGATTCAATTTCTTCCTATAACGATGGAAGGCCACGTGGGTTAATCTTATTGTCTCACGCTTACCGACTTAATATTATCGTAGGAGGGGTTTTATTTTTTATCGATCTCCTAATATATCATGTCACACACATACATATTTAATATATATCTACATCACATGCAAATATATATATATATATATATATATATCTAGTAGGTGTATAACACATCACACATGCAAGCCACGCCGGATGATCATGAGCTGTCACCTTATATGATTAAGCCCGAGCCAATGGGCCTAATCACTAACAATAAGATCTATGTATGCATCAACTCATCTCTATGCCATGTGATTGTTGATCTCGTCATCATCGGTTTCGTCGGATCGTCGCATCACTATGCATTGTAATCTCCTGCCATGGCATCATGGGTCCCGCTGTCACTTCCACGGTCCCGCGGCTTCTCTTCATGTAATTACAAATAATCACAAGCACGCAAGCCCAATAATAAACGAGAAAAACATAGGCTCGCAGGCCCCAATAATAATAATAATCACAATTACACACATCACACACATGGCTCATGATCATCCATCCATATCATACATCACATGTACATCACATCTTATGTAGGATTACTAGATATATTTAATAATCAATTAAACTATTTAATTAATTATTTTTCTAAAAATCAAGATATGTTGAGAATTTTTAGAATTATCAAGGGTATTTTATAATTCTAGATGAGAGGACAGTCCTCAAAATTTCCAGAATTATTGAGGATATTTTTGAAATTCTGTACACGAGAACAGTCCTCAAAATTTTCTAAATTCAGAAGGGCAAAATAGTCCTTTTAACAAAAGAAAACCCTAGCTTTCCCCTTGCCCTCTCTGCGCCGCCGCCGCTGCCCCTGCGCAGGCGACGGCTGCCCTTGCCCATCGACGGCCACCTTGCAAAGGGGCGGCCACCCCTGCGACCGGTGGCGCCGCCCTACTAACGGTAGGGCTAGCCGCGGGTGGCAGCCCCTTACGAGCGCCCTGCAGTCGGCCCCCTTGCGGGCGCCGCATTGCCAGCGATTGTCGCCCCTGCAGGCTGCTGCCCTTGCGGGCTGGCCCTGGCTGCCCCCTGCATACGCAGCTTAAAACCAATCTTTCGCACGAAAACCTTTGCTCTGATACCACTATTGGGAAACCTCAGCGGAAGCATCACATGCGCAGCGAAAATCAAAACATAAAACTGGTTTCCCACGCAGATCAAATCGTCATACAAAGATTGGGGTCGCGAGAAAAAAATACAAAATCAAAAAACCACGATGTGTGAGGTTGATTTACCTAGGGATATCGTCGATTCCTATATTCCATATCTGGATAGAGAAGATGAAGGAGGTCAAGTGTCCTCCTATCTAGCAGTATCCACACGATGGATCTCTGTAGCAAAATTCCTCCAATCTGATCTTGTAACTCTTGCATAGAGGGACAAAGGAGAATAACAGGTGGTGGTTAAAGCTGCAGTCTATCAACCATGAGTCTCCCCTCCTATTTATAGAGAGCTACCAAAAACCTTAGGGCTCTTACCTTGGTGGGTATTGGATCTCCATCCAATTACCCACTAACCTTACATTATTGTATTTCTATCCAATAATCTCCTTAGGCCTCTAATTGGGCCTTAATCAAGGAGCCCATCAGCATAGGGTCTCATCTAATGAGAATAGGGGCTAATTAGATCTCCATCCAATCCTCTATTTGCTGAAGCATCCACCATATGTGTGTGACCCTCTAGGCACGATACCGAGCTGGCCGTGAGTCACTCCCATTAGAACTCATTCTGACATAGTGAATTATTATCCCCATAATAATTCACTCGACTCATCGACTATGGACGTACTATGCCACTACGTCGTAGTCCCCAGACAGTGTAGGAGGATCGAATCCATCGGATCTGTCTGTCTATAATTATTGTATATCTATAATCCCTCATCCAACATCCTAGAGACTATATATTGGACATGGTACTGTCAGGTCACATATGGAATACGTCATAATCTCGCTCTAATCGGATTCCCCCGGAGAACTCTTTCTCTCTCAATCCGAATGACCCTGGCCAGGGATTTGTCTGAGCAAGCACATATGAGATATTTCTCTCGTGATACCAAGAGTGGATGATCCTCTATTGACACTCAATTGCCTTCATAATTATGACTACCAATCTCGATAACTAATTGTACCAAATCTGTAGCTTTACAAACTTGTAAGTCTAGCGTCAAAGATAGGAGTACTCATACAAGACATCCTTGGTGTCTCAAGTCAAAGGACCAGATACATAACTGGTATTATGGAATCACTGTCTGACATTAGGTATCATCAACCATACAGCATTCCATAAGCGGATCAATCAATGAACTCATTCTCCAATGAGCACTTGTAGTATATCCTTAGTGTCTCCACACAAGTGGCGGTGAGACCAACCGCCTCCATTATATGGACGGGTATATGGTACACTGATATGTCCGGTTATCTCAATGTCCCTCTCGAGTAACCTATGATCGAGATTATTTAGGATCTGTGTTTAAAGGTGAATCGATCTCATTATCGTGATCTCATTATGATCCGATTCCTAATACACAGAATGAAGGACATCACAATATATATGTAACAGATAATGTGAGAATATATCAATATTAATCATAAGCAAATAGATCACACATCGTGTCACACATGCCATCACTCACGTGATTGGCTTACAGAGCACCTGTAACCAGCACATGGAAGACCCGCCTCTGTGGTATCATGGCATTCACTCCTTGAATCCATAGTCCTTCTTACCGTTGTGTTGTTCACTGAAGTAGAGCTCCCAGTAGCTCCTGATCATACCTCTGCATGATTATGTCCTTCACCGGACTTCTCCTACGTGTGTTGTATTACCTCGAACAATTCTACCACGATCCACTGCACCATGTCACCTCCTTGTGACATCTCCAATGTAATCAGATTCTTGTGTGATGAACTTAAACTATGATTTCTCCATGTGTGGCCTCTGCCAGCACATCATAGGGCCTCCACCACCTCCGATGTGTTCGCTTCTTTGGAAATTCACCTGCGCCCATTCTTGGGTCACACTCAGATAAAGCATCACTCTAGGATAGTTCGTCACCTAATAGAACTCGAACTCCCCATACTTCACTAAAATTGGTGCACTATTATCTGGATCCCGGGCCTCTATCCCCTACTAGCACAATCTCCATTGTGCACCACTTTTTTCATAACAATTCGAATGATAGCATTGTGACATATTCTTTAAGAGTACCCACCTCTGTATCCTCTTACCCCGTGCTAAGGCCTTCTGATCCCAACTTTGCCTCCGTAAGTTGAATCACCTTAGTCCCTTTGTCAAATGCTTCTCTAAGATAAGGTGCATATGCCTCGAAGCTCCCTTCATCCTTGATATTATGCAAGATGAATCTGCCCCATCAGAATGAAGAACCCATGGAACAACATAATCCCACTCTTACCTCTACAAGAGTTCATGTCCTTGACATTTGTCCAAGGAAAGCTTCGTGCTTCTGCTCTATGTTCTATCTTCTATATCGACTCACTTCATGCGACTTGGATACTTCACCAAGTTCCACCCAAGTTGCTCCGCCTCTCGATTTGCATTGAGTTGATGGCGGCCCTTGCACCCACCATTCCATAAGTCAACTTTCCGTTGAGTCTGATTTTCACATCGACTCTAAGTGTGCCTTCGTATGATGTTGCCATTGTCGCTCCCCCTCTTGATCTCGCAATGCATCCACCAATGTATTACTTCATTCAATATCAAGCAATAACTCCTCGCTGCTTGCTCGATCCATTGAGTTTTGTAGAGATATTGTCTTGAGGTACTCTTCCTCGACATGTGTGGTCCGCTGCACATGATTCTCCATCTAGATAACTAGGACCTACTTCTCCTCGATATTTGTCCTATTGGAGCAACTTTCCTCTTTGCATTCTTCCCTTTGTAAGTTTTGGAGACCACCATCCCCTTGGACTACTCTATCTTATTGAACAATATGTGTTTTATTCTGCCCCTGCAAATGCGCTTATTAGATTGTGACTCTTCACCAATATAACCCCCGTTGCACCTTTCAAGGCCCAGCAACGTACTGAGTTTGTTACACACTTCAGTCTCCTATGGACGTATCCTTTACATACCAAAGAAAAAGTTTTAATGCTCTATGGCACCGAGTTCTGGTTGTCTTGGGATGGCCACAAACACTCTATCGTCCGTATACAAGACCTTGCATGAGCAACTAAATTCTTCGAGTTACTAATTCCCCTCACCTCTGTGAGTTTTACACAACTCTTTTGGTCGTTGCACAACACATTCTACTTTGTATGATCTCATCTTTTACCAAGCGCCCTGCTTGAGCACCATCAAGTTTGGTTGCCAACGTTGAGCCGTAGCTCAAACTCAGCCATCCCAACCTTTGTGCGCTATGCATTCTTTATAGCTTGCTTGTTCACATGGTGCCTCTCGTGCAAAGGGTTGGTCATTCCTTTGAATGTCAATCATGGATGATCGCTAATATAAGTGACTCCTTTTCCTACATCTCCATGTCCATTTCTCCCAAACGATTACGCATCTGACTGCCCTCCACGCAGCCCAACTAGGTCCCCTATGTTTGCATGACAAGTATTTCTATATGTGCTTGTCCTGCTCTGATACCATCTGTCATAAACTTAGTATTAGGAAACCTTAGTGGGAGCATCACATGCGCAGTAGAAGATCAACAAAAAATCGATTTCCCACGTAGATCAAATCATCGTGCAAAAGATTGGGTCACGAGAGAGCCGCAAAAATTAAAAAACCATGATATATGAGAGATTGATTACCTAGGGAGATTGTATATCCCTGTTTTTCCAGATTTAGATGGAGAGAATAAAGAAGGTCAAGTGTCCTCCTCTCTAGTGGTATCCACACGATGGATCTCTAAAACAAACTCCTCGAATCTGATCTCACAACTCTTGTGCAGAGGGAGGGAGGAGAATAGGAGGGGGTGGCCAAAGCTGCAGCCTATCAACTAAGAGCCTCCCCTCCTATTTATAGAGAGCCACCAAAAAATCTAGGGGTCCCGCCTTAGTGCGTATTGGATCTCCATCCAGTAACCCACTAACCTTGTATTATTGGATCTCTATCTAATAATCTTCTTAGGCCTCTAATTGGGCCTCATGCAAGGAGCCCATCAGCGTACCGTCTCATCTAATGAGAATAGGGGCTAATTAGATCTCCATCCAATCCTCTATTCACTGAAGCATCCACCATATGTGTGTGATCCTCTAAGCCCGATACCGTGCAGGCCGTGAGTCACTCCCATCAGAACTCCTTCAGATATAGTGAATTATTATCCACATAATAATTCACTCGACTCATCGACTATGGACATATTAGGCCACTACACCATATTTCCCAAACGGTTCAGGGGGATCAAATCCATTGAACCTGTCTATCTATAGTTACCGTGTATCTATAATCCCTCATCTAGCTAATATCCTAGATGATGGGAATAAAATAAGAATAAACTTTATATACGAACAAATACTAGCAGACCGTCACACACAGCGGAATGAAACAGAAATCACAATCATATGAACACCAAGATTTACGTGGAAAACCCCTTCAACTCGAAGGGTAAAAACCACTGGACAAGCCAGAGAAAATCCACTATCAAAATAATGAATATATAGATCTCAAGGCTTCTTGCCCAAGCCCAAAGCAATAGCCAGAAGAGAATCACAGGGATACAAGGACCATAATCCTAAGCACAATATCCAAAACCTTCCCAAGAGATCATAGTAAGAATCTACTGAAACTGATCTAACCTGCGATTTGAATGATTGAGAATAGTCTTTTCCTGCCCTTGTATTCTTTCCTTTCCTAGATCTCTTATTTTCTGGCCTCTACTGTCAATCTGCAGTCTTCTTTCTCTCACCCACGTTTTCAGCCATCGTTGCTCTCTTAATCTCAACCCTAGCTACCTAATCTAGGTTTTATGTTAATATAAGTGAGGTTTTGGGCTGTGGGCTTCACTAAAGCCCATTATGGGCTGAATTTGGGCCATCTGCCCAACAACCTCCCCCTTCAGCCCATAAGAGAGGGTGTCTCATGACTTCTCAATGTGAAGTCATGCCGACCAGCTGTCGGCACATCTCCTGTCTCTCTTTCGGTAAAGCCTTTGTCAATATGTCCGCCCCATTATCATCTGTGTGAATTTTCTGAAGCTGTAACTGCTTCTCTTCAAGCACATTTCTGATCCAGTGATATCTGACATATATATGCTTTGACTTGGAATGAAATGTTGGGTTCTTGCATAAATGGATGGTACTCTGGCTGTCACAATACATCACATAGTTTTTCTGTTTCAGCCCCAATTCTTGTAAGAATCCTTTCATCCATAATATTTCTTTGCAAACCTCTGTAACAACAATATATTCTGCCTCTGTGATGGAGAGAGCAATACACCTTTGCAATCTGGACTGCCATAACACAGCTCCCCCTGCAAAAGTAAGTACAAAACCTGACGTGGACTTCCTTGTGTCAATATCTCTTGCCATATTTGCATCTGTGTAACCTATCAATACAGGTGGTCCACCTTCAAAGCTTAAACAAACTTTAGAACTTCCTCTGAGATATCTAAAAATCCACTTCATTGCTGCCCAATGCTCTTTACCTATATTTGCAAGAAATCTACTAGTAACACCCACTGCATATGCGATGTCCGGCCTCGTACATACCATTGCGTACATTAAACTTCCAACTGCTGAAGCATAAGAAACCTTTTGCATTTTCTCCTTCTCCTCATCACTTGACGGACTCTGATCTGAGCACAACTTGAAGTGACCTACAAGAGGAGAACCAACTGGCTTTGCATTACTCATACTAAACCTATCCAATACCTTCTCAATGTATTTCTCCTGTGACAACCAAATTTTTCTCTTTCTTCTATCACGAGAAATCTGCATGCCCAGTATTTGCTTTGCTGGCTCCATGTCCTTCATTGCAAAAGACTCACTCAGGTCTTTCTTCAACCTGTCAATCATAGACATATTTTTTTCGAGGATAAGCATGTCATCAACATAAATAAGAGAATAATAAAATTCTCACCAAACTGTTTGATGTACACACAATGATCTGAAGCTATTCTTTTATATTTATTTTCAATCATAAATGAATCAAACTTTTTATACCACTGTCTTGGAGCTTGCTTCAGCCCATACAAGCTCTTCTTCAACTTGTAGACAATATTTTCTTTACCTTTGACTTTGAAGCCTTCTGGTTGCTCCATATAAATTTCCTCCTCCAAATCACCATGAAGGAAAGCTGTTTTCATATCTAACTGTTCAATCTCCAGATCTAGGTTAGTAGTAATACCAAGAGCAATACGGATAGAAGACATTTTAACAACAGGAGAAAAAATTTCTTGAAAGTCAATACCTTTCTTTTGACCAAAGCCTTTCACAACCAATCTAGCTTTATACTTTGGTTGAGAACAATATTCTTGAGTCTTCAACCTGAAAACCCACTTGTTCTTCAAGGCCTTACTTCCCTCTGGTAGTTGCACCAAATCATATGTGTGGTTCTTCTGCAGAGAATCTATCTCTTCCTACATAGCAATAAACCACTTCTTTTTCTGCTCACTTTCAACTGCTTCCTGGTAACTCTCTGGTTCACCTGCATTAGTAAGCATCATATACTCATCTGTAGAGTATCTTCTAGAAGGTTGACATGGTCTAGAAGATCTTCTTAACTGAGGTTCTGTGGGAACTTGCTCTCTTTCTTCTTCCTGCTCAACATGTCCTGTAGGTAGATCAACATTTGGCTCTGCACCATCTTCCTGCACATCTCCCCATTACCCTGATATACTAGAGGAATAACTGGGTCACAGTTTACAAATCCCTCTACAGAAGTCTTAGCTGATGCCTCCTTCTTCAAATCCTCAATAGTTTGATCCTCAAAGAAGACAACATCTCTGCTTCTGAACACCTTCTGCTTTTTTGGATCTCAAAGCCTGTAACCAAACTGATCATGTGAGTAACCAAGAAAAATACACTTTTTTGTCTTACCATCCAGCTTGGACCTCTCATTATTTGAAATATGTGCAAATGCACGACAACCAAACACTCTTAAATGCCTATATGAGACATCTTTCCCTGACCATACATGCTCTGCAATATCACCATCTAGAGCTATACATGGTGATAAGTTGATTACATCAACTGCAGTCCTCAAAGCCTCATCCCAAAACCTTTTGGGTAGCTTGGCCTGTGAAAGCATACATTTGATCTTTTCCATGAAGGTGCGGTTCATCCTCTCTGCAATTGCATTATGCTGAGGCGTGCCAGGGACTGTCAACTCATGCTGGATGCCATGTGACCTGCAATAATCATTAAACAATCCTATGTACTCACCACCATTATCTGATCTTATACATTTCAATTATCTTTCTGTCTCTCTTTCAACTCTGGCATGAAACTCTTTGAATACATTAATAACCTGATCTTTAGTCTTCAAAGCATAGGCCCAAACTTTTCTGAAAAAGTCATCTATAAAAGTAACAAAATAAAATGCACCACTGATACTAGGAACATTAACAGATCCACCGGGAGTTTTTGTCATCAAAGGACCACACACATCTGTATAGACACGGTCCAAGGCATGTATTTTTCTAGATAAGGCAGGACTAACAAAGGAAACTCTATATTATTTACCAACCAAACAATCAATACAAAGGTTCAAACGTGTACCTCTGAGGTATAGCAATACCTCTCTCTTCGAAAGTTCTTGTAGCCCTTTCTCGCTCATGTGTCCCAGTCGCCTATGCCACAACTCTATACTGAAGTCTTTCTCTGTAGCATTTAACTGCTCACCACAAGCTTTAGCCTGTAATATGTATAATGTATGACATTTCTTCCCATTAGCTACAATAAGAGAACTCTTACTGAGCTTCCACTGCCTTTTGTGAAATCTGACATCGAAGTCTTCATCGTCTAGCCTTTCAACTGAAATTAAATTCAGTCTTAAGTCAATCACATGCCTCACATCCTTAAGCACCAACATGCAACTAAGGTTGGTCTTTATATGGATATCTCCCATGCCAATGATGTTTGCTGTGTCATAGTTGCCCATCTTGATAACACCAAAATTTCCAGACCTGTAAGTAACAAAGAACTCCCTCCGTGGTGTAGCATGATAAAAAGCACCTGTATCAATTATCCACTCGAGATCCTGGCATACACAAGAAAAAATATCAATGGAAGTAGACAAAATCAAATAATCACTACCTTGTACTATAGTTGTGATATTATCTTTTGACTCTGTATGCTCCACTTCTTTCCCCCTTTTCTTGTTCTTCTTAGTTTGCTTGCACTGATTCTTGTAATGTCCTTTCTCACCACAATTGTAGCAAACAATATCTTTCCTTGATCTTGGCTTGCTTCTACCCACGTGTGAACCACTTATATCCTTTGACCTTGACCTTCCTTTGTTCTCTGAGACAAGTGCTTGTGAATTAATCCGAGAAATTGCTGAATTCTTTCTCCTTAACTCCTCATTCAACAAACTGCTTGTTACTTGACTCATGGTGACAATACCATATGGTGCCGAATTACTGAGGGAAGCCACCAGTGTCTCCCAACTTTCTGGCAAAGAACTGAGAAGTAACAATGCCTGCAACTCATTATCAAGAGACATTTTCATAGAGGATAACTGGTTAGTAATACTTTACATTTCATTCAAATGCTCAGGAATAGAAATACCTCTTTATATTTCAAGTTCACAAGTTTTCTGATCAGAAAAGCTTTGTTGCCAGTCGTTTTTCTTTTATAAAGACCTTCTAACTTTTTCCAAAGAGAGTAAGCAGAACATTCAGTAGAAACATGGTGAAAGACACTATCATCTAGCCATTATCGAATAAAGCCAACTGTTTTTCGATCTAACCTCTTCCACTCATCATTTGTTATAGATGTGGGCTTTATACTGTCCCCTTGCAAAGGTCCATACAAATCTTTGCAATACAAGAGATCTTCCATTCTTGGTTTCCATATCATCCAATTGTTTTCATTTAAACTAATCATGCGAGAAATATTACCGGCCTCCATGTTCAAATACAAAATATTAAATGCCACCGAAACCCTGCTCTGATACCAGTTGATGGGAATAAAACATGAATAAACTTTGTATACGAACAAATACTAGCAGACCGTCACACACAGCGGAATGAAATAGAAATCACAATCAAATGAACACCAAGATTTACGTGAAAAACCCCTTCAACTCAAAGGGTAAAAATCACGGGATAAGCTAGAGAAAATCCACTGTCAAAATAATAAATATACAGATCTCAAGGCTTCTTGCCCAAGCCTAAAGCAATAGCCACAAGAGAATCACAAGGATACAAGGACAATAATCCTAAGCACAATATCCAAAACATTCCCAAGAGATCACAGTAAGAATCTACTGTAAACTGATCTAACCTGATATTTGAATGATTGAGAATAGTCTTTTCCTGCCCTTGTATTCTTTCCTTTCCTGGATCTCTTATTTTATGGCATCTACTGTCAATCTATAGTCTTCTTTCTCTCACCCACGTTTTCAGCCGCCGCCGCTCTCTTAATCTCAACCCTAGCCACATAATCTAGGTTTTAAGTTAATATAAGTGAGGTTTTGGACTGTGGGCTTCACTAAAGCCCATTATGGGCTGAATCTGGGCCATCTGCCCAACACCAAAGACCATATATTGGACATGGTACTCTCAGGTCACATATGAAATCCGTCAAAGATTGGCTCTAATCCGATTCTCCCGGAGAACTCATTATCTCTCAATTCGAATGACCCTGGCTAGGGATTTGCCTGAATAAGTACATATGAGATATTCCTCTCATGATACCGAGAGTGGATGATCCTTTATTGATACTCAATTGCCTTCATAAAGTTGACTACAAATCCCGATAACTAGTTGTATCAGATTTGAAACTTTCCAAACCTGTAAGTCTGGCATTAAACAAAGGAGTACTCAAACAAGTTATCCTTGGTGTCTCGACCAGATACATAACTGGGACTTTGGAATTACTTTTTGACATTAGGTATCATTAACCATACAACATTCATAAGCGGATCAATCAATAAACTCATTCCCTAATAAGCTCCTGTACTATATCCTTAGTGTCTCCACACAAGTGGCTATAAGACCAGTCGCCTCTATCATATGGACGAGTATATAGTACACTAGTCTGTCCGGTTATCTTAATGTCCCTCTCGAGTAACCTACGATCGATATTATTTAGGAATTATGTTTAAAGATGAATCGATCTCATTATCATGATCTTATCATAATTTGATTCTCATTGCACAGAACTAAGGACATCACAATATATATATGCAACAAATAATATAATGTGAGAATATACCAATAATAATCATAAGTAAAATGATCGTGCAGCATGTCATACATTCCATCACTCACGTGATTAGCTTGTAGGGCACTTGTAAGCAGCACTTAGCTGGTTTTGCCTAAGTCATGTGGCACCCTTGCATGTCCGTCTGTAAAGGTCAGCCTCCCTGAAATCTCCTAGGGTCCCTCAAGACCTAAAAAAAAAAAAGGTTAGAGAAAGCATTTCTCACGGGATCCACAAGTAATAACTTTAGCAAACACTTCATATAGCTAATACAAATTACAATCATGGACTTTTCAAGCTCTAAACAGTTGCACATAAAGGATCAAGGTTGATTGTAGATTGAAGTCTCCACGAGTGTCCACATAATACAACTCTCATTTACAAACCGAAACTGGCCATGAAAGCTAACCAAACGAGGGCTGCCAAGCCTATTGTAATCCTGTTACTTGCTGTACAAAGCATGTACAAAAATTGAAAGACACAGACAAACACGAGCATTATATCGAACACCTTAATTATATTTTTGTCCGACAGTACTACCAATCGACGTCCTACCGAGTGAGGTCCCGGGAACCGATGAGAGCAACGGTCGACACAGAACTGTACTTGTAGGTCGGCTGAGGCACCGCTTTCATTAATAATCTCGGTACGACCTCCCTCCTCCCTTTAGGTATAAATACCCCTAGTGTAGCTAACAGGGGGATGTCTTTCCGACCCTTAACCCACATTACCTTGATCTCCTACTTTCACACTGAAAACTAACTTAGCCATTGGAGGGGCCATGTCGGGCACACATCATACCGACCAAGGCCTTCTTGCAGGAATCGATCGAGGGGCCGAGCACTCTATCGACAAATCTCCTGACCCGAGGCTACATCGATCGACGATGCTCCTAACCCAACCATGCCACACCAGTCCTCCAATCCTACTCGAACGATCTTTCATATGCGGATCGAATCATACTATACTGACTTCTGACACAAAATCCAATAACAAGTATGGATGAGTTTTCTACTAAAGAATCAAGGTCATCAGGTACTAAAAGTGCATTATAGTTCACCCTTAAAATAATACATTTGTTTGATGAACAAGAAATGATATAAATAAGTTTAGATTAGATTAATCCCTTAAAAATAAAACTAGATAATAAGAAAACAAAGATCAAGAAGTGGTATCTGTGTGCCTAATTTATGTGATATGTCAATTGAAGTGAGTAGGACACTCCCTTGTAATATAGAAAAAAGTTAACATTTTTATCAATTTGAAGCACAATTAGTTTCGTATATGCAACTGTAAAATTATTCATGTGACTCAAACCCTAAACACTTGGGTTGCAAAGGACAAGGTTTGTATTTTATTAAATTTTATTTATAAATATTATCGAGTTTAAAGATCATGGGATTTATGTTCGGTACTATAATATTTTTTTGTGCGTGAATTAATCGATGGCATGTGGCATTAAAGTCATTATTTATGTCATATGATTTTCACAAAGAATCAACATCTAGCATCAAGATATATTTTTTCAATTAAAGTTTTTATTTCAATAAAATCTTAAGATTAATAATTATGAGATTTATATTATGCACTATGATTTTTACTTGCATGAATTTATCGATTACAAAATCATGATTTTTAATTTATGATTGCCTCAAGAGATCTCCTAAGTTATCTATAGACAGATTAATAGATGCACTTTAATTAAAATTTATGTTATGAAAATCATTAAGACCAAAAATCATGAAATTTATATAATGTAATTTTTAGTTATATATTAAATTAATCAATTACACATGTTAACAATGTCATGATTTAGGACCTATGATTTCCACATTGGACCGCATAAGGTAAATTTTATTTCATAAAAATCATGAAGTACGAAGATCATCAGATTTTTGTTATGCGTTGTGATATTTTATTTATACATAGACTAAGTGATTACACTTGGTACGAAAGTCATGATTTAGGACTTACGATTTTTACAAGAGAGTTTTAACAAGATCAAGATATGTTTTCAATTAAATTTTATTTCATAGAAACCAGTAAATATAAATATCATGGGATTTATATTATGCACTATGATATTTTACTTTTACATATTTTACTGAGTTACGTGTGGTATCAAAGTCATAATTTAGAATTGATGATTTTCTTAGAAGATCGCCTAAGGCATCTATCATTGTATCAAGGTATTTTTAATTAAAATTTATTTCATAAAAATCTTTAAGTCTAACGATCATAAGATTTATATTATGTGGCATAAATTTTATTTATGTATGAATTTATCAATTATTTATTGTATCAAAACTATAATTTCTTCATAAGATTTTCTAAGATATCTATTGGTAGATTAAGATCCTATATTCCAGTTAAAGTTTGTTTTTTAAATATTATTAAGTCTAGATATCATTGGATTTATGTTATACATTATAATATATTATTTATGAATGTATTGATATTTTATTTATAGATAAATTAATTGATTATATATTGTATCGAAACCATGATTTGAGATCAATAATTTCCTCAAGAGATCTAAGGTGTCTATCGATGGATCAAGCAATATTTTTTAATTAAAGTTTATTTTATTTGTGCATGAGATTTATGTTATTAAATCTAGATATCATTGGATTTTATTTTTTAACAAAAGATAATGAGATTTATGTTATGTACTACTATATTTTATTTGTGCATGAATTAATTGATTATGTGTGTTATCAATGTCATTATATAGTACTTATGATTTTTTTTTAATGAATCTCCTAAAGAATTCACTAATAGATCAAGGATTGTTTTTAAATTAAGGTTTATTTCATGCAAATCATGGGTTTTTTAATTAATCGATTATATGTTGTGTCAAAGTTATGATTTAATTGACTACATGTGGTATCAATGCCATTAATGAATTTAGTATCCAGTGATGGATCAATATATGTTTTTTTCAATTAAAGTTTATTTCATCAAAATTCTTAATTATAAATATCATGAAATTTATGTCATCCAGTATGATGTTCTATTTGTGGTAAATTAATTGATTATATATGTGAAGTCATGATCTAAGACTTGTAATTTTCCATTGATGATTTTCAAATATCTTACATAATTAATGAATTATGGTTTCGTTGTTTTATAATCAATTAAATTACAATTCATTTGTTTGAGTCTTAACAGTTGAACTTGACTAAGTTAAGATTGTAACGTTCATCAAACGTATGATTTATTGATCTTATTTTTTTATGAAATAGTTCAATTCCGCTTATGCAATTTATTTTTTGTGATATATCAAAGGGTAAAATAATGAGTTTTTGTTATCCACTGTGATATTTTATTATTATGAATTTATCAATTGCATACGATATCAAAGTCATTATATATCACTGATAATTTTTTTAAATGATCTTTTAAATCTTATATTGATGGATCAAGGTTTGTTTTGTAATTAAATTTTGTTTTTTTAAGAAAAATGAGTCTAAGGATAATGGGATTGATGTTATGCTCTATGATATTTTAGTAGTGAGTGAATTAATCGTGGTACCAAAATCATAATTTAGGATTTATGATTTCCTCAAAAGACACAATAAGGCATCTATCAATGGATTATGATATATTTTTAATAAAGTTTATTTCATGAAATTCATGAAGTCTAAAAATTACGAGATTTATATTATTAGCTACGATTTTGTTTATGCACCAATTTTATATGTCTTAAAATTATTAAGGTTATATTGTAAAAAAATATGAATTAATAAATAAATTCGTGATGGCAGGAGTGGTCATTCACACTCACGGTGGAGAGGGGAGGAAATGAAGAGGAGGGGGTGACGATGTTGGCGTGAGATCGGTGGGAGAAGGTGGCATCATTCAGTAAAACCCCAACAGTAAAAATATTTTTTAGATAAAATATCCTTTAATGTATAGAAGAATGTCAACTTAAATACAATATATTTTTATAGATATCAAGGCAAGATGGACATTCCTTATGCTATAACACTAACGAGAAAGAGGAAGAGTATTAGCATATGCATCCCCAATGCCATCACCTTTATAAGCTGTACCGGAAGAGAAACTTACCTACGACTCCCCTGCTCTCATAGAATCTCATATAGCCCTCCATCAGGTAAGGGGAATAAACTCCCTAGCTTAAGAGTTTTGACTTACTATAACTCAGAACCGATATAAACTTTCTATAAACTCTCTATCTCTGCTCTAATGGTTTGGCTCTACACTAATAAATTACATCCTTCATTGAACTAAATATTATTTGATTGCTACTAAATGAATTGGCTTTCTTCTTCCATTTGTTTTTTATTTGTTGGAGCAAATGTCAGGTCTTCCTAGTTTTTGATCTATTTTGATGGACTTGATTGACATTTTTTAAGGACTTCTAAATGACAATGTTGGAAACCGCTGAACATACTTTCATGATGAAACGAATCAATGAGAAGATCCATGGATACAAGGGCTCATCATCATCTTCAGATTCAGACAACAAGAGGCCTTCATCTCCTGTTTCAAGGAAGAAATGTTTATTTGGGAAGAACTCAGTGCATGCCACCATGGAGGAGGAAAATGTAGCTTTCCCTTGTCATTTGCCAAACTTATTCACGATATCATATTATTAGATATGAATGGAATTTTTTAGATCTTATCTAGACAATGGTCCGATATTTAGTTTGAATCTGTGATACAATGTTCTTTGTTTATTTCAACAAAGATAAATGTACTCCTAACTAAATCATATTTTTCTTTTATGCTAATGGAGATGGAGGTGGTGGGATAGAAGTGTGAAATAAGAGGGTGGTGCAGAATTGAGATAGAAGGAAGCAATGATTGAGGTTTTTTTGGTGTGTCGATATCACAAGAGAAACACTTTAAAAAAGTGAAACTTCCAAGCCATGGATGTAGAAATAGGATGAGATTCACCATACAAAAACAAATTTGTATCAATAATTTGCATAACACTATACAATTGGAAGTCATCCAACCTTCTAATTTGATAGTATCACTAACCTTAAGACCCACTTGTAGAAAGGTAGTTTTGTGAAATTGGTATTTTGGCATTTGTATTTTTGTTCCTGTTTCTTTATTTATAGTGAATATATCCTTAGAAAGTTGTACTCCTAACCTAAGTGAATGTATCACTTAGGAAATTGTTTGCATATTTTTTGATTAAAATTTATTTTGTAAAAATCATTATGTCTATAGATCATGAGATTTATTTTATGCACTATGATATCTTATTTTTGCATGAAATAATTGATTATATATGGTATCAAAGATGCAAGGAACAAGTATAATAATGAAGTGCTTGGGCTGGAGATAAAGGAGTGGAAGAGTTAAGCTACAACTAAAGAATGTGAATGGCAGAATGATAAAAATGAAAGTAAGACTTTAAGACAGGAGATAAAGAGTAACACGAGAATGAGGATCTAGCTAACGAGTAGTGGACTGAAAGGTGATGAAAGGCAGACTTAAAGCAGGAGCGGAAGAATCCAACGAGTCTGCAAGACTCTATGGCAGGCATCTAAGAATACTATTTTCATTCATGATAAGGAATAGAGGGCCTATTGGGCTCAAATCCAAACTAACCTCTAGCTGCTTCTGTCTGAATATGACTTAGAATTTAATATTTTCAATATCTATCGATGGATTAAACTATATTTTTAATTAAATTTTACTTTTTAAATTATTAAGTCTGAAGTTCATGATATTTATGTTATGAACTATGTTGTTTTATTTTTAAATAAATAAATTTATTATATATGGTATCAAAATTATGATTTATAATTTATTATAAATCATCACAACAGATAATATAGAGTGAGAATGTGTCAATGGTAATAATAAGCAAAAAAATCGCGCAACGTGTCACACGTACCATCACTCACGTGATTGACTTGTAGGATACCTGTAACCAATAGTATTTGAGGACATACTTATAATATCCCTCATTTCTCAAATATCTGTAATGATCTATTTTAAATTTATTTATAAGGACCTATTTATAAATATAAGAATTGATTAATAATTATCTTGATTAAATAATTTTATATTGAAAGCTTATTACTAGGGACCTAAATGTGAAATTAACTAACTTAAAGATGGTGCCACTTATGCTTGTTGCATAGATAACATATAAGTATCTTTCGTATATGCTTACCATCTAACAACTCTTGTGTAGCCAAGACTAAGCAGCAATTAGAAAAGAAAACTTACCCAAAAAAAAAAACTCGGCAAAAAAGTGTTGCATAACTAGAGAAGAGAAAGGGAAGAGTAGAAGAAGGATTTGGGCTTAAAATTTCTTTAGATTGAAATCTTTAAAAGATAAGTATTCTAACCCTACCTTATAGTACCTTTAATCCTTGATTTCATCTCAATTTTAAAATAATTTATATAGATTACAGTTTAGAACAAGATTCTCACCTGTTTATATGTGAAACTATAAATTTGGAAAAATTTTGAGACTTTAACCTTTATGCATTGTTCTAGTTATAACTTTCTACACTAAACTCTAATTTAGACAAAACTTACACTATTATTTCTTTTGATACGGAAATTAAAAATTTTGGAGTGTAATAGTATGCCCAAATGTTTGTTTTAATTGATGCTATGAAATTTACAAAATAGAGATATTATTCCCTGAACTTTGGTTACCAAATCATTTGTAACTCTTTATTTTAAATTTCAATTTGTATGAAACTTATTCTATATAAAAGTAGATTGGACATTTTTTGAGTAATTTGGAGCATGATTGTCTATTCAAATAATTTATGTAATGTGCCTATCAAATTCTATTAGAATTAAGCTTTTGTCAATTTTACCAATTCTTGTTTATCCCTTTGAAAATTGATTGTAGCTAAAATCCTTCCATTTAGATTTATATTATTGGTTTGAAATACTGAATACTCTTGTCCTTAAATAATTTGAATATCTGAATCAATTATATAATGTTTATGTTTGTATCACATTATTTAGTATAGGTGCATGTATGTTTATCATTTTGCATGTGCTTCCTATGCGTACCAATTTCATTGTTCATATATCCTTTTGTACTTTGGTGTTTGTAGGATAATATAAACCTTTGATAGAAATGATAAAGAAAGTTATGCTTAAAACCCATGATACTTTGCTGGTTCCTTATGACTTTACTCAGACATGGGTGGATAGAGCTCTCAAATGTGAGAGACTTATGTTTGGTGGTCATTCAGAAATGTGTTAGGACCCTAGTTGAGTTAGGTCATAGTTGATTGAGTCGAGTCCTTAGATTAGGCCCTATTGGCCAGCCTAGACCTGACATTAGGTCAGCTAGGAGGACATTGAGTCCATTATAATAAATCAGCCCAAATCCTAGTAGGGTTAGGATTCTGCTGAACTTGAGTTGAGTTAGGAATCAGAGTTGGGTTTGGGTCAGAGTCAACAAAGTCAAGCTTATAATCAACCCAATGGACCACCCACCTTGATGAGGACGACTAGGTTGAGAGGAGGCGGCTAGGGTTAGAGAGAGGAGTTTCACTTAAATAGGACTCTCTCTAGGGTTGGTTAGGAGTTAGATTAGGAGTTGAAGTCTTGGTTGAGTTAGTTAAAGTAGGAGATGTTTAGTAAAGTAGTAGTCTTATGAAGATTAGGGTTTTGAGACCCTATGTAAACACTTGTAGCCACAACCTTTACATCGTAAATAACATCAATCTTTCTTCAGCTATTGTGCCAAATACCTTAAAGGAGGGAACCCCCACATAGTTCCAGGAGGTCGATCCCTTATAGAGATCAAACCCCAAGCTTAGAATACGTAAGGGTTCTAACACTTAGTACCAGAGCAGTATTCCTTCGTGCTTCGATGCCCTTCTATAGCCACCTATCATCTTCAACTATCCACCCAAGCAATTCCCATAATTGCTAAGATCATCGCCAAACTCTACCATCATCACTACTGCCACAGATTCCCCTTGTAAATTGCATCAGGTTCTAGTAATCTACCTTACTACTGCTATAATTTAGTTATCCTAAACACAGAAAAATCAAAAAAATGTTCCTCTTTTACACTACATAAACTTATTATCATAAAATTGACATCTTTCCGATGAAAGTTACACAGCATATTTCAGTAGCATATTACTGCCCTTTCTTGATCTTACTGCCACTATTTTGCAACCCTATCTTCTACGAGTTTTTTATGATGACTTTGGCACTTCTTATTAGCATATTTCCTTTGGGTTCTATAAAAAAAAATTCTTGATACAAACCGCGAAACTTTTACATCCAAACTGCTGAACTTTAGACGTAAAAATATGCTCCTTAATCTTGCTGAATTTATTACTGTCATATCCTCCTACGAATTTTTCGACGACATTATCTTTTCCTTACTAGTAGATTCCCATTCAGTTTTACACAAATCCTTGTTACGAACTGCTAAAAATTTTACGTCTATATTGCTGAAATTTTTGATAAAAAATTATGTCACTATACCTTTTGTCGTTCTTCTTCTCGTAAACCACCAGATCCTACTGAATTTGCATCCACCAACTATATCATCTTTAAGGCACCCTCTACCCTTAAGACATAGCTGTCATAGTGTTTTTTTTTTTTACAGCTAGCCCAAAGGGCAGCATAAAACTGTAACCCAAATAGCTGCTTACTACTTTGTTGCCGTGTTTTTGCTAAAAACTCGCTGCCATATTTTATTGTCAAATTCTCTTCAATACTGAGCATTGATTTAGCCTTAATCAACATCTATTTCTTGCTGATAAAATCATCCCAAAACACATGGCACACTACTAGAATTCTTTCATCGTAAAATTGTTGTTCCTTGATGAAAATTCATGCAGCATTACCCATCGGCATAAATTGTTGCACCAACACTCAAACTTTGCCAAACTGGTTGTTGCCCCCAAATAGCAACCCTAAACCTTCCTTCCTAACCTCAAACCACGACCATCAAAATCCTTTCCAGCCTCCACCACACCCTCAAATTGCAGCACCAACAGCAACCTAAACAATAAGATACCAACCCTAAACTGTAATATTGATCTATCACCCTTTTGGCCACAAATTCCTATCAAATCGGTTACTACCATCAATAGCAACCCTAGGCTATAGAGATTTTGATCTTTGAGGGGGATCAACCCTTGGAACACTATAGGGGTTCCTCCCTCCTAGAACTCGGCACAAGGCTAAATAAAAGATGATTCTTGCTTGATGGAAAGTGGTGGAGGCTACAAGCTTATATAAGGAGGGGCGGCAGCCTAAGTGGTTGCACAAGCCGCATGCCTCTGCTAGAAACCCTAGCCGACCAACCCAATGAAGGGGGTGATGGCCAGAAAGCCCTAAGACCCAAAAATAAACCCTAGCCACACTTCTTTATAGAATAGAAGTGACTAGGTGGGGTTTTATCATAATCTCACAGGATTCTTATTAATTACTTCTAGGGTGATTAGGACTTGACCCTGCTAGAGTCCTATCAAACCCGCCCTCTTTCAATCAGTCTTGTCCTCAAGGCTGAGGATCCATAAACTAAGGGAACCGGGTCTTCAGCTCCTCATATGATTCTAATGCTATCATCATATGAACTTTGGCCTCCTCATCAGCTTGGATGTTAGTTGGAAAGATTTGATATGAGTCGTCTTCTTTAAATTTCCATTTAAGGTGGGATACCTAGAGGATCAACTATAATCTTGATCTGGTATGCAGATCTGATCTCCAGGTTAAGGCCCCAATGTGATCCTCAAATTTTACAAGGCCCAAAGAAATAGGGAGACCACTTCCTTAAGGCTCGAGTTTCCTATTGATCAGGCTGAAGGTGTAGGAAACTTGATCTTTAATTTTTCGTTCATTCTGTAGTTTGTCGGGAGGCGATTTCTTCTTTACATGTGCTGCCATGTGGTTAGTCTTTAGTAATAGCCAATCTTTCTTCGGAAATGGTGATTGCACTCTGGTATGGTTCAGGATAATGAGAGCCCAATCTGGCATGAGCATGGATTGTAATTCTTCTGGGCTTGCTCATCTTTCATGCTATAGACCTATATCCAACCAAATTTTAAATTTGGTAACAATGAGTATCCCTTTTAAAAACCTCGTGTGGAGTATGGAGAAAGCCTTGGTGTGAATTAGGAGTCAATCATCTTGCATAAGAACAACCCCAATTCCAACTCTGGATGTGTCGGCCTTAATTATAAAGGTGCGGTTGAAATCAGGTAGCGCTAGGACCGACGTCGTCGTCATGGCTGCCTTGAGTTGTTCAAAGGTTGTGGAAGCTTTATCTGATCATAAGGAGTCTTTCTTCAGTAGGGACGTGAGTGGGGCACTGATCTTGCCATAATCTTTCATGAATTTCTAGTAGTAGCCCATGAGTCCAAGGAAGCCACGCAACGATTTTATGTTCATAGGTCTCGGCCATCCTTGCATTGCTTTGATCTTCGTCAGTCTACTACCACTCTATCCTCTAATATTATGTGTCATAAATACTCCACTTTACACTGTAAAAAGCTACTCTTTGATTATTTAATATAAAGATATTCTTCTGAAAAATCGTTAGAATAATTTGTAAGTGCTGAAAATGCACATATCAAATGTAGGGCTATAAATGATGATATCATCAAAAAATACCAACACAAACTTGCATAGAATCCTCCGAAAAATATCGTTTATCAAGCTTTGAAAAGTAGAAGGAGCATTCATATGTCCGAAGGGTATTACCAAAAACTCGTAGTGGCCACTATGTGTGTGGAATGTAATTTTTGAAGAATCTTCAATGCATACCCGAATCTGATGGTATCCGGAATGGAGATCCAATTTAGTGAAGACTCGGGCTCCTTTTAGTTCATCCAAGAGCTCATCTATTACTGGTATAGGATATTTGTTTTTGATAGTGATGGCTTTCAAAGCCTGGTAATCAACGCTCACCCGCCATGTACCATCCTTCTTGTGCACTAGCAACATCGGCGAGGAGTAAGGGCTACAGCTTGGTCGAATCACTCTAGTGTTGAGCATCTCCTTAACGATGTTCTCAATCTCGTCATTCTGCAAGTGAGGATAACAGTATGGTGTCAAATTTACTGGATGTTTGCCTGGCAATATAGGGATGCGGTGGTCATGAGGCCGGTTAGGAGGAAGCCTACGCGGCTCCATGAAAACATCCATGAATTTGTCCAGCAAAAGGGCAAGCTTAGGATCTGAATTTTGCACATTCTCCTCCTTTGATGGCTGTTAGATATGTATAAAAAATCCACCATATGTCCTGTGTAGCATTTTCTCCATCCGCTACGTCAAAACGGTGGAGATATGGCTCTCGCGCTTGCCTTGCAATGTGACCTATCTCCCTTTACAACAAAACTTCATGATTAGCTTAGAAAAATTCTAGGAGATGTCACCTAATGTTATGAGCTATTCAATCCCAAGCATGGCTTCATAGTCATCGATGGGTAGGAGGAAGAAATCGGTTACCACTTCTTGGTCTTGTAGGAGCAATTTTACCCGCTGGCACCGTTGGTCGCAATTGAGGATTCGACCGTCGACGACCTTTATGTCGAACTTGTTGCAACCTTCAATTTGAAGTGTCATATGTGCAGCAACCTTGTTGTTGAGAAAGTTATTGGTCCTGCCCGTATCTATAAGAACGGTGATGGGTTGCTATTTAAGGAGTCCTCCAACTTTCATCATCTACGGGTTGGAGTAATCGGCCAGCGCGTGCACTACATAATCAGCTAGTTGAGGCTCTTCCTCCATGGCTTCATCTTCAAGTTTGAGGTCTTCTTCAGATGGTACGGTGTCCTCATCCTCTACTAGTTCTATGATGAGGAGCCGCCCTCTTTTGCAACAATGTTCTAGACTCCACGGTTCATCACTATATCAACACAACCCCTTGGCTGATCATTCACGAAGCTCATCTCTTGTTAATTTTTTTTGGTGTGGGGGCTCAGATGGCAGTAGAGGGGGCTGAAGGCTTCAACATGGCTGGTCAAGGAGTGACCCTTGTCATTCGTACTTCATGGTTCAATCATTCTTCTTGGATTCTTGCGAAGGAAATCATCGCCATAAGAGTATATGATTATCGTGCTTTTACTTCTCGAATCTTCGGATTTAGGCCCTCAATAAAAGTCCCTAAAAGTTGTTTTTCAGATAAATCCATAGTTTAGTTAGATAAACATGATGGAAGCGACTCACGGCCTGCTCGACATCAGGCCTAAAGGGTCACACACATATGGTGGATGCTTCAGCGAATAGAGGATTGGATGAAGATCTAATTAGTCTATATTCTCATTAGATGAGGCTCTATATTAATGGGCTCCTTAGTTAAGGCCCAATTAGAGATTAAAGGAGATTATTGGATAGAGATCCAATAATGCATGGTTAGTGGGTAATTGGATGAAGATCCAATACCCACTAAGGCAGGAGCCCTAAGGTTTTTGGTGGCTCTTTATAAATAGGAGGGGAGACTCATGGTTGATAGGCTGTAACTCTGGCCTCCCCCTTCCTATTCTCCTCCCTCTCTCTGCACAAGAGTTGCGAGATCAGATTAGAGGAGTTTCGCTGCAGAGATCCATCGTGTGGATACCGCTAGAGAGGAGGATGTTTGACCTCATTTATTCTCTCCATTCGGATTTGGAAATACAGGGATATACGCTCTCCCCAGGTAATCAATCTATCACATGATATGATTTTATCAATTTTTGCAGCTTTCTCGCGACCCAATACTTTACACTACAATTTGATCTGTGTGAAAAACCAGTTTGTTTTGATTTTTGCTATGCGTGGCAAATATTTTATTTTAAACTATTGGGAAACCTCAATAAGAGCATCGCATGCGCAGTGGAAATCAAAACAAAACTGATTTTTCACGTAGATCAAATTATTGTACAAAAGATTGGATCGAGAGAAAGCCGTACAAATCGATAAAATCGTGTCATGTGATAGATTGTTTACCTATGGAGATCGTATATCCCTATATTTCCAGATCCAGATGGAAAAATGAAGAAGGTCAAGCGTCCTCCTCTCTAGCGGTATCTACTTTGTCAACTCTTTTAGCCGGTAACTAGGGAAGCACTACAACTAAGTCTCGAGGCATCTGGTCACCACCTCTGTTTGGCCGTCCATTTGTGGATGATAGGTTGTGCTTATCTTGAGTTGGGTAACCTATAGTTGAAATAATTCGGCCCAAAATTTGCTTGTAAATATCATATCACGATCGCTCACAATTGACATTGGCATCCCATGCAGTTTAACAATATTTTTAGTGAAGTGTTGAGCAATATTGGCAGCGGTATAAGGGTGTCTCACAGCACAGAAATGAGCATATTTCGTTAAGTGATCTACCACCATAAAGATTATACTTTTACCTTGAGATGGTGGCAACCCTTCGATGAAGTCCAAGGAGATGTCAGTCCATGCTGAGTCCTATATACGTAGTGGAATCGCTATCTGACATTAGGTATCATCGACCATACAATATTCCATAAGCGGATCAATCAGTGAACTCATTCTCCAAATGAGCACCTGTACTATATCCTTAGTGTCTCCACATAAGTGGCTATGAGACCAGCCGCCTCCATCATATGGACGGGTATATAGTATACCGGTTTGTCCAGTTATCTCGATGTCCATCTCGAGTAACCTATGACCGAAATTATTTAGGATCTGTATTTAAAGATGAATCGATCTCATTATCGTGATCTCATCACGATCAGATTCCCATTACATAGAACCAAGGACATCATAATATATATGCTACATATAATATAATGTGAGAATATACCAATATTAATCATAAGCAAAAAGATTACGTAGTGTGTCACACGTGCCATCACTCGCGTGATTGGCTTGCAGGGCACCTGTAACTAGTAATCTCCCACTTGACCTAAAGCCAATCACCTATGTGTTTGATCCCTATCAAACCCTTGTGACGCTCAAATACAATCCGAACCAGCGGCTTCGTTAGTGGATCTGCAATGTTATCTTCGGATGAAACTTTTTCCATTGCTATATCTTTATGGGCTATGATCTCTCTTATCTGATGGAACCTCATCAGAACATGCTTAGACTTCTAATGAGACCTGGGTTCCTTCGCTTGAGTTATCGCCCCATTGTTATCGCAGTATATGAGAATTGGTTCTACACTGCTTGGTACGACTCCCAAAATCTTTGATGAACATCTTCATCTATACCCCTTCCTTTGCTACTTCTGCTATAGTAATGTATTCCGCCTCTATGGTCGAGTCGGCAGTAGTATCTTGCTTGGAACTCTTCCAGCATACTGCTCCTCCATTCATGGTGAAAACATACCCTGAATTTGACTTGCTATCATCAATGTCAGACTGAAAACTTGAGTCTGTGTAGCCCTCAACCTGGGGGCTACCTCCTCTATATACTAGTAAAAGATCCTTAGTCCTTCTCAAGTACTTAAGGATACACTTCACTGCCTTCCAGTGTTGTAAACCTGGATCTGCCTGATACCTGCTCGTGACACTTAGAGCATGTGCTATATCAGGCCTAGTACATAGCATCTCATACATGATAGATCATATCACTAAGACATAAGGTATCTTATCCATGTTTAACCTTTCTTCAGGAGTCTTTGGAAACATACTCCTAGAAAGTGATATTCCATATCTCATCGGTATGAGACCTCTCTTGAAATTTTTTATGTCAAACCTTTTGACAATGGAGCTATGTACCTAGACTAGGACAAACCAAGCATCCTTTTGGATCTATCTCTATAGATTCTGATCTCCAAAATATAGGATGCTACCCCTAAGTCTTTCATGGAGAAGTTTTTAGATAGTCAAGCCTTTACTGTGGAGAGCAATCCTACATCATTCCCAATGATTTAGATGTCATCCACATATAGACCAAGAAGGTGATATCACTTCCACTTACCTTCCTATACACACAAGGCTCATCTTCATTCTTAATGAAGTCATAAGATTTGATCACCTCATCAAATCTTGTGTTCCAACTCAGGAAGCTTGCTTCAATCCATAAATGGACCTAAGCAACCTACACACTTTATCTAGACTCTCTTTGGATACAAACCCCTCTGGTTGTATCATATAGACCTCTTCGAGGTTGCCATTGAGGAATACCGTTTTGACATCCATCTGCCAGATCTCATAGTCATAGTGTGCTGCAATGGCCAAAATAATTCAAATGGACTTAAGCATGGCTACAGGTGAAAAGGTTTCGTCATAGTCAACTCCTTATCTTTGACGATATCCTTTAGCTACCAGCATTGCTTTATAAGTCTCTACCTTTCCATCTACTCCGATCTTCTTCTTGAAGATCCATTTGCAGCCGATAGGTATAATACTCTCAAGTGCATCCACAAGGTTTGAAACCTTGTTAGAGTACATGGAATCCATCTCAGAATTCATGGCTTCTTGCCACTTCCCAGAGTCTATACTCATAATAGCCTCCTCGTAGGTCTAAGGATCAACATCTTTCAAAAGGGTGAGATACTCTACTAGACCTACGTAAAGTTGGAACTTATGTGTTAGGTACCTGAACAGACTCTGGCTTTGGAATGGTGCTTGAGCTAGGTTCTCCAACCTCGCTTAATTCTATCTCACTCCCACTGTTTCCACCAAGAATGTGTTCCTTCTTAAGGAACACAACTCTCTTGGCAACAAAGACCTTTCGGTCCTCGGGATGATAGAAATAATACCCATAAGTTTCCTTTGGATATCCCATGAATGTGCACCATTCTGTCCTTGATTCCAACTTATCGGGGTTGTGTCTTCTAACGTGGGCAGGAGAACCCTCAAATCTTAGCAATCTGAAGATCAGGCTTCTTTTCTTTCCATATCTCATATGGTGTAGACACTACCGACTTTGATGGAACTCTGTTCAGAAGGTAAGTTGCAGTCTCTAGGGCGTACCCCTAGAATGAAATGGGTAGGTTAGCGAAACTCATCATGGATCACACCATGTCTAACAGCGTGCGATTCCTCCTTTCTGATACACCATTGAGTTGAGGTGTATAAGGAGGTGTCCATTGGGATATAATCCCATTGTCCTTGAGGAAATGGGTAAACTCCATACTTAAGTACTCTCCTCCTTGATCTGATCGAAGAGTCTTAATATTCTTTCCAATTTGGTTCTCTATCTCATTCTTCTATTTGTTGAATTTCTCGAAGGCCTCAGATTTGTACTTCATTAAGTACACGTATCCATACCTAGAGAAATCATCAGTGAATGTAATGAAGTATGAGTAACCACCTATAGCTTGAGTCGACATGGGACCACATACATCACTATGTATAGTTCCAATAACTCGGTGGCTCTCGCTCCAGTTCCACTAAAATGAGAGTTGATCACCTTCCCACGAAGGCAAGGTTCACAAGTTGCATATGTTTTATAGTCAAATGGATCTAAGTATCCAGCTTTCAACAACATTTGAATCCTTCCCTCATGTATATGACCTAGTCTACAATGTCATAGGTATGCATTATTCACCTCATCTCTTTTCCTCTTAGAGTCCATCAACATAGGGTCTCATCTAATGAGAATGGGGGCTAATTGGATTTCATCCAATCCTCTATTCGCTGAAGCAGCCACCATATGTGTGTGACCCTCTAGGCCTGATACCGAGCTGGCTGTGAGTCACTCCCATAAGAACTCCTTCTGATATAGTGAATTATCATCTCAATAATAATTCACTCGACTCATCGACTATAGATGTACTAGGCCACTACGCCATAGTCCCCAAACGGTATAGGGGGATCGAATCTATCAGACCTGTTTGTCCATAGTTACCATGTATCTATAATCCCTCATCCAACTAATATCTCAGAGACCGTATATTGGATATGGTACTATCAGGTCATATATAGAATCAGTTTGTCTTGCTCTAATCGGATTCTACCGGAGAACTCCTTCTCTCTCAATCTAAATGACCCTAGCTAGGGATTTGTCTGAGCAAGCACATATGGGATATTCCTCTCGTGATACCGAGAGTGGATGATCCTCTATTGACACTCAATTACCTTCGTAAGGTTGGCTACCAATCCCGATAACCAACTGTACTAGATCTAGAGCTTTCCAAACCTATAAGTCTGACATCAAAGAAAGGAGTACTCATACAAGGCATCCTTAGTGTCTCTAGTCCAAGGACCAGATACAGACTTGGGACTGTGGAATCGCTGTTTGACATTAGGTATCATTGACCATACAGCATTCCATAAGTGAATCAATCATTGAACTCATTCTCCAAATGAGCACCTGTACTGTATCCTTAGTGTCTCCACACAAGTGCCTATGAGATCAGTCGCCTCCATCATATGGACGAGTATATAGTACACCGGTCTGTCCGGTTATCTCGATGTCCCTCTTGAGTAACCTATGACCGGGATTATTTAGGATCTGTGTTTAAAGATGAATTAATCTCATTATCGTGATCTCATCACGATCCGATTCCCATTACACAGAACCAAGGACATCACAATATATATGCTACATATAATATAATATGAGAATATGCCAATATTAATCATAAACAAAAAGATTACGTAGTGTGTCACACGTGCCATCACTCGCGTGATTGGCTTGTAGGGCACCTGTAACTAGCAGTCTCCAAGTGGAGGATGGCAGCGATGGTGGAGGAAGAAGATGGTAGTTGCAATGTCGGTTGCGGTCCTTCGATGATTCTGTAATGTTGATGCTGCAATGTCGTCGAGACTATGATTTTTTAAGCGGCTGATATCTATCGGAAGATGGTAGCCAAGAAATCTGAGTCAGAAGGTAGCAACGATGATGGAGGAAGAAGAGGGCAGCAACAACATCGGCTGTGGTTGCGCTGCGACTTTGTGGCTGCAAGTGGCATCGGTTGCAGCAAGGGTGCGGCTGGAATAGGAGGAAGATGGGTATCAGTGTGATGACTGTTGCGGAGGAGTGAGAGATGGTTGCTGTCGTGTTCAATTTGTTGCTGGCCACGATCAAGATAGTTGGCAGCGAACGATTGTTGTGTGCTATGATGTAAATAGATTACAGCGAAAGATTGCTGTTGGTAGCTTTTTGCCACAAGGATCGTAGCTGGCTACAATCAAGGAGGATGGCCATGAGAGGTCACTATTGGCAGCATTGAGCAGTGAAGATGCATGCTGCTGTTGAAGGGATAAGAGAGATTGGGTGGCTGAAAGGTTGGTGGACCGAAGGCTACGATTTTTTGGTACGATTTGAGGCTACGGTGTTGTGGAGTTTTGGCTATGAATTGGTGTATTTTTAGGACTGTGATAGTAGTAGATGAAGTCTAGGAAAAAGGGTTTTGGATCTGGGATAGATGGCAGCAAAGGTTTGATATGGATCGATAAGGGTTTGATGCAATAGGTGCTGGTTGTAAGAGGCTACGATTTTAGGTTATTTTGTGGCTGATTTGGGTATAGTTTTGGCTGTGGTTTGGTAGGGTTTTGGGGCTGTGATGGTAGAGGGTGAAGGTTAGGGAAAGATGGTTTCAGATCTAGAAGAGATGGCAGTGCTACGGTGTTGTGGAGTTTTGGCTATGAATTGGTGTATTTTTAGGACTGTGATAGTAGTAGATGAAGTCTAGGAAAAAGGGTTTTGGATCTGGGATAGATGGCAGCAAAGGTTTGATATGGATCGATAAGGGTTTGATGCAATAGGTGCTGGTTGTAAGAGGCTACGATTTTAGGTTATTTTGTGGCTGATTTGGGTATAGTTTTGGCTGTGGTTTGGTAGGGTTTTGGGGCTGTGATGGTAGAGGGTGAAGGTTAGGGAAAGATGGTTTCAGATCTAGAAGAGATGGCAGTGAAGGTTTGATAGAATTTGACAAAGTTCGCTACAACGTATGCTGCCTTGCAAAAGCGGAATTGTCGTCAAAGAAACATCAATTTCTCAATGAAAATTCCAGCCAAAAATTGTGAACTTTGGGGCTGCGGTGTTAGGGGATGAAGATGAGGAAAAGAGAGTTTCAAATCTGGAAAAGATGGCAATGAATCTGATAATGTTTCGATGAAAGATCACTGCGGCATACGCTGTACTACCGAACAGAATTCCCGTCAAAGAAGCAGCAGTTTCTCGACGTTAATTCCAGCAAAAATCTGAGAAATTTATGGAGAATTTGAATATTAGAATCTCAGTTTAGATGGTGGTAGTAATAGTAATTTAGAACAAGAAAAGTTTGGCAGCATAATGGTAGGAAAATTGTTGCAAACAAGATCGCAGAATTCTCGTCATAAAATTTCAGCACTGCGTGACAAAGAATTACAGCACTATAATTCTGGTTTCAGAAAGAATTTTTCCCAGAGATCAATCTTAGATGAAAACTAAGATGATCTATGAAATTGTGTAAAAGTTTCAGCCAAAAAGGATAAACAAAAGTTTGGTTTCAAGAGGCCAACAAGCGGAAGGCAGATTCATTATCATAAAATTCCAGCACTGCATGATGATGAAAGAAGGCACAATAAAACTGGTTCCAGAAGGAAATATTTCCAGACATTAATCTCAGATGAAAGCTAAGTTGATTTATGGGATTGAATAAAAATTTCAGGCAAAAAGGAGAAGAAATAAACCAGTTTCAAGAGGCAAATAGGTGGCTGAAAATTTCTACAGTGATTCGCCTTCACAACAATGATAACGTTTACGACGAACGAAATTTGCACTGGATAAAATTTGAGAAAATTCTTCAACATGTAAGGTAAAGGATCTTGCAGTATTGAAGAGGTATGGGTGATAAAAATATATCAGATTTCTATATGTTGATGCAGAGGACAGTAGTAGATTGATGGATCTGCGGCTTGGTGGGCGACGATGGATGAAGGCGACATCAAAAGCAATTATGGAAATTGCTTGGAAGATGGAGGTGGTAGAGATGGCTATAGGGTAGTAGGAATGCGACTCTAATATCTGATGGTAGAACCATAGATGGAGCTCTATAGATTTTGATTTTTGAGGGGGATCAACTCTTGGAACGCTATAGGGCTTCCTCCCTCATAGTAGTTGGCCATATGGCTACATTTTTAAAGGATGTGGAGGCTACATGCTTATATAGGGCTCCAAGCCCTAACCCTAGGGGGGTGCTTCCTAAGTGAATTCTTCCTTTTGCCTCTCCTATAGCTACCATGAATAAATAAAGAGGGCGGCAACCTAAGTGGCTACACAAGCCATGCCCCTCTGCTAGAAACCCTAGCTGACCAACCCAGTAAGGAGGGTGACGGCTATGGAGCCCTAAGGTCCCAAATTAAACCCTAGCCACACTTATTTATAGGATAGAAGTGACTAGGTGGGTGATAAGACTCTAGCAGGGTTGAGTCCTAATCATCTCAGTACTAGTCAATAAAAAACCCTGCTAGATTATAATAAAGCCACTCCTATCGTATAAAGGAGTATGACTAGGGTTTAGATTAGCCCTTAGGGCTTAGTGGCAGTCGCCCCCCTTACTGGGCTGGTCGGCCAGGGTTTCCCCCTGCTTAGGTCGACTATAGAGACAACCTAACCACCCCCTATTCCTATTAAGGTAGGTCGGCTATAAGAGGGGCAAAGGGATAATTTTACTTAGGCAAGCACCCCCTTAGGTTAGGTTTTGATCCCTATTTAAAGATGTAGCCACCCCCCTCTTGAAGCAAGCAATTATCAATTTTATTTCAGCCTTGTGCTGACTCAAGGAGGGAGGAACCCCTACAGCGTTCTAAGGGTTGATCCCCCTCAAGGGTCAAAATCTATAGAGTTTCATCTATGGTTCTATCATTTGGTATCAGAGCCATATTCCTACTGCCCTGTAGCCATCATCCATGCCTCCATCTTCCAAGCAATTCTCACAATTGCTTTTGACGTTGCCTCCATCCACCGTCGCCCACCAAGCCACAGATCCATCTATTTGTTGCCGCCCCCTGCGTGATCTAGAAATCTGGTATATTTTTATCATCCATGTCTCTTGAATATTGCAAGATTTCTTACTTTACACAATGATTTTTCCAAATTTTATCCACTACAAATTTTGTTTGTTGCAAACGTTATCATTGTTGCGAAGGTGAAACGTTGCAAAAATTTTTAGCCGCTTATTTGCTTCTTGAAACTGATTCATTTCTTCTCTTTTCTAGCCGAAATTTTTACACAATTCTAAAGATCAACTTGGCTTTCATCTGGGATTAATTTTTGGAAAAAAAATCCTTCTGGAATCGGTTTTCTTGTGCAATCTTTCACCATCACATAGTACTAGAATTTTACGACGAAGGATCTCCCTTCATCTTTTTCCCTATTTCCCTACTGTTATGTTGCCAAAATTTCGTCAAACTTTTTACTGGTATTAACAACATCTGAACCAAGGGTTTCTATATAATTTCCTTGAACTTTTCATCATTTCTCCGACATAAAATCTATTCGACAGGACAGCATATCGTAGCACCTTTTTTCGCCGAACTCTATCATATTTGAGTGCTATTTTTTGTTAGATTTTGGACTCTCTTTTCCTCATCTCCAAACCCAACCATCCTCACCAAAGACCCTACCAAACCTTACCCTAAACCGAACCCAAACAACCACCCAAATAAGCCCTAAACCGCATCCTACTCCCATCCAAACCGATTCACCTTCCAACCGGCTACCCCCTTCTCCAAAATGCTCACGCCACTAACCCGACAACAGAAAAAGACCTCAATATTACAAATTTAGAGGTGTATACTATGGCATCAGAGGAGGCTATCAATACAAAGTTTGAAGCCTTTGAAAACCGCATGGAAAAGAATATGCGATCCCTTTTTGTCGAATTTAGCATTGGCCGATCGTTGAGCCCGAGGAAATCACAGCAAGGAGAAACTTCAGATCGGCGAGATGATCCTCAAGAATGTGGCCACTTCATCTCTGATCCCAACAATCCATGCATAAAGGTTGACTTCCCTAGATGGGAAGAAGGAGACCTGATCGGATGGATCTCGCGCGCGAAGCGCTATTTTTGGTTCTACCAAACCGCCGATGCCACACGGGTGGAGATTGCTGTCATCCACCTCGAGGGAGATACTATTCAGTGGTTTAATTAGTTTGAGCACACCCATGGAGGACTCTCTTGGCAGTGATTTAAGGAAGGACTACTGAACCGCTTCAGACCAACCGATTTCGACAACATCGACGGACAATTGGCAAAGATTCGTCAAACCTCCACAATACAAGAATACCAAATAAGGTTTGAACGTTTATATAATCAAACTATAGATTGGTCTGAAAAATAACTTTTAGGGACTTTCATCGAGGGCCTAAAGCCGGAGATTCGAGGAGAAGTAAAGTTGTAACAACCGTACACTCTTATGACAGCGATTTCCTTTGCGCGTATTCAAGAAGAACGATTGAACCAAGAGGCATGAAGGACAAGGGTCGCTCCCTGAGTAGCCATGTCGAGGCCTATAGCCCCCTCTACTACCATCTGAGCCCCCGCACCAAAAAAATTGATGAGGAATGAGCTTCGTGAATGATTGGCCAAAGGATTATGTAGGCACTGTGATGAACCATGGAGCCGAGAACATCATTGCAAAAAGGGCCAGCTCCTTGTGATTGAACCAATGGAGGATGTAGACAATGAACCATCTGAAGAAGCCCTTGAACTTGAAGAAGAAGTCATGGAGGAAGAGTTCCAACTGGCGACTATGCAGTGCACGCATTGGCCGGCTACTCCAACCCACAGACGATGAAAGTTGGAGGACTTCTAAAATAGCAACCCATCACTGTTCTCATCGACACGGGCATCACAAATAAATTCCTCAAAAGTAAGGTTGCTGCACATTTAACACTTCAAATCGAAGGTTACAACAAGTTCGACGTAAAGGTCGCCGACAACCGAACCCTCAATTGCGACCAATGGTGCCCGCGGGTGAAACTACTCCTCTAAGACCAAGAAGTGGCAGTTGATTTCTTCCTCCTACCCATCAATGATTATGAAGCCATACTCGGGAATGAATGGCTCACAAGTCTAGGTGATATCTCCTGGAATTTTTCTAAATTAATCATGAAATTTTATTGCAAAGGGAGACAGGTCACGTTACGAGGCAAGCGCGGGAGCCATATTTCCACCGTTTCGTCGGAACGAATGGAAAAAGTTTTGCACAAAGCACATAGTGGATTCTTGATGCATATCCAGCAGCCATCTAAGGGGGAGAACATACAAAACACAGATCCTAAGCTTGCCCTCTTGCTAGACAAATTAGCGGATGTTTTTACGGAGCTGCGCAGGCTGCCCCCTAATCGATCGCATGACCACCACATTCCTATTTTGCCAAGCAAACCTCCAGCAAATTTGTGACCATACTGATATCCTCACTTGCAGAAGGATAAGATCGAGAATATTATTAAAGAGATGTTTGACACTGGGGTGATTCGACCAAGTTGCAGCCCTTACTCGTCACCGATGTTGCTAGTGCACTAGAAGGATGATATATGGCAGATATGCGTTGACTACCGGGCCCTAAACGCCATCACCATCAACGAAAAATATCCTATTCCAATCGTAGATGAACTCTTCGATGAATTAAAAGGAGCCTGAGTCTTCACTAAATTGGATCTCTGATCCGGATACCATCAGATTCGGGTATGCACCGAAGATATTCCAAAAACTGCATTTCTCATGCATAACGGCCACTACGAGTTTTTGGTAATGCCTTTCGGACTTACAAATGCTCCTTCTACCTTTCAAAGCTTGATGAATAACATCTTCCAAAGGTTTCTATGTAAGTTCGTATAGATATTCTTTGATGATATTCTCATTTATAGCCCTACGCTCGATATATATTTTGAGCACTTATGAACTGTTCTAACTATTCTTCGAAAGAATACTCTTTATGTTAAACAGTCAAAGTGTAGCTTCTTACAGCATAAAGTGGAGTATCTAGGGCACATTATATCAGAGGATGGAGTGGTAGTAGACCTAACAAAGATCGAGGCAAGACAAGGATGGCCGAGACCTACAAACATAAAATCACTACGCGGCTTCCTTGGACTCACTAGCTACTAGCAGAAGTTCATGAAAGATTATGGCAAAATTAGTGCCCCACTCATGTCCCTACTCAAGAAGGACTCCTTTTCGTGGTTGGATCATGCCTCTGCAGCCTTTGAAAGACTCAAGGGTGCCATGACGATGACGCTGGTCCTATCATTACCCGATTTCAGTCAAACTTTCGTGATTGAGGCCAACATGTCTGGAATTTGAATTAGGGCTGTTCTGATGCAAGATGGCCGACCCCTTGCCTACACCAGTAAAGCTTTATCTCATTCACATTTTAAAATATCAGTGTATGATAAAGAAATGCTTGCCATTGTACACGCAGTCACAAAGTGGAGACCATACTTGATCGACCGGAGCTTCCAGATTAAGGCCAACCATTGAAGTTTTAAATATTTTTTAGAGCAGAAAACATCCTCCCCGGAGCAGCAACGATGGGTAACTAAATTCTTGGCTTTGATTATGAAATTACTTACCGAAAAGGAAAAGAGAATGCTATTGCAAATGCCCTATCTCGGCAACTGGGACAAGCCGAAATTTCAGCCATCTCCCTTCCCTCCACCGACTTCCTTGACAACACTAGGGAGGAATAGAGGAAGGATCCAAAAGCCCGAGCCATCATAGAAAAGTTGGAGAAGGACCCTGGGTCCATGTGTCACTACTCCTGGGATTTGAAGGACTTGTGCTATAAAGATTGAATTATTATTGTTCATTCTTTCCCTTGCATTCAAATTATTTTGCATAAGATACATTCTTGACCCTTAGTAGGGCACTCTAGATTTCTGAGAACTTATAAAAGGGTGAAGCAAAACTTCGTTTGGAAGGACATGAAAAAATTAATTTATGATTATGTATCCAAATGTGATGTATGTCAACAGTAGAAAGGCGAAATAGTGGTAAGTCCGGGGAAACTATAGCCACTACCTATATCGGACTTACCATGAACCGACATTTCTATGGATTTCATCGAGGGGCTACCACTATCCCAAGGTAAAAAGCATAATCTTTGTGGTGGTAGATCGCCTAACCAAGTATGCTCACTTCTGCGCTGTGAAACATCCCTATACTACTGCTAATATTGCTCAACTTTTTATGGAACATATAGTAAATCTGTATGGGAAGACAAGGTCAATTGTGGGCGACCGTGACAGGGTATTCATAAGTAAATTTTGGATAGAATACAGGGCACCCAGTTGAAGATGAGCATAGCCTATCTTTCCTAGACAGACGGTCAAACAGAAGTGGTGAACATATGCCTCGAGACATACCTATCGTACTTCACTAGTGATTAGCCCAAAGAGTGGACCAAGTGGCTTCCTTGGGCTAAATGGTGGTACAACATGACATTTCATTCATCAACTAAATGTACCCCTTTTGAGGCATCGTATGGTCGACCGACCCCAGTAATACCTAGATATATGCTTGGTTTGGCCAAAGTAGATCAGGTTGACCAAAATTTGATTAACAAGGACAAACTACTGTAGCTGCTGAAAGATAACTTAAATGCCACTCAAGCCCGCATAAAGCAACAAGCAGACAACTACCGGAGTGAGCAGGAATTCACAATGGCAGATTGGGTCTACCTTCGGCTCCAGCCATACAAGCAGCTATCAATCAACACAAGAGCATCAATGAAGCTGTCTCCATAATTTTATGGATCATACAAGATCTTAGAGTGCAGTGAGGTGATATATTATGGATTTCGTATAAGTATATTTTGTATGTAATAAAATATTATCAATGAATCTGATTTGATGTATCATATAAAAGCTTTAAATGACGTCTAACTTTTAGGGTTTTTAGAATGTTAAGTTTAGTATATGATGATATGAATTTGGTGTAAATGGTTGGTTTTATGATTATATAGATTCTCATATTGGTGAATTTATAAGTGTGGTTATTATAAACTGCACAGGGAGAATTGATGATTTATATTATTATTGATTTAAGATAGGTTCACGCCTCTAGAATGCAATAATTTCGGAGGCGTGACAAAGGTGGTATCAGATCATAATTTGTGGCTTCGTAGAATTACTGAGATATTTGATATATTTGAAGTGCAAAGTATATTGAGGCTTAGTTAATTATATAGTGATCGATGAAATTTTTTTTTGATATCATTTAGGAGTATAAGATAACGAGGACATCTAGTTCTACTGCTTCATTTTCTTTTAATTAATTGAGTGAGATAAAAAGATTGATCAGGGATACCAAATCAGAATTAACTAAGAATATAATAATTTAGGAAGCTTAGTCCTTGTTTCGGGAGTAAATATGATCTAATATGGGTAGAATAATAAATGATATGAATGAAGAAAATATTTAATATCTTAAATTGCCCTGATGATCCAAAGATTTCTTTTGCCACTTATATATAGGAAGGAGAGGCTGAGTCCTAATGGGGAACAACAAAAAGAATTTCTAGAGATTAGGGATTGGAATGGCATTGACAAATTACCAACAAATATAAGAGAGAAAATGAATCAGAAAGTAATAACAAAAGAGTCGAGATATCGAGATTTAGGAAAGGAAAGTCACCACAAAAGACTCAATTATATGTAAAATACGGATTAAATCATAAAAGAAGTCAATATTTTTGGGTGAGTAGAGCTTGTTTTATATGAGGGAAGCTGGATCATAAAGTAAAAGATTACCCATTGAATAAGAAGAAAAAACCACTATCCCCTAGATCCTCGGCCCATGCCAAAGTGTAAGCTATCACTGAACAGGATATTAGAGCTTCTAAATCAGTGGTTGAAGGTATTATTCATGTTTCTAATAGAAATGCAAAAATTTTATTTGACCCGGATTCAAATATATCATTTGTATCTTAATGTTTTACTTGCCACTTGCGCATTCAATCTAGACCACTAGATTATATGCTATATGTAAACTATATTTATTGGGAATTCTTTAACTACAAATTTGATTTATCAATCTCGTTTGATTTCTATTGGAGAACATGAATTTCTTACTGATTTGATAATCTTAGAGATCTAAAATTTTGATATTATAATTGGCATGGATTGACTATCTTCTTGTCATGTCAAGTAAAGGTTGTTCTACAAAAACGATCGCTTTTTGTATACTAGATTTAGCCCATCTTTTATTTCAGGGATATTAGGCATGATTCACCTCCTTGCTTGATATCAACACTTTAAATTGATTGCCTTATATAGAAGGGCTATTATTGCTATCCTATATATGTACAGGAGTCTTAGATCAGGTAACTAATCTAAAAGAAATTCCTTCGGTTAGAGAGTTTCTTGATTGTGTTCTCAGATAACTTGCTTGGATTACCTCCAAATAGAGAGGGTGACATTACTATTGATTTGATCTTGAGGTAACCAAAATATTTAAGCCTCCCTATCGAATGGCACCACTCGAATTAGTGAAATTAAAGAAGCAATTACAAGAACTATTGGATAAGATTTTCATTCGACTTAACATCTCACCATGGGGTGCTCCGATACTGTTAGTTAAGAAGAATGATAGAACATTGAGGCTTTGTATCGATTATAGACAGTTGGATCAGGTGACCATCAAAAATAAGTATCCACTACCCAGAATTGATGATTTATTTGATCAATTACAAGGTGCATAAGTATTCTCCAAGATTGATTTGAGGTTGGGTTATACGATTAATTGAAGATCAAGAAAGAAGATATTTGAAAAAAAAAAATCTTTTAAAACTCGATATGATCACCATGAATTCTTAGTTATGCTTTTTGGCTCGACTAATGCACCATCAGCTTTTATGGAACTGATGAATACGATATTTTAGCTATTTTTTGAATGACTATATAATTGTATTCATTGATGGCATATTAGTATACTCGAGGAGTAATCAGGAGCATGAGGAACACTTAAGAAGAGTATTGTCCATACTAAGGGAAAAGAAGTTATATGCAAAGTTCAGCAAATATGAGTTCTGGCTTAATAAAGTTACTTTCTTAGGCCATGTGATTTTAGGTAAGGGCATCTTTTTGTTGACCCAAAGAAAGTGAAAATGGTAATTAGATGAGAAGTACTAATGAATGTAATATAAGTTAGAAGTTTCTCGAGCATAACTGGTTATTACAGGAGATTCATGGAGGGATTCTAATTCTCTCGGATTGCTAGTCTAGTTTTGAAGCAATGGAGGTTATTGGAAAAAAATTGTGATTTGAATGTTATTAGGAAAGTACAAAACTTCATAAAATTGATGGCCTATTGAGATTTAGAGATAGATTATTATTAGGACCCTAGCTGAGTCGGGTCCTATCAATTGAGTCGAGTCCTTAGATTGGGCCTTGTTGGCCAATCTAGACTTGACATTATGTCAGCTAGGAGAAGATTTGACTCTATTGTAATAAATCAGTCGAAATCCTAGTAGGGTTAGGATTCGGCTGAATTGGAGTCGGAGTTGGATTCTGGTTGGAGCCAACCAAGTCAAGCTTGTAATCAACCCAATTGGCAACCTATCTTGATGAAGGGAAGTTGGCTAGGGTTGAGTTCCTTCTAGGGTTATTAGAGATGAGGAGTTTCATTTAGTTAGGACTCTCTCTAGGGCTAATTAGGAGTTAAATTAGTAGTTGGAGTCTTAGTTTACATAAAGTAGTTGAGTTGGTTAGGAGATGATTAGGTGTTGGAGTCTTTTGAGTAGGAATCCTATTAGAAGTTAGGGTATAGAAACCTCAGCCCTCTTTTCATCATCAATATATCAATATCTTGTCAGTCATTGTGTAGAAAATCAAGGAGAGAGGAAGCCCTATAGAGTTCAAAGGAGGTCGATCCCCTATAGAAATCAACCCAAGCTTAGAATCCGTAAGGGTTCTAACACTTGGTATCAGAGCAACGTTCTTGGTGTCTCGCTGCCCTTCTATAGCCACCCATCATCCTTCCATAGTCGCCCATGCAATTCCTACAATTTCTTAGATCGTCGCCGAATTTCATCGTCATCTCCACCACTGCAGATCACCTTTTGATCTCCCTGAGAATTACATCAGGTTCTGGTTTTTTACCTTACTGATGCTACAATTTAGTTATCCTTAACCCAAAAAATAAAAAAAAAAGTGTTCCTATCTCACTGCATAAACTCTTCGTCATAAAGTTGCCATCTTTACAATAAAAGTTATGCTACAGAATTTAGCCACATACCACTGCCTGTTTTTGATCTTGTTGTCGTAGTTTTTTTGACCAATCTTCTATGAGTTTTTTACAATAGCTTTGACACTCCTTAACAACATATTTCCTTTTGGTTTCATGAAAAATTGTCGATATAAATCATTGATCTTTTATGTCCAAACTGCTGGATCTTTGACCTAAAATTCTACTGCAGCACCTTCTCGTATTCCTTGATCTAGCCGAATTCCTTGCTGTTGTATTCTTTCACAAATTTTTTGTTTCCCTTACTAGCATATTCCCCTTGAGTTTTGCTCAAATCCTTGTCACAAACTACTAGAAAAAATTACATCTACCCTACTGAATTTTTTTGATGAAAAATTTTATTGTTGTACCTTTTATTGTTTTTCTTCTCGCAACCCACCAAAACCCTACCATTCTTGCTACCACCACCCATGTCGTCACTAAGGCACCCCTCTAGCCTTAAGATGCAGCCATCGTAGCCTTTTTTGAATTTTTAAGCTGGCCCAAATAGCAGCATAAAATCGTAGCCAAAACAGCCGCCTACTAATTTGTTGCCATGTTTTTGCCGAAAACTCGATGCCATATTTTATTGTCATATCCTCTTCAATACTTTGCATTGATCTAACTTTAGTCATCATCTATTTTTTGCTATCAAAACCATCCCAAAACCCTTAGCATGATGCTGCATCATTACCCTTCAGCATATCTTGCAGCACCAAAACCCGAACCTTGTCAAATTGGTTGCTGCCCCCCAACAGCAACCCTAAACCTCAATTCCCAGCCTCAAACCACTACCACAAAAATCCTTCGTAGCCTCTACAATACCCTCAAACTGCAGCACCAACAACAACCTAAACCTTAAGCTATCTACCCTAAACCACAACCTTGATCTATCATCCTTTTGGTCACCCATCCCTACCAAACTGGTTGCTGCCATCAACAACAATCCTAAGCCACCCTTCTAACCCTAAACATCTGTCACCAAACCCCTATAGTAGCTCTAAACCATAGCCCCAATAGTAGCCAAAAATAGTAACCTATTAGCCCCAAACCGTAGCCATCTACCCTTGATCCGCCATTGATCTTATCTTCCGCTGCCATCAAACCTTCCACCACCCTATGCCCTTGACCCATCAATAGAAAAAAGACAGAAACATCTCAGATCTAAAGGCATATGCAGTGGTATTTCAAGACTTGATGGATGTCAAGTTGGAGGTGCTTGAATCATGGTTTGAATCACGCATGGAGGATAGATTGTGCGCTCTCTTCGCAGAATTCATAATTGGTAGATCTCCAAGCTCTGCAAAATTGCAGCAAGGTAAAAGTTTAGAGTGGCCTCCCAAAAAAGAAGCGCAAGACACTGATTTGATGCAACCATGCATGAGAGTGGACTTCCCTTGATGGGAAGAGGGAGACGCGACAGGATGTCTTTCGCGCGTCGAACGTTTCTTCCGCTATCACCGAACACCGGAGGCTTCCATGGTGGACATCGCTGCCATCCACCTTGAAGTAGATGCTATAAGGTGTTATAATTGTTTTGAATACACCCATGGAGTCCCCACATGGAGGTAATTCAAGAGCGGGCGGCTACTCCATTTCGGACCATCGGAATACAAGAACACAAATGGCCAACTCATGAAGATTCGCCAAACCTTAACCATGCAAAAATATCAAATCAGATTTGAGCATCTTTCAAATCAAACTCATGATTGGTCTAACAAATAATTATTGGGGACATTCATTAAAGGACTCAAGCCGGAAATAAGAGAAGAAGTTAAAGCGCGACAACCCCGTACCGTGATGGTCGCTATCTCCTTCGCCCGAATCCAAGAGGAGCGGCTCAACCAAGATGCACAAAGGATGAGGACCACTCTTAGATCAACAACATAAAACCTTCAGCACCCCCTTGCTCCCAGCCATCCTTCATTGCAATTGACGAGAGAAGAACGTCGCGACAGATCGACGAAGGGCCTTTGTTGGCATTGCAATTAACTTTGGAGCTGCAACCATCGCTGCGAAAAGGAGAAGCTTCCCATGATAGAACCTATTGAAGAATCTGAAGAAGAGGACCTTGAACCTAAGGAGAGAACATGAAGGAGGACCCGCAGCCAGCCGATTGCATGACTCACGCTCAAGCCGGCCATGCGAACTCGCAAGCAATGAAAGTTGAAGAATCTCTTAAGCAACTGCCCGTTACCATCTTCATCGAGACCAGAGGCACCAACAACCATATGAACAACATGGTTGCTACCCAATTGATGCTCCAAAATGAATATTGTAGTAGGTTCGATGTTGAGGCAGCCGACGGTCGAATTTTGAAGTGCGATCGAAGATGTCCGCATGTGAAATTATTGCTGCTGGACCACGAAGTAAATGCTAATTTTTTCCTCCTCCCTCTTGATGATTATGAGGCCATTCTCGACATCAAATGGCTAACTATGTTAGCTGTTTATTAGAATTTTTTCAAATTTTTTATGAAAATTTTCAGCCATGGGAAAGAGGTGATCCTATGTGGAAAATGCGGGAGCAACGTGATGACGATTTCAATGCAACGAATGGAGAGAGTCTTGCATAAATTGAACAATAGCCTCCTAATGCAACTCCAGCAGTGACATATGATGGAGCCAATAAAAATTGAAGACCCAAACTTTCTCCAATTGCTTGCTGAATTTTCAGACATCTTCGTTGAACTATGCATCCTACCTCCTACTCGACGGCATGACCATCGAATTCCGATTCTCCCGGGCAAACCAACAACAAACACTTGGTAGTATCATTATCCTTACCTTCAAAAAGCTAAAATATAGAGGATTGAAAATAAGATGCTTGAAACATGGGTCGTTTGGCCAAGTTGCAGCCCCTACTCTTCATCGATGCTAGCTTTACCCGACTTCAATAAAGTGTTTATGATTAAAGCATCGGGAGTTAGAATTTATCTTATCCACATGCAAGATGGTCGACCCCTAATATGCATTGAGGCTCTCCCTATGCTTCACACAATGCTTTTGATCTATAAGGGGATACTAATTGCTACTGAATTTGAAGTTTGGCATGATATAGGTCAACAACACGAAGGAGAGATAAAAATAGACTGAGTAAAATTGCAGCTCCTATCCATCTTAGATTTAGAACGGGCTCACACCACTGGGTACCTTATCAAAGAGCAATCATTATTCCATAAGAAAGCTCGGTTACTATTAAAGAACAACTAAGTGGTAGCCCATGCAAGAAATAAACAACCCCCCGACAAATATCAGAGCAGAAGAAAGTTTGATATTGAAGATCAAGTTTCCCTTTATCTCTAGCCCTACCAGTAGGAAATTCGAGCCTCAAGGAAGTGGTTCCCTTACTACTTTGGCCCTTACAAAATTAGAGATCACATTAGAACCATGACTTATGGATCAGATCGGTGGATCAATTCAAAAATACAATTGATCCTCCAAGTATCTCATCGTAAATGAAAATTTAGAGAGGATGACGTAGCCCAGGTCCACCCACCTGATATTCTGACTGATGAGGGGCCGAGGTTCAGTTGATGATTGCATAGGATCGTGACGCATCACCTTCTACACACAAATACAGGAGCATGATGTGTTGGGAAACCAAGGAGAGAGGAACCCCTATAGAGTTCCAAGGAGGTCGATCCCTTATAGAGATCAACCCAAGCTTAGAATATGCAAGGGTTCTAACAAATATGCGTCCCAATTAATCCTGATATCAAGAATCAAATCCTGAATGAAGGTCATAATTCCAAGTGCACTCTACTTCCTAGTGGCACTAAGATGTATAAGAGATCTTAAGAGCCATTATTGATGGGAAGGCCTGAAGAAGGAGATTGCAATATATGTTTCAAAGTGTTTAACTCGCTAGCAAATCAAAGTTGAATACCAGAGACCTAGAGGTTTGTTGCAACCCTTAGATATTTTTGGGTGTTAATGGGAATGTGTTACCATGGACTTTATTACATGTCTATCCAAAACCTCTATAAAGCTTATGATATTTGGTTTACCATTGATAGGATAACAAAATTTGGATATTTCCTACTGATCGAAATGACTTATTAGCTCGATAGATTAAAGATTTATATATGGATAACATAGTAAGAATTCATAGTATTCCAAAGGAGATCATCTTTGACAAGGACTTACATCCCTTTCTAGATTATGGAGAATATTTCAGGAATCTATGTGCTGATTATGATCGGTAACAACGTATCATATGTGAAAGAGCCACTCTGATCATTGATGAGAAAGAGAAGATCCTAAGAAACTATATCAGAGCTAGAGAAAATTATGATGAAAGCTTATCTACTCCTCATCAATTAAGATATGATAAATTTAGAGGGCTAAATTTTTTTTCTTAAGGGGGGGAGAGTGTAATATCCCTCATTTATGAAATATTTGTAATGATCCATTTTAAATTTGTTTATAAGGACCTATTTATAAATATGAGAATTGATTGATAATTCTCTATTGAATCTTGGATTTTGATGATGAAATCAATTGATGGTTTGTTGATCTAACATGTGCATTAGAGATGATTGATGTAGGATTAACTACGACAAAGAAAGAAAATTACAATTAGATGTGTGCTAGAGTCATGTTCGGGCATCGGGCTGGGGTTTAGATGATGCAGTGAAAACTTACCGAAAGCTTGCCGAAGGTATCGGGGGCTTGTCATGAGTTCACCGAAAGCTTGCCAGAGGTGATCGGGAACTTGCAAGGATGGCGACGGGAGTTCACCGAAAAAAGACCAAGAGACTCGCTGGAATATCGTCAGGGGTTGCCAAAAAGCTTACTGGGGGTTAGAGGGTTGTTGGACTTGATTATCATAATGGATGTAATTAATTAGTCATAGTTATCATTGGTTTGGTTTTGGGTCTAACTTGAGTTAGATTTGGAAGGAATCCAAAATAATTCAAGTGAGGCAAATTAGGTCCACACTTTGATTTGGATTGAGCTCAGGTTGAGTTTAATTGGTTGACTTTGAAATGGGTCAACTGAATGTACAAGTCAGGATTGGAAAAGTGGAGGGAAACACTTTTATGGGATTCTCGGTGATTGTACCGTCGTTGGATGGCGGTCATACCACTAAGCAGCGATTGCACCACCTAGGTCGGTGGTTGTACCACCATCATCCTATTTTCTGTGTAGCTTTTGACGATAGTACCACTAGTGCTGGTGGTTATACCGCCCGTACCCAAATTTTTTGAATACATTTGAATTTTTAGCTCCAATTTTTAAACCCAATTGGGGTATATAAATACCTCAAGTCTTTTTGCATTTAGCACAATAAATTTAGCCAAAAATTTCCGTGAAGAATAGTGTGTTAAAATTATGCTAGAAAAGGAAAGGGGGCAAGGGAGTAAGAAAAACAGTTATAATCTTCATAAAGTCTCCCTTGTGAGTTGTAAGAGTAAGAATTTGTAAGGTTCTTCTCCTAAGCTTATAAAAAGGAGGGTGGGAAGTGTAAGGGTTTGGTCTTCGCCCGAAGAATATTGATAGTAGACATCGGTGGACCTTGGAGAAGAGGACTAGGGGAGTAGACGTAGGTAATGTTTTGGCCGAACCACTATAAATTTGTGAGCTATCTACTCTTATTGTGTTTATTGCTTTTAATAGCTCTTACCAAGTTTAAAGAAAGACACGTGCATCATTTTATGACTTTCCTTTATACTATTTACTTATTCATTTCCAACGAAATCCAAGAAACTCTTCTGATCTTATTTTATTTCAGGTAAGTTTTTCGAATCATGGATTTTTACACTTGTACTAATTAAACCAACCCCGCCCCTCCGTTAGTGCTAATTAATCCTAACAATTGGAACAGAGCCACGTCCTACTCATTCGACTAAACACCCAAGTGAGTAAATGGCCTCATTTAGCCTGAACGAGGGACATTCCATTGTACGCCCTCCCATGTTCAATGGGACAGATTACACATATTGGAAAACAAGAATGCGTATTTTTCTCATTTCTATGGATTTTAATTTATAGCATATTGTTGAAAACGGTTTTGAAAAGTCTTCCAAACCACCGAACGAATGGAATGATTTGGAAAAGAAGGCCTTTTTGTTAAATGCAAAAGCAATAAATGCTTTATTTTGTGCACTCAATAAAAATAAATTAAATCAGGTTTTTATTTGTGAAAACTACTTATAATATTTGACATACACTTGAAATCACACATGAAGGCACTAGTAGAGTTAAAAAGTCTAAGATTAATATTTTAGTTCATAGTTATGAATTATTTAGAATAAAACCAAGTGAGACCATTGGGGACATGTACACCAAATTCGCGGATGTCATTAATGGCCTAAAAGCTCTTGGTAATTTTTTTTCTAATTTTAAACTTGTTAGTAAAATATTAAGATCTCTTTAAAAAAATTGGGATCCTAAAGTAACTGCAATTCAAGAGACTAGAGATCTAAATAACCTTCCTCTTGAAGAACCTATTAGATCACTTATGACTTATGAACTGAGCCATAAAGCTCATGACAAACTTGAATAACTCCATCTAAAGAATATGAAGGATTTAGCACTAGAAACTACAGATAACTCCTGGAGTGAAACCTCGAGTGATGAAGACCATGACATTGCACTATTATCCAGAAAAATTAAAAAATTCATGAAAAAAAAATTTTATAAAAATAAAAATAAACTGAAAAGGAATAATGTTATATGCTTTTAGTGTAAGATGCCAGGACATTTTAAGTATGAGTGTCCTCAATTAAAGAAGAAGGCACTCTCGGTGACTTGGGATGATTCAAGCTCATCAGATGAAGAAGATCACATCAAAGAAGAGGTTGCCAACTGTGCTCTCATAGCCATCCATGATAAGTAAATGAGTCTTCCAATATTTTCTTTACTAAATTATTGAATATGTTTCATGAGCTTTATAATAAGCTTAAAAAAATTAGTAAATCTTATAAATTACTTAAGAACTAGCATGATTCACTAGTTAGTAAACTTAAAGAAATACATGTAGCATCACCATCACATAATTCATGCACCGCATGTGAAAATGTAGATGAACTTAGAAAAGGAAACATTGTATTAAAATAAACTTTAGAAAATTTTGAAATAGAAAATAAATCCCTAAACATGATCCTTGCAAATAAGAGTTATGTTCATATGAAAAAAGGTTTAGCCTTTGATGGAAACAATCAATAAAAGCTAACTATCTTCGTTAAAGGACCCACTATAAACTTATCGCAAAAAATAAAATGTAACTTTTATGATAGATTGGCACATAAAGCCTATAAATGTTCATTTATAAAGTATGCTCAACATAAATTAATTTGGGTTCCTAAAGGAATCATAAACAACCAAAACTCTTTAGATAAATTTGGTAAAGGTTTTCATGAGGGACCCAAAATAAAATGGGTACCTAAATTAAAATTACTTTCTTATAGGTTTGTCTCCAAACTAAGGCTAGGAGAACCAAATGATACCTTGATAGTGGATGCTCATGGCATATGACCGGAGATCCAACTTATTTTTCTAAGCTCAGTAGCATAAATGAAGGACTTGTCTCCTTTGGAGACAACAACAAAGGTAAAATCATTGGGAAAGGAACCATAGGTAACATATCAAACCTTTTGATTAAAGATGTGCTATTAATTGATGGTTGGAAACATAATCTACTTAGTATTAGCCAATTATGTGATAAATGATATATTATTAAATTTAATCATAATGCTTATATAATTGAAATGTCACACAAAAATAAGTCTTTGATTGTCTTAATAAACAAGAATTTGTATATTATTGATATTGAAAAGTTTTATAATGAAATATGCTTTTCGGCTTTCAATAATGATGCTTGGATTAGGCATAGAAGACTAGGTCATACAAGCATGAAACTCTTATACCAAATCTCAACTAAAGAACTAGTAAGAGGTTTACCTAGCCTTAAGTTTGTTACAGATAAAATGTGTGATACTTATCAAATGAATGATAAGTATCGAATCCATATGGATTTATTTGAACCTATTGATGCTACAAGCTTAGGAACAAGTAAATATACATTTGTCATTATAGATGATTATAGTAGATATACTTGAACTTATTTCTTGGCTCACAAAAGTGATTCTTATGAATTATTTTCAAAATTTTATAAAATTATTTAAAATAAAAAAGGTTTTATGATTTCATCAATACATAGTGATCATGGTCGTGAATTTCAAAACAGTAAGTTTCAAAATTTTTGTGAATTAAATAGGTATATCCATAACTTCTCTATTGCTAAAAATCCACTACAAAATGGAGTAGTAGAAAGAAAAAATAGAAGTTTACAAGAAATCACTAGAACCATATTAAATGAATATAGCCTACCCAAATATTTTTGGGCTGAAGCAATTAACACGGCATGCTATATTTTAAATAGGGTTCTTGTAAAATTATTACTCTCTAAAACTCCTTATGAATTGTGGAATGGAAAAAAAACTCTCTATTTCGTATTTTCAAGTTTTTGGTTGTAAATATTTTATTTTGAATGAAAATGATGCTTTAGAAAAATATGATACAAAATCCGATGAAGGTATTTTTTTTTTTATTCCTCTATTTCAAAAGCTTATCATGTATTCAATAAAAGAACTTTAGTAATTGAAGAATCTATTCATGTTGTTTTCAATGAGATTTTCGAACTTAAGAAAATCGATTTGGTGATGAATTTGAACTTCGTTCTTTGAATTTAAATGATAATCCTCCTAAGAGAAACTTGGATAATCTACTTCTAAATCCTTATTTAATCTCGGATTTTGATGATAAAACCAATTGATAGGTTATTGATCTAACAAGGTTGTTAGAGTTGATTAATGCAGGATTAACTACGATAGAGAGAAAATTACACTCAAAGGTTTGGCCAAAGTCAAGTCAAGACATTAGGCCGAAGTGTGGACGATGCGGTTGGGAACTCGCCTGGAGTGCGTGGGGAGCTTGTCGAGGGTATTAGAAGCTTGCTAGGATGGCACAAGGGAGTTCAACAAAAGAAGACTGAGACTCGCCGAAAGATTATCGGGGGTAATTGAAAAGCTTGTTGGGAGTCGGGAATGTCTTGAAGTGAATTTGTTAACCATATTGATTATAATTAATTAATAACTTTGCTAAAACTTTTAAGATCGAGTGTGACGTGAGTGGGATAGGTATTAGAGGAGTCTTATTGCAAGAAGGCAAACCCATTACGTTCTTTATTGAGAAGCTAAGTGGAGCAAGTCTTAACTATCCGATATATGACAAGGAGTTTTACACTTTGGTAAGAGTGTTAGAGACATGGCAACACTATCTTTGGTACAAGAAATTCATTATATATACAGATCATGAGTCATTGAAATATCTCAAAGGACAAGGAAATCTAAGTCGCAGGCATGCAAAATGGGTGAAGTTTTTTGAATCATTTCCCTACAGCATCAAGTACAAACAAGATAAGGAAAACGTAATTGCCAATACTCTTTCTAGAAGGTATACTCTAATCTCTAAACATGATGCTAAATTATTAGGTTTTGAGTATATTAAATAATTATATAATTCTGACCATGATTTTGCTAATGTTTATGGGGCATGTGAGAAAGGGGGTTTTGACAAATTTTTTCCATCATGATGGTTTTCTTTTTAAAGAAAATAAGTTATATATTCCTCAATGTTCAATAAGAGAATTACTTGTGAGAGAGGCACATAGTGGAGGTTTAACGGGGCATTTTGGGATCATAAAAACTTTAGATATGTTAAATGATTATTTTTTTTTGGCCACACATGAAAAGATATGTTGAGAGATTATGTGAAATGCATTACTTGTAAACAAGCTAAATCTAAAGTAATGCCTCATGGGTTGTATACTCTTCTTCCTATACCTAGTGAGCCTTGGGTTGATATATCCATGGACATTGTTTTGGGTTTACCTATGTCAAAAGGAGGGAGAGATTCTATTTTTGTTATTGTTGACAGGTTTAGCAAGATGACACATTTCATTCCTTGCCACAAAATAGATGAAGCAACATATATTGCAAGGTTGTTCTTCAAAGAAATTATGAGATCACATGGAATTCCAAGGACAATTGTGAGTGATAGAGATGTGAAATTTCTTAGCCACTTTTGGAAAACAATTTGGAGCATGTTGGGTACAAGGCTGTTGTATTCTACCACTTGTCATCCACAAACAGATAGACAAACAAATGTAGTAAATAGAACTTTATCAATGCTTTTAAGGGCCATAATTCAAAGGAATTTGAAGAATTGGGAGGAATGTTTGTCACATGTCAAGTTTGCTTATAACAGAAGTGTGCATGCTACAACAAACCATTCCCCATTTGAAGTTGTGTACGGGTTCAATCCATTAACTCCTTTGGATTTGTTACCATTACCTTTCGAAAAGGCTAATTTGGATAGTGAGCAAAAAGCTAATTTTGTCAAAGCATTGCATGAAAGAGTCTGGACACAAATTGAAAAGAAAACTCTACAATATGAGAAACAATATAACAAAGGCCGAAAGTAAGTAGTTTGAACCCGGTGATTGGGTTTGGCTATACTTGAGGAAGAAAAGATTTCCTGGCCAAAGGAAGTTTAAACTAATGCTAAGAGGAGATGGTCCATTCGAGTCCTTCATAGAATCAATGACAATGCATATAAGCTAGAACTACCAGGTGAGTATGGCAATATTAGTACAACTTTCAATGTTTCTTATTTATCTTTGTTTGATATAGGCAATGAAGGCGTTGATTCAAGGACGAATACTTTCGAGGAAAGGGGGAATGATATGACCTAATTAGTTGATCATAAATCTACCAATGACCCTTTTGTTGTTCATGAAGGACTGATAACAAGAGCTAAATCTAAAAAGATGAAAGAAGTCATAACTTGTTCATTGGAAGGTATTTCGAAGGAATAAGTTGGTCAAGATTTGGTCAAAGTTCTATGGATGCAAGAAGAGCCAGAAAAGGTCAACGTGATTCAGATAAGTCCATACCATGAAGAGAAAGTCCAGCCTTCAAGGAATTATGAAATTTAATCCATATTTTGAAGAATAAAGGCCATTCAGCTATGGTGGAACATATTTGAAATTATGGACAATTTTATTTTGAATTTTTCAAGGTAGAATTCATGAATGATTATATTCATGAATTGGAAATATGAATGTTATTTAATATATTTAATTGGTTCATTCTCTTTGTACTTTGCCTTGCTCTATATAAACAATGCTAACTCTCTTTGTAAAGAACAGCTTAGAGAAATATAATCATCTTTCAACACCGGTGAGTATTTGTTTTTAAGTTCTTACATGAACTTTTGGAACTTATCAAGCTTTTCTACTTGTGGCGTTTATGGGAATCAAAGTGTTGTTCTAATCTTTTATCATTTTCCTCTTTGATAAAGTGATTAGAATAGTTTCTCTTACTTCAATATTGAACAGATCCCTCTTGTTTCAATTCGTTGAAGGGTGTCAATTTGTATTTCATATGTATCGTAGCTCTTTAGCTATTGGGGTGTATGGTTGCTAAGTTGATAATTTCCACCATTAACAAACTGACAAGGGTTAGGTTTTTTATTAAGCTTGATGGTCCTATATGGATGTAATCAGTGAGTCGTAGTTAGGTTCAAGTCCTAATTGAGTTTGATTTGGAAGGAATTCAAATCAACTCAATGTGAGGCAACGGGATCCACTATGGGGATGGATTGAGCTCAGGTTGAGCTCGATTGGTTGACCTATGAATTGGTCAACAGGAGGTATAAGTCAGGATTGGAAAAGTGGAGGGAATCACTTTCTTGGTGCTAGTTACAGGTGCCTTACAAGCCAATCACGTGAGTGATGGCACGTATGACACGCTGTGTGATCATTTTGCTTATGATTAATATTGACATATTCTCACATTATCTATTACATATATATTGTGATGTCCTTAGTTCTGTGCAATGAGAGTCGGATCGTGATGAGATCATGATAATGAGATCGATTCACTTTTAAACACAGATCCTAAATAATCCCGGTCATAGGTTACTCAAGAGGGACATTGAGATAACCGGACAGATCGGTGTACTATATACCCGTCTATATGATGGAGGTGGCTAGTCTCATAGCCACTTGTGTAGAGATACTAAGGATATAGTACAGGTGCTCATCGGAGAATGAGTTCACTGATTGATCCGCTTATGGAATGCTGTATGGTTAATGATACATAATGTTAGATAACGCTTCCATAGTCTCAGTTGTTTATCTGGTCCTTAGACTTGAGACACCAAGGATGTTCTTGTATGAGTACTCATTTCTTTGATGCTAGACTTACAAGTTTGGAAAGTTCCAAATCTGGTATAACTGGTTATCGGGATTGGTAGCCAACCTTATGAAGGTAATTGAGTGTCAATAAAGGATCATCTACTCTCGGTATCACGAGAGGAATATCCCATATGTGCTTGCTCAAAGAAATCCTTGGCTAGGGTCATTCGGATTGAGAGAGAAAGAGTTCCGTAGGAGAATCTAATTAGAGCAAGACTATGACGGATTCCGTATGTGACCTGATAGTACCATGTCCAATATATGATCTCTAGGATATTAGTTGGATGAGAGATTATAGATACACGGTAACTATGGATAGACAGGTCCGATGGATTTGATCCCCTTGTACCGTTTGGGAACTATGGCGTAGTGGCATAATACGTCCATAGTCGATGAGTCGAGTGAATTATTATAGGGATAATAATTCACTATATCAGAAGGAGTTCTGATGGGAGTGACTCATGGCCAGCTCGGTATCGGGCCTAGATGGTCACACACATATGGTGGATGCTTCAGTGAATAGAGGATTGGATGAAGATCCAATTAGCCTCTATTCTCATTAGATGAGACTCTATGCTGATGGGCTCCTTGATTAAGGCCCAATTAGAGGCCTAAGGAGATTATTGGATAGACATCAAGGTAATTGGATGGAGATCCAATACCTACTAAGGAAGGAGCCCTAGGGTTTTTTGGTGGCTCTCTATAAATAGGAGGGGAGACTCATTGTTGATAGGCTGCAGCTTTAGCCACCACCTCCTATTCTTCTCCCTCCCTCTGCGCAAGAGTTACGAGATCAGATTGGAGGAGTTTCGTTGTAGAGATCCAGTGTGGATACCGCTAGAGAGGAGGATGCTTGACCTCCTTCATCATCTCCATCTGGATCTAGAATATTGGGATATACAATCTCCCTAGGAAAAATCAATCTCTCACACATCGCGGTTTTATCGGTTTTTACCTTTTTCTCATAACCACAATCTTTTGCACGATAATTTGATCTGCGTGAGAAACCTATATTTTGTTTTGATTTTCGCTATGTATGTGATGCACTCGCTGAGGTTTCCCAAAAGTGGTATCAGAGCCAAGGTTTTCTTGCCGCATTTTTACAGCGAATGCAACGAGGAGGATGGGCAGCCAGCCACGGCAAGCCCCCATGCAGGGCCAGCCACCCACGGCCAGGCCGCGGCCAAGGTGCCCTGCAAGGGGGTGGCCGGCTGCGGCCAGGGCCAGCCCGAAAGGGAGGCCAGTGGTGCCCGTAAGGGGCGGCAGCCACCCGCAGGGGCAGCTGCCCGCAGGGGCGACGCCTTGGGGCAGAAGCACTGTCTGCGAGGGCAGCAACCGCCCGTAAACACGGTCGGCTGCGGCCAGCCCACAGGGGCGGTAGCCACCCGCGGGCATAGCCGCTTACAGCGCGGCGCCCGCAAAGGGGGCCGGCTGTAGGGCATCGGCAAGGGGCAGCTACCCGCGGCCAGCCCTACCGCCAGCAGGGACAGCGGTGCCAGCCGCAGGGGTGGCCGCCCCTTAGCAGGGAGACTGCCAGCGGGCAAGGGCAGTTGCTGCCTATGCAAGGGCAACGGTGGCGTCGTAGAGGGGGAAAGAGGGGTTATGGCATCCTTTGGTAAAAAGGACAATCCTGCTCCTATGAATTCAGAAAATTCTGAGGACTGTCCTCGTGTACATAATTCCCATAATACCCTCAATAATTCTGAAAATTTTGATTTCATCTAGAATTACAAAAATGGCCTTGATAATTCTAAAAATTTCGAGCATGTCCTGATTTCTAAAAAAATAATTAATTAAATAGTTTAATTAAATACTATATATATCTAGTAATCCTACATATGATGTGATGTACATGTGATATATGATGTGGATGGATGATCATGAGTCATGTGTTGTGATGTGTGTAATTGTGATTATTATTATTATTATTGGGGCATATGAGCCTCTATTTTTCTCATTTATTGTCAGGCCTACGTGTCTGTGATTATTTGTAATTATAGAGAGGCATAGCGGGAGCGTGGAGGTGACAACGGGACCAACGATGCCATGGTGGGAGATTACAATGCATGGTGATGCAACGATTTGACGTAACCGATGATGATGAGATCAACAATCACAGGGCATGGAGATGCGCCAATGCATACATAGATCCTATTGTGAGTGATTAGGCCCATTGGCTCGGGTTTATTCATATTAGGTGACGACTCATGATCATTCGGTGTGGCTTGCATATGGGATGTGTTATACACCTAGATATATGTATATATATATTTGCATGCGATGTAGATATATATTAAATATGTATGTGTGTGACATGACATATTAGGAGATCGATACGAAATAAAAACCCCTCCTACGATAATATTAATTCGGTAAGTGTGAGGCAATAAGATTGACCCACGTGACCTTCTATCATTATAGGAAGAAATTGAATCATGACATAAGTTGAGTTGGTCGAGTCCCTCGAGGCTCACCTATCTATGTGATCGAGTTCTTGCCTACGACATAGAGATGTCACCAGTGACTTGAGGACATGGTATGCTTGGTCGAGTCCCTCGAGGGCATATCATCAAATCAGACTCATCTTGTAATGATGGTGATGACTTAATTGAATATCATGGTAGGTTGAGTCCCTCAAGACCATGATGATTCGAAGGCCGAACGTGCCGGGAATCACAATGAGTTGTGATTGGCAAGAGTTGCCTACCAAGGTTGCACTAAGACACCAATTGGATCTCGATCCCCACTTGGAGTCTGCCGGAGACTTTCGTCTCACGTGTCGAGGGTGTTGCGTGATTTGCTAGGAAAATAGTGGGAGTATATTAAGGTAAAAGTTCATATCATAATTAGTATTTTCTGTAAAGTCTGTATGTTATTTATTTACGCTATATCTTGTTTGTCGCTTGCAAAACCCTATGTGGCATACTTGATGCTAATTGCCTCATTAGTCCAAATGCTCCGTAATTTGAGAATTGTTCTCACAAAAGTAAAAATTGTATATGTCATTAACACGATTGTGCCCACGCTGGAGGAAAGGACAAGCGAGGATGAGATTGCTCACTTTGTGAAGTATAAAGATAGTCCTAAAAGATAACTTGTATGTTGATCTTATACTTCAGTCCCTACCAGATTCCTTTTCACTGTTCATTATTAACTTTAATATGAACAAGTTTGAGGTGACTCTACCTGAGCTCCTCAATATGTTGAGGGGAGCTGAGAGTACCATCAAGAAAGAGAAGTCAGTTCTCTATATTAGTGAGACCAATAGGAAAAGGAAGGCTAATAAAGACCCTTAAGAAGGGCAAGGGCAAAGAAAGACTAGATAAGGCAAAGGTTACCAAGAGAGACCCGACAAAGGACAAAGGATAGTGCTTCCACTGTGGCCAAGACGGGCATTGGAAGAGGAACTGTAAGGACTACCTTGCAGAGAAGGCGAGACAGAAGCTTGGAGAAGCTTCAAGTATATTCATGATCAATCTCTACTTGTCAGATTTTCATGATAACATATGAGTATTGAATACTGGGAGTGCTTATCATATCTGCAATTCGTTGCAAGTTCTGGCCAGACCTAGGAGACTGGCCAAAGGCAATATAGACCTCAAGATGGGCAATGGAGTAAGAGTTGTTGTAGTTGTCAATGAGAGGTCACCCTACATCTGCCTGGTAGAGTTATTATTGTATTGGATGCATGCTATTTTGTTCTCTCTATTACTAAAAATATTATATCCATATCTTGTTTGACAATTAGTGGATATAAATTAGCTTTTGAGAACAATAGTTGTTCAATAATTATGGATGATGAGATCAACACTAGAGGAACCCTTGTAAATGGCTTATATGTGTTAGACACTTCTCCACACATCATGAATATAAATATGTCTAAGAGGAAAAGAGATGAGGTGAATAATGCAAACCTATGACATTATAGGCTAGGTCATTTACATGAGGGAATGATTCAAAAGTTGCTGAAAGATGGATACTTAGATACATTTGACTATGAGTTATATGCAACTTGCGAACCTTACCTTCGTGGGAAGATGATCAACTCTCCTTTTAGTGGAACTGGAGAGAGAGTCACCAAGTTATTGGAACTCATACATAGTGATGTATGTGATCCCATGTCGACTCAGGCTATAGGTGGTTATTCAAATTTCATAACATTTATTGATGAGTTCACTCATTTCCTCAGGGACAATGAGATTCTATCCCAGTGGACACCTTATTATACACCTCAGCTCAATGGTGTATCAGAAAGGAGAAATCACACGCTGTTAGACATGATGAGGTCCATGATGATTTTCGTTGACCTACCCGTCTCATTCTAGGGGTACACCCTAGAGACCGTAGCTTACCTTCTGAACAGAGTTCCATCAAAGTCAGTAGTGTCTACGCCATATGAGATATGGAAAGGAAAGAAGCCCGATCTTAAGATTGTTAAGATTTGGGGTTGTCCTGCCCACGTTAGAAGACACAACCCCGATAAGTTGGAATCAAGAACAGAATGATGCACATTCGTAGGATACCCAAAGAAAACTTATGGGTATTATTTCTATCACCCCGAGGACCGAAAGGTCTTTCTTGCCAAGAGAGCCGTGTTCCTTGAGAAGGAACATATTCTTGGCGGAAAGAGTGGGAGCAAGATAGAATTGAGCAAGGTTGGAGAACCTAGCTCAAGCACCATTCCAGAGCCCGAGTTTGTTTAGGTACCTAACACACAAGTTCTAACTTTACATAGGTCTAGTAGAGTATCTCACCCTCTTAAAAGATTTGTGGGACATATCAGTGGAGATGACTCTCAGGATGTTGATCCTCAGACCTACGAGGTAAGAAGCCATGAATTCTAAGATGGATTTCATGTACTCTAACAAGGTTTGGAACCTTGTGGATGCACCTGAGGGTATTGTACCCATCGGCTGCAAATGGATCTTCAAGAAGAAGATCGGAGTGGATGGAAAGATAGAGACCTATAAAGCAAGGCTGGTAGCTAAAGGATATCGTCAAAGACAAGGAGTTGACTATGACGAAACTTTTTCACCTGTAGCCAAGCTTAAGTCCATTGGAATTATTTTGGCCATTACAGTAGACTATGACTATGAGATCTGGTAGATGGATATCAAAACAGCATTCCTCAATAACTTAGGTACCCATTTGCCTTTGGGTCCCTCATGAAAAATTCTACCTAATTTTACTAATGGGGTCGATTTATTTATGGTTCCTTTAGGAACCCAAATTAATTTTTATGGACTATGCTTTTTAAATAAATATTTTTAAACATAGTATCCAATTCTTCCACAAAAATTATATTTATTTATAGGTGAAACATATAATGTAGGTCTCTTAATGAAGATGGTTGGCTTTTGTTGAGTGTTACTCATAAAGCCAATTCCTTCCTTTCTATGAACATGACCCTTATTAGCAAGAATCATCTTTAAGGATTTATTACCTATTTTAAAATTTTCTAATGTTTCTTGTCATGAAATATTTTCTTTCTTAAGTATATCTAATTCTTCACAGCTAGTGCAAGGAACTATCCTATGTTCATCATACTCCTTTTTTCAATTTTCAAACTTACTAGCAAGTGAAGCATGATCTTTCATAAACAATTTATACTTATTACTAACTAATTTAAGATCATCAAATAAGTCATTAAATGCATTAAATAATTCATCATAAGATAAATAAGATTCGTTTAGATTACTTACCTCGTTGCCAAATGCCATTAAAGCGTAATTTACAACTTCTTCCTTGTTGGTTGGCTCTTGTCTTCAAATGAACTTGAGTCGTCCCAAGTAGCTTTGAGTGTCTTCTTCTTCTTTGGTTGCTTCTTATTCACTTGGGTATATTCATATTTGAAGTGTCCTGGCTTCTTACATTTGTAATATATTATTGAGTCCTTTTTTTAGTTCACTTTTGTTCTTTGCATCTTGTCTTGTTTTAGTCATTTTTAAGATTTTCTTAAATTTTCTTGTAAGAAGTGCGAAGTCCTCATCATCATCATCGTCACTTGAATTTTCTCCCAACTGGTCTTCCTTAGTTCTAAGTGCTATGTCCTTCCTGTTCTTTAGAAGGTTGTTCTCGAATTCATCATGTACTATACATGTCATTTCATAAGTCAGCAAAGTTCCAATTAGTTCTTCAAGTGAAAAATTATTCAGATCCTTTGCTTCTTGTATTGCCGTTACTTTGGATCCCAACTTTTAGGAAGGGATCTTAATATTTTATTAATAAGTTTAAAATTAGAAAAACTTTTACCAAGCGCTTTTAGACCATTGACGACATCCGTAAAACGGATGTACATGTCTCCTATGGTCTCACTTGGTTTCGTACGAAACAACTCATAGTTATGAACCAAAAGATTAATTTTCAACTCTTTCACTCGACTAGTGCCTTCGTGTGTAACTTCGAGTGTGTGCCAAATTTCATGCAAAATAAAATTTATTTTATCAAGAGTGCAAAATTTATTTTTATCAAGAGTGCAAAATAAAGTATTCATCGCTTTAGCATTCAAAGAGAAAATCTTCTTTTTTGAATCATTTAATTCATTCATCGATTTGAAAGACTTTTCAAAACCACTTTCAACAATTTGTCATAACTCAAAATCCATATAAAGTAGAAAAATTCTCATTCGAATTTTCCAATATGTGTAATCCGTCCCATTGAACATGGGAGGACGAGTGATAGAAAGTCCCTCTTGATTACTAACAAAGTCATCTCTCTTATATTTTAAGCCAAATAGAGAAAACGTGGCTCTAATACCAATTGTTATGATCAAAGCGACACTAAGGGGGGCGGGGGGGGGGGGGGGGGGGGGGGGGGGGGGGTGAATTAGTACTTATAAGAATGTCACATGGATTTAAATATTTGCTCAATAAAAATCATATCGGAAATGTGTTCAAGCATAGAGATATGTGTAAGACTGCAAGCAAAAGTAGTAGACAATTAAGCAATTAACTTAAAGAGCAAATAAGAAGAAGCAAACCGATTTTATAGTGGTTCGGTCTTGTGACCTACGTCCACTCCTGATTCCTCCTCCGTTGAGGTCACCGGCTTCCATTATAGATCTTTCTTCAATGGGTGAAGATCAACCACCCTCTTACAACTCTATTATCCTTTTACAAGTTTAGGAGATAACCTTTACAAGTCTCTAAGCTCTCTCTTAAACAAAAAAACTACACAAGACGAAATGAGGAGAAACCTCTCAGTTACAACAGCGTTTTCATAAGGTTTTTGCTCTTGATTGCTTGCCTTACTCCAACAAGAATGAGTGAGGTATTTATAGGCCCCAAATGGCTTCAAAAGTGGAACCAAAAATCAATTTGTAAGTGTTCCCAAGATGCTAGTTTCGAACATTGTGTTCTGGGCAGTTCAACCGCTTGATATAGTCTGGGAGACTATGTTCTGGGTGGTTTAGCCGCCTTACAGTCTGGGAGACTGTGTTCTGGGTGATTTAGCTGCATGATAATCTGGAAGACTATGTCTGGGCAGTTCAACCACCTAGTCTAGGCAGTTCAGCCGCTTGACACACCTTCGAAGACTTTGTCATCTTGGAGACCGTGTCTTCGAAGACCGTGTCTCATCTGACCTTGGGTTGCTAAAATGACTTTTATAATAAGTCCAAATCAGCCCCAATTAAGACTTAATGGCTTCTTAATCGTGTTAATAAAATTAACTCTCATTATGATACTAACTACGACACTCAAAATATAATGTTCGTTGTCCGATCGTCTCTTCGACGAACTCCCGACATCTTTCCAATGAACCCCCGATGAGCTCTCGATTTCTTTCGATGAACTACCAACAAACTTCCACCATTCTTCCGATGAACTTCCCAGTGAGTTCTTGACAACCTGTCAATGAACTCCCGATGAACTTCCCGGCAAACTTCTGGTGAGTTCTCGGCGAGCTCCCGACAATATCCTCCGAACCTCGGCTAACCTCCGACGCAACATCTGATTGTATTGCCCTTTACTATCGCAGTTAATCCTGCATCATTTTCTCTAACACACAAGTTAAATTATAAAACCCATCAATTGATTTCATCATCAAAATATGAGATTCAACAATTACAATCAAAATATGGCCACAAATCCACTTCAAGACCTTCCCAACTTCTGGCAAGCCTTTCTACTACCCCCGACAATCATCCGGCGAGTCTCGGTCTTCTAGCGAACTCCCTTGCACCATCTGGGCAAGCTCCCGATACCCTCGGCGAGCTCCCAACGCACGCTAGGCGAGTTCCCAACCGCATCGTCCGAACCCCGGCCCGATGCTTTGACTTGACTCTAGCCAAACCTCTGATTATAATAATCTCTCTATCATAGTTAATTTTGCATCAATCAACTCTAACAACCTTGTTAGATCAAACACTCATCAATTGATTCGTCATCAAAATTTGAGATTCAACACAATGGACTCACTTTGTTTCATTCTAAATAATTCATAACTATGAACTAAAATGTTAATCTTAGATTCTTCAACTCTACTAGTGCCTTCATGTGTGATTTCTAGTATATGCCAAACATCATAAGTAGTTTCGCAAACAAAAAATTGATTAAATTTATTTTTATCAAGTACATAAAATAAGACATTCAAAGCCTTGGTTGAATCTCGGATTTTGATGATGAAATTAATTGATGGGTTATTGATCTAACATGAGTTTTTAAGAGTTGATTGATGTAGGATTAACTACGACATTAAGAATATGACAATTAGGATTAGCCAAAGTCAAGTCCATGCATCGGACCAAGGTTCGGACGATGTGGTTAGGAACTCACCAGGTGTGCGTCGAAAGCTCGCTGAGGGTATTGGGAGCTTGCCAGGATGGCGTAAGGGAGTTTGCCAGAAAAAGATCGAGACTCATCGGAAGATTGTCAAAGATAGCCGAAATGCTTATCGGGAGTTAGGAAGGTCATGACGTGGATGTGTTGGCCACTATAATTGTAATTAATTAAGTCATAGTTAGCATCATGTAGGTTTAAGCACAACGGGAGAAGGAGTTAAAGATCAGACATGGACCCAGGATTAAGCTTAGGCATCGGGCCAAGAATTGGACGATGCGGTGGGAGCTCGCTGGGAGTTCGCTAAGAGATGTGTCGAATGGATCCGGAAGCTCGCTAGGAGCACGTTGGGAGATCATCAGAGGAAAATTGTGAGACTCACTGCTGGAGATTCCGAAGGTTGTCAGAATGTGGGAATGAGGTCATTAAGCTTGGTGGTCATGTTTAATTATAATCTTTAAGTCGTAGATTAAGTGTGAGTCTGATTTGAGTGTGAATTAGAAATCAACTCAAAGAGACAACCGGGTCCACTATTGGGGTTTGATTGAGCTCAGGTTGAACTCAATTGGTTGACCAAAGGATTGGTCAACATCAGGTTCAAGCCGAAATTCGGAAAGTAGAGGGAACCACTTTTCCGGAGATTCTAGCGGGTAAACCGTTGGTAAGTGGTGGGTAGACCAGCGCTGCCACCCAGGTTTTCGGGCGGCTGATGACGGCTGAACCACCTAGGGTTGATGGGTAAACCGCTCGCACCCAAGGTTTCTGGCTGCTAAGCCACCCATGTCGGCGGGTGAACCGCCCATACTCGGATTTTTCAGGTATGTTTGAATTTTGGCTCCAAAATTTTGAAGCCATTTGGGGCTATAAATACCCCAAGTTTTCTTGCATTCTATACAATAATTTTGGGGATTATATTCTGAGAAAATATTATGTGTGAATTATAAGAAAAAGAAAAGGGGTAAGGAGTGTTCCAAGAGTTATAATCTTGTCTCCCTTGTAAGTGTTGTAAGAGTTTAATCTTCACCCAAAGGAGATCAATAGTGGATGCCGATGTGCTTCAAGGAGGAGGACTTGGAAGTGGAAGTAGGGCGGTTAGTGCCAAACCACTATAATTATAAGTGTTCTTACGACATTGTCGATCTCCTTATTCGGATTTGCTTGTTATTTTTTAGTCATCTTTAAGCAAGAAGCTTAGCAAGTCTCTATAAGATTCACTTAACTTAAACGAAAAGCTTCGGATTTTCTATCTTGCTTCAAGCGAAAAGTTTTTTGTTTAAAATATTAATTTACTCTTGCACTAATTCACCTCCCCTTTCTTAATGTCAATTGATCCTAACAATTGGTATCAGAGCCACGCTTTTCTCATTTGGTTAACACCTAAGAGAAATGACTATTTTCGGCATTAATGAGGGTCAATGTATCATAAGTCCTCCTATGTTTAATGGGACGGACTACACATCTTGAAAATTTTGACTATGTATCTTTTTACTTCAATAAATTTTGATTTGTGGTGTATTATTGAAAAAGATTTTCAAAAGTCATACAATCCAATAAATGATTAGAATGATTATGAAAAACAAATATTTTCATTGAATGCAAAGGCTTTGAATGCCTTATACTTAATAAAAATTAATTTAATTGGGTTTCCTGTTTTGATTCGACTTTCGATATATGGCATGCATTAGAAATGACACATGAAAGCATACTTAATCTAAATGAATCATTAAATGAAAATACTTCTAAAAATGAATTTGAAGAACACCTTCCAAAGAACAGGAAGGAACTTGAACTGAGAACATATGACTCCTCGAGTGAAATCTCGAGTGATGAGGACTTTGAACCATTGATAAATGAACCGAATAAATTAATGAACATGAATCTTAAAAATAATCTAAAGATAGACAAAACCTCTTGCTATGAATGCAAGAAGCTGAGGAGCTCCAAAGATGAAATGCATAACCAAGAAGTGGAAAACTTTGCTCTTATGGCTATCGACGATGAGGTTAGTGATTCATTAAGTATTTCTTTTTTGAAATTATTAAATATGTTCCATGATTTGTTTGATAAGTTTAGAAAATTTAGCAAATATTTAAAGTTGCTTAAAAGTGAACATGATTTGTTAGTTGATAAAGTTGATGAAATGCATGAGTTATTAGCATCACATAATCCTAGTTCTAAATATGAAATGCTAGACAACATTAAAGAAGAAAACATCATACTAAAACAAATCTTCGAGATATTTGAAATAGGGAATAAATCCCTTAATATGATTTTTGTTAATAAGGGTCATATTAATAGTAGAAATGACATAGGCTTTGTTGGTAATGTTCAATAAAAGCAAACCATTTTTGTAAAATGGCCTACATTAAATATGTCGCCAAGAATCAAGTGTAATTCTTGTGAAAAATTATGACATAAAGTCTACAAATGTCGATTCAAAAATTATAGTCCACATAAATTAATTTGGGTTCCTAAAGGAATCATAAAAAACCTTAAGCCAATAGATAAAATGAGAAGAATATATATCATGAAGGATCCCAACTCAAATGGGTACTTAAATCAAAACCTCCCATACTATAAAATTATCTCATAATAAGGCTAGGAGCACTAAGTAATGTTTAGAAAATAGATGCTCAAGACATATTACTTTTGATCTAATACTCTTTCAATTATTAAAATTATTATTAATGATAATAAATCTTTTGATGGTTCATCATTATACAATTAATATTGATGATACATAAATAGAGCATACAAGTATGAAAATGACCTAGAACTAAAGAACCTTAGTTTTTGAAATATATATTTATTGAAACTTACAAAAATGAGATTTTTGATTGAATGCGAAGATCAAAATTATTGGCTTGAATATATGGAAAGATTATTGTTGAATGACTTATGCTATGGTTACTAAATGATTGATTTAAATGGTTGACTAGTTGTATGAATGTGTGTTGATAAATGATAGATTACTTTTAAATTTGAATATAAAATAAATAAAAATTTGAAAATGAGTTTGTCAACTCCTGGCACTATGTGTAAAGAGTTAGACTCTTTTAAAAGTTGAAATTGAGATAGATTAAATTTTGAGTGAAGATGTTTTATGAAACTATGCTTGATGAATTAATGATGATTATGACCATGCTTAATGAGTTTATATTTCAAAATTATACATGATAATCTTTGTGATTTATGGCTTATTGATATTTGCCATAATGAAAGCTCTTTTATGGATTTAAATAAAAATGCATGTTTTTATTGACTTAAAAGACAAATGCATGTTTGTATGAAATAAAAAAAGAATATCTTTTTCTTAAAAAAATTTCTATCATATAATTTTTTTTAAAAAGAGATTAATGAATCAAATATGTTATTTTTTATGAATCTCTTGAACTATAAAAGTGATTTTTGATGATTTGAGCTTGAATAAGTTATTATCATGATTTTTGAAAAATAAAACTTGAAATCTTTACATAAATACTTTGATTATAAACTTTACATAAATTTTCTAATTGCTACTTTGATAATGACTAACGGAGAAACAAAAGTGATATTTTGTAATAATGAATTTAAATACTTTGACTATGAAAAACCTTCATTGGACGAGGAGTGATTTGTTAGCAAAAAAAAATTATGAATTTTAAATACATGAGATTTGCATGATTGGATTTCTGTTTTACTTGTAAGATTTCTTGATTACTCTTGTTGAAATTTACAAATAATGAGGGGCAAATTTATTAATTTAAGTCATGTCTTTTGGTACTTAAAGATTTGATTTTATGACATGATCTCTTTGTACTTTTGGGCGTAATTTGAATATAGATGTTAAGAAGAAATTATACAATCATTTTTTTTAAATGACAAAAAGTGGTAGATAAAATTATCAATACAATTGGAAACAAATTGGATATGATAACATTGAATGAAAAATAATTTACTTAGAAGAAAATTTAGAATTTTAAATTTTCTAAATACATGTAAAATGCATGATTTGCTACCTTGCTTGAAATTTGCATAAGATAAATTAAATTGCATAGGTAGCTCTTGATTTTTTTTGGATTTTGAAATTTATATCTATAAAATTTAGATCTATAAAATTAAATATTTTTATGATGTTTTCACTTCTCTTCCTTAATTCTACCTTCTTGTTCACACAAAATGGAGAAAGAAAATCAATAGCATTTCAAGAGATCAATAAGTCTGTTAATTTTATTTTGAATCTATTAAAATTGATTTTGATGATTTTAAAATTGAATGAGCTCTTTATGATTTTGATACCTCGGAATCATAACTTGAAATCTTTTATGAATCAAAATATCTTATTATGTGTTCTCGTAATATTTAAAGGAAGATTTTTATATACATCATGATCTTGACAACTTGAGATTTCTTGTACATGTATCAAAATATTTTATTCTCCTATGATTTGTCTCTTGATATTCAAAATTTGTCTTCATGAATTGTATATCTCATCACCATGTTAATTTTTTGATATATTTCATGTGATGATTTGAAAGATAATGTAATGGAAAAAGTTTTGTACTATTGTAACCATCTTTTCTTTTTGACAATGCAAAGGGGGAGCAAAACTTGTTAGCTTGCATGATATAAAATTGCTAGCTTGAAGATTGCAAAGGAAGCAAAAATTTGCTAGTTTGCACTTCTCAAAAGAGAAGAAAGAACTGACTAGCTTACATATTCTAAAGTGGTGAAAAATTAAAAACTTGCTAATTGCACTTCTCCTTTTTATTGATAACAAAGGGGGAGAAGATATGATAATAAGAAATCATGTATGATGATAATGCATGTTGATTTTTAAAAATATACATGATGATTTAAAATAATAATCATGATTTTATTATAATGATATGATGGTGTGATTAAAATAGTTTCAACATTGACTTTTGAGCTCATCTTAATATTCTTTTTGAAATTTATTATGAACTCTTCTAAATGATATTTTGTAAAAACTCAGTGCTTTAAAATCTTTAGCCCTATATTTCACCTTTTTGTTAATGACAAAGGGGGAGAAATATACATTAACAACACATGACATAGAGAAATATACATTAATGACACATTACATTGAGAAATATACATTGATGACACATGATACTAACCATATACTTGGATATATTGCATATCTTTTAAAACTCGTGATTTAATGACTTGATGTAAATTTGTATTGAAATTTATGTAGAATATTTAATTACTTGAATTTAAGAGTACGCGATTCTCTTAAATTTAAGTGGCATGGATTTAGGGGGAGTTAGGATTAACTCATATCATCAATTGATTTTTATCATAAAAAAGGGGGAGATTGTTGAATCTCGGATTTTGATGATGAAATCAATTAACTACGATAGAGATAATATGACAATCAGGATTGACCAAAGTCAAGTCCATGCATCGAGCCAAGGCTCAGACGATACAGTTGGGAACTCACCAAGAGTGCATTGAAAGCTCACCGAGGGTATTGGGAGTTTACAAGGGTGTTGCAAGGGAGTTCGCCAGAAGAAGATCGAGACTCACCGGAAGATTGTCGGGTGTAGCCGAAACGCTTGCCAGGAGTTGGGAAGGTCATGACGTGGATGTGTTGACCATTATGATTGTAATTAATTATCGTAGTTAGCATCATGCAGGTTTAACCATGACGGGAGAAGGAGTTACAAATCAGACATGGACTAAGGATTGGATGATGCAGTGGGAGCTCGCCGGGAGTTCGCTAAGAGATTCGCCGAAGGGATCGGGAAGCTCGTTAGGAACATGCCAGGAGACCACCGGAGGAAGACCATGAGACTCACTATTGGAGATTCTGAAGGTTGCTGGAATACGGGAGTGAGGTCATTAAGCTTAGTGGTCATGTTTAATTACAATCTTTAAGTCATAGGTTAAATGTGAGTTTGATTTGAGTGTGATTTAGAAATCAACTCAAAGAGGCAATCGAGTCCACTATTGGGGGTTTGATTAAGCTCAGGTTCAACTCAATTGGTTGACCAAAGGATTGGACAACATCAGGTTCAAGCCAAAATTCAAAAAGTGGAGGGACCACTTTTTTGGAGATTCCGACGGGTAAACCGCTAGTAAGCGACGGGGTAAACCGCTGCCACTCAGGTTTTCGGGCGGCTAATGGCGGCTGCATCGCCCGGGGCCGATGGGTAAACCGCCCATACCCAGAGTTTCGGGCTGTTGAGCCGCCTAGGTCGGTGGGTGAACCACGTATAGCCGGATTTTCTAGGTATGTTTGAATTTTGGCTCCAAAATTTTGAAGTCATTTGGGCTATAAATACCCCAAGTTTTCTTGCATTCTACACAACAATTTTCGTGATTATATTCTGAAAAAATATTATGTGTGAATTGTAAGAAAAAGAAAAGGGGTAAGGGAGTGTTCCAAGAATTGTAATCTTATCTCCCTTGTAAGTGTTGTAAGGGTTTGATCTTCACGCAAAGGAGATCAATAGTGGACGCTGGTGTACCTCAAGGAGGAGGACTCGGAAGTGGACATAGGCCGGTTAGTGCCAAACCACTATAATTGCAAGTGTTCTTCTTTCTTTGATTTACTACTTACAATTGTCGGATTCTTAATTGATTTCAAAATATAAATAGACGCTTTTGATTTTTTATTTACGTTTTGAAATCATGGCTTTGAAATCAAACACTTCACTTACGGCATTGCCTATCTCCTTATTCAGATTTGCTTGTTCTTTTTTAGTCATCTTTAAGCAACAAGCTTAGCACTTCTCTATAAGATTCACTTGCTTAACTTAAACAAAAAGCTTTAGATTTTCTATCTAATTTACTCTTGCACTAATTCACCCCACCACCCCCACTCACCCCCCCCCCCCCTTCTTAGTGCCAATTGATCCTATCAGCCTTTGCATTCAAAGAAAAAATTTTCCTTTCCAAATCATTCCATTTGTTTATTGGTTTGGAAGATTTCTCAAAATCATTCTCTATAATGTGCTATAATCAAAATCTATAGAAATGAGAAAAATATGCATCCTTATTTTCCAATACGTGTAATTCGTCCCATTGAACATGGGAGGCCGTAAAATGGAATGTCCCTCATTCATGCTAAATAAAGCTATTTACTCAAGTGGGTGTTAGTCCAATGAGTAAGATCTTGCTCTGATACCAATTGTTAAGATCAATTAGCACTAAGAGGGGGGGCGTGAATTAGTGCAAGAATGAAAGTGCTCGATTCGAAAATCTTTCCTTACGAAAAATAAATAAAGAAAATTAGAAGCATCTTTTGTATTTCATTGGAAACGATTTAGAAACTGATTTAAGAGAAGTTGTGAGAATGATGCTTGTATCTTCTATAACTAATTTAGAGCAATAGAAAGTAGTAAATAAGATAATTAAAGAGCACTCACAATTTATAGTGGTTTGGTCATAATCTTGGCCTACATCCACTTACCAAGTCCTCTTCATCGAGGCCCACCGATGTCCATTACCGATTTTCTTTGGGTGAAGACCAAACCTTTACAAACTTTTAACTTACAAGGGAGACTTTTTACAAGAATTACAACACTTGGCTCACTCCCTTCCCCTTTTTCTTTTTCTTACACACTTTCAGCACAAACTTTTTCCATATATTTTTGCTCAATGACTTGTGTGAATACTTATGATAAATGCAAGAAGTGATAGAACCCTAGATATAGCTCTATAGATTTTGACCATTGAGGGGGATCAACCCTTGGAACACTGTAGGGGTTCCTCCCTCCTAGACTCGGCACAAGGCTGAAATAAAATTGATGATTACTTGATTTAAGAGGGGGGCCGCTACATCTTTAAATAGGGATCAAAACCCTAACCTAAGGGGGTGCTTGTCTAAGTAAAATTATCCCTTTGCCCCTCCTATAGCTGACCTGCCTTAATAAGAACAGGGGGCGACTAGGTTGGCTCTATAGCCGACCTAGCCGACAAACCCAGAAAGGGGGGCGGCGACCACTAAGCCCTAAGGGCTAATATAAACCCTAGTCATACTCCTTTATAAGATAGGAGTGGCTTTATTACAATCTCACAGTGTTCTTATTGCTCAATTATAGGATGATTAGAACTCAATCCTGCTAGAGTCCTATCAAACCCGCTCCCTTAAAATCAGCCTTGTCCTCAAGACTGAAGTTCCATGAACTCAGGGAGCCGGGTTTTCAGTTCCTCATCAGCTTGGGTGTTAGTTGGAATAATCTGAGTCGAGTAGTCATCATTAAATTTCCTTTTGAGGTGGGATACCTAGAGGATCAACTGTAATTTTGATTTGGTGCATGGATCTGACCTCCATGTTAGGGCTCCAATGTGATCCCCACTTTTGTAAGGCCCAAAGAAATTTGGAGACCACTTCATTAAGGCTCGAGTTTCCTGCTGATCGGGCTAGAGGTGTAGGAAAACTCGATCTTTAATTTATCGTCCGTTCTAAAGTTTGTCGAGAGGCCATTTCTTCTTTACATGTGCTGGTGTGAGCATGGATTGTAATTTTTTTAGGCTTACTCCTCTTTCGTGCCATGGACATGTCTCCAGCCAAATTTTAAATTTGGTAGCAATAAGTATCCCCTTTAAAAGTCTCGTGTGAAGTGTGGGGGAAGCCTCGATGTGAATTAGGAGTCGACCATCTTGCATAAGGGTGACGCTGATCCCAACTCTAGATATGTTTGCTCCAAGTATGAACATATTACCGTGTTCAGGTAATGCTAGCATCGATATAGATGGTATCATGGCAATGGGGGTCATGTGGATGTCTTTCTCCTATTCCTTCTTGCGACGTGGGTCGTGGATCCGAGGTTATCATCAGGGAAGACTTCTAGCATCATAGTTTGATCCTGGGGAAAGTCGTGGAAGTCACTTGAGATCTGGATGTGCTACATCAGCAACCATGGTGAGTTCGGCGGGATGTAACACTTTAGAAGTTGCTTATCTCCAGGAAAAAAGATATAGGGATGTGTCGTAGCGGAAAATAGGCATGGCCGAACAATCTGTGTCTCTGTCATCTCTTGGATAACCCTTTTATCTTAGACCTTTTGAGGTTGTATGAAGCAATCTGGCCGACCAACAGCTGCTAGAAGTTTCGGCCAGTTCAACATAGGGGGGTCAGACAGCTTCAGAGGAGGTAATTGATTCGGTTTGGTGGAGATGCCCAAAATTTTAGCAAGTTATGGGAGAGGGTTCTTATCTTCAATATCATGAATCTCTTTATTTGAATTGGGAAACCACTGATTCTTCTTTTGTTACCCCCTCCAATTGTTGTGCTGTGGTTGTAGTTGTTGGGCTCTCTCGTAGAATCACTTGTTTTTCTTTTCTGAAAAATTTTATGGTTAGCTTCAAAAAATTCCAGAAACATCTTCAATTGTGAACAACCAATCAATACTGAGCACTATATCAACACCATCAAGAGGGAGGAGGAAAAAATCAGGAACTATGTCATGCTCCTATAGGATCAGTTTTACCCACGGGCACTTTTGGTTGCACTTTAGAATTTGGTCGTTAGCTACCTTAACTTCAAACCCGCTGTAATATTTTTTTTGGAGCATTAAGTAGGCAGCAACCTTACTACTCATAAATTTGTGTGTGCTCCCGACGTCGATGAGGATGATGATGGATTACTGCTCGAGAAACCCTTTGATCTTCAATTTTTATAGGTTGGTGTAGCCGGCTAAGGTAGGGACTATGTGGGTGGCCAGTTGTGGTGTATCCTTCTCCTTGGGCTCGAGAGTCGTATCTTCAAGTTTAGGTTCTTCAGTGGGCACAATCATCAGCGGTGTCTCCTTTTTACATTTGTGTTCGAAGCTCCATAGTTTATCACCACACCCACATAGGCCCTTTGTCGATCTGTCATGAATGTCTTTTCTTGTTAATTTCTATGGCTAAGAAGGTCGGCTAGTAGTAGGAGCAAGTGAAAGCTTTGGTGTCACTGGACGGGGAGCAACTCTAGTCTTCCGAGCTTCATAGTTCAATCACTCCTCTTAATGTCACGCAAAGGAAATGGCTACCTTAAGTGTGTACGGCTATCGCGCTTTAACTTCTTCCTGAATCTCTGGCTTCAAGCCCTTAATAGAAGTCCTTAATATCTATTTTTCAGACGAATTATAAGTTTGATTAGATAATCATTAAAACCTGGTTTGGTACTCTTGGATGGTAGAGGTTTGACGGATCATCGCTAGTTCTTCGCTAAGGTTCTTTTTACAATCTAAATTTGTACCACGTTGTGATCTTATTGGGCTCGGTGATCGGCCCAATCTAAACTCCTTAAAGAGAGCATGTAATTTAACATTCATACGCGTCTCAAAAGCCTCCAATTTGGCTTTGAATAAGCCCACCGATGTCATGACATAAGGATCTCTAACCTGTCAAATCAACTGATTAAAGAGTGTAGCTGCAATCTTCAGGTTGAAGGTAGCAATGGTAGCAATATCGGGGCTACAGTGGTGAAGTCTCCAAGTGGAGGATGGCAGCCAAGGGTAGCAACAATGGTGGAGGAAGAAAATGGCAATAGTAACGTCAGTTGCGGTCCTTCGGTGATGTAGCAATGTTGACGCTGTAATGTAGAGATCTGAGTTAGAAAGCAACAGTGATGGTGGAGGAAGAAGAGGGCAGTAGCAATGTCGGTTGTGGCTGCGGTGTAACTTCGTGGCTGCAAGTGGTGTCGGTTGCACCAAGGGTGCGGCTGCAATAGGAGGAACATGGGGCAGCGATGTACACGGCTATTGCGGAGGAGGGGCAGCAGCGTATGGAGTGAGAGACGGCTGCTGTTGGCCGCGATCAAGATAGTTGGCAGCAAATGATTGTTGTGGACTGTGATACAAACAGATTGCAGCGAAAGATCAATATTGGTAGCTTTTTGCCACAAGGATCCCTACTGACTACGATCAAGGAGGATGGCAGCACGAGGTTGTTATTGGCAGCATTGGACAGTGAAAGATGCATGCTGCGGTTGAAGGGATAAGGGAGATTAGGCAGCTAAAAGGTTGGTGGACCGAAGGTTGCAGTTTTTGGGTGCGGTTTGTGGCTGTTTTGGGTACGATTTGAGGCTGCAATTTTATGGAGTTTTAGCTGTGAATTGGTGTGGTTTTAGAGCTGTGATAGCAGTAGATGAAGGTTAGGGAAATATATTTTAGATATGGGATAGATGGCAGCAAAGGTAGGTGTATTGGTATAGAAAGTTGGCTGAAAAGGTCAGTGGATCGATAAGAAAGTAGGCTGCGGTTAGGGCTGATTGGGATGGTTGTTTGGCTACTGTTTTGTTAGGGTTTTTGGGGAGTAACAGTAGGAATTAAAGATGAGAGGGGGAGTCTCAAATCTGAAAAAGATGGCAGTGAGATCCGATAAAATTTTAACGAAATATCGCTGCGATATATGTTGTACTGCCGAATAGAATTCTCATTAAAGAAGCAACAGTTTCTCAATATTAATTCCAGCAAAAATCAAATTTTCAGATCATGCAGGGGGCGACAGTAGATAGATGGATCTGCGGCTTGGTGGGCGACGGTGGATGGAAGCGATGTCAAAAGCAATTGTGGGAATTGCTTCGGAAGGTGGGGGCGTGAATAATGACTATAGGGGCAGCACGGTCGCTGCTCTGATACTAGATGATAGAACCCTAGATGGAGCTCTATAGATTTTGACCCTTGAGGGGGATCAACCCTTGGAACGCTGTAGAGGTTCCTCCCTCCTAGACTTGGCACAAGGCTGAAATAAAATTGATGATTGCTTGATTCAAGAGGGGGGTGGGGGTGGCTACATCTTTAAATAGGGATCAAAACCCTAACCTAAGGGGGTGCTTGCCTACATAAAATTATCCCTTTACCCCTCCTATAGTCGACCTGCCTTAATAGGAACAAGGACGGCTAGGTTGGCTCTATAGCCGACCTAAGCAGGGGGAAACCCTAGCCGACCAACCCAGTAAGGGGGGGCAGCGACCACTAAGCCCTAAGGGCTAATATAAACCCTAGCCATACTCCTTTGTAAGATAGGAGTAGCTTTATTACAATCTCACAGGGTTCTTATTAATCACTTCTAGGATAATTAGGATTCAACTCTGCTGGAGTCCTATCAAATTGGCTTCAGAAGAATGGAGCCAAAATTTAAATATATCTGAAAAATCTGAGTACGAGTGATACAACCGTCGACGCTGATCGTGCAGCCATCGAAAGCTGCCCGAAATCCTGGGAGGTGGTGGTACAATTGTCAGCCTGGGTGATACGACCGTCGCTCACTGGCAGTACAACCGTCGAGAATTTTGGAAAAATGATTCCCTTCACTTTTCCAATCCCGATTTGTACCTCATGTTGACCAATATTCAGGTCAACTAATTGAGCTCAACCTAAGCTCAATTCAATCATAAATGTGGTCTTTGTGGCCTCTCATTAAGTTGATTTAGATTTCTTCCAAATCAAACTCAATTAGGACTCAAACCTAACTATGACTCAGTTAATTATAATCATATATGACCATCAAGTCTAACAATTTACTTAACCCTCGGTAATCTGACAACCTCTGACATTCTTCCGACAAGTTCTATGGTCTTCTTTAGGCGATCTCGCGACATTTTCTCAGTGAGCTACCCGATTCCTTCGACAAACTCCCAACGCACTCCCACTACATTATCTGAACCTTGGCCAGATGCCCAAACTTGATCTTAGCCCATCATTTAGTTGTAGTTCCTTTTCTCCGTTGTAGTTTATCCTGCATTACTTCCTCTAACACACATGTTAGATTAAATATTTATCAATTGATTTTATCATCAAAATTTGAGATTCAACATCAAGTTATTTTTTTTCACTCCTAGCCTTTGTTCGGAGACAAATCTATAATATAGAGGGTTTGGGTTTAGGTACCCATTTGAATTTGGGTCCCTCAAGAAAAGGTCTATCCAATTTCACTAATGGCTTTTGTTGTTTATGATTTCTTTAGGATCCCAAATCAACTTATGTGAACTATACTTTCTAAATGAACACTTATAGGCAAAATATCCTACCACAAAAATTACATTTGTTCTCGGGTAAAGAATGTAATGTAGGCTTTTGTATTTAATCTTGTATCACTCATCTCTAACACACGGGTTAGATCATAAAACTCATCAATTGATTTTATCATCAAAATTTGAGATTTAATAGAAGCACTATCCTTTATCCTTTGTCGGGTCTTTCTTGACAACCTTTGTCTTACCCGATCTTTCTTGGCAACCTTTGTCTTACCCAGTCTTTCTTTGCTCTTGCCCTTCTTGGCACTCTCAGCTTCCCTCAACATATTGAGGAGCTTAGGGAGAGTCACCTTAAATTTGCTAATGTTAAAATTCATAAAGATGTAAAAAAAAGGAACCTGACAACGACTGAAGTATAAGATCAATGCATAGGTTATCCTCTAGGACTATTCCCAGACCTGTGAGTTTCTCGATCCAATCTATCATCTTCGGGTCATGGTTCTAAACCGATGCCCCTTCTGTCATCCTAGCTTAGAAGAGACTCTTGGATATCTCATATCTTTGAGTTCTTCCCTGTTCCTCAAACAGCTGACGAAGATGAACAATGATAGAATTGACATCCATGCTCTTCTGTTGCCTCTGTAACTTAAGAGTCATTGCTTTATATAGCGAGTGATCTCATCCTCGCTTGCCCTTTCTTCTGGCATGGGCACTATCGTATTAAGGACATACATAATTTTCTCCGTCGTGTAAACAATTCTCAAATTATGGAGCCAATCCGTGTAGTTTGGACCAATGAGGCGGTTGGCATCAAGTATGTCATGTAGGGGGTTTGCGAGCGACATGTTCTGACAAACAAGATATAACATAAATAAATAACATGCAGATTTTATAAAAAAAATTAAGATATGGACTTCTATCTTAATTTACTCCCACTAATTTTTCTAACAAATCACATGACACCCTCGGCACATGAAATGGAAGTCTCCAGCAGACTTCTAGTGGGGATCGGGATCCACTTGGCATCTTAGTATAATCTCGAGTGACTCAACCAATTGGACTAAGCCCAAAAAGGTAGGCAACTATTGCCAATCATAACTCTTGTGATTCCCATCATGTTCGACCTTTGAATCATCATGGTCTCGACTATTAGACAAACCATGAAGTTCAGTTAAGGCATCACCCTCTTTACAAGATGAATCTGATTTGACAATATGCCTTAGGTCACTGGTGACATCTCTATATCGTAGGCAAAATCTCGATCACGTAGATAGGTGAGCCTCGAGTGACTCGACCAACTCAACCTATGTCATGATTTGATTTCTTTTTATAGCGATGGAAGGCCATATGGGTCAATCTTATTATCTCATGCTCACGGACTTGAGGGGTTTTTGTTTTGTATCGATCTCCTAATATGTCATGTCACACACATATATTAATATATATCTACATCATATACATATATATATAGTAGGTGTATAATTATATCAATTATGTAAGCCATACCGGATGATAATGAGCCATCACCTAATATGATTAAGCTCGAGCCAATGGGCCTAATCACTCACCCTATGTGTGCATCGTGATCTCATATGGTTATTTAGGATCTATGTGCACCCTATGTGTGTATCGTGATCTCATCACGATTTAATTTTCATTGCATAAAACTAAGGACATCACAATATATATATTCAATAGATAATATTATATGAGAATATGTCAATAATAATAATACAAAAAGACTGTGTAGTGTGTCACATGTGCCATCACTCACATGATTGGCTTGCAAGCACCTGTAATCAGCACCTTCCTCTAGCGTAGGCAAAATCGTGTCAAGGACATGCGTGATTTTCTTCATCATGAGAATAATTTTAAAATTATGTAGTCAATCCATATAGTTTGGACTAGTAAGGCAATTGGCATCAAGTATACCACGTAGGGGGTTTCCGAGCGATATGTTTCTGATAGATAATATTTAGCATAAATGAATAACATGAAGATTTTGTATAAAAGCAACAATTAAGATACAAAATTTTATCTTAATCTACTCCAACTATTTTTCTAACGAATCACACAACTCCCTTGGCACATGAAACGAAAGTCTCCAACAGACTTCTAGTGAGGATCGGGATCCAATCGACCAATCACACTAAGCTCAAAAAGTTAAACAACTCTTGTCAATCCCGACTCCTTGTGTTTCTTATTTTGTTCGACCTCAAACCATCATGGTCTCGACCATTCGACCAACAATGTGTTGAATCTCAGATTTTGGATAATGAAATCAATTGATGAGTTGTATGATCTAACTGTGTTAGAGAAAGTGAAGCAGGACTAACTACGATGGTGAAAAAGAATTACAATCAAATGTTAGGCCGAAGTCAAATTTGGGCATCGGGCCAAGGTTCGAACGATACGGTGGGAGCTTACCGGGATTCACCAAAGGTGATCAGGAAGGTCGTTAGGAGCACGCTGGGAGTTCGCCAGAAGAGGATCAAGAGACTCATCGAAAGTTCATTAAAGGATGTCGAGAAGCTCACTAGGTGTTAGAAAGGTCGTTTGACATGTCGGTCACAAATGGTTGTAACTGTGTAGTGAGTCATAGTTAGCATCATAAATTGAGTCCTAATTGAGTTATATTTAAAGAAATCTAAATTAACTCAATGTGAGGCAATTCCACTTTAGGTTAGACTTGAGCTCAGGATTGAGCTCATTTCATTGACTTGGAATGGGGTTAATAGGAAGTACAAGTCGAGTATGCAAAAAGTACTAAAAATATTTTTTACAGGATTCTCGATGATAGTATCACCTAGGCGATGGTGGTACTGCCCAGGCGATGGTAGTACTATCGTTGCCCAGGCTTGTTAGGATCAATTGGCACTAGGGGGGTGGGGGGGGGGGGGGGGGTGGTGGGGTTGAGGGGAGTGAATTAATGCAAGAATAAATTAACATTTTAAACAAAAAACTTTTTGCTTGAAGCAAGATAGAAAATTTGAAGCTTTTCGTTAAAGTTAAGCAATTGAATCTTATAGAGAAATGCTAAGCTTCTTGCTTAAAGGCGACTCAAAAAGAACAAGCAAATCTGAATAAGGAGATAGGCAATGTCGTAAGTGAAGTGCTTGATTTTAAAGTCTTGATTTCAAAATGTAAATAAAAAATCAGAAGCATCTATTTGGGTTTTGAAATCAATTAAGAACCCAGCAATTGTAAGCAGTAAATCAAAGAAGAACACTTACAATTATAGATATTCGACACTAACCGACCTACGTACACTTTCGAGTCCTCCTCCTTGAGGCACACCGACATCCACTATTAATCTCCTTTGGGTGAAGATCAAACCCTTACAACACTTACAAGGGAGGCAAGCTTACAACTCTTGGAACATCTCTTATCCCTTTTTTTTCTTACAATTCACACACAATATTTTCTCAGAATATAATCTTCAAAATTATCGTATAGAATGTAGGAAAACTAGGGGTATTTATAGCCTCAAATGGCTTCAAAAATTTTGAGCCAAAATTCAAACAAACCCGAAAAATCCAAGTATGGGCAGTTTACCCACCGACCTTGGTGGCTCAATCGCCCGAAACCCTGGGTACGAGCGGTTTACCCACCAGCCCTAGGTGGTTCAACTGTCGTTAGCCACTTAAAAACCTATGCGGTGGCAGTTTACCAACCGCTTACCAGCGGTTTATCCGTCGGAATCTCCGAAAAAGTGGTTCCCTCCACTTTTCAAATTTTGGCTTGAACTATCAGTTGACCAATTCTCTGGTTAACTAATTGAGCTTAACCTGAGCTCAATCAAACCCCAATAGTGGACCCAGTTGCCTCTTTGAGTTGATTTCCAAATCACACTCAAATCGAACTCACTCTTAACCTACGACTTAAAAGATTACAATCAAACATGACCATCAAGCTTACGACCTCACTCCTGCAATCCGACAACCTCCGAATTCTATAGTGAGGAGTCTTACGGTCTTGCTCTAGCGATCTCCCGGCATGTTCCTAGCGAACTCCGGGCGAGCTCCCTCCGCATCGTCCAATCCTTGGCCCGATGCCTGAGCTTAATTCTAGGTCCATGTCTAATCTATAATTCCTTTTCACCATCGTGGTTAACCTAAATGATGCTAACTATGACTTAATTAATTACAATCATAATTGCCAAACACATCCACTTCAAGACCTTCCCAACTCTTAACAAGCTTTTTGGCTACCCCCGATAATCTTTCAGTGAGTCTCAGTCTTCTTCTAGCGAACTCCCTTGCACCATCCTAGCAAGCTCCCGATACCCTCGGTGAGTTCCCGATACACTCCTGGCGAGTTCCCAACTGCATCGTCTGAACCCCGACCAGATGTATGGACTTGACTTTGGCCAAACCTCTGATTGTCATATTATCTCTATCATAGTTAATCTTGCATCAATCAACTCTAACAACACATGTTAGATCAATAATCCATCAATTGATTTCATCATTGAAATATAAGATTCAACAATATCTCCTTTTTTTATGATGACAATCAATTGATGACAGGAGTTAATCCTAACTTTCCTTAAATCCATGCCACTTAAATTTAAGGGAAATCATACACTCTTAAATTTTAAGTATTTTTAAGCAATCAATATTCCAAGCAAATTTCAACATAAATTTGCATCAAGTCATCGAATCATGAGTTTCAAAAAGATTATGCATCCATATCTAAGATATCCAAGTATATCATCAATATCATGTGTTATCAACATATATTATTAATATTATATATCATCAATGTATATCATCAGTATCATGTATCATCAATGTATATCATCATGTGTCATCAATGTATATTTCTCAATATCATGTGTCATCAATGTATATTTATTCCCCTTTGTCATCAACAAAAAGGTGAAATATAAGGCTAAGGATTTTAAAGCACATGAGTTTTTGCTCTCCTTTTTTAAAATATGATATGAGTCAGAAATAATTTTCTTTCTCTTATGAAAAAGAAGGAAAGAAAACAAGGGAGGAGTTATAAAATATCATTAAACATAGCTCTCAATCTTGTAAAGGTGAATTTCAAAAATAAGCTCAAAACTCCAAGATATTCAAGGAGATTCAAAAGTTTAAGAGCTACTCATGCATTTAAAACATCTCATGTAATTTCAAGCAAGCATAGCAAATAAATCCGTAAAGTCGTAAAACATCATGCAAATTTTCTCCCCTTTTTATGAACAATAAAGACAGAGAAAGTTTTCAAAAACATTATCATAAAAAAGCTTAATCTCATGAAATCTAGATTAGTAATTTATATATTTTTATGATTTAGCATTTTTAACTCTCATCCTCAATCTTGAAGATGTAAGATTTTAAAAGAAAATTTTGAATATGAGCTTAACAAATCCATCTTATATAAATTTCAAGAAAAATGTAGCAAATAAAGCTAGTGACTTCTTTCTTCTCTTTTGAAAAGTGCAAGCTAGCAAATTTTTGCTTCCTTTGCAATATTCAAGCTAGCAATTTACATCATTTAAGCTAACAAGTTTTGTTCCCTCATGATAGGATATAAACATAATTTTCTTATAAAAAAATTTTCTTCCCTTTCTTTGAATAATAAATAAGGAACAAGGGATGGGGGTGAGAGATATTGTATCACAAAAATAGGGCTCAATCTTGTAGATGTAAATTCAAAGATCCAAGAATTAAGAGCCACTCATGCATTTAAATTATGTGATTTTCTAACACAAATGGCAAATCATGTATTTTTGTAGATCATCTTTCATGTATATTTTCTTCCCTTTTTGTAAATAAGAAGGTAGAAACAAGGAAGAAAAGTGAAAAATATCATATCATAAAAAATAATCAATTTTAAATTTTATAGATGTAAAATTCAAGTATCCACTTAAAAATAAGAGCTACCCATGCAATTTAGTTCATCTTATGCAAATTTCAAGCAAGGTAGCAAATCAATCAAATCATATATTTTAAGGATTATCTCATGTAAATTTTAATAATAAGCATCAAGAATTCCAATAGTAGATTAAGCTCAAATTGTAAATCAAGTATTTTGCATGCATTTAGAAAGTTCTAATTTTCTTCTAAGCAATTGTTCCTCATTTAATGTTATCATATCCAATTTTCTCCTAATCATATTGGTAATTTTATTTTCCCTTTTCGGTCATTGTCACAAAATATAATCGTATAATTTCTTTACATCTATGTTCAAATTACTCCCAAAAGTATAAGGAGTATTATGTCATTAAAAATGAAAATTCAAATCCAAAAGACATGATTTAATAAATTTGCCCAACCTTTTGATTATGAATATAAGTAATCAAGACATCTTATCTATTTCCAAGTAAAATTATGAAATTATGTATATTTCATTTAATTTTCAACTTATCACATTCATGAGTTATAAAATAAATCATGTCAAGAAAGATATTAATATCAAAAGACACTCCTGAATACCAAAAGATATAATTTAATTTAATAAATCTCCTCTTAGATAATAAAAATTTTAGGAGATCAATTTTATAAGCAAAATCTTAATTCATGAGAATTGTCAAGTTAAAAGTATGATTTTACAAAATGAGATATGGAAATATAGGATCTCAACTTATTTATGTGATTTCCTATCATCAAGATCATTGTTTATATTCATGTTGTACTTTTAAATAGATAAACTTATTATTCATTTATAAACTTATTCAAACGAACTTGATTTATGTAAAGATTTCAAGTGGCAATTTTTTAACTTATCACGTTCATGATAAAATCATCAAAAATATCAATAACGTTGGATAGATTCATCAATCTCTTTTTAAAACAAAATCATTTGAAAACTCATCCAAAATCATCATCAAAAATCACTTTTCTAAAAATCCAATGAAGGCATCATAGATTATTTTTCAATAGCTAAAGTTCTCTAATCCATTTTTGTCGTTTAAGAGATTCAACAATAGTAGTATTATTTTATCTCTTGTTGAATAATTAATAGGATAAAAATTCTTTCAAGAATAATTATCCTTCTTTTGAAATTTATTTCAAGAATACAATGTCATTTAAAGTCAAAAACAAAATTTTATCAAGATCATTGCAATAAAATATTTTCAAACAATAACTTTGATTTATTTCAATTCCAATGATTTTTAGACTTAGTGTATATCATGCTCATTTCATTCTCATTAAATATATTTTTAATTTACAAAAATACTAGACAATGAAGCATGATTTTTCTCTCCCTTTTCTATATTATTCTATGCTAAAATTTTATCATTCAACATAATCATTCAATCATAGCATTTCAGTCAATGTCACATTTAAATCATTTATTCCATAGACTTTGTCAATATTTGAACCATTTAACAATAATCTTTATATTTAAACCAACATTCAAGCTAATAATTTTGAACCTTTTATTTAATTATCATAAAAATCTCATTTAAGTAAATTTCAACATATTTTTTTAATAAATATGATTCTTTGGTTCTGGTTCATTCTCTAGCTATGCATCATCAAGATTAATTGTATAATGATGAACCATCAAAAGATTCATTGTCATTAATATTAATTTCAATAATTTTCTTGTTATTTCTACTTAGGCTAGTAAGATTGAAATAGTGTTAAATCTCAAGTAATATGTCTTAAGCATCTACTTTCAAAACATTACTTAGTACTCCTAGCCTTATTATGAGACAAATTTATAGTAGGGGTTTTGATTTAGGTACCCATTTGAGTTTGGGTCCTTCATGATATGTTCTTCTCATTTTCTCTAATGGCTTAAGATTGTTTATGATTCCTTTAGGAACCCAAATTAATTTATATGGACTATAATTTTTAAGTGAACATTTGTTTGTCATCTGTCCTAATCTTCCACAAAAATTACATTTAACTTTTGATGGTAGATTTAAGGTTGATCCTTTAACAAAAGAAGTTGGCTTTTGTTTGGTATTGCCCATAAAACCTATTTTATTTCTTCTATTAATATGATCCTTGTTAGCAAGAATCATATTAAGGGATTTATTTCTTATTTTAAATTCCTCTAAGGTTTGTTTTAACATGATGTTTTCTTCTTTAACACTATCTAGCATATCATATTTAGAATAAGCATTGTGTAATGGTAAAATATCATGCAAGGTTTCATATTTGGTGCATGTATTGTGTGATGGTGCTACTTCATGCATTTGATCAAGTTTACTAACTAATGATGCATGCTCTACCTTAAATAATTTATAAGATTTGCTAATCTTTCTAAATTCATCATAAAGCTCATGAAAAGAAAGTAATAACTCATTAAAAGTAAAAGAGCTTTTGGGTGGGTTACTTACCTCATCGTGGTTGGCCACGAGCGCGAGATCTTCCACTTCTTCTTTATTGTATTATTCCTCTTTAGAGCGTCTTGGCTTCTTGCGTTCATAGTAAGAAGTTTTGTCCATCTTTAAATCATTTTTATGGTTCATATTGATTAAATTTTTTGGTTCATTTGTCAAATGTTCAAAGTCCTTATCACTCAAGATTTAACTCGAGGAGTCATATGTTCTTCTTGGTTCACATTCCTTCTGGTTCTTGGGATGGTGTTCTTCTTGTTTATTTTTAGAAGTATTTTTATTTAATAATTTATTTAGATTAAGTGTGCATTCTTGTGTTATTTCTAACGCATGCCATATATCGAAAGCTGAACCAACACAGGAAACCCGAGCAAATTCATTTTATTAAGTGCACAATATAAGGCATTGCATTCAATGAAAACATTTATTTTTCATAATCATTCCAATCATTTATTAGATTGGATGACTTCTGAAAACCTTTTTCAATAATACACCACAAATCAAAATCTATTGAAATCAAAATGATATGCATTCAAATTTTTCAAGATGTGTAGTCCATCCCATTAAACATAGGAGGACTTGTGATGCATTGACCCTCGTTAATGCCGAAAAGAGTTATTTCTCTTATGTGTTAAACCAAATGAGAAAAATGTGGCACTAAGAGGGGCGGTGAACTAGTGCTAGAGTAAATTAACATTTTAAACAAAAAACTTTTCGCTTGAAGCAAGATAGAAAATTCAAAGCTTTTTATTTAAGTTAAGCACGTGAATCTTATAGAGAAGTATTGGGAAACCTCAGCGGGTGCATCACATACGCAGCGGAAATAAAAACATAAAACTGGTTTCCCACGCAAATCAAATTATCGTGCAAAAGATTGGGGTCGTGAGAAAAATCGTAAAAACCAAAAAATCACGATGTGTGAGAGATTGATTTTACCTAGGGAGATCGTATATCCCTGTATTCCAGATCCGGATGGAGAAGATGAAGAAGGTCAAGCGTCTTCCTCTCTAGCGGTATCTACACGATGGATCTCTACAATGAAACTCCTCCAATATGATCTTGCAACTCTTGCTCAGAGGGAGGGAGGAGAATAGGAGGTGGTGGCTAAAGCTGCAACCTATAACCATGAGTCTCCCCTCTTATTTATAGAGAGCCACCAAAAAAAACCCTAGGGCTCCTTCCTTACTTGGTATTGGATCTCCATCCAATTACCCACTAACCTTATATTATTGGATCTCTATCTAATAATCTGCTTAGGCCTTTAACGGGGCATTAATCAAGGAGCCCATCAGCTTAGGATCTCATCTAATGAGAATAGGGGCTAATTGGATCTCCATCCAATCCTCTATTCGCTGAAGCATCCACCATATGTGTGTGACCCTCTAGGCCCGATACTGAGCTGGCCGTGAGTCACTCCCATCAGAACTCCTTCTGATATAGTGAATTATTATCCTCATAATAATTCACTCGATTCATCGACTATGGATATACTAGGCCACTACATCATAGTCCCCAAATGGTACAGGAGGGATCAAATCTATCGGACCTATCTGTCCACAGTTACCGTGTATCTATAATCTCTCATCCAACTAATATCCCAAATACTGTATATTGGACATGGTACTGTCAGGTCACATATGGAATCAGTTTGTCTTGCTCTAATCGGATTCTACCTGAAAACTCCTCTCTCAATCCGAATGACCATGGCAAGGGATTTGTTTGAGCAAGCACATATGAGATATTCCTCTCATGATACCGAGAGTGGATGATCCTCTATTAACACTCAATTACCTTCGTAAGGTTGACTGTCAATCCCGATAACTAGCTGTACTAGATCTGAAACTTTTCAAACCTATAAGTCTAGCATCAAAGAAAGGAGTACTCGTACAAGGTATCCTTGGTGTCTTAAGTCTAAGGACCAGATACACAACTGGAACTATGGAATCACTGTCTGACATTAGGTATCATTAACCATACAGCATTCCATAAACGGATCAATCAGTGAACTCATTCTCCAATGAGGATCTGTACTATATCCTTAGTGTCTTCACACAAGTGGCTATGAGATCAGCCGCCTCCATCATATAGACGGGTATATAGCACACCGGTCTATCCAGTTATCTCATGTCCTTCTCGAGTAATCTATGACCAGAATTATTTAGGATCTGTGTTTAAAGATGAATTGATCTCATCACGATCCGATTCCTATTGCATAGAACCAAGGACGTCACAATATATATGTAACAAATAATATAATTTAAGAATATACCAATATTAATCATAAGCAAAAAGATTACCCAGCGTGTCACACATGTCATCACTCACGTGATTGGTTTGTAGGGCACCTGTAACCAGCAATCTCCCACTTGACCAAAAGCCAATCACTTATGTGTTTGATCCTCATCAGGCCCTTGTGATGCTCAGATACAATCTGAGCCAGCGCCTTTGTCAGTGAATCTACAATGTTATCTCAAGATGGAACTCTTTCCATTGCTATATCTTTTCGGGTCATGATCGCTCTAATCAGATGGAACCTCCTCAGAATAATTCTGATGAGACATGGATTCCCATGTTAGAGTTATCGCCCTGTCATTGTTACAATATATGGGAGTAAGCTTCATGCTGCTTGGTATGACTCCCAAATCCTTGATGAACTTCTTTATCCACACCCCTTCCTTTGATGCTTCTGCTGCAGCAATGTATTCCGCCTTTGTGGTTGAGTCAGCAGTAGTATCTTGCTTGGAACTCTTCCAGCTTACTGCTCTTCCATTCAGGGTGAAAACATACCATGAATTTAACTTTCTATCATCAATGTCGGACTGAAAACTCGAGTCCGTGTAGCCCTCAACCTGGAGGCTACCTCCTCCATATACCAGTAAAAGATCCTTAGTCCTTCTCAAGTACTTAAGGATACACTTTACTACCTTCCATTGTTCTAAACCTGGATCTGCCTGATACCTGCTCATGACACTCAGAGCTTGTGCTATATCAGGCCTAGTACATAGCATCACATACATGATAGACCCTATCGCTGAGGCATAAAGTATCTTATCCATGTCTGCCCTTTCTTCAGGAGTCTTTGGGATATACTCCTAGAAAGTGATATTCCATGTCCCATCGGTATGAGGCTTCTCTTAGAATTTTTTATGTCAAACCTATTGACAATGGAGTCTATGTACCTAGACTGGGACAAGCCAAGCATCCTTTTGGATCTATCTCTATAGATCTGGATCCCCAAAATATAGGATGCTTCCCCTAAGTCTTTCATGGAGAAGTTTCTAGATAGCCAAACCTTTATTGTGGAGAGCATTCCTATATCATTCCCAATGATTAGGATGCCATCCACATATAGCACCAAGAAGGTGATAGCGCTTCCACTTACCTTCCTGTATACACAAGGCTCATCTTCGTTCTTAACGAAGTCATAAGATCTGATCACCTTATCAAATCTTATGTTCCAACTTCGGGAAGCTTGCTTCAATCCATAAATGAATCTAAGCAACCTGCACACTTTATCTAGACTCTCTTTGGATACGAATCCCTCCGGTTGTATTATATACACCTCTTCCTCGAGGTTGCCATTGAGGAATACCATTTTGACATCCATCTGCCAGATCTCATAGTCATAGTGTGCTATGACTACAGGTGAAATGGTTTTGTCATGGTCAACTCCTTGTCTTTGACAATATCCTTTAGCTACCAGCCTTGGTTTATAGGTCTCTACCTTTCCATCCACTCCGATCTTCTTCTTGAAGATCCATTTACAGCCGATGGGTACAATACCCTCAGGTGCATCCACAAGATGTCAAACCTTGTTAGAGTATATGGAATCCAACTCAGAATTCATGACTTCTTGCCACTTCCCGGAGTCTATACTCATAACAGCCTCCTCGTAGGTCTGAGGATCAACATCCTGAGAGTCATCTCCACTGATATGTCCCACATATCTTTTAGGAGGGTGAAATACTCTATTAGACCTACGTAAAGTTGGAACCTATGTGTTAGGTACCTGAACAGACTCGGGCTCTGGAATGGTGCTTGAGCTAGTTTCTCCAACCTCGCTCAATTCTATCTCTCCCACTATTTCCACCAAGAATGTGTTCCTTCTCAAGGAACACAGCTCTCTTGGCAACAAAGACCTTTCGGTCCTCGGGATGATAGAAATAATACCCACAAGTTTCCTTTGGGTATCCCACGAATGTGCACCATTCTGTCCTTGATTCCAACTTATCGGGGTTGTGTCTTCTAACATGGGTAGGATAGTCCCAAATCTTAATAATCTTAAGATCGGGCTTCTTTCCTTTCTATATCTCATATGGTGTAGACACTACTGACTTTGATGGAACTCTGTTCAGAAGGTAAGCTGTAGTCTTTAGGGCGTACCCTCAGAATAAAATGGGTAGGTCAGCGAAACTCATCATGGATCGCACCATGTCTAACAGCGTGTGAATTCCTCCTTTCTGATATACTATTGAGCTGAGATGTATAAGGAGGTATCCACTGGGATAAAATCTCATTGTCCTTGAGAAAATGGGTGAACTCCGTACTCAAATACTCTCCTCCTCGATTTGATCGAAGAGTCTTAATACTCTTTCTAATTTGGTTCTCTACCTCATTCTTATATTCTCTGAATGTCTTGAAGGCCTCAGATTTGTATGGACACATGTACTTAATGAAGTAGAGAACCAAATTAGAATGAGTATTAAGACTCTTCGATCAAATCTGAGGCCATACCAAATTGGAATGAGTATTAAGACACGTCCACTTCTCGGAGTCTATACCCATACCTACATCAAATCTAGGTATGGCCTCAGATTTGATCGAAGAATCTTAATACTCATTCCAATTTGGTTCTCTACTTCATTAAGTACACGTGTCTATACCTAGAGAAATCATCAGTGAATATAATGAAGTATGAGTAACCACCTATAGCCTGAGTCGACATGGGACCACATACATCACTATGTATGGTTCCAATAACTCGGTGGCTCTCTCTCCAGTTCCACTAAAAGGAGAGTTGGTCATCTTCCCATGAAGGCAAGGTTCCCAAGTTGCATATGTCTCATAGTCAAATGGATCTAAGTATCCATCTTTCAGCAACTTTTGAATCCTTACCTCATGTATATGACCTAGCCAACAATGTCATAGGTATACATTATTCACCTCATCTCTTTTCCTCTTAGATATATTTATATTCATAACATGTGGAGAAGTGTCTAACACATATAAGCCATTTATAAGGGTCCCTCTAGTGATGATCTCATCATCCATAATTATTGAATAACTATTATTCTCAAAAACTAATTTATATCCACTAATTGTTAAACAAGAGATAGAAATAATATTTTTTATAATAGAGAGAACAAAATAACATGCATCTAATGTAATAACAGCTCCACCAGGCAGATGTAGGGTGACCTCTCCAACAGCAACTATAGTAACTCTTGCTTCATTGCCCATCTTGAGGTCCATCTCGCCTCTAGCCAATCTCTTAGGTCTTGCCAGAACCTACAATGAATTGCAGATATGATAAACACTCCCGGTATCCAATACCCATGTGTTATCATGAAAATCTAATAAGTGGAGACTGATCATGAATATACCTGAAGCTTCTCCAAGCTTCTATCTCGCCTTCTCTACAAGGTAGTCCTTGCAGTTCCTCTTCCAATGTTCGTCTTGGCCACATTGGAAGCATTGTCCTTTCTCGGGTATTTCTTTACAACCTTTGTCTTACCTGGTCTTTCTTTGCCCTTGCCCTTGCCCTTATTAAGGGTCTTGTTGGCCTTCCTTTTCTTTTGGTCTCACCAATATAGAGAACTGGCTTCTCTTTCTTGATGGCACTCTCAGCTTCCCTCAACATATTGAGGAGCTTAGGGAGAGTCACCTCAAACTTGCTCATGTTAAAATTCATGATGAAGTGAGAAAAGAAAACTGGTAGGGACTGAAGTATAAGATCAACACACAGGTTATCCTCTAGGACTATTCCTAGACCTATGAGTTTCTCGATCCACTCTATCATCTTTAGGACATGGTTCTCAACCGATGTCCCTTCTGTCATCATGGCTTGGAAGAGTTTATTAGATATCTCATATCTTAGGATTCTTCCCTTTTTCTCAAATAGCTGGTGGAGATGAAGAAGGATAGAATCTGCATCCATGCTCTCATGTTGCCTTTGTAACTCAGGAGTCATAGAGGCCAACATGTAACATTTTGCCAACATGGAATCATCTATATACTTCACATAGTGAGCGATCTCATCCTCGCATGCCCCTTCTTCCGACGTGGGCAGAATTGTATCAAGGACATGCGATTTTCTCCGTCGTGAGAACAATTCTCAAATTGCGGAGCCAATCTGTATAGTTTGGACCAGTGAGGCGGTTGGCATCAAGTATGCCACGTAGGGGGTTTGTGAGCGACATGTTTCTAACAAAACAAGATATAGCAAAAATAAATAACATATAGATTTTACAAAAAATACTAATTAAGATATGGACTTCTATCTTAATATACTCCCACTATTTTCTTAGCCAATCACGCGACACGTGAGATGGAAGTCTCCGGCAGAATCCTAGTGGGGATCGGGATCCAGTTGGTATCTTAGTGCAACCTCGAGAGGACTCGACCAATTACACTAAGCCCAAAAGGTAGGCAACTCTTGCCAATCATAACTCCTTATGATTCCCATCGCTTTCGGCATCTGAATCATCATGGTCTCGAGGGATCTATATACTTGTGACTCGAGTCATGGAGGCCAACATGTAACATTTTGCCAACGTGGAATCATCTATATACTTCACATAGCGAGCAATCTCATCCTCGCTTGCCCCTTCTTCCGACGTGGGCAGAATTGTATCAAGGACATATACGATTTTCTCCACCGTGAGAACAATTCTCAAATTACGGAGCCAATCTGTATAGTTTGGACCAATGAGGCGGTTGGCATCAAGTATGCCACGTAAGGGGTTTGTGAGCGACATGTTTCTAACAAAATAAGATATAGCAAAAATAAATAACATATAGATTTTACAGAAAATACTAATTAAGATATGGACTTCTATCTTAATATACTCCCACTATTTTCTTAGCGAATCACGTGACACCCTCGACACGTGAGACGGAAGTCTCCGGTAGACTCCTAGTGGGGATCGGGATCCAGTTGGTATCTTAGTGCAACCTCGAGGGACTCGACCAATTACTCTAAGTCCAAAAGGTAGGCAACTCTTGCCAATCACAACTCATTGTGATTCCCGTCACGTTCAGTATCCGAATCATCATTGTCTCGAAGGATCTATATACTTGTGACTCAGGAGTCATGGAGGCCAACATGTAACATTTTGCCAACGTGGAATCATCTATATACTTCACATAGCGAGCGATCTCATCCTCGCTTGCCCCTTCTTCCGAGTGGGCAGAATTGTATCAAGGACATATGTGATTTTCTTCGCCGTGAGAATAATTCTCAAATTGCGAAGTCAATCTGTATAGTTTGGACTAGTGAGGTGGTTGGCATCAAGTATGCCATGTAGGGGGTTTGTGAACGACATATTTCTAACAAAATAAGATATAGCAAAAATAAATAACATATAGATTTTGTAGAAAATACTAATTAAGATATGGACTTTTATCTTAATATACTCCCACTATTTTCTTAGCGAATCACGCGACACTCTCGACACATGAGACGGAAGTCTCTAGCAGACTCCTAGTGGGGATTGGGATCCAGTTGGTATCTTAGTGCAACCTCGAGGGACTCAACCAATTACACTAAGCCCAAAAGATAGGCAACTCTTGCCAATCACAACTCCTTGTGATTCCCGTCACGTTCGGCCTCTGAATCATCATGGTCTCGAGGGACTCAACCAACCATGATATTCAGTTATGTCATTACCATCGTTACAAGATGAGTCTGATTTGATGATATGCCCTTAAGGGACTCGACCAAGCTTACCATGTCCTCAGGTCACCGGTGACATCTCTATGTCGTAGGCAAGAACTCGATCATGTAGATATGTGAGCCTCGAGGGACTCGACCAACTCAACCTATGTCGTGATTCAAATTCTTCCTATAACGATAGAATGCCACGTGGGTCAATCTTATTGCCTCATGCTTACCGACTTAATATTATCGTAGGAGGGGTTTTTGTTTCATATCGGTCTCCTAATATGTCGTGTCACACACATACATATTTAATATATATCTACATCACATGCAAATATATATATATATATACATATATCTAGTAGGTGTATAACACATCACATATGCAAGCCACACTAGATGATCATGAGCCGTCGCCTAATATGATTAAGCCCGAGCCAATGGGCCTAATCACTCACAATAGGATCTATGTGTGCATTGGCGCATATCCTTGCCCTGTGATTGTTGATCTCGTCATCATCGATTTCGTCGGATCGTCGTATCACCATGCGTCGTGATCTCTCACCACGACATCGTGGGTCCCGCTGTGACCTCCACGCTCCCGCTGCACCTCTTCATGTAATTACAAAAAATCACAAGCATACAGGCCCAACAATAAACGAGAAAAACGTAGGCTCGCAGGCCTCAATAATAATAACCATAATTACATACATTACAACACATGGCCGATGATCATCCATCCACATCATACATCATATGTACATCACATCATATACAGGATTACTAGATATATATAATAATTAATTAAACTATTTAATTAATTATTTTTCTAAAAATCAGGATATGCTCAGAATTTCTAGAATTATCAAGGGTATTTTTATAATTCTGGATGAGAGGACATTCCTCGAAATTTCCAAAATTATCAAGGGTATTATTAGAATTTTTTTACATGAGGACAATCCTCAAAATTTTCAGAATTATTGAGGGTGTTTTCGGTATTCTGGATTAAAGGATAGTCCTCAAAATTTTTAGAAATGTTGAGGGCATTTAAGGAATTCAGTATAAAGGGGACAAAGCTAAAATTTCTTAAATTCTGAGAGGCATAACCATCTTTTTCTTAAAAAGATGCCCTAGCCCTCCTTCACCCTCCCTGCGTCGCTGCCGCCGCTGCCCTTGTGCAGGCTGCGGTTGCCCTTTACTGCCGGCAGTAGCCCTGCGAAGGGGCGACCACCCCTATGGCCGGTGCCGCCGCCCCTGCTAGCGATAGGGCTATCCACGGGCAACCACCCCTTGTGGACTGCTGCCCCGACGGGCAGTCGCCCATTGCACGGGGCCTGGCCGCAACCGGCCGCCCCCCTTGCAGGGGGGCCTTGGCTACAACCGGCCACCCCTTGCAGGTAGCCTGGCCGTTGCCAGCCACCTCTGCATGCAGACAGCATGCATGTGGCCGCCCCTCCCCCACAGGCAGCGCCTACTTTCGCTGCCAAACGCTGCAACAAGTGCGTAGAACATTTCTGCATGATTCAATTTCATCATACGCAGTTTAAAACCAATCTTTCGCACGAAAACCTTGGCTCTGATACCATTGTTGGGAAACCTCAGCGGGTGCAGCACATTCGCTGCAGAAATCAAAACATAAAAGTGATTTCCCCCGCAGATCAAATCGTCATGCAAAAGATTGGGGTCGCGAGAAAAACTACAAAAAAAAAAAAAAACGCATGATGAATCTCTATAGCAAATTGATTTTACCTAGGGAGATCGTATATCCCTGTATTCCAGATCCGAAGAGAGAATATGAAGGAGGTCAAGCGTCCTCCTCTCTAGCGGTATCCACATGATGAATCTCTACAGCAAAACTCCTCCAATCTGATCTTGCAACTCTTGCTCAGAGGGAGGGAGGAGAATAGGAGGTGGTGGCTAAAGCTGCAGCCTCTCAACCATGAGTCTCCCCTTCTATTTATAGAGAGCCACCAAAAAAACCCTAGGGCTCCTTCCTTAGTGGGTATTGGATCTCCATCCAATTACCCACTAACCTTACATTATTGGATCTCTATCCAATAATCTCCTTAGGCCTTTAACTGGGCCTTAATCAATGAGCCCATCAGCTTAGGGTCTCATATAATGAGAATATGGGTTAATTGGAACTTCACTCAATCCTATGTGTGTGACCCTCTAGGCCCGATACCGAGCTGGTCGTGAGTCACTCTCATCAGAACTCCTTCTGATATAGTGAATTATTATCCTCATAATAATTCACTTGACTCATTGACTATGGACGTACTAGGCCACTACGCCATAGTCCCCAGACGGTACAAGGGGATCAAATCCATCGGACCTATCTGTCCACAGTTACCGTGTATCTATAATCCCTCATCCAACTAATATCCCACAGACCATATATTGGACATGGTACTGTTAGGTCACATACGTAATCAGTTTGTCTTGCTCTAATCAGATTCTACCGGAGAACTCCTCTCTCAATCTGAATGACGCTAGCCAGGGATTTGTTTGAGCAAGCACATATGAGATATTTCTCTCGTGATACCAAGAGTGGATGATCCTCTATTGACACTCAATTGCCTTCGTAAGGTTGGCTACTAAACCCGATAACTAGCTATACTAGATCTGAACTTTTCAAACCTGTAAGTCTGACGTCAAAGAAAGGAGTACTCATACAAGGCATCCTTGATGTCTCAAGTCTAAGGACCAGATACACAACTAGGACTATGGAATCACTGTCTGACATTAGGTATCATTAACCATACAGCATTCCATAAGCAGATCAATCAGTGAACTCATTCTCCAATGAGCATCTGTACTATATCCTTAGTATCTCCACACAAGTGGCTATGAGACCAGCCATCTCCATCATATGGATGATATATAGTACACCGATCTATCCAGTTATCTCGATGTCCCTCTCGAGTAACCTATGACCAAGATTATTTAGGATCTGTGTTTAAAGGTGAATCGATCTCGTTATTGTGATCTCATCACGATCCGATTCTCATTTCACAGAACCAAGGACATCACAATATATATGTAACAAATAATATAATGTGACAATATGTCAATATTAATCATAAGCAAAAATATTACACAACATGTCACACGTGTCATCACTCACGTGATTGGCTTGCAGGGCACCTGTAACCAGCAAGAAGTGCTAAGCTTTTTGCTTAAAGATGACTCAAAAAGAACAAACAAATCTGAATAAGGAGATAGGCAATGTCATAAGTGAAGTGCTTGATGTTAAAGCCTTGATTTCAAAACGTAAATAAAAAATCAAAATTAACTATTAATGTTTTAAAATAAATTAAGAACCCAACAATTGTAAGTAGTAAGAACACTTACAATTATAGTGGTTTGGCACTAACCGACCTATGTCTACTTCTGAATCCTCCTCCTCGAGGTACATCAGCGTCCACTATTGATCTCCTTTGGGTGAAGATCAAACCCTTTCAATACTTACAAGGGAGAAAATATTACAACTCTTGGAACACTCCCTTACCCCTTTTATTTTTCTTACAATTCACACACAATATTTTCTCAGAATATAATTCTCAAAATTATTATGTAGAATGCAAGAAAACTTAAGGCATTTATAGCCCCAAATGACTTCAGAATTTTGGAGCCAAAATTCAAACATACCCGAAAAATCCGGTACGGGCGATTTACCCACCGACCTGGGCAGCTCAGTCACCCTAAACCATGGGAACGGGTGGTTTACCTGCCAGACCTAGGCAGTTCAGCCATCGTCAATCGCTCAAAAACCTGGGCGGCAACGGTTTACCTATCGAAATCTCCGAAAAAGTGGTTCCCTCCACTTTTCGAATTTCGGCTTGAACTATCAGTTGACCAATTCTTTGGTCAACTAATTAAGCTCAACCTGAGCTCAATCAAACCCCAATAATGGACCTGGTTGCCTCTTTGAGTTGATTTCTAAATCACACTGAAATCAGACTCACTCTTAACCTATGACTTAACGATTACAATCAAACATGACCACCAAGCTTATGACACTCCCGCAATCCGACAATCTCCGGATTCTACAGCGGTGAGTCTCACGGTATTCCTTGGGCAATCTCCTGACGTGTTCCTAGTGAGCTTCTCGATCCCTTCGGTGAATCTCCTAGCGAACTCCTAGCGAGCTCCCTCTGCATAGTCCAATCCTTGGCTCGATGCCTAAGCTTAATCTTGGGTCCATGTCTAGTCTATAATTTCTTTTCACCGTCATGGTTAACCTGCATGATACTAACTATGACTTAATTAATTACAATCATAATTGTCAAACACATCCACTTCAAGACCTTCTTAACTCCCGGCAAGCTTTTTGGCTACCCCCGATAATCTTCCGGCGAGTCTCGATCTTCTTCCGACAAACTTCCTTGGGCCATCCTGGCAAGCTCTCGATACCCTCGACGAGCTCCCGATGCACTTCTGGTGAGTTTCCAACCGCATCATCCGAACCCCGTCCCGATGCATGGACTTGACTTTGGCCAAACCTCTGATTGTCATATTCTCTCTGTCATAGTTAATCCTGCATCAATCAACTCTAACAACACATGTTAGATCAATAACCCATCAATTGATTTCATCATCAAAATCTGAGATTCAACAAGGCTTTCGGGCGACTGCTTGCGATGGTACCATCGATGCTAGCGATAATATCGCCCGTAGCTTGTTTTTCAGAATTGGTTGGATTTTGGCTCCACTTTTTGAAGTCAATTAGGGTCTATAAATACCTCAAGTATTCTTACATTGGATAGCAAGAAAGTGGAAGAATTATGGTTGTAATATAGGTCAAACTTGAGTAAAACTTGAGAGCTTCCCTTGAGTGCTTTAAAATGTAAAGTGAGTCTAAGGGAAGAGAAGAAAATTTGTAAAGGTTCCTCTCCTGAACCTATAAAAAGGAGAGAAGTGTAAGGTTTGATCTTCACCCATGGAAGAAGATCATTAGTGGACACCGATGGGCCTTGATGAAGGAGGACTTTGAAAGTGACATAGGTCAAGCTTTTGGCCGAACCACTATAAATTGTGAGCCATCTTTCCTTGTTCTTTATTTTGGAATTCATTAGCTAAATCAAGATATTTTTTTTGATCTTATATTTAAATTGCTAGCGTATTTAATTTCAACAAATTTCCAAGAGAAACGATTTCGATTTTAGTTCTTACTTCGAGCAAAATTTTTAAATTAAATTTTTATTTAACACTTGCACTAATTCACAACCCAACCCCCCAAACCCCCACCTCCCGGGCCTCGATGAAGGACTCCAAAAGTGGACATAGGTCAAGCTTTTGGCCGAACCACTATAAATTTGGAGCCTTCTTTCCTTGTTCTTTATTTTGAAATTCATTGGCTAAATCAAGATATTTTTTCTGGTCTTTCGTTTAAATCGCTCACGTATTTGATTTCAATGAATTTAAAAAAAAATTAGTTCTTACTTTGAGCAAATTTTTCAGATTAAATTTTTATTTAACACTTGCACTAATTCACCACATCCCCCCCCCCCCCCTCCTCTTAGTGCCAAATTGATCCTAATAGTTGGTATCAAAGCAAGGCTATACTCAATTGGATTAACACCCAAGTGAGTAAATAGCTTCGCTTGGCATCAACGAGGGATATTCTATCGCACGTCCTGCCATGTTTAGTGAGACAGATTACACTTATTGGAAAACTATAATTCATATCTTTTTTATTTATATGGATTTTGATTTATGGCACATTGTTGAAAATGATTTTGAAAAGTCTTTTAAACCAATGAACAAATGAAATTATTTGGAAAAGAAGACTTTCTCTTTGAATGCTAAAGCGATGAATGTTTTATTTTATGCTATTGATAAAAATGAGTTTAATTGGATTTTCATATGCGAAACTATACAAGAAATTTGTCACACACTCGAAATCATACACTAAAGCACTAGTCGAGTTAAAGATTTTAAAATTAATCATTTGGTGCATAGCTAAGAGTTGTTTCATATGAAGTGAGACTATTGGAGACATGTACACTCGTGTTACGGATGTCGTCAATAGTCTAAAAGTACTTGGTAAAAGTTTTGTAATTTTGAAATTATTAACAAGATATTAAGATCTCTTTCAAAAGGCTGGGATCCTAAAGTAATGGCAATTCAAGAAGCAAAAGACCTAAATAAATTTCCACTTGAAGAACTTATTGGATCTCTTATGACTTAATCCTCTTATTAAATATTTAGTTGAGATTTGGTTTAGTAGTTTCATGCTAGCATGGCGAGACTATGTCAAACCTAAGCATCATCATTCAAAGCCGAAAAGCACATTTCATCATAAAAATTTTCAATGTCAATAGTATACACATTTTTATTTCTTAAGGCAATCACAGATTTATTTTTTTATAGTATTTCAAATTACAAGCATTAGATTCAAATTTAACAACATATCCTTGATCATAAAATTTTTAAATTCTTTTCAAAATTTTGCAAACTTGTTCAAAATGAAATAGGTTTTATGATTTTATCTATACGTAGTGATTATGGTGGTGAGTTTCAAAATCAAGATTTTTAAATTTTTTGACAATCAAATTGGTACAACTATAATTTTTCTACTCCTAGAAATCCACAACAAAATGGAATAGTGGAAAGAAAGAAAAAAAGGAGCTTACAAAAAATGGCTAAAACCATGTTAAACGAACATAGTTTACCAAAATATTTTTGGGCCGAAACCGTTAACACATCATATACTATGTTATAAATAGGGTTCTTATAAGACCATTACTCTCTAAAACTCCTTATGAATTATATAATGATAAAAAAACCTAATATTTCATATTTTAAAGTTTTTTTGTTGTAAATACCTCATTCTAAATTAAAAAGATGTCTTAGGTAAATTTGATGCAAAATTCGATGAAGGTATTTTTCTTGGTTACTCTTCTACTTCAAAAGCTTGTCTTATTTTTAATAAAAGAACATTAGTCATTGAAGAATCTATTCATGTCATTCTTAATGAGATTTTCGAGTTTAAGAAAATTGATTTTGGTGATGATTTTGATTTTGACACTTTAAATTTGAAAATCCTCCTAAAAGCAAGTTGGATGAATCTACTTCAAAATCCTTACCCAAAGAATGAAAGTATGTAAATGCTCATCCAAAGGAGCTTATAATACGTGATACATCAAAAGGTGTTCAAAATCATTCTTCTTTTAAAAAATTTTGTGCTAACGTCGTATTTCCATCTAAAATTGAACCAAAATGCATTGATGAAGCCAAAAGAGATTATTCTTAGGTTATTACAATGCATGAAGAATTGAACTCATTTGAGAGAAAAGAGGTATGGGAGCTTGTTGCTAAACCTAGTGTCATATAATCATTAGTACTAAATGAGTCTTTAGAAATAAACAATATGAAAATGGTATCATGGTTAGAAACAATGCTATATTAGTGGCCAAGGGTTTCAACTAAGAAGAAGGTATCGATTATAAAGAAACATTCACTCCTGTGACTAGACTTGAAGCCATAAGGATGTTCCTTTGCTTCTTTTAAGAATTTTAAATTATTTCAAATAGATGTCAAAAGCATTTTTTTTTAATCGTTTCATTTCTGAAGAAGTTTATGTTAAACAACCCCTAGGTTTTGAAATTCATATTTTTTTGAATCATTTTTTTAAATTATCTAAGGCTTTTTATGATTTGAAACAAGCCCCTAGAGCTTGGCATAAAAGACTTGGCTCTTTTCTTATTTCAAATAATTTTTTAAAAGGCAAGGTTGATACCAAATTATTTATTAAGTATTTTAAAAATAATTTTCTTAGTATTCAAATTTATTTTAATGATATTATTTTGGTTCTACTAATGAATCATTATGTGAATCTTTTACCAAGAATATGAGCTAAGAGTTTGAAATGAGCCTAATGGGTTAACTAACTATTTTTTTATGGTTACAAATAAAATAATTAAATGATGATATATTTATAAGTCAAACTAAGTATACCTTAGATTTGTTAAAACATTTTGGTATAGATAATGCTACGGCTATTTACACACCCATGAGTACTTCTATGAAGTTAGACTTGGATAATGAATGTGAAAATTTTGATCAATAATCATATAGAGGAATCATAGGTAGTTTATTGTATTTAACTACTACTAAACCAGACATAATATTTAGTGTTGGATTATGTACAAGGTTTCAATCTAATCCTAAATATTCTCATTTTAATATAATTAAATAAATATTTAGATATTTAAAAGGAACTTCTAATTTATGATATAGTATCTGAAGTCCAAACACTTCGATTTACTTGCATATGCGAATGCAGATTTTAGAAGTTATAGAATAGATAGGAAGAGTACAACCGAAATATGCTAATTCTTAGTACATGCTCTTGTTTCTTGGTCTTCCAATAAATAAAATTTGGTTGTATTATCTATAGCTGAAGCTAAGTATATAATAGCTGGTGCATATTGTGCACAAGTCATTTGGATGAAAAACACTCTAGAAGATTATGGAATTCACTTGAAAAATATTCCTTTTCTTTTTGGTCTCACTAATATAGAGAACTGACTTCTCTTTCTTAATGGTCCTCTCATCTTCCCTCAACATATTGAGTAGCTCAGGGAGAGTCACCACAAAATTCCTCATGTCAAAATTCATGATGAAGTGAGAAAAGGATTCTGACAGGGACTGAAGTATGAGATCAACACGTAGGATATATTTAGGACTATTCCTAAACCTGTGAGTTTCTCGATCCACTCTATCATATTTAGGATATGATTCTGAACTGATGCCCCTTCTGTCATCCTAACTCGGAAGAGATGAGGAAGGATATAATTGGCATCCATGCTCTCATGTTGCCTCTGTAACTTAGGAGTCATGGAGGCCAACATGTAGTAATATTTTACCAATGTGGAATCCTATATATACTTCATATAGTAAGCGATCTCATCCTCACTTGCCCCTTCTTCTAGCGTAGACATAATTGTACCAAGGACATAAGTGATTTTATCCGTCGTGTGAAATATTCTAAAATTACAGAGCCAATCCGTGTAGTTTGGACCAGTGAGGCGGTTGGCATCAAGTATGCTATGTAGGGGGTTTGCAAGCAACATGTTTATGACAAACAAGATATAGCATAAATAAATAACATGCAGATTTTATAAAAAACTAATTAAGATATGGACTTCTATCTTAATATACTCCCACTATTTTTCTAGCGAATCACGCAACACCCTCGACACATAAAACGAAAGTCTCTAGCAGATTTCTAGTGGGGATCGGGGGATCCAATCAACGTCTTAGTGTAACCTCGAGTGACTCGACCAATTACACTAAACCCAAAAGGTAGGCAACTCTTACCAATCACAACTCCTTATGATTCTTATCATGTTCAGCCTTTGAATCATCATGGTCTCGACTGCTTAACGAACCATGAAGTTCAGTTAAGTCATCACCATCATTACAAGATGAGTTTGATTCGATAATATACCCTCGAGTGAATCAACCAAGCATACCATGTCCTAAGGTCATTAGTGACATCTCTATGTCATAGGCAAGATCTCGATCACGTAGATAGATAAGCCACAAGTGACTCGATCATCCCAATCTATATCGTGATTCAATTTCTTCTTATAATGATGGTAAGTCAGGTGGGTCAAGCTCGACAATAAATAGGAAAATGGAGGCTCGCAGGCCCTAATAATAATAATAGTGATATGTACACACATCACATCACATGGCTCATTATCATCCATTCACATCATACATCACATATATACATCACCATGTAGGATTACTAGATAATAATTAATTAATTAAATTATTTAATTAATTATATTTCTAAAATCAGAATATGCTAGAAATTTTTAGAATTATCAAGGGCATTTTTAAAATTATGGATAAAAGGACAGATCTAAGAATTTCTCAAATATCGAGGGGCAGACCACCCCTACGGGTGTCGCGCCCACAACTGACCATCCTTGCTAACGGCAGCCCTTGCCGCGAGTAGCTACCCCTTGTGGCCTAGCCGCACTTGCAAAAGGCTTAGCCGTGGGTAGCCGCCCTTGCCAGTAACCCTAGTCACATGCGACCATCCCTATAGGGGTCCTAGCTATAGTTGATTGCCCCTGTAGGTGGCCTAGCCATAGGTGGCGGCCCCTATAGGCGGCCTGCTCATAGGTCGCAACCCCCCTCCTCGCTGCCTTCGTTGCAAATCACAACAAGAATGCGTAGAATAGTTTTACGCGATTCAATCTCAACGCGCGCATTTTAAAAGTCAATCTTTACACAAACAACCTTGGCTCTGATACCACTAATGGGAAACATCAGCGGGAGCATCACATATATAGCAAAAGATCAAAATAAAATCGATTTCCCACGTAGATCAAAATCATCGTACAAAAGATTAGTGCAAGAAAAATCACAAAACTGAAAAACTGCATGCTGTGAGATATTATTTACTTAGGAAGATCTTATGTCCCTGTTTATCTAGATTTAGATCGAGATGATCAAGAATGTCAAGTGTCCTCCTCTCTAGCGGCATCCACACGATGGATTACTGCAGTGATACTCCTTCAATCGTAGTTACAAATCTCGCAACTCTTGTGCAGAGGGAGGGAGGAGAATAGGAGGGGCGGCCAAAGGTGTAACTTATCAAATAAGAGTCACCCCTGTCTCCTATTATAGAGAGCCATAAAAAACCTTAGGGATCCTGCCTTAATGGGTATTGGATCTCCATCCAATTACCCACTAACCTTGGATTATTAGATCTCTATCCAATAATCTCCTTTGGCCTCATACAAAGAGCCCATCAATCTTGGGTCTCATCTAAAAAGAACAGGGCTAATTGGATAACACATATTCAATCCTCTATTCGTTGAAGCATCCACCATATGTGTGTGACCCTCTAGGCCCAATACCGAGTTGGCCATGAGTCCTCCCTGTCAGAACTCCTTCTAACTTAATAAATTATTATCTCATAATAATTCACATAACTCATCGACTATGGATGTACTAGGCCATTGTGCCATAATCCCTAGACGATACAGTGGATCTTATCCATTAGACATATCTGTCCTCAATTATCATGTATTTATAGCCCCTCATCAATCTAATATCATAGTGATCGTATATTGGGAATGATACTATCAGGCTACATATAGAATTTATCTAAGTCTTGCTCTAATCGGATTCTCTCGGAGAACTCCTCTCTCAATACGACTAACTTGATTAGGGATTTACCTGAGCGAAAGCATATGGATATTTCTCTTATGCTGAGAGTAGATTATCCTCTATTAACACTCAAAAGCCTTCGTAAAGTTGGCTACTAACCCTAATAACCAGATGTACTAGATCTGAAACTTTCCAGATCTATAAGTCTGGCGTCAAAGAAAAGAGTATCCAAACAAGACATCCTTGCTGTCTCAAGTCTAAGGACCAGATACAAAACTGAGACTATAAAATCATTATCTGACATCAAGTATCATTAACTATATAGCATTATATAAGCGGATCAATCAGTGAACTCATTCTCCAATGAGCACCTGTACTGTATCCTTAGTGTCTCCACACAAGTGGCAATGAGACCAGCTGCCTCCATCATATGGATGGGTATACAATACACTGATCTGTCTTGTTGTCTCAATGTCCCTCTCGAGTAACCTATGAACAGGATTATTTAGGATCTGTGTTTAAAGGTGAATCAATCTCATTATCATGATCTCATCACGATCTGATTCCTATTGCATAGAACCAAGGACATCATAATTTATATATTTAATATATAATATAATATAAAAATATGTCAATAATAATAATGTAAAGAGACTATGCAGCGTGTCATACGTGTCATCACTCACGAGATTGCTTGCAGGGCACCTATAACCAGCATGGTCCATGATGAGTTTCGTCGACCTATCTATTTCATTCTGGGATATACCCTAGAGATCATAGCTTACCTTCTAAATAGAGTTTCATCTAGGTCGATAGTGTCTACACCATATGAGATATAAAAAGAGAAGAAGTTTGATCTTAAGGTTAAGATTTGGGGCTACTCTGCCCATGTTCTGAGACACAACCCCAATAAGTTGGAATTAAGGATGAAGCGGTGCAAGTTCATGGGATACCCCAAGAAAACTTGTGTGTATTATTTCCATCATCTTGAGGACCAAAAGTTCTATGTTGTCATGAGAGTAGTGTTCCTAGAGAAGAAACACATTTTTAGTGGAAATAGTGGGAGTATAATAGAGTTAAGCGAGTTTGGAGAAATTAGCTCAAGCACCATTCCAGAGGCCGAGTTTGTTGAGGTACCTAATACATAAGTTCCAACTTTATATAGGTCTGATAGAGTATCTCACCCTCCCAGAAAATATATGGGATATATTGGTAGAGAGGACACGCAGGATGTTAATTCTCATACCTATGAGGAGGCTAATATAAGTATAGACTCTAGGAAGTGGTATAAAGTCATGAATTCTAAAATCGATTTCATGTACTCCAATGAGGTTTGGAACCTTATTGATGCACCTGAGGGTATCTACTCATCGGGTGCAAATGAATCTTCAACAAGAATATCGGAGTAGATAGACAGGTAGAGACTTATATGGCAACGCTGGTGGCCAAAGGGTATCCTCAAAGGCAAAGAGTTGACTATATCAAAACCTTCTCGCCCGTAGCCATGCTGAAATCTATCAGAATTCTTTTGGCTATTGTAACACATTATGGTTATGAGATCCTCAATGGCAATCTCGAAAATGAGGTGTATATGACACAGCCTGAGGGATTCATATCTAAAGATAGTCCAGATAAGAAGTGTAGGTTGCTCAGGTAAATATACAGACTGAAGCAAGCTTCCTGAAGTTGGAACATAATATTTGATGAAGCGGCCAGATCTTATGACTTATTTAAGAATGAAGATGAGCCTTGTGTGTACAGGAAGGTAAGTGAGAGTGCTATCACCTTCGTGGTGTTATATGTGGATGATATCTTGATCATTGGAAATAATGTAGGATTGCTCTCTACGGTTAAGACTTGATTATCTAGAAACTTCTCCATGAAGGACTTAGGGGAAGCATCCTATATTTTGGGGATTCATATATATATAGATAGATCTAAGAGGATGCTTGGCTTATCCCAATCCAGGTACATAGATACTATCGTCAAAAGGTTTGGCATGGAAAATTTCAAGAGATGTCTCATACCAATGAGACATGAAATATCACTTTATGGGAATTTGTCCCAAAAAAACTCCTAAGAAAATGACAGGCATAGATAGGATACCTTATGTCTCAACGATAGAGTCTATCATGTATGTTATACTATGTAGTAAGCTTGATATAGCACATGCTCGGAGTGTCACGAGTAGGTATCAAGCATATCCAGGCTTGGAACACTGAAAGACTTGAGAAGGACAAGGATCTTTTATTAGTATCTAGAGAAGATAGCCGCCAGATTGAGGGCTATACGAACTTGAGTTTCTAGTCTAATGTCGATAATAGCAAGTCAAACTCAAGGTATAGTTTCACCTAGAATGGAGAAGTAGTAAGCTGGAAGAGTTTTAAGCAAGATACTACTGCTGCCTCGACCACAAAGGCGGAGTAAATTGGTGTAGCAGAAACAGCAAAAGAGGGAGTCTAGATGAAGAAGTTCATCACAGATTTGTAGTCGTACTGAGAAGCGAGGAGCTGATTCCCATATATTATGACACCAATAGGGTGATATCTCTAGCAAGGGAACCCAGGTCTTATAAAAAATGTTCGAAGGAGATTCCAGCTGATTAGAGAGATCGTGGCCTATGGGGATGTAGTAATGGAAAGAGTTTCATCTAAAGATAACATTGTAGATCTATTAACAAAGTCGTTGTCTCAAATTATTTTGAGCATCACAAGGGTCTCATGGGGATCAAACACGTAGGTGAGTGATGGCGTGTGATAGGTATCCTATAAGCCAATCACGTGAGTGATGGCACATATAACATGTTGCATGATATTTTAGTTTATTATTATTATTGGTATATTCTCACCTTATATTGCTTGTTGCATATATTGTGATGTCCTTGGATCTCTGCAATGGCAATTGGATCATGATGAGATCATGATAATGAGACTAATTTATTTTTAAATATAGACTCTAAATAATCCTGGCCATAGGTTACTCGAGAGAGACATCGAGATAACCAGATATATTGGTGTAATATATACCTGTCCATATAATACAGGTGACTAGTCTCACAATCACTTGTGTGGGGATACTAAGGGTACAATACAAATTCTCATTAGAGAATGAGTTTACTAATTGATCCGCTTAAGAAATGCTGGATGATTAATGAGACCTGACATCAGACAATGATCATGTAGTCCTAATTATGTGTTTGGTCCTTAACTTGAGACACCAAGAATGTCTTGTTTGAGTACTCCTTTATTTGACGCCAGACTTATAGGTCTAAAAGTTTTAAATCTAGTACAGTCGATTATCGGGATTGATAACCGACCTTACAAAGGTAATTGAGTATCAATAGAGGATCGTCCACTCTTAGTATCATGAGAGGAATATCCCGTATATTCTTGCTCAGGAAAATCCCTGGCCAACATCATCTGGATTAAGAGGGAATGAGTTTTCTGAGAGAATCTGATTAGTGTGAGACTCAGATAGATTTTGTATGAGCCTTGATAGTACCATGCCCGATATATAGTTTATATGATATTATATGGATGAGAGACTATAGATACACGGTGACTTAGGGCAAACAGGTCCAATGTATTAAATTCTTTTGTACCATATGAACACTATGGCGTAATAGCCTAATATGTCCATAGTCGATGAGTTATATGAATTATTATGAGATAGCAATTTATTGAGTTAGAAGGAGTTCTAGCAGGTACAACTCATGGTCCACTCGGTATTTGAACTAGAGGCTTATACATATATGGTGGATGTTGCGACGAGTATAGGTTTGGATATGAGATATCCATAAAGCCCATGTTTTATTGGATATCCAATAAACCCCTATATTTTTGGATCCTATGAATGAGATCTAGTAAGAGCTAATAAGAGATTATTGGATAGAGATCTACTGATCTAAGAGGCTTGGGTAGTTGGATAGAGATCTAGTACCCAATATGGCAAGATCCATTAGGGTTAAGTTAACAAAGACATCTATAAATAGGAGGGGCCTAAAGGGTTCATATGCTAGAGTTTCTGATGGCTACCCCTCCCATTCCCCTTAGCCTCCTCAACTCCTTGGATGATAGATCGTGTGTGCTACACGTGGAGAGGGAGATCCCATAGCGATGTAAGGAGCATCGTCATCGCATACATCGTGTGGATACCATTAGAGAGAAGGACATCTAGCGTCCTTCATCCTCTCCTTTGGATCTGGTTTTTCAGGAATATATGATATCCCTAGGTAAAACATCTAATACACAATACGCAAAATTTTTGATTTTATAATTTTTTGTGCACCAATCAAAACACGATAATTTAACCAACATGGGATATCTTTTTTATTTTATTTTATTTTATTGCTGCACATATGATGCTTCTGATAAGGTGTTCCAATAACTCGTGGCTAAAAGAATCCTTACATTTTCAAAAATATAACATATAAGTCTCCTGTCAAGTCTAAGTTAATAAATGTTAAAGTATGATTACGTAGCATACTGACTCATAATAAAGTATTAATATAATAACATATATAATTTAAGTTAAAAAAATTAAGACCACAATTAATGATAGGATGAGGTGTCATCGTGGAAGTGACTACCAACAATAGCATTGAGCTGTTGTTGCCTAGCAATGCGTCGTACGCATACAGTAACTTCTCCCATGTTGACAACGAGCTCAGGAGCTTTCGATCCTACCTTAGATTGATGTGTGTTGACCAGTTCAATGCTAGGCACATAGTGGTCTCTCGGTCCCTCTTCCTCCTCCTAGGCATCTTCATCCTCACCATCTCCCACTTCGTCCTCTCTCACGCCCCCACCTATCGCGCTTACGACGTGGTGGTCTAGCTCTCCCACACCTCCACTTTCGACCTTTCCTACCTCTACCTCTCCATCTTCATCCGCTACTATGGCATATGTCGCTTCCTCTTTCTCGATAAGATATTTTTTAAAAAAAAAACTTAAATTATGTATGTCATTATATTATTCATTTATTATGAGTCAGCATGTCACATAAGTATACTCTACTATCTGTTAATTTAGACTTGATGGGAGGGGCCTACAGGGTATATTTTTAAAATATAAATATTATTTTATATACGAGAAAACCATAAAGACTTATGTGGTCTATGTACAAAACCATAGGGGCTAAAACAAATCTTAATATTTTAAAATTTAAATTATATGTGTCATTATATTAATATTTATTATGAGTCAACATGTCACGTAGACATATTCTAAAGTCTATTAACTTAGACTTGATGAGAAAGGCTTATATACTATATTTTTTAAAATATATATATTATTTTAGACACCAGTAAACTATAAGGGCTTAAGTGGTCCATGACCAAAACCACAAGAGCTAAAATGAATATTAATATTTTTTTATTTGGTACTGCATTTTTCTTCTAATACCCTAATGCTCCTCATTGTCCTCACCTCCTCCTCCGGATGGGCATTGTGGATCACAACTTCCATCCCACCATAGCTGCCTCCACCCCATCACTTTAATCACACCATCGTCAGTTCGATTATGTCAGTGTTTTTTTGACTATACCAAATGGAGGGTGACGAGGGGTATTTAGAACATCCAAGAAAATAAGAGATGTTAAATAGAAAAAATAAAAACTGACACACTTTATAAGAAAAGCCAAAAAATAAAAAATTACTCATTCTAATTTTATTAATATTTTTTTATAAAAAATATTTTCATATTTAAATTTAATCTTCGAAAGTTTGACTTTAAAACAACAAATTACACTAACCAATTATTCTGGAAGGTGTGTATGAGTCTTTTCCAAGGGTTAAATTAGTCGCTATGTTATTCTATAATCTCTGTAAACTCTTAGCTTACAAGGTGTAATGGCATACACATATATGTATATGATGATGTGTGGTAGTTATTGCTTGGGTTTCAGAGAAAGGAGGGTATGGCTAGGGGCATACGAGATGTTGGAGGACTCGGTGAGGGCATACGATAAGGCAACATCGCTCATGTGTTGGCCAAATGCATGGACCAACTTCCCCTGCGACCTGAGTTGCTCCAACTTGACAGCGTTGGCCTTATCGCCGACCCTCATGGCGAAGCTAGAGAAGTGCTGCTTGGAGTCACCGGGCGAGAGTAGATGGAGCAAGGCGGCACCGACGAAGGTCAAGTGCATGCATAAAATCTATAATATGCTATATGTAATGCAGAAAAAAAACTTTTAATATCAAAATATGAAATCAAATAACAATGGATCTAAAAGATTATTACGATGTGTGCCTTTTAATGCTGCTACTTAGAAAAACTTTTATTTGATCTGCAAGCATATCATCATCGGATCCAAGTTTTGTAATAATGTCAATCTACAGAGAACTAGACTCACATTCTCCTCTCTTCCTATCATTTCACAGGACCACTATGATTGATGGATTGAGGGACACAATAATATAAGAGAAGAATAATATGAGAAAGAAATTATAATCTCTCAATTGACTAGTTCACATGACAAAGGGAGATGGAGCGAAGATCTGTAATATCTCAACTATGTCACATGTTTCTATCATTCTCATAATCGTTCATTCCCTTTCTGTTTCCCCCTTTTTTTTGTATCCCTAGGAGGTCATGTATATTTATAGGTGAGAGCAAAGAGTCTAGGATAAATAATTAGGAGAGTTCCCCCCATCAAGAGCGTCTCTTAAAGAATCCTACATTAATTAGACTTCCTTTCTATTGGCCAATAACCATAAATAGAATCCAATCATATCCATAATATATCTTAATTAAATAAGGTCACGTAATCTAACATTCTCCCAATTGGCTCATTAATTTGGTAAGATACAAAAAGGATTCCAAATCAAAATAAATAACATTTATTTGAAAATAAATTTATATAATTAGATTCTGAAATTTTTTAAAAATTATTTACACATGCACGAATTTTAAAATAGGCCAATAAGTTTAATAAATATAATAATACTATATTAAGTCTAACTAACAATGTGAGTCATAGCGGTTGCATAACATAAATATCATACTTCCTTCTATGTACCACAACATTATTAGACTTTCCTAATGCAGTCCAAAATGACCCTTGTAATTTGTCTTGTCAAGATAATCTTGTTATCACATTCAACTATAATATATACATACATAACTGTGAACATAATATCAAAAATAAATAACTTTAAGTACATAAGTAAAATATCATTATAGTGTCCACTCAAACATGCATTACATATCTTTTATGGGTTGCTCACAAACCCAATTAAAAGAACATGTTCTTTCAAAAACACTTTAGGCTGTAAGTCCTAAGTGAATGGATCAGCAATCAATACAGTGGAACTCTAGTAATTAATTGACATTAGATATTTCTGAACTCCTTTTCTCTAACCATTAAGTATTTTATACCATAATGCATAGAGATGCTATAGTACTTGTCATTCTTAAAGAAGAAAATTAATGCGATATATCATAAAATATCTTCAGCGACTTGGCAATTGAGTGTGACCACACTAAGTTCTAAGATAAAATTTTACAGTCATAATTTGATTAGTGGCCTCAAGACATCCACAAAATTAACTTTCATTGCTAATAATATAATAATAAATTACCCCTATAATTGATATATATATAAATCGTAAGGTGGACTTCCTGTTATCAAAGCAATTTATAAAATCAACACCTGAAAATTATCATAATTTCATGCTGATATAATCTCATACATGTGACCATAGAATCATCCCTTCCAGATATCTTATTACTTTCCTTTATAGTCTTTTAATATTTTTAATTCTGGGTAACTTGAATATCTACCCAATATATTAACTGTAAAACTGATATTTGTATTGTCATTGGTTGAGCATAGACTCTCAACTGCGTATATATAAAGAATATTTCTTTTATCTGATTCTTTTTAAGTCATTTTAAAGCACCCATTTTGACTAAAATTTTACTTTTATGATTTGCTGAACAAAGTTGTATATTAAAATTTTTCAATACTTGATCAATATATCCTTTTTGAGACTGTCTTAATAATCATTAAGATCTATAACTAAATATCTCAATGCTAATAACATAAGATATCTCATTCATATCAACCATTTTAAATTCTTGATAATAAATTTCTTGACTTAGTATAATAAACCAAGAACATTATTGGCAATGCAAAATATTATCCTGTATAAGACCAATATAATAAACTTGCTCCTATATATCTTCAAGTATAAATACTTATGAATAGTATTTTTCTTTAAATACGAAGAAATCAATGATATCAAAAGAAACTTTATATATCATTGTTAGAAGCTTGTTTAAGGTCATAAATGGATTCTTGAATTTGCATATCAAATTTTATATTTTTCAACGAATTATTCAGAGTAACCTATATAAAGCTAGATATTAATAAAAAAACTTATTTTCACATCCTTATGGTGTAACTCAAACTCATAATGAGTCACCAATATCATGACGATTCTTAATAAGTTTATTTAGAAAATAAATATCTCATTATGGTCAATGTATTCTTTATGAGTAAAACCTTTAACCACAAGTCTGACCATTATATCGTTCGACATTGTCCTTAGTTACACTTATGTAATATTTTTTTTATAATTATTGGACAATTTGACGAATTCATCATACACCATCCTGGTTATTGATTTTAACTCTTCTTTTATTGCATTATATTTTCTTTTTCAGAATCATTACCTTTCATGACTTGTAAAAATAGTGATGGATAAGGGCTCCGTTTGATTCATGTATTATAATATAATTCTTGTAGATATACCACATAATAATCATAAATGACAAAATTTCTTTCCCTTTGAGATATTCTCAAAACTATCAATTGTGGTTATTCTACAAGACCATTAACAGCGATATCAATATAATGTGAGAGTTTAATAATGTTATTTTATTATTTACCTTTATCAAATTATTTAATTATTTAAATAATAATAATTTCACAAATAATAAAGGAGTATCAAATTATATCTCATCTATATTAAAAATTAAATTTTGAGATTTTCACTCCCACTGATTCGTTATTTTATAGGAATCTTACATTATCATATTTAACTATCTATATACTATGATTAAGGCAATAAGAAATGTATCCCTTTGAACTTTTTGGATAAATTATAAAATATCCAAAAATAGTTATTAAAATTAATTTCCTTTTATGTGAATTGAAGATCCTTATCTCTAGAGGATAATCTCAAATATGTAAATATCTTAAGTTGAGTTTCTTATCAATCCATAACTTAGAAGAAGTTAATGAAATTTACTTACTAAGAACCCTATTTATGATATACATAGTTATCCTTAAAGCTTCTTCTCACATTGATTCAGATATAAAGAATAATCTATCATGCTTCTAATCATATCTATAAGAGTATGAGTATCTTTCAACAATCTTATTCTGCTGTGATATATCTGGTAAATCATACTGAATACATATACCATACTTTTCCAATAATCTAGCAAAAGAACTAGAACTATAATTAGGTTATAAAATCTTCTCTTGTATATCAATTTTCAAATTACGATAAATTTAAGAAATATCAATTTTGTGATAAAGTATATCATTCATAAATATAAGGAACAAATAAATCATGTCATGAAGGACATTAATATCAAATCATGAATACCAAAAGACATGATTTAATTTGATAAATTTCCTTTTAGGTTAAAAAGAAATCTTATGAGATCAAATAAGAAGGATCTTGATTCATATAGATAATTTTCTTTAATAAAACGAAAGAATCCTAATGAACGATCTTGATTTATATAAAGATCTCAAATTATGATTTTCAAGATATCAAGATTATGAAAAGAACTTTTCTATGGTAAGTTGCATAGGAGAAAAAATAAAAAAATCTTGATTCATGTATAGGAAATTTCAAGTTATCATGGTTCTTAATTAATATAAATCTCAAGTTATACGATCATAAATCTCTTTTTTGGTATATATATATATATATATATATATATATATATATATATATATATATATATATATATATATATATATATATATATATATATATATATATATATATATATAATTAAAAAATTGATTCTCATAAAAGATACCTCAAGTCAAAAAAATTATGGGAAAGTTCATGATTTGGTTAGGAAAAAAATCCCATTTAAATTTCAATTATCAAAATCATTTTGTAGTTCAAGAAATTCAATTGGTCTTAGAAAACTTGATCGTGAAATTTTCAAAAAAAAATTTCTCTTTTTAGTTGTTTCAATTGATGTGATTTGTTTTATATAAAAATTCCTTCAACTTTGATGTCAAATTCATGCATTGATTATCATTTACAATTTAGTTTTATTTAAAAAGAAAATCATCAAGATCATTACAATAAAATATTTTCAAATAAGTAAGACATTTTCTAACTTTTTAAAACTAAAAAACAAGTACAATTTTCAAAGAAATCATAAAACATTATCAAATAATAGCTTCAATTTATTTTAATTGTAATGATTTTTCTTTCTTAAGTGAGTCTAACTCTTTAGACTTCGTGAAATAAGTTACCATGCTCATTTCCAAAAATAAAACTTATTTATTTTACTTTATTTCAGAGTCTCAATTCAAGAATGATCTAACATTCAATTATGCAACATATTTCAAATCAATATACAACACATCTAATATAATATTCAAATCAATTATTAAACATACAAGCCAATAATTTTCATTTAAGTGATAGTCAATATATAACCCATTTATCATTTCGACCATCATACTCAAATCAATCATTCAATATACATGCCAATAATATTCAAAAGATCATGGTTTATTTAGATAGATATTTTTTTTGGTGAAAACCATGAAGAATCATAGAAAAAAATATAGACTCATATAAAAAAGGTTTGTTTGGATAAATACTTTTGAGAGTCAAGAAGGTTATTTTATATAAAGTACCTCTCAAATCCTAGAAATCAATATATTATCTAAAAAAAATCATATGAAAACACATCAAAGATCATCATCAAAATTATTTTTCAGAAAATTTCATTGGATGCAACATAGATAGTTTCCCACTAGAATATAGTTAAGATTTTAAGTTTTAATTTTTGTACTAACATGCTCAAGTTTTCTATATAAAATCATTTCATCATCAAAAAGCAATCAAGATTAATTGTATAACCATAAATCATCAAAAGATTTATTGTCAATAGTTTTGATTCCAATAATTTTTTTATTATTATTGTTTAGGCTAGTGAGCTTGGAAGGAGTGTTAGATCTCAAGTCATATGCCGTGAGCCTTGGTTTGGAAACAAACCTATAATAAATGAGGTTTTGGTTGAGTAACTTTTGGTCCAAAAACTCTACTTAATTTAACTAAAGACATTTGGTTGTTTATGGTTCCTTTAGGAACCCAAATCAATTTATGTGGACTATACTTTCTAAATGGGCACTTATAGATAAAGTATCTATGTCTACCATAAAAAATATATTTGTTTTCGGGTGAAAAACGTAACATGGGTCTTTTAATAAATATAGTTGGCTTTTGATGAGTACTACCCACAAATCTAATACCTTTTTTCCTATGAACATGACCCTTATTAGCGTGGATTATGTTTAGAGATTTATTGTCTATTTCAAACTTTTCTAAAGTTTGTTGTAGTATAATATTTTCCTTTTTAATTGCCTCTAATGACTCATATCTAGAGCAAGAAATGCATGATGTTGATGCATCATGCATGTTTTCAATTTTACTAGCAAGTAATGCATGTTCCCTCTTAAGTAATTTATAACTTTTGTTAATCTTCTTAAATTTATCAAATAGTACATGAGATGCATTTAACAATTCATCAAAAGTAAAGGAGACATCGGAAGAATCATTTACCTCATCGTTGATAGCCATAAGCGTGAGATTATCCACTTCTTCTTTGTTGTCTTCTTGATCTTCGGAATGCCTCGGCTTTTTACATTCATAGCAAGAAGTTGTGTCCTTTTTAAGTTTATTTTTATATTTTCTGTTGCTTTTCATAAATATTTTTGGTTCTTTTTTAATGAGTTCAAGATCATAGTTCTCATCACTCAGAAATTTCACTCGAGGAGTCATATATTGTTCTTAGTTCAATTTCCTTCCTGTTCTTTGGAAGGTGTCGTTCTTGTATTCTCAATTTAGTATCCTTTATGTTCTTTGTAAGGTGTTCTTCTTGTTTGTTTTTGCAAGTCATTTTATTTATTGATTCCCTTAATTTAATTGGGATCATGTGTGATTTCTAATATGTGCCATATATCAAAAGTCGAATCACAAGCAAAAATTTGATTAAATTCATTTTTATCTAAAGTTCAAAATAAAGCATTCAGAGCTTTGACATTTAAAGAAAACATTTATCTTTTATGATCATTCCAATCATTTATAGAATTGGATGACTTATGAAATCTAATTTCGATGACGTTTTATAAATCAAAATCCAACAAAATTAAAAAGATATGCATTTTAGTTTTTCAAAAGGTATATATAGTCTATCCCATTGCACATAAGAGAACGTGTAACACATTGATCCTCGTTAATTCCAAAAGAAGTCATTTATTCGCTTGGGTGTTAATTCAATTGAGTATAACCTACTATGATACCAACTGTTAGGATTGAGTTTACACTAAGAGAGAGAGAGAAGGGGGGGGGGGGGGTGAATTAGTACAAGTGCAAAAAATTAACTTGGTTTGAAAAATATGCTTGAGGTAAAAATCAAAACTAAAAGCATTTTTCATCAAGATCAAGTTAGAGAGCGATTAAACTTAAGACTGAATGAAGAATCTCGATTTAGCTACAGAATGCTAAAATAAAAAGTAAGTAAAGAAAGACTCACAAGCTTATAGTGGTTTGGTCACCAACTTGACCTACGTCCACTTCCCGAGTCCTACTTCATCAAGGCTCGTCGGTGTCTACTAATGATCTTCTTTTCACTTTTTTCAAAGTTAGAATAACCTTTACAATCTTCCACTATTTCCTTAACCTCATTTTACACTTGAAGCACACAAGGAAAGCTCTCAAATTTTACATAATTTTAACCAAGATTATGACTACTTTTATTATAATTTCTTATTACTTTCTTCCTCTCCAATGCAAGAATACTTAGGGTATTTTATAGACCCCAATTGTCTTCGAAAAATGGAGTCAAAATTTAACATTTACTGAAAAAATCGGGTATGGGCAGTACTACCGTCAGCACCGATGATCCTACTGTCGAAAGTGCCCCGAAAATAGGGGCAACACTGGTACTACCATCGGGCAGCCCGAGAATAATACTTTCCCATACTATTCTGTACCCAAGGTGTATCTCCTATTAACCCCTTTCTAGGTCAACGAAATGAGCTCAACCTAAGCTCAAATCCTAACCCAAAGTGGACATAGTTGCCTCTCATTGAGTTAATTTTGATTTCTTCAAATCTAACACAATTAGGACTAAAAATATATGATGCTAGCTACGATATACTAAGACAATTATAATCATTCTTATTGTTCGGCATGTCAATCGATCTTCCGAACTCTCGATAAACTTCCTAGCATCCTCCGATGAACTCTCGGCGAGTCTCTCGATCATCTTCCGGTGAACTCCCGACACACTCCCGATCACCTTCGGCGAGCTCCCGGTAAGCTCCCGATCACCTTCAGCGAGCTCCCGATGAACTCCCGGCAAGCCCCTGATCACCTTCGGCAAGCTTTCGGCGATCTTCTGATGAGTTCCTACTAGCTAGAGGTGCCCTACAAGTCAATCACATGAGTGATGACACGTGTGACATGCTGCGCAATCTTTTTACTTATGATTATTATTGGCATATTCTCATATTATATTATCTATTGAATATATATATTATGACGTCCTTAGTTCTGTGCAATGGGGATCAAATTGTAATAAGATCACAATAATGAGATCGATTCACCTTTAAACACATATCCTAAATAATCCCGGTCAAGGTTACTTGAGAGGGATATCGAGATAACCGAACATACTGGTGTACTATATACTCGTCCATATGATGAAGGCGGTTGGTCTGATAGCCACTTGTATGGAGACACTAAGGATATAGTATATGTGCTCATTAGAGAATGAGTTCACTGATTGATCCACTTTTGGAGTTTATCTAACCAAACTGAGAATTGGTCTGAGAAACAACTTTTAGGTACTTTTATCGAGGGCGTAAAGCCGGGGATCCGAGAAGTAAAGGCGCGACAACCGTACACTCTTATGGCGATGATTTTCTTCGCGCATATCCAGGAAGAATAATTGAACCACGAGGTACGAAGGATAAGGGTCACTCCCTGAGCAGCCATGCCGAGGCCTACTACCCCCTCTACTGCCATCCAAGCCCCTACACCAAAAAAGTTGACAAGAGACGAGCTTCACGAACGATCGGCCAATGAGTTGTGTTGGCATTACGACAAACCGTGGAGCCGCGAACATCGCCGCAAAAAGGGCCAGCTCCTCGTGATTGAACCAGCGGAGGATGAGGATAATGAAACATCTGAAGAAGCCCTTGAACCTAAAGAAGAAGGCATGGAGGAAGAGTCCCAATCGGCCGACTACGCAGTGCATGCATTGGCCGGCTACTCCAACCCGCAGATGATGAAAGTTGGAGGACTTCTAAACAGCAACTCATCACCGTTCTCATCAACACGGGCAACACCAATAACTTTCTCAATAGTAAGGTTGATGCACATTTGGTACTTCAAATCGAAGGTTGCAACAAGTTTGACGTAAAGGTCACCGACGGTCGAATCTTTAATTGCGACCAACGGTGCCCGCGGGTGAAACTACTCCTCTAAGACCAAGAAGTGGTAGCTGATTTCTTCCTCCTACCCATCGATGATTATGAAGCCGTACTCGGGATCAAATGGCTCACAACACTAGGTGATATCTATTGGAATTTTTCTAAATTAATCATGAAATTCTATTGTAAAGGAAGACAGGTCACGTTAAAGGAAGACAGGTTACGTTACGAGGCAAGCGCAGGAGCCAAATTTCCACTGTTTTGTCACAACGAATGGAGAAAGTTTTGCACAAAGCACATGGTGGATTCTTGATGCATATTTAGTAGCCATCTACAAGGGAGAACGTATAAAACTCATATCCTAAACTTGCCCTTTGCCTGAATGAATTCGTGGATGTTTTCTTGGAGCTGCACGGGCTGCCCCCTAACCGGTCGCATGACCACCACATTCCTATTTTGCCAGGCAAACCTCTAGCAAATTTATGATCGTACCATTATCCTCACTTGCAGAAGGACGAGATCGAGAACATTGTTAAAGAGATGCTTGACACCGGGGTGATTCGACTGAGTTGCAGCCCTTACTCCTCACCGGTGTTGCTAGTGCGCAAGAAAGATGATGAACTCTTGGACAAATTAAAAGGAGCCTGAGTCTTCACTAAATTGGATCTTCGATCCGGATACCATCAGATTCGGGTATGTATTGAAGATATTCTGAAAACTGCATTTCGTATGTATAACGGGCACTACGAGTTTCTGGTAATGCCTTTCGAACTTACGAATGCTCCTTCTACTTTCCAAAGCCTGATGAATGACATCTTCGAGAGTTTTCTACGTAAGTTCGTATTGGTATTCTTTGATGATATTCTCATTTATAGCCCTACGATTGATATACATTTTCAGCACTTACAAACTGTTCTAACGATTCTTCGGGAGAATACTCTTTATGTTAAATAGTTAAAGTGCGGCTTCTTACAGCGTAAAGTGGAGTATCTTGGGCACATTATATCCCAGAGGATGAAGTGGCAATGGACCCGACAAAGATCGAGGCAATGCAAGGATGGCTGAGACCTACAAACGTACAATCACTACGCGGTTTTCTTGGACTCACGGGCTACTACCAAAATTTTATGAAAGATTATGGCAAGATCAGTGCCTTACTCATATCCTTACTAAAGAAAGACTCCTTCTTGTAGTCGGATAAAGCCTCCATAGCCTTTGAACGACTCAAGGCAGTCATGACGATGATGTCAGTACTACCGGTGCCCGATTTCGGTCGTACTTTTGTCATTGAGGCCGATGCATCAGGAGTTGGAATTGGGGCTATTCTTATGCAAGATAGTTGACTACTAATTTACACTGAGGCTTCCCCCACACTTCATATGAGGTTTTTATAGGAGATACTAATTACTACCAAATTTAAAATATGGTTGGATACAGGTCCATTACACGAAAGAGGAGTAAAACTAGAAGAATTGTAATCTATGCTCACACCAAATTGGGCTCTCATAATCCTGAATCATACCAAAGGGCAGTCACCATTCCAGAAGAAAGATTGGCTATCACTAAAGACTAACCATATGACATCACATGCAAAGAAGAAACGGTCTCCCGACAAACTTCAGAATGGACGAAAAATTGAAGATCGAATTTTTCTACACCTCCAGCCCGATCAGCAGGAAACTCGAGCCTTAATGAAGTGGTCTCCCTATTTCTTTGGGCCTTGCAAAATTGAGGATCACATTGGGGCCCTAACCTGGAGATCAAATTCGTGCACCAGATCAAGATTACAATTGATCCGCTAGGTATCCCACCTCAAATGAAAATTTAAAGAAGACGATGTTGGGAAACCTCAGCGGGTGCATCACATGCGCTGCAAAAATCAAAACAAAAACTGGTTTTTCACGCAGATCAAATCGTTGTGCAAAAGATTGGGGTCGCGAGAAAAATCATAAAAATGAAAAAACCACGATTTGTGAGAGATTGATTTTACCTAGGGAGATCGTATATCCCTGTATTCAAGATCCGGATGGAGAAGATGAAGAAGGTCAAGCGTCCTCTCTAGCGGTATCCACACGATGGATCTCTATAGCGAAACTCCTCCAATCTGATCTTGCAACTCTTGCTCAGACAGAAGGAGGAGAATAGGAGGTGGTGGCTAAAGCTGTAGCCTATCAACCATGAGTCTCCCCTCCTATTTATAGAGAGCCACCAAAAACCCTAGGGCTCCTGCCTTAGTGGGTATTAGATCTCCATCTAATTACCCACTAACCTTGCATTATTGGATTTTTATCCAATAATCTCCTTAGGCCTATAATTGGACCTTAATCAAGGAGCCCATCAGCATAGGGTCTCATCTAATGAGAATAGGGGCTAATTGGATCTCCATCCAATCCTCTATTCATTGAAGCATCTACCATATATATGTGACCCTCTAGGCCCGATACCGAGCTGGCCGTGAGTCACTCCCATCAGAAGTCCTTCTGATATAGTGAATTATTATCCCCATAATAATTCACTCGACTCATCGACTATGGACGTACTAGGCCACTACGCCATAGTCCTCAGACGGTACAGGGGGGATCAAATCCATCGGACCTGTCTATCCACAGTTACCATGTATCTATAATCCCTCATCCAAATAATATCCCAGAGACCGTATATTGGACATTGTACTATCAGGTCACAAACGAAATCAGTTTGTCATGTTATAATCAGATTCTACCGGAGAACTCCTCTCTCAATCCGAATGACCCTGGCCAGAGATTTGTTTGAGCAAGCACATATGAGATATTCCTCTGATGATACTGAGAGTGGATGATCCTCTATTGACATTCAATTACCTTCGTAAGGTTGGCTACCAATCCCGATATCCAACTGTACCAGATTTGGAACTTTTCAAATCTATAAGTCTGGCGTCAAAGAAAGGAGTACTCATACAAGACATCCTTGGTGTCTCATGTCTAAGGACCATATACACAACTGAGACTATGGAATCACTGTCTCACCTTAGGTATCATTAACCATACATCATTCCATAAGCGGATCAATCAGTGAACTCATTCTCCAATGAGCACCTGTACTATATCCTTAGTGTCTCCACACAAATGGCTATGAGACCAGTCACCTCTATCATATGGACGGGTATATAGTACACCGGTCTATCCGATTATCTCGATATCCCTCTCGAGTAACCTATGACCGGGATTACTTTAGGATCTGTGTTTAAAGGTGAATCGATCTCATTATTGTGATCTCATCACGATCTAATTCCCATTGCACAGAACCAAGGACATCACAATATATATATATATAATAAATAATATAATATGAGAATATGCCAATATTAATCATAAGCAAAAAGATTACACACCGTGTCACACGTGCCATCACTCACGTGTATGGCTTGCAGGACACCTGTAACCAGCAATCTCACACTTGACCAAAAGTCAATCACCTATGTGTCTGATCCTCATCAGACCCCTGTGACGCTCAGATATAATCTGAGCCAACGGCTTTATCAGTGAATCTGCAATGTTATCTTCGGATGAAACTATTTCCATCGCTATATCTTTTTGGGTAATGATCACTTTAATCAGATGGAACCTCCTCAGAAGAATTATATTGAGACCTGAGTTCCTTTGTTAGAGTTATCGCCCTATCACTATCACAATATATGGGAGTCAGCTCCATGCTGCTTGGTATGACTCCCAAATCCTTGATGAGCTTCTTCATCCATACCCCTTCGTTTTGCTGCTTCTACTACAGCAATGTATTCCGCCTCTGTGGTCAAGTCAACAGTAGTATCTTGCTTGGAACTCTTCCAGCTTACTGCTCCACTATTCATGGTAAAAACATACCTTGAATTTGACTTGCTATCATTAATATCGAACTGAAAACTTGAGTCCGTGTAGCCCTCAACCTGGAGGCTACCTCCTCCATATACCAGTAAAAGATCCTTAGTCCTTCTCAAGTACTTAAGGATACACTTTACTACGTTACAGTGTTCTAAACTTGGATCTGCCTGATACCTGCTCGTGACACTCAGAGCATGTGCTATATCAGGCCTGGTACATAACATCGCATACATGATAGACCCTATCACTGAGGCATATGATATCTTATCCATATCTGCCCTTTCTTTAGGAGTCTTTGGGAACATACTCCTAGAAAGTAATATTCCATGTCTCATCGGTATAAGACCTCTCTTGGAATTCTCCATGCCAAACCTTTTGACAATGGAGTCCATGTACCTAGACTGAGACAAGTCAAGCATCCTCTTGGATCTATCTCTATAGATCTCGATCCCCAAAATATAGGATGCTTCCCCTAAGTCTTTCATGGAGAAGTTTCTGGATAGTCAAGCCTGTACTGTGGAGAGCATTCTTACATTAATTCTAATGATTAGGATGTCATCCATATATAGCACCGAGAAGGTGACAGCACTACAAGTGGAAAGATTTCGTCATAGTCAACTCCTTGTCTTTGATGATATCCTTTAGCTACCAACCTTGCTTTATAGGTCTCTACCTTTTCACCCACTTCGATCTTCTTCTTGAAGATCCATTTGCAATCGATGGGTACAATACCCTCAGGTGCATCCACAAGGTTCCAAACCTTGTTAGAGTATATAGAATCCATCTCAGAATTCATGGCTTCTTGTCACTTTCCGGAGTCTATACTCATAATAGCCTCCTTGTAGGTCTAAGGATCAACATCCTGAGAGTCATCTCCACTAATATGTCCCACATATCTTTCAAGAGGGTGAGATACTCTACTAGACCTATGTAAAGTTGGAACTTGTGTGTTAGGTACATGAACAGACTCGGGCTCTGGAATAGTGCTTGAGATAGGTTCTCCAACCTCGCTTAATTCTATCTCACTCCCACTGTTTCCACCAAGAATATGTTCCTTCTCAAGGAACACAGCTCACTTGGCAACAAAGACCTTTCGGTCCTCGCGATGATAGAAATAATACCCACAAGTTTCCTTTGGGTATCCCATGAATGTGCACCATTCTGTCCTTGATTCCAACTTATCGGGGTTGTGTCTTCTAACGTGGGCATGACAGCCCCAAATCTTAATCACCTTAAGATCGGGCTTCTTTCCTTTTTATATCTCATATGGTGTAGACACTACTAACTTTGATGGAACTATGTTCAGAAGGTAAGCTGCGGTCTCTAGGGCGTACCCCCAAAACGAGACGGGTAGATCAGCGAAACTTATCATGGACCGAACCATGTCTAACAGCATGTGATTCCTCCTTTCTGATACACCATTGAGCTAAGGTGTATAAGGAAGTGTCCACTAGGATAGAATCCCATTGTCCCTAAGGAAATGGGTGAACTCCGTACTCAAGTATTCTCCTCCTCGATCTGATCGAAGAGTCTTAATACTCTTTCCAATTTGGTTCTCTACATCATTCTTATATTCCCTTAATTTTTCAAAAGCCTCAGATTTGTACTTCATTAAGTACACGTCTCCATACATAGATAAATCATCAGTGAATGTAATGATGTATGAGTAACGACCTATAGCTTGAGTCGACATGGGACCACATACATCACTATGTATGAGTTTCAATAACTTAGTGGCTCTCTCACCAGTTCCACTAAAAGGAGAGTTGATCATTTTCCTATGAAGGCAAGGTTCACAAGTTACATGTCTCATAGTCAAATGGATCTAAGTATCCATCTTTCAATAACTTTTGAATCCTTCCCTCATGTATATGACCTAGCCTACAATGTCATAGGTATGCATTATTCACCTCATCTCTTTTCCTCTTAGACATATTTATATTCATGATATGTGAAGAAGTATCTAACACATATAAGCCATTTATAAGGGTCCCTCTAGTAATGATATCATCATATATAATTATTGAACAACTATTGTTCTCAAAAACTAATTTATATCCACTAATTGTCAAACAAGAGATAGAAATAATATTTTTGATAATAGAAGGAACAAAATAGCATATATCTAATGCAATAATAGCTCCACCAGGCAGATGTAGGTTGACCTCTCCAACAGCAACTGCAACAACTCTTGCTCCATTGCCCATCTTAAGGTCAATCTCGCCTCTAGCCAATCTCCTAGGTCTTGCCAGAACCTGCAACGAATTGCAGATATGATAAACACTCCCCATATCCAATACCCATGTGTCATCATGAAAATCTAACAAGTGGAGATTGATCATAAATATACCTGAAGCTTCTCCAAGCTTCTGTCTCGCCTTCTCTGCAAGGTAGTCCTTGCAGTTCCTCTTCCAATGTCCATCTTGGCCATAGTAGAAGCATTGTCCTTTGTCATTTCCTCGGTATTTCTTAGCAACCTTTGCCTTACCTGGTCTTTCTTTGCCCTTGCCCTTCTTAAGGGTCTTGTTGGCCTTCATTTTTTTTTTTGGTCTCACCAATATAGAGAACTGGCTTCTCCTTCTTCATGGCACTCTCAGCTTCCCTCAACATATTGAGGAGCTCATAGAGAGTCACCTCAAACTTGCTCATGTTAAAATTCATGATGAAGTGAGAAAAGGAATCTGGTAGGGACTGAAGTGTAAGATCAACGCATAGGTTATCTATCCTCTAGGACTATTCCTAGATCTGTGAGTTTCTCGATCTACTCTATCATCTTTAGGATATGGTTCTCAACCGATGTCTCTTCTGTCATCCTGGTTTGGAAGTGTTTATTATATATCTTATATCTTTGAGTTCTTCCCTGTTTCTCAAACAGTTGGTGGAGATGAAGAAGGATAGAATCTGCATACATGCTCTCATGTTGCCTTTGTAACTCAGGAGTCATGGAGGCCAACATGTAACATTTTGCCAACGTGGAATCCTCTATATACTTCACATAGCGAGCGATCTCAGCCTCGCTTGCCCCTTCTTCCGGCTTGGGCAGAATTGTATCAAGGACATGTGAGGTGATTGGCATCAAGTTTGGACTAGTGAGGTGATTGGCATCAAGTATACCACGTAGGGGGTTTGTGAGCGACATGTTTCTGACAAAACAAGATATAGCAAAAATAAATAACATGCAGATTTTCCAGAAAATACTAATTAAGATATGAACTTCTATCTTAATGTACTCCCACTGTTTTCTTAGCGAATCACGTGACACCCTCGACACGTGAGATGGAAGTCTCCGGCAGACTCATAGTGGGGATCGAGATCCAATTGGCATCTTAGTGCAACCTCGATGGACTCGACCAATTACACTAATCCCAAAAGGTAGGCAACTCTTACCAATCATAGTGGGGATTGGTAAAAGTCTGCCGGAGACTTCCATCAACCTCGATGGAAGTCTCCGGCAGACTCATAGTGGGGATCGAGATCCAATTGGCATCTTAGTGCAACCTCGATGGACTCGACCAATTACACTAATCCCAAAAGGTAGGCAACTCTTACCAATCACAACTCCTTATGATTCCCGTCACGTTTGGCCTCCGAATCATCATGGTCTCGAGGGACTCGATCAACCATGATATTCAGTTAAGTCATCACCATCGTTACAAGATGAGTCTGATTTGATGATATGACCTCGAGGGACTCGACTAAGCATACCATGTCCTCAGGTCACCGGTGACATCTCTATGTCATAGGTAAGAACTCAATCACGTAGATAGATGAGCCTCGAGGGACTCGACCAACTCAACCTATGTCGTGATTCAATTTCTTCCTATAATGATGGAAGGCCACGTGGGTCAATCTTATTGCCTCATACTTACCGATTTAATATTATCGTAGGAGGGGTTTTTGTTTCGTATCGATCTCCTAATATGTCGTGTCACACACATACATATTTAATATATATCTACATCACATGCAAATAGATATATATACATATATCTAGTAGGTGTATAACACATCACATATACAAGCTACACCAGATGATCATGGGCCGTCACCTAATATGATTAAGCCCGAGCCAATGGGCCTAATCACTCATAATAGGATCTATGTGTGCATTGGCGTATCTCCATGCCCAGGATTGTTGATCTCGTCATCATCGGTTCCGTCGGATCGTCGTATCACCATGCGTCGTAATCTTCTGCCACGACATCGTGGGTTCCATTGTCACCTTTACTCTCCCGTTGTGCCTCTCCATGTAATTACAAATAATCATAGGCACGTAGGCTCAACAATAAACGAGAAAAACAGAAGCACGCAGGCCCCAATAATAATAATAATCATAATTACACACATCACAACACATGGCTCATGATCATCCATCCACATCATACATCACATTTACATCACATCATATGTAGAATTACTAGATATATACAATAATTAAATTAAACTATTTAATTAATTATTTTTTTGGAATCAGGACATGCTCAGAATTTTCAGAATTATCAAGGGTACTTTTTAGGAGTATATCCCTAAAGACTCTTGAAGAAATGGTAGACATGGATATGATACCTTATGCCTCAGCAATAGGGTCTATCATGTATGCTATGCTATGTACCAGGATTAATATAGCATATGCTCTGAGTGTCATGAGCAGGTACTAGGCAGATGTAGGTTTAGAGCACTGGAAGATAATTAAGTGTATCATTAAGTACTTAAGAAGGACTAAGGATCTTTTACTGGTATATGAAGGAGGTAGGCTCTAGGTTGAGGGCTACACAGACTTGAGTTCCCGGTCTGATATTGACGATAGCAAGTCAAACTCAGGGTATATTTTCACCCTGAATGGAGGAGCAGTAAGCTGGAAGAGTTCCAAGCAAGATACTACTGCTACCTTAACCATAGAGGCGGAAAACATTGTTATAGCAGAAGCAACAAAAGAATAGGTGTGGATGAAAAAGTTCATCATGATTTAGGAGTTATACCAAGCAGCGTTGAGCTGATTTCTATATACTGCGATAACGATAGGACAATAGCGCTAGCAAGGGAACCCAAGTCTCATTATAATTATTTTGAGGATGTTTTATTTGATTATAGAGATCATAGCCCTTAAAGATACAATAATGGAAAGAGTTTCATCCGAAGATAACAATGCAGATCCATTAATAAAGTCGTTGACTTAGATTGTATTTGAGTATCACAGGGGTCTGATTAGGATCAGACACATAGGTGATTGACTTTAGGTTAAGTGGGAGATTGTTGGTTACAGGTGCCCTACAAGTCAATCACGTGAGTCATGACACGTGTGACATGCTGCACGATCTTTTTGCTTATGATTATTATTGACATATTCTCACATTATATTATCTATTGAATATATATATTATGATATCCTTAGTTCTGTGCAATGGGGATCGAATCGTGATGAGATTACGATAATGAGATTGATTCACCTTTAAATACAGATCCTAAATAATCCCGATCATAGGTTACTCGAGAGGGACATTGAGATAACCGGACAAACGAGTGTACTATATACCCATTTATATGATGGAGGCGGTTGGTCTAATAGCCACTTGTGCATAGACACTTAGGATATAGTACATGCGCTCATTAGAGATTAGTTCATAGTCCTAATTGTGTATCTGGTCCTTAGACTTGGGACACCAAGGATGTCTTGTTTGAATACTTCTTTCTTTGACGTCAAAATTACAGGTTTGGAAAGTTTCAGATCTGATACAGTTGGTTGTTGAGATTGGTAGCCAACCTTATGAAGGCAATTGAGTGTTAATAAATGATCATCCACTCTTAGTATCACGAGAAGAATATCCTATGTATGCTCACTCAGATAAATCTTTGACCAGGGTCATTAGGATCGAGAGAGAATGAGTTCTCTAAGAGAATCCGATTAGAATAAGACTTAGACAGATTCTATATGTGACCTGATAGTACCATATCCAATATACGATCTCTGTGATATTAGTTGTATGAGGGATTATAGATACACAATAACTGTGGACAGACAGGTCCGATGGATTTGATCCTCCTGTACCGTATGGAGATTATGGCGTAGTGGTATAGTACGTCCATAGTCAATGAGTCGAGTGAATTATTATGGAGATAATAATTTACTATATTAGAAGGAGTTCTGATAGGAGTGACTCGTGGCCAGCTCGGTATCGGCCCTAGAGGGTCACACACATATAGTGGATGCTTCAGCGAATAGAGGATTAGATGAGATCCAATTAGCACATATTCTCATTAAATGAGACCCTGCACTGATGGGCTCCTTGCATGAGACCCAATTAGAGGCCCAAGGAGATTATTGGATAGAGCTTTTAGTTAGTGGGTAATTAGGTGAAGATTCAATACCCATTAAGGCAGGATCCCTATGGTTTTTAGTGGCTCTCTATAAATAAGAGGGGAGACACATGATTTTTGGCCATCCTCTCATATTCTCCTCTCTCCCTCTACGCAGGAGTTGCGAGATCTGATTGAAGGAGTTTCACTATAGAGATTCATCGTGTTGATACCACTAGAGAGGAGGATGTTTGGCCTTCTTCATCCTCTCCATCCAGATATGAAAAACAGGGATATACGATCTCCCTAGGTAATCAATCTCACGTATCATGATTTTTTCGATTTTTATGATTTTCTCGTGACCCAATCTTTTACACGACGATTTGATCTGCATGAGAAACATGTTTGTTTTAATCTTCTACTACGCATGTGATGCTCCCGCTGAGATTTTCTAACAGTTCCCACCGCATCGTTCAAACCCTGACCCAATGCCCGACTTGACCCCGATCCAATATTATATTATATTATCTTTTCACCATCATAATTAATCATACATCTCTTATTTCTAATAGGTTAAATCATAAAACTTATCAATTAATTTTAATATTAAAACTGATCAAATATCAGTAGGATGTTGATTATAACGACTGCTATTATGGTACTTTAAAGCCTTGACTTGAATTGATGGAGACAGTTGTTTAAGCGTATCCTATAAATTTAATCATCAATCTAAGTTTATTCCTCATAATTTTATTTATGGAGATTTGCAAAAGTAGCTATTTCTTTAATGTTCTTACTATACTTATCATATGGCTTAGCTTACATTGCAAGAATCCCATTGGCCCTTCCATCACCTAGATGTAACGATTTGGATTTGATTTTGACACAAGGAGTATTCTGAATCAATCCTGATCAGACATGTGGATTGGAAATGTGGAAATCAATCAATTAGAAAATGATAGCTTGTTAACTAAGGTTGTTAGTGTGCTCAATCTCTTATGACCTAGGATAATTAGGGGTTCTCTAGGTTTGGAGAGCTCGTACACTCCAAACCCAAATCCTTCTCTACCTTTTGTTATCCACTCGGATAAACACGAACTTGAGCATCAAGCAGTTTCGTTAGTCAAATCGAATACAAATCTTGCAAGGATTATTATAATTGAGCTTTAGTGATAGGATTATCATCAATTCAAAAGAGTTCATCCCAATCCACATCATTCTATAAACTTTGATCCGATACCGAGATGAACCATACTTGGATCCCAAATGGAATATACTTGAAAAAAGAGATCAGATCAGATCAACTTAATGGCATCAAGTTGATGACTTAAAACCAAGCTATTTAGATCGCTTTGGATCAAATATAATGTGATAAAATTAGTCAATTATACGTTGCATATGGGACCAACTACTTTTGAGTCACAATGAGGCATTTCGTGTTGGCGCCGTATACCCAGATGGGCAAGAAATTTCATATCTGACACAAATGCCTGTTTGATACCCACATATACGTAAGACCAAGGAGTCATGCTCATTACCAACAGATCAAGTAAACAACAAAAAGAATTCAATTAGATATATTAGTTTAACTAAGAATGTACTATCTTGATTTATTGACAATAGTTCTCCAAATGCAGTAGAATTTTGCTATGGAAGATCACATCACAAGTAAGAAAAAGAGGAGATATCAACAAGGAATCATGTATCTAAGGTCATCAATCATCTCTTCGATGCACTTATCCTCGTGGTCATGATCCTGTTAGATTTAAATTATGTAAGATATATTATGGATACAATTGGATTCTGATTATGGTTATTGGCGAAGTCCAATTAAAGTAAGATTATTTAGGAGACGCCCTTGAACGGATACAAAATAAAAGGGAAACAGAAAGGGAATGAACAATTATGAGAATGACAGAAACACATGACATAGTTGAGAGATTACAGATCATCTCATCATCTCCCTTTGTCATGTGAACCAGTCAATTAAGAGATTATAGTTTCTCTCTCATATTATTCCTCTCATATTATTATATTCCTAAATTCATCAATCATAGTGGTCCTATGGAAGGATAGGAAGAGAGAAGAAGGTGAGTCTAGTTCTCCTTGCAGATTGATATTATTACAAATCTTGGATCTGATGATGATGCGCTTGCAGATCATATGAAAGTCTTTCTAAATAGTAGCATTTAAAGGTACGTATCGTAATAATCTTTTAGATCCATTGTTATTTGATTTCATATTCTAGCATTAAAGTTTTTTTTCCGTATTATAGATAGCATATTATATATTTTTTGCTAACAATTGGTATCAGAGCCATGGTTTTGAAATCAAATACTTTGGATCTATTTGTTAGCATCTTTTGTCCACAAAAAGATATTAATCAATTTTTATTTACGATGCATGACTGATTCGCTGGTATTGTCGATCTATTTTCCTATTCAATCTATCATATCACTACTTACGAGTGATGTATAGTTTTCATATTTGATTAATGGATTTATTGTTTGTTATCGACATTATTGAGGGCGAGGATTTCTCTTGATCGCCTATTTCATTGTTGATAACGGCAGTGCAGATCAGCAGTACTACTGCATGCCAGTAGCGGCTGTGTTCTGCTAGTGGCGGCCGCACGTAGGAAGCAGCTGCGCACAGCGACTGCGCGTGAACAACAAGCCGGCTACGGTAGCACCACTGCAGAGCGACGGTTGCGCGAACAACAGGCCGGTTGTGATAGTATCACTGTAGAGTGACGATCGTGCGCAGGCAATAGCCACACATCGCAGTCGTGCGAGAGTAGCAGGCTGCAGATAGGCAACAATGACCACTTGCGGGCAAAGGCCGCACTTAGGCGGCATCCATGCGTAGGTAGTAAGGAGCATAGGCGGTGGTCATGCAACCGCTCGCCAATAAAGGTGACATCTATCGCACGTAGAAGCAGTGCTCGCTCGTAGTGGCGATGGTTGCCGGGCACACAGGTAGTGGCTGCGAGCATAGGCGTTAGCACCTGCAAGGCAGTGGCCTCCCACAACCACTAGCGGCGGCTGCAAGAAGAGACAGCTCTACAACCACCCGTAGAGGTGACGATCGCGTGCGCAAGGGGTGGCGACGCAGGGAGATTAGGATTTTTCCAAAAGGACATTTTTGCCCTTAGACAATACAAGAATTTTGAAGTTTGTCCTTTTATTTACTTTCCTTTAATGTCTTTCATAAATTAGATATTTCCCTATATATCTTTTTGACAGTTCTACCCTTTATGAATATGGTAATGTTGTTAATATCTGTCAATAAAATTATAATTTTACCCTTATGAAATTATGAAATTCTAATCAATATCCTTAATTATAAAATTGATCAATATAATTTAATTTTAATTGAATTTGATCATTATGACTATTGATATGATTTAGTTATGATCAAATTTAGAAAAAGATTAAATTTTGATCTTGATTGAGTCAATTGGATTGATACTTAGCACAATTATAAGCTTATCCAATTAAATAAGGTTAACCGGTATACTAATTCATTGATGGTTTTAACATATGGTTCATTGATTGCATGTGGTAATTGAAATCCAATTATTGTTCTTGGATATTTATTTGGTTATTCACATGTATATGTTTAAAATTGTGAAATAATATTTTTGCTTCACATAAAGGCCTTTCATGATTATGTATCATTATGATTACAGTTTTATATAAGTTTTTTTACGCTGATCAATGTTTAATAATTATTTTATTATTATTTTATTATTAAATTGCTTCAATATAAATTAGATAAAGAAACTTGATGAATATTATTTATAATTCATCTCCCTAAGTTTTATTTGACCGAAAGTTGCCAATGTAGTATGGGATGGTAGACTTGTGAGATGTGAATTAAAAATAAAAGATCTTATCATTTATATGACATTTAGATTGTATTTTATATTATTTTATTGATCCTGTAGCCACCAAAGTGACATGGACTAATAATTTATAAAATATATTACGGAATGGGTCGTAAATGACATAAATAAAATAATATTCACAATGACACATATAATTAGAAGATTTAGATAATCCCAAAGGAGAATCTATTTCAAATAATTATGATGGGGTAGGATGATACTATTATGGATATCTTTGCAGTTTAGAATTATATATCCAAAGGTAGCAATCATATTTCATAAGGATGGTATCAGTCCTCCATAAATAATTTTGTTTGAACACTAGATATATCAATATTTCACCCAAAGGTAAAATAAAGATGATATCAATAGTTCAACATTTATTGAAAAACTCAAAGCATTACATTATTACAGTGATACTTCTTTTATTATATTCTTATAATATCCATATATTTTATCTATAATAAATGGCTTGAGCATATGCAATTTGTATTGAGTGAGTTAGACATTGATCAGATTAATTCAAAAGGAACATAGACTTAATTATTGAGAGTTCTGTGGAATAATTGATATAACTAATTGGGAAATGTTTAAAAGACTCAATGTTATGATAATTGTTAATAACATTTAGACTTCAATATAGTTACAACTAGTGCATAAGAATATTTATAGATCAATTTATATTTACTAATAAGTCATTAGCTGATACCTTAATAGAAGAATTAACTAAAAATAATAGTATTTAAGGAATTTAAGATTATGTCCTCAATATAGCTGATACAGCTATAAGCTCAAGAACATTGAGCATGACTGTAATTGAGTCATTTATTATAATTTATTATATTCCTTCTTAGTTTGACTTATTTAAATTTAATTAAGAATAAATGAAACTTAAATGAGTCTACTAGTATATGTGTATATAAAGAATCAAAATTAAGATAGAAAAGACTCAAAATATTTTGAGTACTTCTTAAGGAGTCAGTAATAATAAAAGAAAGTTGAAGCGCAAGCCACCTGAGCTTATAAATACTACATAAATTCATAAAAAAAATTCTTCACAATAAGGTGCTACTTCTTTAACAAGGAAAGTTATGTAAAGAAGAACTATAAGATTTGGTTTTAAAGAAAAAGTGTAAGTCTGATATTTGTATGGTTTAAATCAAATATTATAAAAATTATTTTCTAATACTTGGTGGATTAATTTTGATACCTCAACAAATGTTAGCAATAATATAGATTCATTTTAATATGAAAAATCCAAAAGAGAATGAAATATTCATCGTTATAGGGAATCATCTTAAAGCGAAAGCGATAATAATTTATATTTATCGCCTATGTCTAAAGATGATTCATTTGATGGATCTGGAGGATACATGTTATGTTCTTACAATTCTAGGAATTTGAGTTCTTTACTTATAATTATTAGAATATTATTTCTCTTTTGGTGGTTATAAACTTAGAATGATTCAATAAAAGTTAATTTTTGAATTCTGTATGATAGTTTATACAGAATTAATATGAATCTTGAGTTTACAATGATCTCATATTAAAATGAAATATAGTAAACTCCTTGAGATTATGTTTATATTTGCGGGTCACTTTATGTTCTATCTTATTAAAGAGAGATATTTATCACCTTAAAGATAACCTGTCGAGATATTATTATATATATCTAATATATGTAAAGTCTCAGGCTATTGACACTATTGAAGTGTACATAAATGAGGTTGAGAGATGATTAGATAGAAAAGTTAAGAGTATCATATCTGGTTGGGGTGATAAGTTTTAAGGTATTTATAATATACCTTTATATTCTTCCTTTTTTTTTATAACGACCAAAGGGGAGATAAAATTGCTATCTTGCAACAACGAAGATAATTGGATATGATAAATCTTCCAACATTAAATGAGAAACAATTTACTTAGAAGAAAATTAAGAATTTTAAATTTTCTAAATGCATGAGAAATGCATGATTTGCAAATTGAGCTTGATTTGCTATCATATTTTTTTTTCAGATTTCTTAATTTTTGTAAATTAAGCTTCTTATTAAAATCTACATGAGATTATCTTCAAAATATAATGAGAAGCTCTTATATTTCTCTCGGATTTCTCGACTTTTTGAGCTCTCTTTCAAAATGATTCTTTCTTTTTCAAATTGATATTTACAAAAGAGAAAATGTGATTCAAATTTCTTTTTGTGATGAGATTCATTTTCATCCTCTCTCTCAAAAATTATTTTGATTCATGAATCTTTTAAATCCTTGATGAAATATTTTCAAATGTGTCTCCCCTCTTGATATTTGATTTTTTGTATATATATTTAATTTTTAGATTTTGATGATAAAATCAATTGATGAGTTTTATGATCTAATATGTGTTAGAGATGAGTGATGCAGGATTAACTACGACGATGAAAAGGCAATACAATCTAATGTTGGGCCGAAATCAAGTTCGGACATCAAGTCGAGGTTCAGACGATGCAATGGGAACTTGCTAGGAGATCGACGAAAGCTTACCGAAGATGATCCTGGGCTTGTCGGGAGCTCGTCAAAGGTGATCGGGAGCTTACCGAGAGCTCACGAAGCTCGCTGAAAGTGATCGGGAGTGCATCGAGAGTTCGTCGGAAGATGATCGAGAGACTCACCGAGAGTTCGCCCAAGGATGTCGACAAGTTCGTCGAGAGTTCAAAAGATCGATTGACATGCTAGACAACAAGAACAATTGTAATTGTCTTAGTATGTTATAGTTAGCATCATGTATTTTGAGTCCTAATTGAATTAGATTTGTAGAAATCTAAACTAACTCAATGAGAGGCAACGGGATCCACTTTGGGTTAGGATTTGACCTCAGGTTGAACTCATTTCGTTGACCTGGAAAGAGGTCAACACGAGGTACACCTCGGGTATAGAACTATATGGGAAAGTACTGTTCTTGGACTGCTTGACGGTATCACTGCCAGTGGACGACGGTGGTACCACCCAAGAGGTAGTAGTGTCACCACCACCCCTATTTTCGAGGCACTTTCGATGGTAGTACCATCGGTGCTAGTGGTAGTATCGCTCGTATCCGATTTTTTTTTTCAAAGTTTAAATTTTGGCTCTATTTTTTGAATTTAATTGGGTTCTATAAATACCTCAAGTATTCTTATATTGAAGAGTAAGAAAGTGATAAGAAAGTGCAAGAAAAATAGTCGTAATCTTGGTTAAAATTTTATAAAATTTGAGAGTTTCCCTTGTGTGCTTTAAGTGTAAAGTGAGGTTAAGAGAAGAATGAAAGATTGCAAAGGTTCTTCTCTTGAGCTTGGAAAAAGGAGAAAGATATAAAGAGTTTTGATCTTTACTCATGGAAGAAGATCATTAGTAGACACTAGCGGGCCTCCACGAAGGAGGCTTCGAGAAGTAGATGTAAGTCAAGTTGATAACCGAACCACTATAAACTTGTGCGATATCTTTACTTACTTTTTATTTTAGCATTATGTAGTTAAATCGATATTTTTTGTTTGATCTGAAGTTTAATCACTCTCTAAATTGATCTTGATAAAAATTACTTTTAGTTTCGATTTATACCTCAAGCATATTTTTCAAACCAAATTATTTTTACACTTGCACTACTTCACTTCTGCCAACTCAATCCTAACATGATCTCACAATAATTATTTTGAATATTGACATTAGGAACATGTCATAGCAACAAATGATCAGGTATAATAATTGCTATTGATAGGACATTAGTTAACAATGGGTCATCCGATACATTAGCCTATTGAATCTGAACCACTAAATTAAAATACTTAAGGCTATATTAAATAAAAAAGGATCATTGCTATTGACATAAAAAGTAGTAAAGGTGTGACAATCGATTCCATAAAGTAACATGTTAACTTATTTAACCAAAATCACTGACCCAAAATTCTAAGGTTGAATGGTCCACTCAACTTTCTATAAATTAATTCAACTCATCCATGTGGGACTAAACTTGTGGATCAACAAAATCCAAAATTAAGCTCTATGTGAGGTCTAATCCAATGGCTCAACATTATAATGTGCCTCTAGCCAACCTAGTTCACTCAAATCCTCATCATATTCGATATCACGGTAGTAAAATGTTAAAAGTGACATGCATAGCTATTTTCAGTGCGTTTGCAAGTAAGCAAGTGTACTTTTTCAATTGACATTGCTCAAACAAATACACATGCATACATCATGTACACCCACAAAGAAAGGAACAAAAAAACCACAGCATCCAAGAATCTTTTATACGATTTACTGAATTGCTATGCCAAATCACATACAATATGTACTTGATGCTTAAAGGACTACAATCTCTTTGCTGTGCACATTGTGCCTTAATCATAATATACTTGTCAAGTGCTTGATTAAGATAAACAACTAGTGTGTTGACGGTCAAAAATGTATTATTCCAAAAAAATCTTCTACCACGGACATTTTCCGCAAATTGCATGATGACCTTTTAAAGAAATACTAACATTCTGTAAATGGGACGACTCCTTGATTGACTTTCTGCTCCAATTCTAACTTCAAAATAATCAATTTGACATAAAGTAGTCTTCTAGGAACAATATAATTTATAAATTGCAATTGGCATATACACGTATACGGTGATAAAATGAGTAATTAAAAAGATTATAATAGATAATATCTTAAAGAACAAAATACTTAGTTGAAGTCACGTTTGAGTCCTGGCACTTAAACCAGGATGCAGGTTTCAGTTAGGTAAATAAAAGCTATGTGATGCTAGCTATCATGACACATCTACCGCATAGTCGGCTTAAGTGTGAAAACAATATATGAAGCATATATATGCAATTGATCAGTATATAGAATATAATATTTGCAAATACAAAATAGCAATGTTGTAGTTCTTAATACTTAAGGAAGATCATTAGATCCTGCATCCAACAATTTCATAAAGTAGTAGTGGATACCAGGAGTGATGATAGGTGGCTGTTGAAGTTGGCATGATTTCCATTCTCCCCTCGTTGACTCTTTGTGGCTTAACATGATGCATCTTGACCTTCTTTTTGACCTTCTTTGGAAGAGTAAGTCTAGGCTCGGTCTATTGATGTCCTTGATTCTTCCTCCATCTTACTTGTGAGACGTGCTGTGCATGTACTGGATTAGGTTTTATATGCATCAAGAAAATTCGAGATGTTTGTCTACCTTACCTCTCTTTTTTAAGGTTTTATATGCATGTGTTCCGTCCTGAATAAGCGGCAGGAGGAGATCAGGTGGGCTGAGCGGGAACTGCACAGCAGAGAGACGTGCTCAGCTTCGCAAGATGCCACGCCAATTCCACCGCGGTGTGATGGAGAGCAACCTATCTACGAGTCTCTTTCTGTCGGTGGGTTTTGTCGTCAAGATGGCCAATCGAACTCCACCCAGGCGTGATGGTCACTTGCCTCTTCCTCATTGCCCTTCGCAGCTCCGCCACACCATCCCACCTCTTCATCGATGCGTACACGTTGGCCAGCCCGACGTACCTCCCAAAATGCGTGGGCTCCAGCTCGATCACCCGTCTCCCCGCCTGCTCCGCCCGCTTGAAATGGCCGTGCATCCGGCATCCGTTCAGCAGAGCGCCCCATATCACCCCGTCCGGCTCCATTGGCATGGACTCAATCAGCCCCTCGGCCTCTGCAGTGTGGCCGGCCCTGCTTAGCAAATCCACCATGCATCCGTAGTGCTCGATCGTGGGGCGTACGCCGTATGCCGAAACCATGCTCTCGAAATGAGCCCGCCCTTCCTCGACCAGGCCTCCGTGATTACAAGCGGCCAGGACTCCGACGAAGGTGATCGCGTTCGGCGCGACGCCTTGCTTTAGCATTTCCGAGAAGACGCTGATGGCGGGACGGCTGAGCCCGTTGAGAGCTAGTCCCATGATCATCGCGCTCCAAGCTGTCACATCCTTGCGTGGCAACTTGTCGAAGACGTCTCTCGCGCTGTCGACGAAGCCACATTTTGCGTAGAAATCCACCAGTGCAGTCCCAAGCTCGAGCCCGTAGTGCGTCGATCCCTTTGCGTCTATGTGTGAATGGATCCATCTCCCCTCCTCCAAAGCGCCCAGACTCGCACAAGCGCTCAGAGCACTAACAAGAAGAGCGTCGTTGAGCTCTGCAGCCGAACATTCTCTCAACTCGTGGAACAACTCGATGGCCTCTTTGTGGCATTCGTTCTGCACGTACCCCGTGATCATGGCACTCCACGAAGCACCGTTTCTCTCAGGCATATGATCGAACAAGCTGCGGGCTTTATCCACCAAGGCATGACTGCAGTAGCCGGTTATGAGACTAGTCCAACAAACTACGTTTCTGTGAGAACTTTCGTCAAATACCTTGGAAGCAAGTTCTACAGCTCCCAGATCAGAATACCTTTTCACGAGAGAGCTGGTAACGAAGACATCGAGATCGAACCCGAACTTAAAAACATGCCCGTGGACCTGGGAAAGCACGGGGACACTGGTGCACGACTTGATTGTGAACGGAAAAGTATGCATGTTGGGAAAGACGTCGTGGCGGCGCATGCCGACGTAGATGGCGAGACCACGATGGGGTCGGGCGGTGTTGGAGAACCCGCGGATCATGGTGTTCCAGTTGAAGATGGTCGGGTGGGGGATTCGGGCGAACAGGTGGTGGGCAAGGGCCATGTCATGGAGGGCGTAGAGGGCAAGAACTCGGCTGGTGACGTAGGTGTAGCAGACGAGGCCGAGGGAGATCAAATGGGCGTGGATTTGCCGGGCTTGTTTGAGACCCGAGCATCCTATCAAGGAGAGATGCAACCGAGGAGGAGACAGCGGCGACGGTGGCTTCATTGGAGAGATGGTTCCAGCGTTGGAATAATTCGCCTCAGATCATTAAAAAAAGGGCGAAATCGAATTCTGCGTGGATTAAGTTCTGGACGAATTAAGTTATTCTGGATGGGATTGGATTTTTATTAAGAAATCTTAATGATTTATGCGTATGAGCAAGACGTAGATCAACGGAGGAGCAGCTTTCACGATGAACTCTGATTTTTTATAAAGGAATCAAACAAACTGTAACAATCAGGCCTTATCAATGTCTTTCGAAACTTATTCATATTATACAAAAAAATTATGAAAATAAAATTCTCTGGCGTATATAAAGAGGGAAATAAGTGTACGCTTGGATACTTACGTAAAGTCATCTTGTTTAAATCAATCGTATAATACTAATTGAACACCTGATCTATATGTAATGTTGTGCTCGGATAACATGATTCGTGTTATATTAGGACTTTTAAAAGTAATTTGATTTTATTTTTTTGAAATATATATATATATATATATATATATATATATATATATATATATATATATATGTTCAATAAAATATTATTTTGGCATTTGAGCCTCTAAGTAGATAAGAAACCAATTAGGAAAATTTGATTCAAAAAACTAATACCTTGAACCAGTTACACTATCTAAGCTAGAAAAATATTAAAAAATAATATAACTAGGTCTTAACCTAGTCAAAATAAGTTGGAACTTTCATCACACATTTGAATTGGTCCTAAATGGATAAAAATATAACTTTTCTTTTTTATAAATTTAAATATTTTTTAATATTTTTCAAATAAATTTAACTTTTGCAAGTGAAAATCAAGAAAAACTATTTTACAAACTTAAAAATTAAAAGTTATTACAACCCTCAAATTTTTTTCAAGTTTTTATTTTTTTATAAATTTAGAATATAAAATATTATTATTATATTTATTTTTATTTTATATTTAATAAAAATTGAAAATTTATATTTATATTTATATTAATAATTATATTTTAATTTAATAAATATAAATTATCTTATTAAATAAATTATTTAATATAATTTATTTTAAACTAGTCCAAGTTTGAGATTAACTAAACTGATTCAATTATAAGTTTATTAAAAAGGTGGAGAGCTACGATACAACTTTTAAGAGAAAAAAATAAAAAAATATTAGAGATTATTTTGTCATTTTTAAGAGTTGAGGCTCTCTATAATAATTATTGAAAATAAAACACTCTACTATAATTTCTCAAAATTAAATTATTTTAAATAATTTTTAACTCCTAATTGTTACGATCAATTGGCACTAAGAGCGGGGATGAATTAGTGTAACTGTAAATTTTTCATTTTAAACAAAAACGTTTCGGTTTAAGCATGATAGGAAGATTCAAAGATTTTCGTTCTTAGTGAAACAAGTAAATGATAATAAGATTGCTAAATTAATTACTTACTAATTACTTAAAATCTGAAAAATAAGAAATATAGTAAGTGAAATGTTTGATTTCAAAGAGTAAACAAGATCGAAAGCATTAATAAGGAAAGCAAAAGATGAACAATTTTTATAGTGGTTCGGCACCAATGGCATACGTCCACTCCCGAGTCATCTTTCTTTAAGCATACCGGCGTCCACTACCGATCTTCTTTGGCTGAAGACCAAACCCTTACACTTTGCTTACAAGGGAGACAAGATTATACTCTTTGATCACTCCCTTACCTCTTTTCTTTTTCTTACAATTATCACACAATATTTTCTCAAAATATAATCTCCAAAATTATTGTATAGAATGTAAGAAAACTTAGAGTATTTATAGGCCCTAAATTAGCTTCAAAACCGAAGCCAAAATCCAACCATATCCAAAAAATCCAAGTACGGATGGTTCACCCATCGATTTGGGCGGGACAACCACCAAAAGTACCTAGATTCCTAGGTATAGGCGATTCAACCGCCCAGCCTAGGCGGGTCAACCGTCGTCAACCACCCGAAAGCTTGGGCAGCGACGGTACACCCGCCGCTCACCGGTAGTTTACCCGCCGAAATTTTTGCAAAAGTGGTTCCCTCCACTTTTTGAATTTCGACTTGAACCTGATATTGACTAACCCTTTGGTCAACCAATTGAGCTCAACCTGAGCTCAATCAAACCACAATAATAGACCCGGTTGTCTTATTGAGTTGATTTGGATTTCATCCAAATCCAACTCAATTATGACTCACTTCCTAACTGCAACTCAATGATTACAACACTTAATGACCAACAAGCTAAACAAAGACCTAACTCCCGTCAATCCGACATTCTTATCGTGAGTTTTCCGATCTTCTTCCAGCAATCTCCCGACGTGTTCCCAACGAGCTTCTCGATCCCTTCGGTGAATCTCCTACCGAACTTCGGTGAGATCCCACTCCATCGTTTGAACCCGGCCCAATGCCCAAGCTTGATCTTGGCCAATCATCTGGTTGTAACTTCATTGCTCCTATCATAGTTAGTCATATATGATACTAATTATGACTTAATTAAATACAATCATAATTGTCAAACATCCATTACAAGAACATCCTAACTCCCGATAAGCTTTTCGGCTACCCTCGGTAATCTTTTGGCGAGTCTCAGTCTTCTTCTAGCGAACTCTCTTGCGCCATCCTAGCAAACTCCCAATACCCTCGACGAGCTCCTGACGCAATCCTGGCGAGTTCCCAACCACATCAACTCGATGCATGGACTTGACCTTGGTCAATTATGATTGTAATAATCTTTCTATCATAATTAATCTTGCATCAATCAATTTCTAACAATCCATGTTAAATCAATAACCCATCAATTGATTTCATTATCAAAATCTTAGATTCAATGATGACAATCAATTGATGATAGCAGTTAATCCTAACTCTCCCTAAATTTATGCCACTTAAATTTAAAAGAAGCACACGCTCTTAAATTCAAGCAATCAATATTCTATGTAAATTTCAACATAAATTTACATCAAGTTATCAACTCATAAGTAAAAAAGAATTAAGCATCTATATACAAGATGTCCAATTCATATCCTTATCCAAGATATCTATATATTTCAACAAGATCATGCGTCATCAATGTATTCATCATATATCATCAATATATATTTCTCCCCCTTTGTCATCAACAAAAAGGTGAAATATAGCTAATAATTTCAAAGCACAGGATGACATTACTCCCCCTTAGTATATGCATTATAAAATTTTCTTCCCCATTAATAAGGAGAGAAATAAGGAATGTGTTGTTGAATCATTTCATCATAGAAAATAGCTCTTAATAAATTTTAAAAGTAATATTAAGATGAGCTCAAAAGTTCAAGAGATTTAAAGATTACTTATGTATTTCAAATATAGCAAAAGTCGTCTCTTGATATCAAAAATTATCTCTTGTAAATTTCAAGGCACATCTTCATGCAATTTCTTTTTCTCCCCTTTTTGAAAATAATAAAATAAAATCATGAAGAAAGTTTTTTTAAAAATATTATCACAAAAAGACTTTATTTCATGAAATCTATATTTGCAATTTATATATTTTCATGATTTAGCATTTCTAGGTCTAAACTTCAATCTTGTATATATAAAATTTTGAATATGAGTTCAATAAATTTTTCTCATGTAAATTTCAAGAAAATATAGTAAATAAATTCGAACAATAACAAATCATTATCTTTATATGGATTTTCGAAATCATCATTACATGTATGATCATCATACATGATTTCACATCATTATACCTTCTCCCTCTTTGTCATCAACAAAAGGAGAAGTGCAATTAGTAAGTTTTTGATATATGAAAGCTTAGCAATTTAACAAATTTTTCATTACTTTAGAACATGCAAGTTAGTGAATTCATTCTTCTCTTTTGAGAAGTGTATGCTAGCAGATATTTGCTTCCTTTGTATTGTTCAAGCTAGCAATTTTATAAGCTAACAAGTTTTGCTCCCCATTTGTCATTATCAAAAAATAGGAATAGTTGTAATAGTGCAAAAAATTTTCCATTATATTATTTTTTAAGAAATAAATCAAGAAATATACCAATCATCACATGAAATATACTAATAAAAATTAACATGGTGATAAGATATTCAATTTATGAAAATAAATTGTGAATATCAAAAGACAAGTCATAGGAGAAACAAATAAAATCTCTTGATTTATCCATAAGAAGTCTTAGGTTGTTAAGTTTATGATTTATATAAAAATATACTTTTAAATAATACGAAGTCAAATAACAAAAAATTTTGATTCATAAAATATTACAAGTTATAATTTCAAGAAATCAAAACCACGATACAGATAAATCACTCATTCAATTTCAAAATCATCAAAATCACTTTCAAGGGATTCAAAATGTAATTAATAGACTTATTAGTATCTTGAAATGCTAGTGATTTCCTTTCTCTTTATGTGTGAGCAAGAAGGTAGAATCAAGGTAGAGAAATAAAAAATATCATATCACAAAAATACTCAATTTTAAAGATGTAAATTTTATAGATGTGAATTTTGAAATTAAGCTCAAAACTTCAAGATATTCAAGAAGCTTCAAAAGTTTAAGAGCTACTCATGCATTTAAAATCATCTCATATAATTTTAAGTATAGCAAAAAATCATCTATTATAAATTTTGATAAAAAACATCAAGAATTTCATAAGAATGCATGATAGTAAATCAAGCTCAAATTGTAAATCAAGTATTTTGCATGCATTTAGAAAATTCTAAATTTTCTTCCAAGCAAATTATTTCTTATTCAAGGTTATCATATCCAATTTACTTCTAATCATATTAATAATTTTATCTATCCCTTTTTTATTATCAAGAAAGAAATATGATGCATAATTTCTTCTTAGCATTCATATTCAAATTACGCCAAAAAGTATAAGGAGATCATGTCATTAAAGATAAAATCAAATTTTTGAATATCTAAAGACATGATTTCATTTAATAAGTTTTTTTCTCTTTTTTGTGAATAATAAAATGAGTATTAGGAGATAATCTCAATTCATCTAAGATAAATCTTTTTAATAAAGAATAATGATCTTGATAATAATTTTAATTAATATTGTTAAGATCATAAATTATATTTTTATTTTAAAGAGATCAATAACATGATTTCCATGACGTAAAAGTTAAGTCAAGAAATTAAGAGAATATTCATGATAATACAATTCTCTTTCAATTTTTAACTTATCACAAATTTAAGAAATAATATTTTTTGTGATAAGTTATGCCATTCATGAGTTTTAAAATATATCAAGTCAAGATAAGTATTTATATCAAAAGATATTCATGAATATTAAAGATATGATTTAATTTAATTAATCTCTTCTTAGATGATAAAATAGAAGATTTTTAAGTTTTATTTTCTAAACTTGCCAAAATCATGATAATAATTTATTCAAGTTCAAATCATCAAAATCACTTTTATAGTTTAAGAGAGTCATAAAAAATTACATAATCGATTCATTAATATCTTTTTAAAATAAAAAGAAAGTGATAAGTTATACTAAGAAGAAAGTCATAAATAATCATGTCATGAAGAATATTATTATCAAATTATAAATGCCAAGAACATGATTTATTTTGACATATTTCTTCTTAGATGAAATTTCAAAGCTTTTGAAATCTTAAGAGATAAAAAAGAAGGATCTTGATTCTTATAGAAATATCAAGTTATAAATATTGAGAAGTCAACATCGTGATTAGGATGAAAGCTTTTCTTTAATAAAGGGAAGGAATCTTAGTAAACAATCTTGGTTTATATAAAGATCTCAATTTTAATTTTCAAGATTTAATGGTTATGATTTAAGTTATCAAAATATCGATAATATTGGATATATTCAAACATATCCGTTCTTTAAAATAAAATTATTTAAAAATATATCTAAAATCATAATCAAAAATCACTTTTCAGAAAATTTCAAAAAAGTCATCATAGATCGTTTTCCAAAAAAAAAAAAACTAAAGTTTTCTAATTCATTTTTGTAGTTAAAGAGATTCAACAATAAATGTATCAATTTATTTTTATTAAAGGATTTATGGGATAAAAATTCTTTCAAGAATGCAATGACATTTAAAGTCAAAAATAAATTTTTATTATGATCATTGCAATAAAATATTTTCAAACAAGAGCTTTGATTTATTTTTGAATCAAATGATTTTTGTATGTTAGAAGATTCTATCATGTTATTAAGAAGTTTTTCTTTTAAAGAAAGATGATTTTATATATGATTTTTAGGTTAAAAAATAACATAAATTATCAACACAAGTTACTACTTATTAATACAATAATAATCATCAAAATCTTTCTTTCATACATATGACTTTTATTTAAGTTAACTATAATTTCTTCTTATGACTTTTATTTAAGTTAACTATAATTTCTTCTTTCTCATTCTAGCATGTTCTAGCTATGCATCATCAAGATTAATTATATAATAATAAACTATTTTCAATAAAAGGATTTGTGATGATAGAAACAATGATCATTAAGCTTTAAACATCTTAATTCAAATATATATTTTTTATTATTGTTACATAAGCTAGTGAGCTTTGAAAGAGTATTAGTTCTCAAGTCTTGAGCATCTACTTTCAAAACATTACTAGTGCTCCTAGCCTTATTAGGAGGTAACTTTATATAATGATAGGTTTTGATTTAGATACTTATTTGAGTTTGGGTCTTTCATGATATGTTCTTCCTATTTTCTCTAATGACATAAGATTGTTTATAGTTCCTTTAGGATCCCAAACTAACTTGTGAGGACTATAATTTTTAAATGGACATTTGTAAGACATATGTCCTAATCTTCTACAAAAATTACATTTGATTTTTTGTGACACATTTAATGTATGTCCTTTTGTAAAGATGGTTGGCTTTTGTTGAACATTACCAACAAAGCCTATGTCATTTCTATTATTAATATGACCCTTATTGGAAATGATCATATTTAGGAATTTATTCGCTACTTTAAATTTTTCTAGTGTTGATTTAAGTATGATATTTTATTCTTTAACACTATCTAGTATCTTACATTTAGAGCATGTGTTGTGTGATCATGATCATTCTTATATTTAGAGCATTTTGTCAAGTCTGCTAACTAGCAATTCATTATCATTCTTAAGTAGTTTAAACGATTTAGTAAGTTTTTTAGACTCATCAAACATATCATGAAACATGCTTAATAATTCAGAAAAAAAATATTTAAAGACTCACTGACCTCATCTTCGATGGCCATAAGAGCAAGGTTCTTCACTTCTTGGTTGTGCATTTTATCTTTGGAGCTCCTCGGCTTCTTAAGTTCATAGCAAGAGGTTTTGTCCATCTTTAGATCATTTTTAAGGTTCATGTTCATTAATTTATCTAGTTTATTTTTTAAGGGTTCAAGGTCCTCATCACTCGAGATTTCACTCGAGGAGTCATATGTTCTCAATTCAAGTTCCTTCTTGTTCTTTGGAAGGTGTTCTTCAAGTTCATTTTTGTAAGATATTTCATTAATTAATTCATTTATATTAAGTGTTCTTTCATATGATATTTCTAATGCATGCCATATATTAAAAGCCGAATCAAAACAAGAAACTCAATCAAATTTAATTTTATTTAAGGCGCAAAACAAGACATTTATAGCCTTGGCATTTAAAGAGAAAGTCTTCTTCTCTAAATCATTCCAATTGTTCATTGGAAGAGAATACTTTTCAAATCTATTTTCAACAATAGTCCATAAATCAAGGTCTAAAGAAAATAAGAAAACTCTCATCCGAGTTTTCTAATAAGTATAGTCTGTCCCATTGAATATGGGAGGACGAACGATAGAAAAGCTCTCTTGAAAGCCAATAAGAGCCATTTCTCTTGGGTGTTCAACCAAATTGGAAAAACCGAGGCTCTGATACCAATTGTTAGGATCAATTGACACTAAGAGGAGGGGGGAGGGGTGAATTAGTGCAAGTGTAAATTTTTTATTTTAAACAAAAATGTTTCGGTTTAAGCACGATAGGAAGATCCAAAGATTTTCATTCTTAGTGAAATAAGTGAATGATAAAAAGATTGCTAAGTTACTTGTTTACTAATTACTTAAGAAAGAGTAAGGAAATATGAAAAATAAGAAACGTTGTAAGTTAAATGTTTGCTTTCAAAGAGTAAACAAGATTGGAAGCGTTAATAAGAAAAACAAAAGATGAACTCATAATTTTTATAGTGGTTCGGTACCAACGGCCTACGTCTACTCCCGAGTCCTCCTTCTTGAGGCACACCGACGTCCATTACCGATCTTCTTTGGGTGAAGACCAAACCCTTACACTTTGCTTACAAGGGAGACAAGATTACACTCTTTGATCACTCCCTTACCCATTTTCTTTTTCTTATAATTCTTACATAATATTCTCTCATAATATAATCCCCAAAATTATTGTGTAGAATGTAAAAAAATTTGGGATATTTATAGGCCCCAAATTGGCTTCAAAACCGGAGCCAAAATCCAACTGTATCCGAAAAATTCGGGTACGAGCGGTTCACCCGCCGACCTGAGCAGTTCGACCATCGAAAGCACCAAGATTCCTAGGTACAGGCGGTTTAACCACCCAGCCTGGGCGGGTCAGTCGCCGTCAACTGCCCGAAAGCTTGGGCGGTGGTGGTACACCCGCCGCTCACCAATAGTTTACTTGTCAGAATTTCCACAAAAGTGGTTCCCTCCCCTCTTTGAATTTCGACTTGAACTTGATGTTGACCAACCCTTTGGTCAACCAATTGAGCTCAACTTGAGCTCAATCAAATCCCAATAGTGGACCTAGTTGCCTTATTGAGTTAATTTGAATTTCATCTAAATCCAACTCAATTATGACTCACTTTCTAACTACTACTCAATGATTACAACACTTAATGACCAACAAGCTAAACCAAGACATAATTCCAGCCAATCCGGCAGCCTCCGGCATTCTTCGGTGAGTCTTCCGGTCTTCTTTCGGTGATCTCCCAATGTGTTCCCAGTGACCTTCCCGATCCCTTCGACGAATCTCCTAGGAAACTTCGGTGAGATCCCACTGCATCGTCCGAACCCGGCCCGATGTCCAAGCTTGATCTTGGTCCATCATTTGGTTGTAACTTCATTGCTCCTATCATAATTAGTCCTGCATGATGCTAATTATGACTTAATTAAATACTATCATAATTACCAAACATCCATTATAAGACCATTCTAGCTCATGGCAAGCTTTTCGGCTACCCCCAATAATCTTCCGGTAAGTTGGTCTTTTTCTGGCGAACTCCCTTTGCGCCATCCTAGCAAACTTACGATACCCTCGGTGATCTCCCGACGTACTCCTACGAGTTTTCAACTGTATCGATCCGATGCATGGACTTAACCTTGACCAATCGTGTTTGTAATAATTATTATGTCATAATTAATCCTTCATCAATCAATTTCTACAATCCATGTTAGATCAATAACCCGTCAATTGATTTTATCATCAAAATATGATATTTAATATTAATTAAACCAAAATTATATATAGGATGATTTTTAAAAAATCTCTCTTTTTATATATTTTTTTAGAAGATGCCCTAATTTTCTCATTTGGTGCTTTTTGTTATTAATAACCTACATATCCCTCGTCGCTCGCTGCTCACAACCATTGCCTCACTACTTTTGTCACACCTCCACATGACCACATTTATTTTGTCTTCTTTTAGTTTTTTCTTTCCTTTTCATATTATAACTTTTTTTCTAGTCTTCTTTTTTCTTTATGTTCGACTTCTTTATGTTCGACGATGCAAAGACGGCCATGATGAAACTAAAATGATGGGCGCCGTAAGAAGGTAGGAGATGACTGTTATTCGATTGTTAAATTAAATTTTATGATTAAATATAATTTTAGTTTAAGAGTCTTAGTTAAATAGAAATTAAGTGATTGCATATTTTCATATTTAATAAGAATTTTATGATTTCTTGATGCTCACCATCTTTTTATTAGAATTTTCCAACATAATATCAGAGTGGGTTTGATCCTAAGAACAAGTTTGATTTTGAAGGTAAAACAGATCTATAGAGAGAGAAAGGAAACATATAGAGAGAGATTATAGAGAGAAAATATATAAAAAAATGTGCACAACTTGAAATCTAAGGAGAAATCCTAGAGAGAGAAAATCTAAGGAGATATCCATCGAGAACCTATAGTGAGAGAACATATATAGAGAGAAAATCTACGATGAGACAAAAAGGAGAAAGAGAAATTGAGGAGAGAGAATCTATAGAGGAAAAATAAAAGACTGAGAAAATCATAGAGAGAGAAGAATTACCTGTAGCATCAACGAGGAGAAGATCTAACCATGACACTCTTCAAATAACAGGAGATACCGAGATCAAGAAATCAATTGATAAATTACACTAGGAGAAAAATTATCAAGAGAAAATTGAAGGTGTAAATAATTATTTTTATAATTTATTTTGAATTTTGTTATTATCTAGATTTGGTGAAAAAAGTTAATGGAGATGAAAATTATGATAATAGAGATGTGACCAAAAGATTTAAAAATTGCTTCAAAGATGTGATAGATAATAGAGATTTTATGTTACTCTCCGAACAAGTGTTGAGTTTTAAAAAAGAAGATAATAAAAAATATTAAAAATTTATCTTTCAATTAATATTAGATAAAAATATTATTTCATAGGTCTCTAGAGCTAAGAAAGGTTACAAGTCTCATTAATCATAAAAATATTTATGAAGGAGGTATAAATCTTTCTATAGCATGTGAAAGTAAACATTGTTAATAATGAATATCTCCCTCCACTTCCTTTGCAAACATTGTTAATAATGAATATCTTCCTCCACTTCCTTTGTTTTCAGCAAGTAAATATTATTAGTATTACCATGCCTAGTGCAGCAGAAACACACTCAATAAATTCATTTCAAGATGTACTTAAGAACGGGCATTCTACTGTAGAGACTTGCATCCCTGGGTGATACCAATCTTATGCTTGTGTTTCCAAATTGTTATAATTGGGATGTCCGTTCTTCTTGCTTTTATGTCCTCTTCTTGTTGTGTTCTTTCATGCACAGCAATGAGCAGACCACGTTATATCAAGCAACTACCATTCACTGCATTCTTTCACAGAAATAGGGAATGAAGTTTAAATCATCTGACATGCTGTTTTATACTGATGAATCATGTCATCAAAAGAAGAACAAAAAACTAAAACAAGTTCTACCCTGAACATGAGCAGAACAGAACGTACCTTCCTTTGTGCAAGTATGTCAGTTCAAGTCAGCTCGCGGAGTCTCCCTACTTTGATCTCTCACTTCACATCATTCCATCCCAGAAATGGCCGTGTGGAAAGCTGCCATATCTGGTTTAGAAGTCTGATGATAGTAGGAAGGTGGTGGTGCAACCCAATCCCCCACAGTTGTATCCCTCGTAACCATTACCACCATAGGATCCAACGGTGGTGACATAAGGAGGGATGGAGTAGCACTGACTACTGCTCTGATATTGTTCTTGCTGTTGTTCCGGTAGCTCACTTCCACTCTCTTGGCTCATGTGGCTGTTAGAATAAGCAGCGGCGAGGTCCATGGCTACACCAGAGGAGAACAGGCCAAAGTCTAAAGCTTGGCCGTGTTGCTGGTGGTAGTGGTGGTGGTGGTGGTGATGGTGGAGAGTGAGCAGGGAGCAGAAGTCGTGATCCTGCTTCATGGGGATGGTGGTGATGAGACCGACAGTGGCCGTAGGATCACAATGTTCGATCTGAGGCCTGACATCGACGCTCATGGTATCAGAAGAGGTGGACGCCGACGACCTCCTAGTGATGCCACCAACGGGGAGATTACTGCGAACGATGCGCTCCACATCGTAGCGAGTCATGTCGAAGTTGGTCACCGCATTGACTCCCCGGAACTTGATCGCTGCGATATCATACGCCTCCGCCGCCTCTTCCTGCGTACCTGAAAGCACCAAAATCCCATCGATCTTACATGCGGACTATGTGTATTCTTATGGCATTATCGGACCACTTACTGAAGGTTCCGAGGTAGAGGTCCTTGTTGCCTGCTACTCTTCCGATCCTTGCTTGCCACCGACCATGTTGATGGTGTCTGCAAACACACAGACAACCCTTATCAATGCTAAAGGATAATGGACATATGTATCCCAAGTTGAACATGGAACAGACCTGGTGACTCCTCTGTAGATGGAGGCGCCCCTGGAGAACCCACTGCTCTTCCTACAAGAACAACAACCACAAGTCAGCATCATCATCATGTGCATGCTGGCTATGCCACCATGCAAGCAGCCATGCGGCGGTTCTTCACCTTCTTAGGGAGGCGACGGACTCTTGGCGAGTCATGTTCTTCATCTCCTCCAGCTCCTGCTCATAGTTAGAGACCTACACGGATGTGCACAAGGCGTTCACGTACATCAGATAGCTACGCGTATAACTACAGCATTCATCCGATAGTGAACCTCGTTGTCTACTACTTACAGGGAAGTTGGTGGTGGTGGTCGGACCCCAGTATTTGAGCGCTGCGAGATCGTACGCCCTCGCCGCCTTCTCCTCCTTATCATACCCACCTATAATATCATCAAAAGAAAAAGAAAAGAAGTGCCTTACACTGTATTTATTGGTAGATTTCGTAAAAGTATGGAGGAAAACAAAAAGGTTAGGCACCTAAATAGACTGCAGCGGGGAGCAGGAAGACGCAACGAGCACCGTCGAAGAGAGCAAACATCGACAGAGAAATGGGAGAGCATGTTAGAAGATAAGAGGCTAAAATCTAAAGTGAACGTATGGTTTATGCTAGCTTAGCCGGCGTACCTTGTCGGCCTTTCCGGCTCTGCCCCTGCCGGCGGCAGCTGTTGTCCCACAGGTGCGCCTCGTACCTCCCCGTCCATCGGTGCCTGCCCAGAATACCCCTAGTAGCATCGTTACATATGGAAAGAATGGGAACAGACTTCGCTGGATTAAAGCCCCGCCGTAGTTGCAGTGCAACGCATGGACTTGGTTGTTACCTGGTGACGCCCCGGTAGATGGAAGTCCGCTGACCGAAGCTGTCCGCGGCCATCCTGGACTCTTCCTGCGGCGCCTTCTGCGCTGCCTTGGGCTTCTCCTGCTCCGCAGGGACGCTGCGCAAGAATCCGGCGGCTATGGTCTTCAAGTCGGAGACGTAAACCCCCTTGGGGCCGGTGTCAACATCCCCGCCGGAGTACCGCCCCGGAAGGGCCCCTAGGAAGTACTCCAGCTTGGGTCCCATCCCCGCCAGCGCCACCAGTTCCGTCGCTGCGTTGGTCTCCTCGTCCGTCCCATCGGCTCCACCTGAAAAGGTAGGCTGCCGACAACATCAATAAAAAATAAGGAAAGCAGAGAGAGAGAGAGACCATGGTGGTGGGGGACGGCGGAGACGGCTTCGAGGAGGCACCGCTGTTGGGAGAGGGAAGAATCGAGCCAGTTGTCGGAAGTGTTCATGTTCATTGCCTCCGATCCAAGTCGCCCAGCGGGAAGACCGAGAAAACCGAGCAGATGGTCGATTTGAAGAGGAGAAAGAAAAGAGCGAGTCGGACATAGATAGGACAAAAGATAACGAGACTCGAGAGACGGTGAGAGGAGAGAGAGAGAGCACGAGACACGAGGTCTTTTAAATTCCTTCTTATTGTTCTTACAATAAAATGTTAAGAAAGCAAAGATAAGACTTGGCGGGAAAGTGGAAGCCCTTCACAGGTCGTCTCAGCGGTCTTCTTCACCGCTTTCTAAGCAAAGAGATGGCGTGACAATGAATACTGATACTATGAGGTCGGATCCGCGAAGAATTCATCTCCGAATCCGATACAGAATTTTTAAATAACTCTCCGATTCATATACACACAGCTAAGTGGGTTTCCGAAACACAGCCTCCGGATCCAAAAACTCTTGTTCTTCTCGTGTGTACCTCTAATGCCACAAAAGTCACCGAGTGTTATCCTCTCATCAGAATCGTGCCTTTAATACTTTGTTAATTTATTTGAGTTCAAAACCAATTTGAATTCAAATGGATCGATTAAACCCGACTCAATTCGGATCAATCAAATCCATGATATCCAAATCAAAATCGATCCGAACACCATATTATCACCACCAATGACACGTGTACGGAGCGAAGAAAGCAAGCGTGTCGCCGCCTTCGGTCCACCTGTCTCGTCTCGCTTTTGTCCGCCCCTGAATCCCGTCACCTGCTCAGCCCCATCCCTTCGCTTCGCTCTCCACCGCACTCAGCCTTCCATGATTGCCGAGACGGTGCGAAGTCTAATCTGTCCGATGCGCATCGGACGGCTGATATATTTTCTATGATGATAATAAGTCTGGCCGTCAGATGTGAATCTCACAACCGCCGGTGAGAGGTTATCACTCGACGATACAAGTGGAAAAGGGTCAAGGTCAGCCACAGATGATGTCGGCTGGCGCACTCGACGGTTAAAGCGGGGATAAAAGAATCCCGCGGTCAGCAAAACGAATCATACCTCTCACGTTCGCTGACTGCACCGTTTTTGGCGACGCTTTATTAACTTACTCACTTGGCTACCGACCTTGTCGTTGGAAAGAATAATGTGGTTCCCACCCGGTCCAGTTTTGGGTGAAGCTATATACAAGCGCGCGGCATGAGTCCGACGTTGCTGCAAGTGCGACGGGAGGCACGAGGACCGCGTCGCGCGGGCGACACATGAGCTGGACGTCCCGACTCGACGCAGACCTCCCACGTGCGCCCGGGAGAAGATCCAAGGATGAGAGCAGGAATCTAGTCAAAGGACAAGGTGATGGAGTTCACGTGCGAGGTGGTAGAAAGGAAGTGAAAGTAAGCACGTTCAAGCGTGATAACAATGAAGCATATGGGGTGATAGGGTGGACACATCACACAGACAGATACAATATATATAATGCAATGGTGAATCTTGTTGACAGAGCTTAATGATGTGTTCATGGAAGGAAGTACGTGGTTAGGCAATGCAACTTTGCTTACAGTGTGGGCTATAGCTTTTTAATGGGCGCAATTGTAGTGAGAGAGTTAGGGTAGGCATGTGCATGCATGACATATTGTTTGCACCCTTGAGTTGGGCTGGAGTTTATCTGCAGTGCACTGTATGAGCTGATACTTGAAGGGTTGAGCATGAGGAGGAGGATGAGATTGACTAAAGGATAAGAGAACCATAGTTATATATCAGCTACTTTGAATAGTTTGTGATGATGCTTTCGTGTTTGCTTATCCTCCTCAGATGCAATGCTGCTACATTGTGGTTCAAACCAATTATTGGGAATGTTGCTTACACTCCGCATATTTGTGTTATAGAATGACTCCAACTCAATATTATCTTCATGTGATATTGTAATAACGGTATATATATATATATATATATATATATATATATATATATATATATAGATTTTTCTCCCAGAACTCTTCTACTTTGAAAAATATTCAAACAACACCTTTTCTTTATAAAAAGATAATATTACCCTTGTAGAAACGATTGAGTTCACATAGGATTAAATCAGAGAAATAATTGGTTTAAATGAAACCAGTTCATTTATCATATACTACACATCCCTATTTCATCGGAACCCCACTCGACGCAACCTGTGTTTTATGACCTTTCATCTCTGGACATTTTTCCTATTCCATCACCATCGTTGACGTTTCTCCTATTTTAGAGCTGCCAAGCAGTATGCATCAAAGGGGTTAGGGTTATTGTTGTCGCTAAGGTTTCTTCCATTTTCGTTGCTGCTGACACTACAAGGATTCTTCCATTTTCATCATCGCCAAGGGTTTCTTTTGTTTCTATCGCTGTCGACACTGCCGAGAACTTATAGGGCTCTCTATTTGGTATGTCTCCATTCCCACAAACTAATTTCTAGTCTATCACCCTAAAAATAATTTTTTGGGGTTCTATATCTAAACATTAGGATACTTATTACTATTTTGTATTGATGTTTAGTGTTGTGAACATTATAAAGCTAGCTCGTAAGCTAGTTTTGTCGCACAAGTCAAATATATTGAGCATTCTTTTGTTAAAAAAAATAATTATTATCCTATAGTCTTCTAAAGTTTAAGATGCCTTCTATATGATATATATTAACATATGATATTAGTAGTGTGTATTATGGTCAGACAGTATGGGTTGTGGACATCAGTTTTACCAACTATAAACTGATTAGATTAAAGGCTATGGTTAAAAACCACAAAACATGGACCTTTACTAATTCTAATGAAATAGTTTTTCCAGGAATATTTATTGGATGTTATTAACTGCTATAAAATAGTGGCTATGAATTACTTAAAAAAATAACTTGTTCAATTGTAACTAGTAACCTAGTGAAATACTGCTCCAAATCATTTGAAACTCAAGTGAAAGCATTGCATTACAACCAGATGCACTTCTATCTTAATTTTTTTAAATTTAAAGAATTTTTTAAATATTTTTTTTGAATTTTTAAGCATCATAAGAGTGTATCAGTTTCATATTTTCTCTTATTTTTTTATTATCACTTAATTAAGATGGATTCCTGTAATGTTTTATGATCTTTGACCTTCTAATTATATGAACAAGCTATGATAAGACATTTGTGTAACAAATACAAGCCGTTGTATACAATACTTTATTTTTTAGGTCCGACAAAACTATAATGTATGGCATATGAGGACCGATTCAAATCATTTCAAAACTTTCATGAAAATTTTGAATTGAGCTAGTTGGCCATATATCAGTATTTTCTAATTTATTTTTTAATTATTTTTTTAGCATTTGAACAATGAGTATTTTTCAATTTTTTCTTTTTTTTCTATTTGCATTGAATTAAGATGGATCCATGTAATATTTTTTAACATTTGACCTTGAAGGCGAACAACTTATGGTAACAAATTTATGCAGCAAATACATGTTTTGGTATACAATACTCTATTTTTGGTGTCAAACTAAAAATAGTGTATCACATATTAAGATCAGTCTACATCATATGACATTTTCACGAAAACTTTAAATTGAACCCAAATGGAATATGTCACTGTTTTCTATTTTATTTTTTTTATTTTTTCAGCATCTGAACAGTGTGCCATTTTCCTTTTTTCTTCTTATTTTTTCTATTTGTACTAAATTAAAATGAAACCATGCAATGTTTTCTATTTCCATGTTTTATCTTAACTTTACATTATCTTAATAGTAATAATGTTATCAAGCACTTATTAATTTAGAGAATTTGTCATTGAATTATCAGCTCTAATCACTTTTGGCTTTAACTAGAACAAAAACTATGTTATCAATCACTTATAATATGCGTACACATAAGCATAGGTAAAACTTATAATCGATGAGTTAAGTGGATTATTATGAGATAATAATAATTCATAGTCGATGAGTCGAATAAATTATTATGAGATAATAAGCATAAGTACGTTCATAGTCGATAAGTCGACTGAAAATTATTATGAGATAATAATGCTTTGAGTCAAAAAAAATTCTGACATGTGAGACTCATGGCTAGCTCGGTATTAGGCCTAGAGGGTCACACATATATGGTGAATGCTTCAACGAATAGAGGATTTGATATGAGTTGTCAAATTAGTTTTTGTTCTCATTAGATAAAACTCTACATTGATAGACTCCTTATATAATGCCCAATTAGAGGCAAAAGAGATTATTACATAGAGATTCAATAATCCAAGGTTAGTGGATAATTAGATGAATATTCAATACCCACTAAGGTATGGTTCTTAGGGTTTTTGGTGGCTTTCTAAAATATAAGGTAGAGGCGGTATATAAATGATAGGCTATACCTTTGGCTGCCCTCTCCTATTCTCCTTCCTCCCTTTATGTAAGAGTTACGAGATTTATAGCTATGATTAGAGGAGTGTCGCTACAATGATCCATCATGTAGATACAGCTAGAGATGAGGACATTTGACCTCCTTCATCCTCGAAATCCAGATTTGGAAAAACAACGATATTTGATCTCTATAGGTAAATAATCTCTCATATGATGTACTTTTCAAATTTGTGACTTTTTCTCGCACCAATCTTTGCACGACGATTTGTTCTATGTAGGAAATCAATTTTGTTTAAATCTTTCATTATGTATTTGATGCTCTCGTCGAGGTTTCCCAACACGGAGCCTGCCCGTGGGCAATGGCAGCCGCCGCCTATGTAAGGGCAATGGCGGTAGCTAGCGAGAGATGAGCAGAAAGGGCTAGGGCTTCTTTTTTAGCAAAAGGATGATTTTGTCCCTCAGAATTTAAGAAATTTCTGGATCTATCATTTTGTCCAAAATTCTAAAGTTGCCCTTAGTAATTCTAAAAATTTTTAGCATGTCCTGACTTTCTAAAAAATAATTAATTAAATAGTTTAATTAATTATGTATCATCTAGTAATCCTACATGGTAATGTGTGTTGGGAAACCTCAGCGGGTGCATCACATGCACAGTGAAAATCAAAACAAAAATCAGTTTCCAACGCAGATCAAATCGTCGTGCAAAAGATTGGGGTTGCGAGAAAAACCACAAAAACTGAAAAAATCACGATGTGTGAGAGATTGATTTTACCTAGGGAGATCATATATCCCTGTATTCCAAATCTGGATGGAGAAGATGAAGGAGGTCAAGCATCCTCCTCTCTAGCGGTATCCACACGATGGATCAATGTAGCGAAACTCCTCCAATCTGATCTTGCAACTCTTGCTCAGAGAGAGGGAGGAGAATAGGAGGTGGTGGCTATAGCTGCAGCCTATCAACCATGAGTCTCCCCTCCTATTTATAGAGAGTCACCAAAAACCCTAGGGCTCCTGTCTTAGTGGGTATTGGATCTTCATCCAATAACCCACTAACCTTGCACTATTGGATCTTTATCCAATAATCTCCTTAGGCCCCTAATTGGCCCTTAAGCAAGGAGCCCATCAGCATAGGGTCTCATTTAATGAGAATAGAGGCTAATTGGATCTTCATCCAATCCTCTATTCGCTGAAGCATCCACCATATGTGTGTGACCCTCTAGGCCCGATACCGAGCTGGCCGTGAGTCACTCCCATCAGAACTCTTTCTAATATAGTGAATTAATATCCTCATAATAATTCACTCGACTCATCGACTATGGACGTACTATGCCACTACGCCATAGTCCCTAGACAGTACAAGGGGATCGAATCCGTCGGACATATCTGTCCACAGTTACCATGTATCTATAATCCCTCATCCAAATAATATCCCATAGATCGTATATTGGATATGGTACTATTAGGTCACATACAGAATCAGTTTGTCTTGCTCTATTCGGATTCTACCGGAGAACTCTTTCTCTCTCAATCCGAATGACCCTGGCCATGGATTTATTTGAGCAAGCACATATGAGATATTTCTCTCATAATATCGAGAGTGGATGATCCTCTATTGACACTCAATTGCCTTCGTAAGGTTGGCTACCAATCTCGATAATCAGTTGTACCAGATCTAGAACTTTCCAAACCTGTAAGTCTGACATCAAAGAAAAGAGTACTCATACAAGACATCCTTGGTGTCTCAAGTCTAAGGACCAGATACACAACTGAGACTATAGAATCGCTGTCTGACATTAGGTATCATTAACCATACAACATTCTATAAGCGGATCAATCAGTGAACTCATTCTCTAATGAGTACATGTACTATATCCTTAGTGTCTCCACACAAGTGGCTATGAGACCAGCCGCCTCCGTCATATAGATGGGTATATAGTATACCGATCTATCCAGTTATCTCAATGTCCCTCTTGAGTAACCTATGATCGGGATTATTTATGATCTATATTTAAAGGTGAATCGATCTCATTATCGTGATCTTATCACAATCCGATTCTCATTGCATAGAACCAAGAACATTACAATATATATGTAACAAATAATATAGTGTGAGAACATGCCAATATTAATCATAAGCAAAAAGATCACACAACGTGTCACACATGCCATCACTTACGTGATTGGCTTGCAGGGCACCTGTTACTAGCAATGTTACATGTGATGTATGATGTGGATGAATGATCATTAGCTATGTGATGTGATGTGTGTACATGTGATTATTATTATTATTGGGGTCTGCGAGCCTCTATTTTTCTCATTTATTGACGGGTCGACTTACTTATGAATATTTTGTAATTACACGGAGATACGTGACAACAACGTGGAGGTGACAATCGGACCCACGATAGCGTGATGGGGGATCACGATGTATGGTGATGTAGTGATGATCCGACGGAACTGATGATGATGAGATCAACGATCACAAGACATGGAGATGTGTCGATGCACACATAGATCCTATTATGAGTTATTAGGCCCATTGGCTCAAGCTTAATCATATTAGGTGATGGCTAATGATTATCGATGTGGTTTGCATATGTGATATATGTTATACACCTAATATATATATATATATATATATATATATATATATATATATATATATATGTTAGGATCAATTGACACTAAGAGGGGGGGGGGGGGGGGTTGAATCAATGTAAGTGTAAATTTTCAGTTTAGATGACATCTTTTCAATTTAAACAAAATAGGGAAACTGAAGCTCTTCATTCTTAGTGAATTGATTGAGTGAACAAAAAAAAGTTGCTAAGTAGATAATCAAACTGGAAAGATAAGCAACGTTTAAAGTAAAGAACATATCATGAAAACTTTGCTTTCTTAAAAGATGAGTTAAATAGGAAGCTTTAATACGAGAAATATGTAATCAATGAAAGCAAAGAACCACTTACAATTTTTATAGTGGTTCAACACCAACGGCCTACGTCCACTCCCGAGTCCTCCTTCTTGAGGCACACTGGCGTCAACTACCAATCTTTTTTGGGTGAAGATCAAACCCTTACACTGGCTTACAAGGGAGACTTAAAAAAAAATTCTCTCTAAGCTTTCTCCCTTCCCTTTTCTTTTTCTTACAAGTCACTCATAATTTCTTTTTCATAGAATTTAATTACCCAAAAAGTTATTATGAATGCAAAAATACTTGGGGTATTTATAGACCCCAAGTGGCTTCAGATTTTTGGAGCCAAAAATCAAACATACCCGAAAAATTAGGTACGAGCGGTTTACATGCCGTCAGTCGCTGGCTGCCACCCGGATTCTATGGTACGGGTGGTTTAACCACCACCCGGGCAGTTTATCCACTGAAAGCTACTGGTCGTTGCCCGGATTCTGTGGTACGGGTGATCCAACTATCGATTCTTCGCAAAAGTGGTTCCCTCCACTTTTCAAATTTCGGCTTTAACATTATGTTGACCAGCTCCTTGGTTAACTGATTGAGCTCAACCAAACCCAGTAGTGGATCTGGTTGCCTTATTGAGTTGATTTGAATATCATCTAAATCAAACTCAATTAGGACTCACTTCTAACTAAGACTCAATGATTACAACACTTTAATGACCATAAGCTTAATTTAGACCCAACTTCCGCCAATTCGGTAGCCTCCGACATTCTTGCGGCAAGTCCTCTGGTCTTCTCCCGGTGATCTCCCTTCATGTTCCCAGCGATCTTCCCGAACCCTTCGACGAATCTCCTAGCGAACTCCAGGTGAGATCCCACCGCATCGTCTGAACCCGGCCTGATGCTTAAGCTTGATCTTGGGTCATCATCTGGTTGTAACTCTATTGCTCCTATCATAGTTAATCTTGCACGATGCTAATTATGACTTAATTAAATACAATCATAATTGTCAAACATCCATTATAAGACTATCCTAACTCCTAGCAAGCTTTTCGGTTACCCCCGATAATCTTCCGATGAGTCTCGGTCTTCTTCTAGTGAACTCTCTTGTACCAGCCTAGTAAACTCCCGATACCCTCGCTGAGCTCCCGACGCACTCCTGGCGAGTTCCCAACCGCATCGACTCGATGCATGGACTTAACCTTGACCAATCCTACTTGTAGTAATCATTCTATCGTAATTAATCATGCATCAATCAATTCTAACAATCTTGTTTGATCAATAACCTATCAATTGATTTCATCATCAAAATATGAGATTCAATAATATATATATATATATATATATATATGTATGCGATATAGATATATATTAAATATGTTTATGTGTGATAGGATATATTAAGAGACCGATATAAAACAAAAATCCCTCTTATGATAATATTAAGTCGGTGAGTGTGAGACAATAAGATTGACCTACGTGGTCTTCCATCTTATTGCCACGTGGTCTTCCATCGTTATAGGAAGAAATTGAATCACGATATAGGTTGAGTTGGTCGAGTCACTCGAGGCTCACCTATCTATGTGATCGAGATATTACCTACGACATAGAGATGTCACCAGTGACTTGAGGACATAGTATGCTTGGTCGAGTCACTCGAAAGTATATCATTGAATCAAACTCATCTTGTAATAATGGTGATGACTTAACTTAACTTCATGGTTAGTCAAGCAGTCGAGACCATGATGATTCAGAGACTGAACATGATGAGAATCACAAGTAGTTATGATTGGCAAGAATTGCCTACCTTTTAGGCTCAATGTAATTGGTCGAGTCACTCAAGGTTGCACTAAGACACTGATTAGATCCTAATCCCCATTAGAAGTCTATCGGAGACTTTTGTTTCATGTGCCGAGGGTGTCACATGATTTGCTAGGAAAATAGTGTGAGTACATTAAGATAGAAGTCCTTATCTTAATTAGCTTTTTCATAAAATCAGTATGTTATTTATTTATGTTATATCTTGTTTGTCATAAACATGTCGCTTGCAAACTCCATACTTGACATACTTAATGCCAACCACCTCACTGGTCCAAACTACACAGATTAGCTCCGTAATTTGAGAATAGTTCTCATGACGGAGAAAATCACGTATGTCCTTGATATAATTATGACCACGCTAGCAGAAGGAGCAAGCGAGGATGAGATCGCTCGCTATATGAAGTATATTGATGATTATATGTTGGCAAAATGCTACATATTAGCCTCCATGACTCCTGAATTACAGAGGCAACATGAGAGCATGGATGCCAATTCTATCCTTCTTCATATTTGCCAGCCATTTGAGGAACATGAAAGAATTCAAAGATATGAGATATCCAAGAGTCTCTTTCGAGCTAGGATGGTAGAAGAGGCATCAATTTAGAATCATGTCGTGAAGATGATAGAGTGGATCGAGAAATTCATAAGTCTAAAAATAGTCTTAGAGGGTGCGTTAATCTTATACTTCAATCCTTACCATATTCCTTTTCTCACTTGATTATGAATTCTAACATGAGGAAGTTTGAGGTGACTCTCCCTGAGCTCCTCAATATATTGAGGGAAGTTGAGAGTGTCATCAAGAAAGAGAAACTAATTCCTTATATTGGTGAGACCAAAAAGAAAAGGAAGGCCAATAAGACCCTTAAGAAGTACAAGGGTAAGAAAGATCGGATAAGACAAATGTTGCCAAGAAAGACTTGTCAAAGGACAAAGGACAGCGAACAATGCATCCACTATGACAAAGATGACATTGGAAGAGGAACTATAAGGATTACCTTACAGATAAGACGAAATAGAAGCTTAAAGAAGCGTCAGATATATTCACGATTAGTCTCCACTTGTTAGATTTTCATATTAACACATGGGTATTGGATATTAGGAGTGCTTCTCATATTTGCAATACATTACAAATTCTGGCAAGACTTAGGAGACTGGCTAGAGGTGATATGAACCTCAAGATGGGCAATGGAGCAGAGTTGCTACAGTTGCATCCTATTTTGTTCCCTCTCTTATCAGAAACATTATTTTTATTTCTTGTTTAATAATTAATAGATATAAACTAGTTTTTGAGAATAATAGTTGTTCAATAACTTTGCATGATGAGATCATCACTAGGGGGACCCTAATAAACGACTTATATATATTAGATACTTCTCCACACATCATGAATATAAATATAAAAGAGGAAACAAGATAAGATAAACAATGTATACATATGACATTGTAGGCTAGGACATATCCATGAGGGAAGGATTCAAAGGTTGCTGAAAGATGTATACTTAGATCCATTCGACTATGAGTTATATGTAACTTGTGAACCTTGCATTTGTGGAAAAATGATCAACTCTCCTTTTAGTGGAACTAGAGAGAGCCACTGAGCTATTGAAACTCATATATAGTGATGTATATGGTGTCATGTCGACTCAGGCTATAGGCAACTACTTGTACTTTATTACATTCACTAACAATTTCTCTAGGTATGAACATGTGATAGGACCCTAGCAGGGTTGGGTCCTACTCAACCAATTAGCCACTAATAAAAATCCTATAAGATTGTAATAAACCCCACCTAACCGCTTCTATCCTATAAAGAAGGTTGGCTAGGGTTTATATCTAGGGCCTTAGGGCTTCCTAGCCACCGCCCCATTTACTAGGTAGGTCGGTATGCCTAGCTTGTTGCAGTCCCCTAGGTTGTCGCCCCTTACAGGGCAAGTCGGTTAGGGTGGAGGGCAAGGATGATATTTTACTTTAGGGAGCAGCCGCCCAAGGGTTAGGGTTTTTGAGCCCTATATAAGCATGTAGCCTTCACCATTTTTGAATAAGCAAGATCAATCTATAATTCAGCCATCTGGCCGACTATTAGGAGGGAAGAACCCCTATAGCATTCCAAGGGTTGATCCCCCTCAAAGATCAATCTGCATAGAATTTCTCTAGGGTTTTATCATCTGTTATCAAAGCAGTGATCTTGTTACTTTTACTGCCATCCCTACCGCCCACCATCAGTCAAGCAATTCCCATAATTACTCTTGACATCACCATCTCCACCATCATCTCCTACCGTAGATCAAATCAATCTGCTGTCGCCACTACCAATTGCATCAAAGATTAGTATTTTCTTATTACTAATACCTTTTGTTGTTGCAATTTTCTATCTAAAAGATACCCAAAAGAAGCTTTTATCTATCCCTTACTGTGAATTCCTTTCATCATAAAAGTTATCATCTTTACGGATGAAGGATTGTTGCAGAAAATTTTAGTCGCCTATTGTTGCCTTTAAGTTGATCTATTTACCATCCTTTTTGAACAAAATTTCTTACATGCTTCATAGATCATCTTGGCTTTCAACTGTGTTAATCTATTATGGAATTCATCTCTGAAAACGTTCTTGTGTTGCTGCAAATTTTCATCACAAATTGTTGAATTTTTTGACGAGATTCTGCTACCGCTACTTGTAAAGTTTCCTTACTGTTATGCTGCTAAAATTTTCTTGATCTAATTTGTCATCCTTACTATTATTTAAACCAAGAACTTGCTGCCAATTTCATCTACAAATCTTTCAGTTTTTACTGGAAATTTCATCAAGAAATCGTTATTTCTTTGACGACAATTCTACTCCTACGAGACATCACCTATCCGCAGCGAACCTCCATCGACTTCTATCAAAACTTTGCTGCCATCTGCCATAGATCTAAAATCCTTTTTCTAATATCCATCCACTACCATCACAGCCCCAAAACTCCACCAAATTACAGCCCAAACCACACCCAAAATAGCCACTAAACAAGCCTATAGCGCAGCCGACATCCACCAATCCACCAACCCTTTCGGCCACCACATCTCTCAACCGATACATGCCTTTAACCTAACAACAAAAGAGAGATTGTAATATTATAGATTTGGAGGCATATACTGTGGTATCTGAGAAGACAATCAATGCTAAATTCGAAGCCTTCGAGACGCGAATGGAGGATAATATACGAACTCTCTTTATCAAACTTAGTTTGGGCCGACCACCGAGCTCGAAGAAATCACAACAAGGTATAACCAAGCGATGATGGAGATATAAGAGTTTGGTGCCCTGTAGCTGAAATAACTTGATCCAAAATTTACTAATGAAGACCCTGTCAAGATCACTTATAATAGACCTTGAATCCCATATAATTTAATAATATTTTTTATAAAAATATGAGCAATACTAGCAGCAATGTAGGGATTTCTCACAGCACAAAAATGAGCACATTTCATAATTCAATCAACCACCACAAGAATTATGATTTTACCTTGGGATGATGGCAGCCCTTCGATGAAATTCATGGAGATGTCAGTCCACACCGAATCCGGTATGGGTAGTGGTTGTAGCTTCCCTGGACTTGTCACCGATTCACCCTTTTGCTATTGACATACATCGTTATGTTATAGTCCATGATTATCTAGTGTGGATACTTATAGTCCATGATTATCTAGTGTGAAGCTACAACCACTACCCATACCGGATTCGGTGTGGACTGGCATCTCCATGGATTTCATCAAAGGGCTGCCACCATCCCAAGGTAAAATCACAATTCTCGTGGTGGTTGATCAACTTATGAAATATGCTCATTTTTGTGTTGTGCGAAATCTCTACACTACTGCTACTATTGCTCAAATTTTTCATATAAAATATTATTAAACTACATGAGATTTTAAGGTCTATTGTAAGTGATCGTGACAGGGTCTTCATCAGTAAATTTTGGACTGAGTTATTTCTGCTACAGGGCACCAAACTCAAGTCGGCTAAGGTGGAGGGCAAGGATGATATTTTACTATAGGGAGCAGCCTCCCAAGGGTTAGGGTTTTAGAGCCTTATATATGCATGTAGCCTCCACCACTTTTAAATAAGCAAGATTATCTATAATTTAGCCACTTGGCCGACTATTAGGAGGGAGAAAACCCTATACCATTATAAGGGTTGATCCCCCTCAAAGATCAATCTACACAAAATTTCTCTAGCTATCACACACATACTTGATAAAGTACAAGTTCAAGATCTTTAAGAAATTCAGGGAATATAAGATTGAAGTAGAGAACCAGATTAGAAAGAGTATTAAAATACTTCGATCAGATCGAGAAGGAGAGTACTTGAGTATAGAGTTCAGATATTTCCTCAGGGATCATGAGAGTCTATCCTAGTGGACACCTCCCTATATACCTCAGCTCAATGGTGTATTAGAAAGGAGGAACCACATGCTATTAGACATGATGTATTCTATGATGAGTTTCGCTAACCTACCTATCTGATTTTAGAGATATGCCCTAGAGACCACAGCTTACCTTCTGAACAGAGTTCCATCAAAGTTGGTAGTGTCTACACCATATGAGATATGAAAAGGTAAGAAGCCAGATCTTAAGGTGGTTAAGACTTATGAGATCTTATGACTTTATTAAGAATGAAGATGAGCTTTGTTTGTACAGGAAGGTAAGTGGGAGCATTATCACCTTCTTGGTGTTGTATGTGGATGACATCCTAATCATTGATAATGATGTAGGCAAGGTTTGACTTATCAGTCCGTACCAGTGTAACAAGTTTTTCTCGGTACTGGTATGGTACTAGTATCGGGTGGTATGCATAATGCGTACCACCCGATATATTAAAATATAATATAAATATTTTATAATATAATATTAAATATATTAAAATATTAAAAAAAGGGGGTGACATCGTCGAGGCGACGCCACCTCGATCTTTCTCCTCGCATGGGAGAAAAAGTGCACGCGACCCGCGGGCGACGACAGCACGCGGGCGTTGGCGACCCGTGGGCGACTTGGCGCATGAGCCACAACGACACATGGGCAAGGACCGCGTGCGGGCGATAGGTATTCTTTTTCTCCTCTTTTCTTTTTTTCTTCTTTTTCCTCTTCTTCTTCTTCTTCCCTTTTTCTCGCTCAATCGACCGTCGACGGTTGATTTCTCCCTCAATCGATCGTCGACGGCTGAAATCGATCATCAACGGTCGATTTTTGGCGGAATCGCCTGGTAGCAGGCGATCCGCGTACCGACAACCTGGCAGACCGGTATGTACCTCCCGTATCAGGCAATAAATATTGAAATTGCAATCCTTGGATGTAGGAATGCTTTCCATAGTAAAGACTTGACTATCCATAAAATTTTCAATAAAGGACTTAAGGAAAGCATCGTATATCTTGGGGATCTGAATCTATAGAGATAGATCCAAGATGATACTTGGCTTGTCCTAGTCTAAGTATATAGACTCCATTGTCAAAAGGTTTGGTATAGAGAATTCCAAGAGAGGTCTTATACCGATGAGATATGAAATATCTCTTTCCAGGAGTATGTCCATAAAGACTCCTGAAGAAAGGGCATATATAGATAGGATATCCTATGCCTTAATGATAGGGTCTATCATGTATGCTTTGCTATATACCAGGCTTGATATAGCACATGCTCTAAGTATCACGAGCAAGTATCAAGTAGATCCATGTTTAGAATACTAGAAGGCAGTAAAGTGTATTTTTAAGTACTTGAGAAGAACTAAAAACCTTTTATTAGTATATGGAGGAGGTAGCCTTTAGGTTGAGGGCTACACGAACTCAAGTTTCCAGTCTGACATTGATGATAGGATATCGAACTTAGGGTATATTTTGACCCTGAATAGAGGAGAAGTAAGCTGGAAGAGTTCCAAGCAAGATACTACTACTAACTTGACCGAAGAGGCAAAATACATTACTGCAGCGGAGGCAGCAAAGGAAAGGGTATGGATGAAGAAGTTCATGAGGGACTATGGCACAATGGTTTAGTACGTCTATAATCGGTGAGAAGTGAATTATTATAAGATAATAATTTACTAAGTTAGAAGGAGTTCTAATAGGGAGGACTCATGGCCAGCTTGCTATTGGGCCTAGAGAGTTACACACATATTATCACGAGCTTAGCTAATTTTGCCTAAGCTATGCGGCACCCATGCGTGTCTGTCCGCAAAGGTCAGCCTTCCCCGAGATCTCTTAGGGTCACTTAAACTTATAAAAGAGAAACTGGGCCAAAAGAAGCAATTCCAATGAGATTCACAAGCAACTGCTCAAGCAAACACTTTATAAAGCCAAACAAATTACACCCATGGATAATACAAAATCAGAAAGGTTGCACATAAAGGATAATTGTTCGTTACAGGCCGAAGTTCCCACAAGTGCTTACAAGACACACTCGTCTTTATAAGCCAAAATCAACCACAAAGCAAATTAAACTAGGGTTGCCAAGCCTACTACAAGCCCACTACTTGCTATATACGCTATGTATATAAACCGAAGAACATAGACAAACATAAGTATTTCATCAAACACCTTGTTTACATTTTTGTCTGTGATAATATGGCAGATGCTTTAGCGGATAGAGAGTTAGATAGAGATCCAATTAGTCCCTATTCTCATTAGATGAGACACGACATTGATGGGCTCCCTGCATGAGGCCTAATTAGAGGCCAAAGGAGATTATTGGATAGAGATCTAATAATCCAATATTAGTGGGTAAGTGGTTGGAGATCTAATACCCATTAAGGCAGGATCCCTAGGTTTTTGGTGGTTCTATATAAATAGGAGGCAAGGGCAGCTCTTATGTGATAGGCTACACCTTTAGCCGCCCCATCTTATTCTCCTCCCTCCCTTTGCACAAGAGTTACTAGATTTATGGCTAAGATTAGAGGAGTATCGCTGTAGCGATCTATCATGCAGATATCACTAGAGATGAGGACATTTGACCTCCTTCATCCTCTCCACTATCACACAATGTAATTTTCAATTTTGTGGCTTTCTGCGCACTAATATTTTGCATGATGATTTTTATCTCTGTGGGAAACTGGTTTTGTTTTGATCTTCCGCTGCGAATGTGATGCTCCCACTGAGGTTTCCCAACAGGAAACTCTCACAAATTCACTATAATTTTCCCTTTTTTTTCCTTTTTCTTGTACTTTCTTGCTTTTCCAAGCTAAAAAGCTTGGGGTATTTATAAACCTTAATTTGGCTTCAAAATTTACGACCAAAATTTAAACCTTTCTAAAAAATTTGGGTACAAGTGGTACTACCGTTGGCACTACCACCGAAAGTGCCCAGTGATTATGGGTGGTGGCACTACCATCGAAAGTGCCTAGGCGGAACTATCGTTGCCCACAGGTGGTACCACCGCCCAGATCTCGAAAACATTACTGAAAAGTACTATTTCCTACTTGAGCTATACCTTTTGTTGACCTCCTTCTAGGTCAATGAAATGAGCTTTATCATGAGCTTAAATCAAACCTAAAGTAGATCCTGTTGGCCCCTAATTGAGTTAGTAAAACTAACTCTAATCAAGATGCTAACTACAATACGTTAAAGATAAACATAATCTTTATTGTCCGACAAGTCAATTGATCTTTCAGTGAACTCTTGGTGAGCTCCTGATCTCCTTTCGACGAACTCTCGGCAACTTCCGGCGAGCTCCCGACAACCTGTCGGTGAACTCCTGGCAAACCTCTGGTGAACTGTCGACGAGCTCCCGCCACATCATCCGAAGCCTCGGCATACCCCCGATTCTTCCGGCCTGATGCCCGATCTTTACTTCAGCTTAATGATAGATTCTTCCTTAATTATTTTACCTTTTCCCAATCGTAGTTAATCCAGCGTCACTTATCTCTAACATAAAAGTTAGATCATAAATCTATCAGTTGATTTTATCATCAAAATCTGTGATTCAATAATCTCTTTCATTTTGATGATGACAACCAATTGTTGACAGTGTTAACTTTAACTCCCCTTATCTATATGCCATATTTGAAATAGGACAATCTTGAATTCAAAAGAAACAATTACCTTTGAATTCAAAGTAGCATTTTGCTCATTTGCAACATGTCAATTTATACATTCAACATCCTTATAGTTTCAAATCATTATATGCATAATTTTAAAACATTTCAGCTTTACTTCATGTATGATACTAACAAGTCAACATTGCTTTAACCATTGTATTTTTGAAACTAAACATTAAATTTTTTAACTATTTAACCATTCATCACCATGACACCATATATGATAAAAATTTTAAAACAAACATTCATTATTTTAGTATCACATGATAAAAAATTCAAGCAAAATATATTTCATATAATAAAAATTTCAAACCTAGCATCATCAATATACCATTTCTCCCTATTATCATCAATAAAAAGGAGAAATATTCAACATACAATTTCTACCCCATATCTGAATTTTAATCATTTTTGGTAGGCATAACATACATGATAAAAATTTCAAACCAAACATTTGTCATATGTCATCAACATGCCATTTCTCCCCCTTTGTCATCAACAAAAAAGAGAAATGTTCAAGTCATATTTGAACATTTATCACAAACATTTAACATATGTCATCAACATGCCATATCTCCCCCTTTGTAAAATAAAAAGAAGAAAAACAGAGAAATTTATTCATCACAAAAAGAATCGAATCCCAAGTACTACATCAAATTTCTTTCTCCCTAAAATAGAAGAAGATGAAGAAGAAGAAGAAGAAGAAGAAGAAGAAGAAGAAGAAGAAGAAGAAGAAGAAGAAGAAGAAGAAGAAGAAGAAGAAGAGAGGAGTCATGTATACCCAAGAGTCCAAAATCAAGGATCAAACATCAAGTATCCCCAAAAATCCAAGAATTAAATATCAAGAGGAGGGATTGATTTGTAAGCATTGCATCCAAAATAAAGTAGACAATAATTTCATGAATCCAAGAATTAAAATATTTTTTCTTAAGAGGGAGGAATCGAAAGAGAGCTCATGAATCCAAGAATCAAATATTAAGAGGGAGGATTCGATTGAGAACTCATTAATCCAAGAATCCAAGAATTAAATATTAAGAAGGAGGATTCGAAAGAGAATCAAATCACAAAAAGTTCATGAATCATATTTTTTCTTTTGTAAATTTCAAGAGAAAAGAATGATGTGGTCATTTCGAAAGAGAGCATAATTTTCAAAAGTCAAGAGATCCAAGAAAAATATGATAGCAACTCTTGCATTTGGAAGATTAAAATAATCTATTGTAAATTTCAAGAAGAAGCTCATTTTGCAAAAATAAGAAATCTGAAAAATATGAGAGCAACTTACGCATTTGGAAGATTTTTCATATCTAATTTTCTTCAAATTGTTCCACATTTAATATCTTTGTTGTAAGATAACAATTTTATCTTCCCCTTTCTCATAGTAATATGATGGTATAATTTTTTTTACATTAATGTTCTAATCACAATCATAAATACAAAGAGATTATATAATACAAATAATGTCATTTAGGATATAGTATGAAAGATCAAGTCGTAAGTACTAAAAGGCATGATTTATTTTAATAAATCTCTTTTTTTTATTTGAATGACAAAAATAAATCTTGGAAGGTCAAATAGAGAGCGATCTTCAAAATAAATCTTAAATCATGAGTTTCAAGAGATCAAGAGAAAAATCATGATTCATATTTCTTCTTAAGTAAATAATGAAAATAAATATTAAGAGATCAATTTTGTAAGCAAAATCTTAATTCACATAAGAGAAATCTCAAGAAAAAATATGATTCATTTCAATAATTCTTTTTAATGAAACACAAGAATCATAGCGAACGATTTTGATTTATAAAAATCTCAAGTTATAATTATCAAGATATCAAGATCATGGTTCATAAAAAAAATCTCAAATTATAACTCCAAAAAATCAAAAGATAAATCATGATTCATTTGGATAATTTTCTTTAATAAAATAAAAGAATCATAGTGAACTATCTTGATTTATATAAAAATCTCAAGTTATAATTATCAAGATCATAAATATCATTTTTGGTAAATTAAAAAAAGGAAGAAATCATAGTAGTTAAAAAATTTGATTCCCATAAGAGATATCTCAAGTCAAGAAATCAAAGGAAACTTCATGATTTGGTTAGAAAAAAAATATCGTTCAAATTTAAATCATCAAAATCACTTTGTAATTCATGAGATTAAAAAATAATAGTATATATAGATTTATCACTTTATCTCTTATTGAAAACTTGATAGGATAGAGACATTTTCAAGAAAAATGCATTCCACTTTTGTGTTTCAATTTATATAATTTATTTCATACAAGAATGTCTTTATCTTTTATACCAAATCCATGTGTTGTCGTTTAAAACCGAAAACCAATTATCATATCAAAAGAAATCATCAAGATCATTAATATAACACATTGAAATAATAAAATATTTTCAAATAAAATCTTCAATTTATTTTAGTTCCAATGATTGTTTTCCTTCTTAAGTGAGTCTAACTCTTTAGACTTAGTACAATGAGTTACCATGCAATTGTCATGCTTATTTTATTTTTGTTTATTTTACCTTTTCTCGAGCCCCAATTCAAGAACACTCTAGCATTCAATTATACAACATATAATCTATTTTAAGTCAACATACAACTCATCTAACATTCAACCATTCAAATCAATAATTCAATATACAAACCAATAATTTTTAACCTAACATTCAAGCTATCAATCCTTTCTAAAGTCAACATACAACCCATCTATCATTTCAAGTAACATAACATTCAAATCAATCATTTAATATACAATCCAATAATATTTAAAAGTCTAGTGATATGTCATAGTATATATGGATAAATATTTCCTGTAGTTAATACAAAGAAGAATTGTAGGGGAGTGATTAATGAAAAACTTAGATTCATATAAAATGAGATTTGTTTGGATAAATATTTTTTAGAGTCAAGAAGATTGTTTAATACATCTCAAATCGTAGACATCAATATATCATCTCTTTAAAAAAATATCATATGAAAATATATCGAAGATCAAAATTACTTTTCAAAAAATTTCAATAAGGATAACGTAGATAGTTTCTCATTAAAAATAGCTAAGGTTCTTTAGTTATAATTCATTTTGTACTAGCATGCTCTAGTTATGCATCATTGAAAGATAATTAAGATTAATTGTAACCATGAACTATTTTAAAAATATTTATTATAATAAAAACAAAGATAATCAAGTTTCAATTATCTTGATTCAAATAATCTTTCCTTTTTTTTGTTATTTTTGGAGACAAAACTACAATGAAGGGGGTTTTGGTTTAAGTACCCATTTGACTTTTGGTCCCTTATGAAAGGCTTTTCCTAATTTTACTAATGATATTTGATTGTTTATAATTCCTTTAGGAATCCAAACTAACTTGTATGGACTATACCTTCTAAATGAGTATCCATAGGCAAAATGTCCAAGTCTATCACAAAAATTATATTTATTTTCGGGTGAAGAATGTAATGTGGATTCTTTAACAAAGATAGTTGGCTTATGTTGAGCATTACCCACAAAGGCAATACCTTCCTTTCTATGAACATAACCCTTATTGGCAAGGATCATATTTAGAGATTTGTTGCCTATTTAAACTTTTCTATAATTTGTTGTAGTATGACATTTTCCTTTTTAATTGCATCTAGTATCTCACATTTAGAGCAAGAAATGCATGGTGTTGATTCTTCTTGCAAGGTTTCAAGTTTACTAACAAGTAATACATGATCCTTTTGAGTAATTTATAATTTATATTAATTTTTTAAATTCATCAAATAATTCATGAAAATCAATTACAACTTATCAAATGTAAAAGAGACTTTGGGTGAGTTATTTACCTCATCATGGATGGCCATGACTGTGTGGTTCGCCAGTTCTTCTTGGTTGTTATCTTGATCTTTGGAGTGCCCCAGCTTCTTAGCAAGAGGTTGTGTATTCTTTGATTTCATTTTTGTTCTTAATTTCTTGCTTTGTTTTGTTACTTTTTATAATTTTTTTAGATTCTTTTGTCATAAGTTCAATGTCATAGTTCTCATCACTTAAGGTTTCACTCAAGGAGTCTTCTTTTATTCTCAATTCAATGTCCTTCATGTTCTTTAGAATGTGTTCTTTTGTTCTTAGTGTCAAATTCTTCCTATTCTTAAGAAAGTTGCTCTTATGTTCATCTTTGCAATTCTTTTCATGATTATGTACTAAAAGAATTATTTTTGATTTATTTAATTGTGCTTTCATGTGTGACTTCTAATGCGTGTCATATATCAAAACCATAATCACAGGTAGAAACCCGATTAAATTTATTTTTATCTAAAGCACAAAACAAAACATTCATATCTTTGGCATTTAAAGAAAATATTTTTTTCATAATCATTCCAATCATTTATAGGATTGGAAGACCTCTAAAAGCCATTTTCAACTAGATTCCATAACTCAAAATCTATAGAAATAAAAAAGATTCTCATCCTTATGTTTCAGTAGGTATAGTCCGTCCAATTGAATATAGGAGGACGTGTGATAGAATAACCCTCATTAATGCTATAAAAGGCCATTTAACTCGCTTGGGTATTAATCCAATCGAGTGAATGTGGCTCCAATACCAACTTTTAGGATTGAGTTGGCACTAAGAGGGAGGTGTGTGAATTAGTGCAAGTGATAAAAACTAGGTTCGAAAATTTTCACTAAAAGTAAAACCAAAATCAAAAGCACTTTTTGGAACTCGTTAAGAGTAAATTATTTAGAGAGCGATTTTAAAGATGAAACCGAAAGGAGAAGCTCATGCTTTTCTTAGAACTAGTTAATAGCAACTAAGTTTAAGAGCAAAATTAAAGTAAGATAAGATAGAGATGCTCATAGTATTTTTTTAGTGGTTTGAACAAACTGACCTACGTCCACTCCTGAGTCCTCATTCATCGAGGTCCATTAGTGTCCACTAATAATTTTCTTTCAAGGGCAAAGATTAAGTACCCCTTACACCTTTCTCTTTTTCATAGGCTTAGGAGAATAACCTTTACACTCTCCTTTTCTTGGCCTTAGTAGATCAACCTTTACACTCTTTTTTTTTCTTAGGCTCATGAGATAAACCTTTACACTCTCCTTTTCTCAAGCTTAAGAGATCAACCTTTACAATTCAATTTCAAGCCTTCCCTTAACCATAATTCACTCTTACACATTAGGGAGGGAACTCCAACAAATTCACCATAAATTCTCTTTCTTTCTTTCTTTCTTTTTATTTCCTTTTTCATGCACTTTCTTGCTTTTCCAAGTAAGTAAACTTAGGGTATTTATAGACCCCAGTTTGACTTCAAAATTTAGAGCCAAAATTCAAACCTTTCTGAAAAATTCAAGTACGGGAGGTAGGACCACAGAAAGTGCCTAGAGATTCTGGGTGGCAGTGGTACCACCACTGCCTGGGTGGTAATACTGTCGCCCACCGACGGTACCATCACCTAGATCCCAAAAAAGTACTAAAAAGTACTATTTTATACCTGAGCTATACCTTTTGTTGACCTCCTTCTAGGTCAATGAAATGAGCTCTATCATGAGCTCAAATTAAACCTAAAGTGGACTTGGTTGGCTCCTAATTAAGTAAGTAAAACTAACTCTAATCAAGATGCTAACTACGACACTTTAAAGATAAACACAATTACACTAATCTTCATTGTTTGGCACGTCAATCAATCTTTAAGCGAACTCCCGACATCTTTCCGACGAAATCCCAGTGAGCTCTCGATCTCCTTCCGGTGAACTCCCGACGAGCACCCGATAACTTGTCGGTAAACTTCCAGCAAACCTCAGCGAGCTCCGGACACATCGTTCGAAGCCTCGGCCTACCCCCGATTCTTCCAACCCGATGCCCAATCTTGACTCCAGCCCAATGACAGATTCTTTCTTAATTATTTTATCTTTTTAAAAAAATCATAGTTAATCCTGCATCACTTATCTCCAAATACAAATGTTAGATCATAAATCTATAAATTGATTTCATCATTAAAATTTGAGATTCAACAAACGAAATGAGCTCTTTAATGAGCTCAAATCTGCTGTTAAACACTACATACTCTAATTAATACTAAAATAGTTACAAGCAAGCAATCTTCGTTATCCGACATGTCAATTAAACTTTCGGCTTTGGTGTACTCCCAGCAACCTTCTGGCAAACTCTTGACGAGCTGCCAACAACCTTTCGATGAACTCTCGGTGAACTCCTAGCTAACTTCCGATGAGCTCCCGACAACTTGTCAGCGAACTCCTGGCAAACTTCTAGCGAGCTCCCGCTGCATCGTCCGAAGCTTCTATGTATCCCTGATTCTTTTGGCCTAATGCCCAATCTTTGTCTTTGGCCCAATGTTCGATTCTTCTTTAATTAATTTTACATTTTCAAGATCGTAATTATTCCTACATCACTTTCTTCAACACAAGGGTTATATCATAATTTCACTAATTTATTTTATCATCAAAATCCAAGATTCAACATGCTAATGAAAAGGTTTAATTAACTATTATTATTATTATTACTATCTAATAGTCCTACATGCTAATGTGTACATGTGATGTATGTTGGTTACAAGTGTCCTGTGAGCCAATCACGTGAGTGATGGCACATGTGACACGCTGTATGATCTTTTTGCTTATGATTAATATTGGTATATTCTCACATTATATGTTACATATATATTGTGATGTCCTTGGTCTGTGCAACGGGAGTCGGATCGTGATGAGATCACGATAATGAGATCGATTCACCTTTAAACACAGATCCTAAATAATCCTGGTCATAGGTTACTCAAGAGGGACATAGAGATAACCGGACAGATCGGTGTACTATATACCCATCCATATGATAGAGGCGGCTGGTCTTATAGCCGTTTGTGTGGAGACACTAAGGATATAGTACAAGTGCTCATTGGAGAATAAGTTTACTGATTCATCCGCTTATGGAATGTTGTATGGTTAATGATACCTAATGTGAGACAATGATTTCATAGTCCCAATTGTGTATCTGGTCCTTAGACTTTAGACACAAAGGATGCCTTGTATGAGTACTCCTTTCTTTGACGCCAGACTTACAGGTTTGGAAAGTTCTAGATCTGGTACAATTGGTTATCGGGATCAGTTTCCAACCTTGCGAAGGGAATTGAGTGTCAATAGAGGATAATCCACTCTCGGTATCACGAGAGGAATATCCCATATGTGCTTGCTCAGACAAATCCCTGGTCAGGGTCATTCGGATTGGGAGAGGAGTTCTCTGGTAGAATCTGAATAGAGCAAGATAAACTGATTCCATATGTGATATGACAGTACCATGTCCAATATACGATCTATGGGATATTATTTGGATGAGGGATTATAGATACATGGTAATTGTGGACAAACAGGTCTGATGGATTTAATCCCTCCTGAACCGTCTGGGGACTATGGTATAGTGGCCTAGTACATTCATAGTCGATGAGTCGAGTGAATTATTATGGGGATAATAATTCACTATATCAGCAGGAGTTCTGATGGGAGTGACTCACGGCCAGCTCGGTATTGGGCCTAGAGGGTCACACACATATGATGGATGCTTCAGTGAATAAAGGATTAGATGGAGATCCAGTTTGCCCCTATTCTCATTAGATGAGACCCTAAGCTGATGAGCTCCTTGATTAGTGGGTTATTGGATGGAGATCCAATACCTACTAACAAAGGAGCCCTAGGGTTTTATTGGCTCTCTATAAATAGGAGGGGAGACTTATGGTAAAGAGGCTGCAGCTTTAGCCACCACCTTCTATTCTCCTCCCTCATTTGAGCAAGAGTTACAAGATCAGATTGGAGGAGTTTCACTGCAGAGATCCATCGTATGAATACCACTAGAGAGGAGGACTCTTGACCTCCTTCATCTTCTCCACCCGGATCTCGAATACAGGGATATACGATCCCCCTAGGTAAAATCAATCTCTCACACATCGTGATTTTATCGATTTTTATGTTTTTCTAGCAACTCCAATCTTTTGCATGATGATTTGATCTGCGTGGGAAATCAGTTTTTGTTTTGATTTCCACTGCGCATGTGATACATCTACTGAGGTTTCCCAATAGTAGTATCAGAGTCAAGGTTTTCGTGTGAAAGATTGGTTTTAAACTGCGTGTGATGAGATTGAATTGCATAGAATCGTTCTACGCGTTCTTGTCGTGTTTTCTCAGCGAAGGTAGCGAGAAGGAGGGGCAGCCAGCCACGGCCAGCCCCCATACAGGGTTAGCCACCCACGGCCAGACCGACTGCAAGGGGCAGTCGGTTGCGGCCAAGGGCCCCTACAAGGGGGCGGCCGACCATGACCAAAGCCCCTTGCAGGGGCAGCCGCCAGCAGGCTAGGGCACTGCAAGGCCGCAAGGGGCAGCGACGACGACGACGCAGATGGGGCAAGAGGGCTAGGGCATCCTTTTATGAAAAAGACGATCCTGCCCCGATGAATTCAGGAAATTTGAGGACTATCCTCATGTACAGAATTCCTAAAACACCCTCAGTAATACTGGAAATTCCAAGGACTATCCTCATGTACAACATTTAAAAAATACCCTTGACAATTCTAGAAATTCTCAAGACTGTCCTCTTATCCAGAATTATGAAAATGCCCTTGACAATTCTGGAAATTCTGAGCATATCCTGATTTTTTAAAAAATAATTAATTAAATAGTTTAATTAATTATTATATATATATCTAGTAATCCTACATATGATGTGATATACATGTGATGTATGATATGGATGGATGATCATGAGCCATGTGTTGTGATGTGTGTAATTACGATTATTATTATTATTGGGGTCTGCGAGCCTACGTGCCTGTGATTATTTATAATTACATGAAGAGGCGTAGTGGGAGCATGGAGGTTATACCGGGACCCACGATGCCATGACGGGAGATCACGATGCATGGTGATGCGACGATCCGACAAAACCGATGATAACGAGATCAACAATCACAAGGTATGGAGATTCGCCAATGCACACATAGATTCTATTATGAGTAATTTGGCCCATTGGCTCGGGCTTAATCATATTAGGTGATGGCTCATGATCATCCGATGTGGCTTGCATGTGTGATGTGTTTGTTATATACCTACTATATATATATATATATATATTTGCATGCGATGTAGATATATATTAAATATGTATGTGTGTGACACGATATATTAGGAGACCGATAGAAAATAAAAAAACCCCTCCTACGATAATATTAAGTCAGTAAGCGTGAGGCAATAAGATTGACCCACGTGGCCTTCCATCGTTATAGGAAGAAATTGAATACCGACATATGTGGAGTTGGTCGAGTCACTCGAAGCTCACCTATCTACGTGATCGAGTTCTTGCCTACGACATATATATGTCACCGGTGACCTGAGGACATGATATGACTTGGTCGAGCAGTCAAGAGCATATCTATCGAATATGACTCATCTTGTAATGATGGTGATGACTTAACTGAACTTCATGGTTGGTCGAGCAGTCGAGACCATGATGATTCATAGGCCAAACATGACGGGAATCACAAGGAGTTGTGATTGACAAGAGTTGTCTACCTTTTGGGCTTAGTGTAGTTGGTCGAGTCTCTTGAGATTGCATTAAGACACCAGTTGGATCCTGATCCCCACTAGGTGTATGTCGGAGACTTTCGTCTCACGCGTCGAGGGTGTCGCATGATTCGCTAGGAACATAGTGGGAGTATATTAAGATAGAAGTCCATATCTTAATTAGTATTTTCTATAAAGTCTGCATGTTATTTATTTTTTACTTTATCTTATTTTTTAGAAACATGTCACTCACAAACCCCCTACGTGGCATACTTGATGCCAACCACCTCACTGGTCAAACTATACAGATTGGCTCTGTAATTTGAGAATTATTCTCATGAAGGAGAAAATCCTAAATATCCTTAATATGATTGTGCCCACACCGGAGGAAAGGACAAGCGAGGATGAGATCACTCGCTTTATGAAGTGTATAGATAGTCCTAGAGGATGACCTATGTATGATCTTATACTTCAGTCCCTATCAAATTTCTTTTCATAGTTCATTATTAACTTTAATATGAACAAGATTGATGTGACTCTATCTGAGCTCCTCAATATGTTGAGGGAAGCTGAGAGTGCCATCAAGAAGGAGAAGCCAGTTCTGTGAGACCAAAAGGAAAGGGGAGACCAGCAAGACCCTTAAGAAGGGCAAGGGCAAAGAAAGACCAGGTAAGACAATGGTTGCCTAGAAAGACCCGGCAAAGGACAAAGGATAATACTTCCACTACGGCCAAGACGGGCATTGGAAGAGGAACTGTAAGGACTACCTTGCAAAGAAGACGAAACAGAAGCTTAGAGAAGCTTCAGGTATATTCATGATTAGTCTTCACTTGTCAGATTTTCATGATAACACATGGGTATTAGATATCAGGAGTGTTTATCATATCTGCAATTTGTTGCATTTTCTGGCAAGACCTAAAAGATTGACTAGAGATGAGATGAACCTCAAGATGGGCAATAGAAAAAGAGTTGTTGCAGTTGCTATTAGGGAGGTCACCCTATATCTGCCTAGTGGAGTTATTATTATATTAAATGCATCCTATTTTATTCCCTTTAGTATCAAAAATATTATATCCATCTCTTGTTTGACAATAAGTGGATATAAATTAGTTTTTGAGAATAATAGTTGTTCAATAATTATAGATGATGAGATCATCATTAGAGGGACCCTTATAAATGGCTTATATGTGTTAAACACTTCTCCACATATCATGAATATAAATATGTCTAAGAGGAAAAGAGATGAGGTGAATAATACATACCTATGATATTATAGGCTAGGTCATATACATAAGGGAATGATTCAAAAGTTGCTGAAAGATGGATACTTAGATCCATTTGACTATGAGACATGCAACTTGTGAACCTTACCTATGATTTGGGACTGTTCTGCCCACGTTAGAAGATACAACCTCGATAAGTTGGAATTAAGGACAGAATGGTGCACATTCGTGGGATACCCAAAGGAAACTTATGAGAATTATTTCTATCATCCCGAGGACCGAAAGGTCTGCTAGTTACAGGTGCCCTGCAAGCCAATCACGCGAGTGATGGCATGTGTGATACACTGCGTAATATTTTTGCTTATAATTAATATTAGCATATTCTCACATTATATTATAAGTAGCATATATATTGTGATGTCCTTAGTTTTGTGTAATTGGAATCGGATCGTGCTGATATCACGATAATGAGATCGATTCATCTTTAAACACAGATCCTAAATAATCCCGATCATAGGTTACTCGAGAGAGACATCGAGATAACCGGATAGACCGGTGTACTATATACTCGTCCATATGATGGAGGCGGCTGGTCTTATAGCCACTTGTGTGGAAACAGTAAGGATATAATACAAGTGCTCAATGGAGACTAAGTTCACTGATTGATCCGCTTATGGAATGTTGTATGGTTAATGATACCTAATGTTAGACAGTGATTTCATAGTCCCAGTTGTGTATTTGGTCCTTAGACTTGAGACACCAAGGATGCTTTGTATGAGTGCTCATTTCTTTGACGCCAGACTTATATGTTTGGAAAGCTCCAGATCTGGTATAACTAGTTATCGGGATTAGTAGCTAACCTTACGAAGGCAATTGAGTATCAATAGAGGATCATCCACTCACGGTATCACGAGAGGAATATCCCATATATGCTTGCTTAGACAAATCCCTGGCCAGAGTCATTTGGATTGAGAGAGAATGAGTTCTCCGGTAGAATCCGATTAGAGCAAGACAAACTGATTCCGTATATGACCTGACAGTACCATATCCAATATACGGTCTCTGGGATATTAGTTGGATGAGAGATTATAGATACATGATAACTATGGACAGACAGGTCCGATGGATTCGATTCCCCTGTACCATCTAGGGACTATGGCGTAGTGGCATAGTACGTCCATAGTCGATGAGTCTATAATCTCTCATCCAACTAATATCCCAGAGACCGTATATTGGATAATAATTCACTATATCAGAAGGAGTTCTGATGGGAGTGACTCACGGCTAGCTCGGTATCGAGACTAGAGGGTCACACACATATGGTGGATGCTTCAACGAATAGAGGATTGGATGAAGATCCAATTAGCCTATATTCTCATTAGATGAAACCCTATGTTGATGGGCTCCTTGATTAAGGCCCAATTATAGGCCTAAGGAGATTATTGGATAGAGATCCAATAATGCAAGATTAGTGGGTTATTGTATGGAGATCCAATACTCATTAAGGAAGGAGCCCTAGGGTTTCGGTGACTCTCTATAAATAGGAGGGGAGACTCATGATTGATTGGCTACAACTTTAGCCACCACCTCCTATTCTCCTCCCTCCCTCTGCGCAAGAGTTGCGGATCAGATTGGAGGAGTTTCGCTGCAGAGATCTATCGTGTGGATACCGCTAGAGAGGAGGACGCTTGACCTCCTCCATCTTCTTCATCCGGATCTGGAATATAGGGATATACGATCTCCCTAGGTAAAATCAATATCTCTCACATCACGGTTTTATCGATTTTTGTATTTTTCTCGTGACCCCAATCTTTTGCACGACGATTTGATCTATGTGGGAAACCTATTTTTGTTTTTGATTTCCGTTGCGCATGTGATGCACCCGCTGAGGTTTCCCAATAGTGGTTGGTATCAGAGCCAAGGTTTTCGTGCAAAAGATTGATTTTAAACTGTGTGTGATGAGATTGAATTGCATAGAATCGTTCTACGCATTCTAGCTACGTTTTCGTAGCGAAGGAAGCCCTTGCAAGGGGCAGCCGGGCAAGGCCACGACCAGCCCCCTTGCAGGGGCGACCGACCACCTGCAAGGGGGCAGCCGGCTGCCGCCAGACCCCCTGCAAGGGGCGGCTACCCGCAGTGGCAGCAGCACCGTAGGCACGAACAGGTGCGGCTAGGCCGCAAGGGCCTGTTGCCCACGGCCAGGCCGCAGGTGGCGACTGCCCGCTGCAAGGCCGCAAGGGGCAGCCCCGTGGCTAGGGTTGCCGCTTGCAAGGGTGGCCGCTGGCAAGAACGACCGCCAGCCAGCAAGGTGCCGCCCGAAGGCAGCAGCGCCTACCGCAGGGGCGGTTGCCCACGCCGATGGCGTACAACACCGCCACCTACGAAGGGCAACGACGGCAGCGGCGACGTAGATGGGGGCAAGGAGAGGGCTAGGGCATCCTTTTAAGTAAAAGGATGATCCTACCCCTCTGATTTTTTAAAATTTTGAGGACTGTCCTTATGTGCAGAATTCCAAAAATACCCTCAATAATTCTAGAAATTTTGAGGACTATCCTCTCATCTGGAATTATGAAAATGCCCTTGACAATTCTAAAAATTCTGAGCATATCTTGATTTTCAGAAAAATAATTAATTAAATAATTCAATTAATTATTATATATGTCTAGTAATCCTACATATGATGTGATGTACATGTGATGTATGTTGTGGATGGATGATCATGAGCCATGTGTTGTGATGTGTGTAATTGTGATTATTATTATTATTGATGCCTGCGAGACCATGATGATTCGGAGGTCGAATGTGACGGGAATCACAAGGAGTTGTGATTGGCAAGAGTTGCCTACCTTTTGGGCTTAGTATAATTGGTCGAGTCCCTCAAGGTTGCACAAGACGCCAATTGGATCCCGATCACCACTAGGAGTCTGCCGGAGACTTTCGTCTCACATGTCGAGGGTGTCGCGTGATTCGCTAAGAAAATAGTGGGAGCATATTAAGATAGAAGTCCACATCTTAATTAGTATTTTCTGTAAAATCTACATGTTATTTATTTTTGCTATATCTTGTTTTGTCAGAAACATGTCGCTCATAAACCCCTTACGTGGCATACTTGATGCCAACCGCTTCACTGGTCCAAACTATACAGATTGACTCCGTAATTTGAGAATTGTTCTCACGACGGAGAAAATCGCATACGTCCTTGATACAATCGTGCCCACGCCGAAAGAAGGGGCAAGCGAGGATGAGATCGCTCGCTATGTGAAGTACATAGATGATTCCATGTTAGCAAAATGTACATGTTGGCCTCCATGACTCCTGAGTTACAAAGGCAACATGAGAAATGGATGCAGATTCTATCATTCTTCATCTCTGCCAGTTGTTTGAGTTATTTCTTGAATTCAAAAGCCTATCGTGTTTTTAATAAAAGAACTTTAGTAATTGAAGAATCTATTTATGTTGTTTTTAATGAGTTTTTTAAATTTTAAAAAATTGATTTTGATGATTAATTTGATCTTGGTACTTTGAATTTAAATAACAATACTCCTAAAAGTAACTTAGATGAATCTACTTCTAAATCCTTATCCAAGAAATAGAAGTATCTGAATGATCATCCTAATGAGCTTGTAATAGGACATGCATCAAAATGAGTTCAAACTCTATCTTCTTTTAAGAATTTTTATGTAAATACCGTATTTCTATCTCAAATGGAACTAAAGTGAATTGAGGAGGTCCTTAGAGATGATTCTTAGGTTAATGCAATGCATGAAGAGCTTAATCAATTCAAGAGAAATGAGTTATGGGAGTTTGTTCCTAGACCTAATGACCATTTAGTGATTGGTACTAAATGAGTATTTAGAAATAAGCAAGATGAAAATGATATCATGGTTAGAAACAAGGCTAGATTAGTGGCTAAAGATTTCAACCAAGAAGAATGAATCGATTATGAAGAAACTTTCACTCTTGTGGCTAGACTTAAAACCATAAGGATGCTCCTTGCCTTTGCATCTTTTAAAAATTTGAAGTTGTTTCAAATGGCCTTATTTATAAAGAAGTATATATTGAACAACCCCTGATTTTAAAAATAGTCTTCTTCCTAATCATGGTTTCAAACTTTCTAAAGCTCTTTATGGATTAAAACAAGCTCCTCAAGCTTGGTATGAAAGACTTAGTTCTTTCCTCTTTCCTTATTTGAAATAATTTTTTGAAAGACAAGGTTGATACCATATTATTTTTTAAATATTATAAAAATAATTTTCTTGTTATTCAAATTTATGTTGATATTATTATTTTTGATTCTACAAATGAATTCTTGTGTGAATCTTTTGCCAAGTGTATGAGCCAAGAATTTGAAATGAGTTTAATGGGTGAGCGAACATTTTTCTTAGGATTATAAATAAAACAACTGGATGATGGTATCTTTATCAATCAAACTAAATACACCTTGAACTTGCTAAAATATTTTGGTATGAAAAACGTTAAAGCCATAAACACTCCCATGAGCACATCTATAAAGTTAGACTTAGACAATGAAGGAGAAAATTTTGATCAAAAAACCTATAAAGGAATGATAGGTAGTTTGTTATACTTAACTGCTACTAGACCGGATATCATGTTTAGTGTTGGATTGTGTGCAAGATTTCAATTCAATCTTTAGCTTTCTCACCTTAAAGCAGTTAAAAGAATATTTAGATATTTAAAAGGAACTTCTAGCTTAGGATTATGGTATCCAAAATGTAAAAAAATTGATTTACTTGCTTTTGCGGATGTTGATTTTGGAGGATATAGGATATATAGAAAAAGTATTATTGGGACATGTCAATTTTTAGGGTATGCACTTGTTTCTTGGTCTTCCAAGAAACAACATTCGATTGCTTTTTATGTTACTAAAGCTGAATATATTGCAACCAGTGTATATTGTGCCCAAATTATTTAGATGAAAAACACCTTAGCAGATTATGAAATTCAATTGAAAAATATTCCTATCAAATGTGACAATACAAGTGTCATATACTTGACCAAAAATCTCATTAAACACCCAAGAATTAAGTATATTGACATTAGATATTATTTTATTAGGGATCATGTTAATAGTCAAAATATTTCATTGGAATTTACTGACACTAAACATCAACTAGCTGATATTTTTATAAAACCATTAATAAAGACCAATTTGATTTTATTAGAAGAGAACTAGGAATGCTAAATTATGAAAATGCATGATTAGCTACCTTGCTTGAAATTTGAATAAGATGAATTAAATTGCATGGGTAGCTCTTGATTTTTCTTGGATTTCAGAATTTACACCTGTAAAATTGAGTATTTTTATGATATGATATTTTTCATTTCCCTTCCTTATTTCTACCTTCTTATTTATAAAAAGGGAAGAAAATTTATATGAAGATGATGATTTGCTATTTTTCAAATTTATTTACTATGTTTGCTTGAAATTTACATGAGAAGATTTTAAATGCATGAGTAGCTCTTAAAATCTTCCTACATTTCTTAGATTTTTTAGCTCATCTCGAAGTATTCTTTTCAAAATTTATTTCTATAAGATTGAGAGCTCTTATTAATGATGTTTTACAAACTCCTCCCATGTTTTCTTTCCTTCTTTTTCATAAGAGGAAGAAAATTTTTTATGGCTTATATTCTATTTTACAAAGGGGAAGCAAAGTCTAATGTGTCTTAAAATCTTAAGCCCTATATTTCATGTTTTTATTGATGACAAAGGGGAAGAAATGGATATTGATGACTTGTGTAAATTTTTACATGGGCATTTCAATTGTATAACTAATGCATACATTTTGAAATTTATGAAAATCTTTGATGAGTTGATGACTTGATAATTTAAAGTAATTTTTTGTTGAAATTGATGTATGAGTGACTTGTTGCATCCTTAAAATATTATTTGCTTGAAATTTTATAATACTTGAATTCAAGAATATGTGGTTCTCTGGAATTTAAGTGTTCCTCATTATAGTATGGATTTAGGGGGAGTAAAGTTTAACTGCCATCATCAATTGATTATCATTATCAAAATGGGGGAGATTATTAAATTGTGGATTTTGATGATGAAACTAATTGATGAGTGTTTAATCTAACTTGTGTGTTAGAGGAAGTAATGCAGGTCTAACTACGACGGAGGAATTGAGTTACAACTAAATGATGGACTAGAATTAAGTTTGGGCATCGGGCCAAGGTTCGAACAATGCTATGAGAGCTCGCTAGGAGTTCGTCGAAAGAATCGGGAAGCTCACCGGGAACAAGCCGAAAAATTACCGGAGGAAGACCGTAAGACTCGCCACAAGAATACCAGAGGCTGTCGGATTAGTGGGAGTTAAGTCATTGTTTAGCTTGATGGTCTTTATGGTTGTATTAAGTGAGTTATAGTTAAGGATTGAGTCCTAATTGAGTTTGATTTATAAGGAATCCAAATCAACTCAATGAGGCAACCGGGTCCATATTTGAGATTGGATTGAGCTCAGGTCGAGCTCAATTGGTTGACCTGAGAATTGGTCAACATGGGGTACAAGTTGGAATTTAAAAAGTAGAGGGAACCACTTTTCTCGAAATTTTGATGGTTGTACCGTCGTCGCCTAGGTTTTCAGGTGGCTGCCCACGGTTGGACCGCCCAGGTCGACGGTTGAACCGCATGTACCCTATTTTCAGGGTGCTTTCGGTGGTTGTATCGCCCGTGCTCGATTTTTTCGAGTGGATTTGAATTTTTTCTCCATTCTTCTGAAGCTGAATGGGGTCTATAAATACCCTAAGTTTTCTTGCATTTAGCATAAGTATTCACACAAGTCATTGGGCAAAAATCTGTGATAAAAAGGGTGTGTACTAAAAGTGTGTAAGAAAAAAAGGAGAAGAGAGTGATCCAAGTGTTGTAATTATTTTCTCCCTTGTAAGTTGAAAGGTTGTAAGGGTTTGGTCTTCACCCAAAGGAGATCGTTAGTGGACACTTGTTGGCCTTGACGAAGATGACTCGAGAAGTGGTCGTAGGCCAAGATTAGGGTCGAACCACTATAAAATTATGAGTGCTCTTTACTTGTCTTGTTTACTGTTTTACATTGCTTAGAATTAGTTTATATAAAGATATAAGTTTCATTCTCAAGACTTCTCTTAAATCGGTCTCTTGATCGTTTTCAACAAAATACTAAAAGGCGCTTCCGATTTTATTTACTTTTTGTACGCAAGGTTTTCGAATCAAGCACTTCCACTTTTGCACTAATTCAACACCACCCCTCCCCTCCTCCTCCTTCTCCTCCTCCTCCTCCTCCTTTTAGTGCCAATTGATCCTAACACCATCATTATAGGCAGAGATCATTTTTAGACGTATACGGAGTTGGTCGAATCCCTCAAGGCTCACCTATATTAAGATTTTAGATCTTGCCGACAATATATAGATGTCATCGGTGACTTAACTATATTGTATGCTTGGTTGAGTCCCTCGAGGGTATTGCTGGTTACAGGTGCCCTACAAGCCAATCACGTGAGTGATGACACGTGTGACACGCTGTGTGATCTTTTTGTTTATGATTAATATTGACATATTCTCATATTATATTAGTTGTTACATATATATTATGATGTCCTTGGTTCTATGCAATGGAAATCAGATCGTGATGAGATTACGATAATGAGATCGATTTACCTTTAAACACAGATCCTAAATAATCCCATTCATAGGTTACTCGAGAGGGATATCGAGATAACCAAACAGACTGGTGTACTATATACCCGTCCATATGATGGAGGCAACTGGTCTCATAGCCACTTATGTGGAGACACTAAGTATATAGTACAAGTGCTCATTGGAGAATGAGTTCACTGATTGATCCGCTTATGAAATGCTATATGGTTAATGATGCCTAATGTCAGACAGTGATTCCATAGTCCCAGTTGTGTATCTGGTCCTTAGACTTGAGACCCCAAGGATGCCTTGTATGAGTACTCCTTTCTTTGACGCCAGACTTACAGGTTTGGAAAATTTCAGATCTGGTACAATTGGTTATCGGGATTGGTAGCCAACCTTACGAAGGTAATTAAGTGTCAATAGAGGATCATTCACTCTTGATATCACGAGAGGAATATCCCATATATGTTTGCTCAGACAAATCCCTGGCTAAGGGTTATTCGGATTGAGAGAGAGAGTTCTCCAAGAGAATCCGATTAGAGCGAGACTATGACAGATTCTATATGTGGCCTGACAGTACCATGTCCAATATACGATCTCTAGGATATTAGTTGGATGAGGGATTATAGATATATGGTAAGTGAGGATAGATAGGTCCGATGGATTCGATCCCCCTGTACCGTCTAGAGACTATGGCGTAGTGGCCTAATACGTCCATAGTCGATGAGTCGAGTGAATTATTATGGGGATAATAATTCACTATATCAGCAGGAGTTCTGATGGGAGAGACTCACGGCCAGCTCGGTATCGGGCTTAGAGGTTCACATACATATGGTGGATGCTTCAGCGAATAGAGGATTGGATGGAGATCTAATTAGCCCCTATTCTCATTAGATGAGACCCTATACTGATGAGCTCCTTGATTAAGGCCCAATTAGAGGCCTAAGGAGACTATTGGATAGAGATCCAATAATGTAAGGTTAGTTGGTAATTGGATAGAGATCCAATACCCAATAAGGCATGAGCCCTAGGGTTTTTGGTAGCTCTTTATAAATAGGAGGGGAGACTCATAGTTGATAGGCTGCAGCTTTAGCCACCACCTCCTATTCTCCTCTGTCCATCTGAAGCATCAGACCTATCTGTCCTCAGTTACCATATATCTATAATCTCTCATCCAACTAATATCCTAGTAACCGTATATTGGACATGGTATTGTCAGGTTACATACAGAATCCGTCATAGTCTCGCTCTAATCAGATTCTCCCGGAGAACTCTTTCTCTCTCAATCCGAATGACTTTGGCAAGGGATTTGTCTGAGCAAGCACATATGAGATATTCTTCTCATGATACCGAGAGTGGATGATCCTCTATTGACACTCAATTGCCTTCGTAAGGTTGGATAACAATCTCGTTAACCAACTATAACAGATCTGGAACTTTCCAAACCTATAAGTCTGGCGTCAAAGAAAGGAGTACTCATATAAGGCATTCTTGGAGTCTCAAGTCTAAGGACCAGATACACAACTGGGACTATGGAATCACTATCTCACATTAGGTATTATTAACCATACAATATTTCATAAGCGGATCAATCAGTGAACTCATTCTCCAATGAGCACATGTACTATATCCTTAGTGTCTCCACACAAGTGGCTATGAGACCAGTCGCCTCCATCATATAGATGAGTATATAGTACACCGGTCTGTCCGGTTATCTCGATGTCCCTCTCGAGTAACCTATGACCGAGATTATTTAGGATCTGTGTTTAAAAGTGAATCGATCTCATTATCATAATCTCATCACGATCCGATTCCCATTGCACAGAACCAAGGACATCATAATATATATATATATATATATATATATATATATGCAACATATAATATAATGTGAGAATATGTCAATATTAATCATAAGCAAAAAACATCACACAACGTGTCACATGTGTCATCACTCACGTGATTAGCTTGTAGGGCACTTGTAACCAACAAATAGAGGATTGGATGAAGATCCAATTAGCCCCTATTCTCATTAGATGAGACTCTATGCTTATGAGCTCCTTGATTAAGGCCCAATTAGAGGCCTAAGAAGATTATTGGATAGAGATCAAATAATGCAAGGTTAGTGGGTAATTGGATGGAGATCCAATACCCACTAAGGCATGAGCCATAGGGTTTTTGGTTACTCTCTATAAATAGGAGGGGAGACTTATGATTGATAGGCTATAGCTTTAGTCACCATTGCCTATTCTCCTCCCTCCCTCTGCGTAAGAGTTACGATATCAGATTGGAGGAGTTTCGTTGCAGAGATCCATCCTGTAGATACCGTTAGAGAGGAGGATATTTGACCTCCTTTATCTTCTCTATCCAGATCTGGAATACAGGGATATACGATCTCCCTAGGTAAAATTAATCTCTCACACTTTGTGGTTTTTTTATTTTTATGATTTTTCTCGCTATTACAATCTTTTGCACGGTGATTTGATCTACGTGGGAAACTAATTTTTATTTTGATTTCCGCTGCGCATGTGATGCACCCGCTAAGGTTTCCTAACAGTGGTATCAGAGCCAAGGTTTTTTCTCGCTATTACAGTCGCTTGTAGCGCGGCGCCTGCAAATGGGGCCGGTTGCAGGGCGCCAACTGCAGGGGTGGCCGCCCCTTGGCAGGGCAGTTGCCAGCGGGCAAGGGCAGTCGCTGCCTGCGTAGGGGCAGCGGCGGCGACGGAGAGGGGGAAAGAGTGGTTAGGGCATCCTTTGGAGAAAGGACGATCCTACCCCAATGAATTAGGGAAATTTTGAGGATTATCCTCGTGTATAGAATTTCCAAAATACCCTCAGTAATTTTAAAAATTCTAAGAACTATCCTCTGATCCAGAATTATGAAAATACCCTTGATAATTCTGGAATTTCCAAGCATATCCTTATTTCCAAAAAATAATTAATTAAATAGTTTAATTTATTATTATATATCTATTAATCTTACATATGATGTGATGTACATATGATGTATGATGTGGATGGATGATCATGAGCCAAGTGTTGTGATCTGTGTAATTATGATTATTATTATTGGGGCCTGCGAGCCTGCGTTTTTCTCATTTATTGTTGTGCTTGCGTGCGTGTGATTATTTGTAATTACATGGAGAGGCGCAACGGGAGCGTGAAGGTCACAATGGGACCGATGATTCCCACCACGGGAGCGTGAGTGATTAGGTCCATTGGCTCGGGCTTAATCATATTAGATGATGGCTCATGATCATTCGGTGTGGCTTGCATATGTGATGTGTTATATACCTACTAGATATATGTATATATATATTTGCATGCGATGTAGATATATATTAAATATGTATGTGTGTGACACAACATATTAGGAGACTGATACAAAAACCCCTCCTAAGATAATATTAAGTCAGTAAGCATGAGGCAATAAGATTGACCCACGTGGCCTTCCATCGTTATAAGAAGAAATTGAATTATGACATAGGTCGAGTTGGTCGAGTCCCTCGAGGCTTACCTATCTACGTGATCGAGATCTTGCCTATGATATAGAGATGTCACTAGTGACCTGAGGATATGTATGCTTGGTCGAGTCCCTCGAGGGCATATCATCAAATCAGACTCGTCTTGTAACGACGGTAATGACTTGACTGAACGTCATGGTTGGTCGAGTCCCTCGAGACTATGATGATTCAGAGGTCGAACATGACGGGAATCGCAAGGTGTTGTGATTGGCAAGAGTTGCTTACCTTTTGGGCTTAGTGTAATTGGTCGAGTCTCTCGAGGTTGTACTAAGACGCCAATTGGATCCCGATCCCCACTAGGAGTCTGCCGGAGACTTTCGTCTCACGTGTCGAGGGTGTCATGTGATTTGCTAAGAAAATAGTGGGAGTACATTAAGATAGATCCATATCTTAATTAGTATTTTTTGTAAAATCTTCATGTTATTTATTTTATGCTATATCTTGTTTGTCGCTTGCAAAACCCCTACATGACATACTTGATGCTAACCGCTTCATTGGTCCAAAAGCCCCGTAATTTGAGAATTGTTCTCACGGAAGAGAAAATCATATATGTCCTTTACACGATTGTGCCCATGCTGGAGGAAAGGATAAGCAAGGATGAGATTGCTCACTTTGTGAAGTACAAAGATAGTCCTAAAGGATAACCTGTATGTTGATCTTATACTTCAGTCCCTACTAGATTCCTTTTCACTATTCATTATTAACTTTAATATGAACAAGTTTGAGGTGACTCTACTTGAGCTCATCAATATATTGAGGGGAGCTGAGAGTACCATTAAAAAATAGAAATCAGTTCTCTATATTGGTGAGACCAATAGGAAAAGAAAGGCTAGTAAAGATCCTTAAGAAGGGTAAGGGCAAAGAAAGACTATGTAAGGTAAAGGTTGCCAAGAGAGACCCGACAAAGGATAAAGGATAGTGCTTCCACTACGGCCAAGACGGGCATTGGAAGAGGAACTGTAAGGACTATCTTGTAGAGAAGGTGAGACAGAAGCTTGGAGAAGCTTCAGGTATATTCATGATCAGTCTTCACTTGTCAAATTTTCATGATAACACATAGGTATTGGATACCAGGAGTGCTTATCATATCTGCAGTTTGTTGCAAGTTTTGGCAAAACCTAGGAGACTAGCCAAAGGCAAGATGGACCTCAAGATGGGCAATGGAGCAAGTGTTGCTGCAGTTGCCATTGGGGAGGTCACCCTACATCTGCCTGGTAGAGCTATCATTGTATTGGATGCATGCTATTTTGTTCTCTCTATTATCAAAAACATTATATCCATCTCTTGTGTGACAATAAGTGGATATAAATTAGTTTTTGAGAATAATAGTTATTCAATAATTATGGATGATGAGATCATCACTAGAGGGACCCTTATAAATGGCTTATATGTGTTAGACACTTCTCCACATATCATGAATATAAATATGTCTAAGAGGAAAAGAGATGAGGTGAATAATGCATACCTATGACATTGTAGGCTAGGTCATATACATGAGGAAGGATTCAAAAGTTGCTGAAAGATGGATACTTAGATCCATCTAACTATGAAATATATGCAACTTGTGAACCTTGCCTTCGTGGGAAGATGACCAACTCTCCTTTTAGTGGAACTGGAGAGAGAACCATCGAATTATTGGAACACATATATAGTGATGTATGTGGTCCCATATCGACTTAGGCTATAGGTGGTTACTCATGCTTTATTATATTCACTGATGATTTCTCTAGGTATGGACACGTGTACTTAATGAATTACAAATCTGAGGCCTTCGAGAAATTCAGGGAATATAAGAATGAGGTAGAGAACCAAATTGAAAAGAGTATTAAGACTCTTCGATCAGATCAGGAGGAGAGTATTTGAGTACGGAGTTCACTCATTTCCTCAAGGACAATGAGATTCTATCATAGTGGACACCTCCTTATACACCTCAGCTCAATGGTGTATCAGAAAGGAGGAATCACACGCTGTTAGACATGGTGTGGTCTATGATGAGTTTCGCTGACCTACCCGTCTCATTCTGGGGGTACGCCCTAGAGACTGTAGCTTATCTTCTAAACAGAGTTTCATCAAAGTCGGTAGTGTCTACACCATATGAGATATGGAAAGGAAAGAATCTCGATCTTAAAATTGTTAAGATTTGGGGCTGTCTTGCCCACGTTAGAAGACACAACCCTGATAAGTTAGAATCCAGGACAAAATGGTGACGTTCATGGGATACCCAAAGGAAACTTGTGAGTATTATTTCTATCATCCCGAGGACCGAAAGATCTTTATTGCCAAGAGAGCTGTGTTACTTGAGAAGGAATATATTCTTGGTGGAAACAATGGGAGTGAGATAGAATTGAGCGAGGTTGGAGAACCTAGCTCAAGCACCATTCCAGAGCCCGAGTTTGTTCAGGTATCTAACACATAAATTTTAATTTTACATAGGTCTAGTAGAGTATCTCACCCTCCTCAAAGATATGTGGGACATATCAGTGTAGATGACTCTCAGGATATTGATCCTCAGACCTACGAGGAGGCTATTATGAGTATAGACTCCGAGAAGTGACAAGAAGCCATGAATTTTGAGATGGATTTCATGTACTCTAACAAGGTTTGGAACCTTGTAGATGCACCTGAGGGTATTGTCTCCATCGGCTGCAAATGGATCTTCAAGAAGAAGATTGGAGTGGATGGAAAGGTAGAGACCTATAAAGCAAGACTGGTAGCTAAAAGATATCGTCAAAGACAAGGAGTTGACTATGACGAAACCTTTTCATCTATAGCTATGCTTAAGTCCATTAGAATTATTTTGGCCATTGCAGTACACTATATCTATGAGATCTGGCAAATGGATGTCAAAATGGTATTCCTCAATGGCAACCTCGAGGAGGAGGTGTATATGATACAGCTAGAGGGATTCGTATCCAAAGAGAGTCCAGATAAAGTGTACAGGTTGCTTAGATCCATTTATGGATTGAAACAAGCTTTCCGAAGTTGAAACATAAGATTTGATAAGGTAATCAGATCTTATGACTTCATTAAGAATGAAGATGAGTCTTGTGTGTACAGGAAGGTAAGTGGAAGCGCTATCACCTTATTGGTGCTATATATAGATGACATCCTAATTATTAAGAATGATGCAGGAATGCTCTCCACAGTAAAGGCTTGGCTATCCAGAAACTTCTCCATGAAAGACTTAGGAGAAACATCCTATAATTTGGGGATCCGGGTCTATAGAGATAGATTTAAGAGGATGCTTGACTTGTCCCAATCTAGGTACATAGACTCTATTATCAAAAGATTTGGCATGGAAAATTTCAAAAGATGTCTCATACCGATGAACATGGAATATCACTTTATAAGAGTATGTCCCCAAAGACTTATGAAGAAAGGGTAGACATAGATAAGATACCTTATGCCTCAGTGATAGGGCCTATCATGTATGCGATGCTATGTACCAGGCCTGATATAGCACATGCTTTGATTGTCACGAGCAGGTATCAGGCAGATCCAAGTTTAGAACACTAGAAGGTAGTAAAGTGTGTCCGTAAGTACTTGAGAATGACTAAGGATCTTTTACTAGTATATGGAGGAGGTAGCCTCCAGGTTGAGGGCTACACAGACTCGAGTTTTCAGTCTAACATTGATGATAATAAGTTAAATTCAGGATATGTTTTCACCCTAAATGGAGGAGCAGTAAGCTGGAAGAGTTCCAAGCAAGATACTACTACTGACTCGACCACAGAGGCGGAATACATTATTGCAGCAGAAGCAGCAAAGGAAAGGATGTGGATGAAGAAGTTCATTAAGGATTTGGGAGTCATACCAAGCAGCATGGAGTTGACTCTTATATATTATGACAGCAATAGGCCGATAACTCTAATAAGGGAACCCATGTCTCATCAGAATTGTTCTGAGGAGGTTCCATTTGATTAGAGTGATCATGACCCAAAAAGATATAGCAATAGAAATAGTTCCATCCGAAGATAACATTGCAGATCCACTAACGAAGCCGCTGGCTTAGATTATATTTGAGCATCACAGGGGTCTGATGGGGATCAAACACATAGGTAATCTGGTGACTTGGGAGATTGCTGGTTACAGGTGCCCTGCAAGCCAATCACGTGAGTGATGGCACGTGTGACATGCTGTGTGATCTTTTTGCTTATAATTAATATTGACATATTCTCACATTATATTAGTTGTTGCATATATATTATGATGTCCTTGGTTCTGTGCAATGGGAATCAGATCGTGATGAGATTACGATAATAAGATCGATTTACCTTTAAATATAGATCCTAAATAATCTCGGTCATAGATTACTCGAGAGGGACATCGAGATAATCGGACAGACCCATATACTATATACCCGTCCATATGATGGAGGCGATTGGTCCCATAGCCACTTGTGTGGAGATACTAAGTATATAGTACATGTGCTCATTGGAGAATGAGTTCACTGATTGATCCGCTTATGAAATACTGTATGGTTAATGATACCTAATGTCAGACAGCGATTACAAGGTCCCTGTTGTGTATATAGTCCTTAGACTTGAGACACCAAGGATGTCTTGTATGAGTACTCCTTTCTTTGACGCCAGACATACAGGTTTGGAAATTCTAGATCTAGTACAACTGGTTATCGGGATTGGTAGCCAACCTTATGAAGGCAATTGAGTGTCAATAGAGGATCATCCACTCTTGGTATCACGAGAGGAATATCCTATATGTGCTTGCTCAGACAAATCTCTAGCCAGGGTCATTCAGATTGAGAGAGAAAGAGTTATCCGAGAGAATCCGATTAGAGCGAGACTATGACAGATTCTATATGTGGCCTAACAATACCATGTCCAATATACGATCTCTGGGATATTAGTTGGATGAGAGATTATAGATACACGGTAACTATGGATAGACAGGTCCGATGGATTTGATCACCCCTGTACCGTCTATGGATTATGGCGTAGTGGCCTAATACGTCCATAGTCAATGAGTCGAGTGAATTATTATGGGGATAATAATTCACTATATCAGAAGGAGTTCTGATGGGAGTGACTCACAGCCAGCTCGGTATCGGGCCTAGAGGGTCACACACATATGGTAGCGAATAGCGGATTGGATGGAGATCCAATTAGCCCCTATTCTCATTAGATGAGACTCTTTGCTGATGGTCTCCTTGATTAAGGCCCAATTAGACGCCTAAGGAGATTATTGGATAGAGATCCAATAATACAAGATTAGTGGGTAATTGGATGAAGATCCAATACCCACTGAGGCAGGAGCCCTAGGGTTTTTGATGGCTCTCTATAAATAGGAGGGGAGACCTATGGTTGATAGGTTATAGCTTTAGTCACCACCTCCTATTCTCCTCCCTCCCTCTGCACAAGAGTTGCAAGATCAGATTGGAGGAGTTTCGCTGTAGAGATCCATCGTGTAGATACCGCTAGTGAGGAGGACGCTTGACCTCTTTCATCTTCTCCATCCGGATCTGGAATACAGGGATATATAATCTCCCTAGATAAAATTAATCTCTCACACATCGTGGTTTTTCGATTTTTGTAATTTTTCTAGCGACCCCAATCTTTTGTACGATGATTTGATCTGCGTGTAAAACCAGTTTTTATTTTGATTTTCGCTGCGCATGTGATGCACCCGCTGTTGTTTCCCAACAGGTATATCATGGAATCATACTCATATTGTAATAATGGTGCTGACTTAATCGAGTATCATGGTTAGTCGAGGCCATGATGGCTCGAAGGCCGAACAGGACAGGAATCACAAGGAGTTGTGTTTGGCAAGAGTTGCCTAACCTTTGGGCTTAATGTGATCGGTCGAGTCCCTCGAGGTCATGTTAAGACACTGAATGGATCTCGATTCCCAATATAAATCTATTGAAGATTTTTGATTCACATACCAAAGGGAGTTATGTGTTTCGTTAGAAAATAGTGAGAGTAAATTAAGATAGAAGTTCATATCTTAATTTTTTCAAAAATCTAAAATCTTCATGTTATTTATTTTATGCTATATCTTTTTCTTTCAGAAAATATCACTTTCAAATTATGTACATGGCATAATTGATGCCAACTAACTTACTAGTCCAAATTATACAGATTAGCTCTGCAATATGAGAATCATTCTCACGGTGGAGAAAACCGCATATGTCCTTATCACAATAATGCCCATGCTAGAGGAAGGGGCAAATGAGGATGAGTATCACTCACTACGTGAAGTACACAGATGATTCCACTATTGCTTAGTGTTACATGTTGGGCTTTATTATTCTCGAATTACAAAGGCAACATAAAAAGATGAATGTTAGATCCATTATCCTATATCTCCATAAATTATTTGAGGAATAAGAAAGGACTCATCAATAATAGATATCCAAGAGTCCCTTCTGTGCTAGGATGACTGAGCGGACATCAGTTCAGTACCACGTCCTTAAGATGATCGAGTAGATAGAGAAGCTCACGGGTCTAGGAATGGTCTTAGAGGATAACATGTGTGTGGATCTCATACTTCAGTCCCTCCTAGATTCCTTTTCATAGTTCATTGTGAATTTTAACATGAACAAGCTTGAGGTGACTCTCTTTGAACTCCTTAATATTTTGAGGGAGGCAGAGAGCACCATCAAGAATGAGAAGCCAAATTCTCTAAGCTAGTGATATAAAAAAAGGAAGGCAGAGAAGTCCCTTAAGAGGGGCAAGGGCAAGGGCAAATCAAGAAAAGAAAAGGTTGCTAAGAAAGACCCAAACAAAGGCTAGTTCTTCTACTACAGAAAAGAGGGGTACTAAAAGAAGAACTACAAAGAGTACCTTGCAAAGAAGGAAAAGTAGAAGCTTAGAGAAGTTTAAGGTACATTCATGATGGATCTTCACTTATCAAAAAATTATAATAATGCATGGGTATTGGATACCAATGCATCTTATATCTATAATTTGTTATAGGTTCTAGTAAGGCCTAGGAGATTAGCGAGAGACAAGGTGGACCTCATGATGGGGAATGGTATAAAGGTTGCTGCTGTTGTTGTTGACAAAGTCACCCTACATCTATCTTGTGGAGCTATTATTATACTAGATATATGTTATTTTCTTCCTTCTATTTTGAAAAATATTATTTCTATTTCCTGTTTGATAAATAATGGATATAGATTAGTTTTCGAGAACAATAGTTGTTCATTAATTTTAGATGATGAGATAATCGGTAGAGGAATATTAATAAATGGTCTATTCATATTAGACGTTGCTCTACATGTCATGAGTGTTAGTGTGTCTAAGACGAAGAGAGATGAGGTGAATGATGTATACTTGTGGCATTATAGGTTAGGTCATATCCATGAAGGAAAAATTCAAAGGTTATTGAAGGATGGATATTTAGATCTATTCGATTATGAATCATATGCAACCTATAGGTATTGCCTTTAAGAGAAATTGACCAACTCTCCATTTAGTAGAACTGGAGAGAGAGTCATTGAGTTACTAGAACTCGTACATACTGATGTATGTGGTCCTATATCAACTCAGGCCATAGGTGGTTACTCATACTTCATTACATTCACTAATGACTTCTCTAGGGATGGACTACTTGTTACAGGTGCCCTGCAAACTAATCACGTAAGTGATGGTACATGTGACATGTTACGTGATCTTTTTACTTATTATTATTGGTATATTCTCACTTTATATTACCTATTACATATACTATGATGTCCTTGGATCTGTGCAATGATAATTGGATCATGATGACATCATAATAATGAGATTAATTCACCTTTAAACATAGAGCCTAAATAATCTTAAACATAGATTACTCGAGAGGGACATCAAGATAATCAGACAAACCGATGTGTTATATACCTGTCTATATGATGGAGGTGATTGGTCTCATAACCACTCGTGTGGGGATACTAAGGGTACAATATAGGTGCTCATTAGAGAAAGGGTTTACTAATTGATCAACATACAGAATATTGGATGGTTAATGATACTTGATCATTAGACAATAATTTGTAGTCTCAATTGTGTATCTGATCCTTAGACTTAAGATACTAAGGATACCTTATTTGAGTACTCCTTTCTTTGATGCTAGACTTATTGGTTTGGATGTTCTAGATCTAGTATAATCGGTTTATCGAGATTGGTAGTCAGTCTTACAAAGGTAATCCAGTGTTAACAGAGGATCATCCACTCTCAGTATCATTAGAGGAATATCCTGTGTACTCTCGCTCAAGCAAATCCTTAGCTAGGGTCGTTTGGATTGAGAGATGAGTCCTCCAAGAGATTTCAATTAGAGCGAGCTCAGATGGATTTCATATGAGGCTTGATAGTAAGTACTATGCTTGATATATGATCTCTGAGATATTAGATGGATGAGAGACTATAGATATATAGTAACTGTAGATAGGTCCAATGGATTAAATCCCCTTATATCGTTTGGGGACTATAGCATAGTGGCCTAGTACATCTATAGTCAACGAGTTGAGTGAATTGTTATAGGATAATAATTCATTGAGTCAGAAGAAGTTCTGAGTCGGAAAGGGTTCTAACAGGTGTAACTCACAGCTAGCTCGATATTGAGCCTAGAGGGTCACACACATATGGTAGATGTTGCGACGAGTAGAGGATTGCATATGAGTTATCTAATAAGCTCAAGTTTAATTGAATTAGATCTAGTATTAATGAGTTCCCTAAATGAGGCCTAATTAGAGACAAATTAAGATTATTGGATATAAATCAAATAATCCAAGTGGTGAGGGTCATTGGATATAGATCTAATATCCACCAACGCAAGATCCATTTGGGTTTAAAGAGGCTCTCTATAAATAGGAGGCAAGGGCAGCCAAGAAAGGTGATGGGTTGGACCTTTAGCCGCCCTCTCCTATTCTCCTCATCCTTCTCTCCTCCTCGGGTGACAAATCTTATAGAGGGAGATCTCGCAGCGATTTGAGGAGCATCATCGTTGCCCCCACCGTGTTGACACCGCTAGGGAGGACATCTAACCTCCTTCATCCTCTTCTTTGAATCTGGTTTTTCAGGGATATATAATTTCCTAGGTAAAACATCTAACACATGTTACGCAGTTTTTTGGTTTTGTGATTTTTTACGCACCAATTATCTAATGACGATTTAACCAACGTGGGAGACATTTTCATTTTTATTTTGTTATGTATGTGATGCTTCTGATAAGGTTTCCCAACATATACCATATGAGATATAGAAAGGGAAGAAGCTCGATCTTAAGGTCATTAAGATTTGGGGCTGCCCTGACTACGTTAGAAGATAAAACCTCGTTAAGTTAGAGACAAGGACAGAATGGTGCAAATTCGTGGGATACCCTAAGGAGACTTGTGGATATTATCTTTATCACCTCGAGAACCAAAAGGTCTTTGTTGCCAAGAGAGTAGTGCTCCTTGAGAAGGAACACATTCTTTATGGAAATAGTGTGAGCATGATAGAGTTGAGCGAGATTGAGGAACTTAACTCAAGTACCATTACACAAATCGAGTCTGTTTAGGTATCTAGCATACAAGTTCTAACATTGCATAGGTCCAAGTGAGTGTCCCATCCTTCGAAGAGATATGTGCGACATAGGAGAGAAGATATTAAGGATGTTGATCCTCAGACCTACGAGAAAGCTATTACGAGCATATACTCTAGGAAGTAACAAAAAGTGATGAATTTTAAGTTGGATTCCATGTACTACAATAAGATTTGAAACCTTGTTGATGCACCTGAGGGTATCGTACCCATTAGTTACAAGTGGATGTTAAAAAAGAAGATCGGAGAAGATGGAAAGGTGGAGACCTATAAGGTAAGGTTAGTGACTAAGGGGTATTATCATAGGTAAGGTGTTGACTATGATAAAACCTTATCACCCGTAGCCATGCTGAAATCTATCATAATTCTATTAGCTATTATAAAATATTATGATTATGAGATTTAACAGATGGACGTGAAAACTACGATCCTCAATGGCAACCTCTCGGAGAGGTGTATATAATATAGCTTGAGGGATTCATGTCCAAGTAAAGTCCAGATAAGGTGTACATGTTGCTCAGGTCTATCTATGGACTAAAGTAGGCTTCCCGACGTTGGAACATAAGATTTGATGAGGCAATCAGATCTTATAATTTTGTTAAGAATGAAGATGAGTCTTGTGTGTACAGGAAGGTAAGTGGGAGCACTATCACCTTCTTGGTGTTATATATGGATGACATCCTGATCATTAGAAATGATATACGAATGCTCTCCACAATTAAGGCTTGGTTATCTAGACACTTCTTTGTTTATCATTAGAAATGACAGACTTAGGGATAGCATCCTATATTCGAGTGTCATGCCCCCCGAATATCACATTCGAATGATAAACAAAGAAGTGTCTAGATAACCAAGCCTTAATTAGGAGCACTATCACCTTCTTGGTGTTATATATGGATGACATCCTAATCATTAGAAATGATATACGAATGCTCTCCACAATTAAGACTTGGTTATCTAGACACTTCTTTGTTTATCATTAGAAATGACAGACTTAGGGATAGCATCCTATATTCGAGTGTCATGCCCCCCGAATATCACATTCGAATGATAAACAAAGAAGTGTCTAGAAGTGTCTATATTCGAATGGTGTGAGCCTATCATAAATCAGAAATATTATAATTTCTCTATTTTGAAACCTAGAATCCAACCTAACATTTGAGGATAATGAAAAACATTCAAATATCAGTCACATTCATCCATAAAACCTATGCAGTTTATAATCATACACTATATCATTCGATAATCCATAAAACTCAAAGTCAACTTAACAAAAATATTAACCACACTTATAAATCACCAGTGTCAGAAATCTATATGATTGCAAAACCAACCATTTACTCCAAATTCATATTATCATAGAAATAAACTTAATATTCCAAAAACTCTAAACGTGATAGGTCATTTAAAGCTTTTACATGATACATTAAATCAAATCCATCAACAACATTTTATTATATATAAAATATACTTATATAAACACCACAATATATCCTAACAAAACTTACCAAAAATCTAACAGCTTTCCTCTCCCTTAGCCCAAATCTAACTTTTTTCGAGAGTGACAAGTTAACCTAAAATATCAAAAAACCAACGAAGTGAGCATATAAAACTCATCAAGTGACTAATATATCCAAGGTAAGGAATAGTTTAAAAAAAAACTTGATATCTAATTGCAAGGCAATGGTATGAGAATTTATAGATAGTAACTAATTAGATACAAAATCATAAATCATTTCATTCGAAGCATATTTTGATCATAACAATAAAGGAAGAGTAGTTGGAGTATATTATTGGTGTGAAATATCTTGGAACATATCAATGTCATATGAAACAACTCAGAGCATATAAACAAAATATGAAATATTTTGGAGTATTTCAATGACATATGAAATATTTTGAAGCATATCAAAGGTGTAAACATGTTTCGGAGTATGTCAATAATATATAAAATATTTCAGAACATATCAAAGGTGTAAACATATTTCAGAGCAGATCAAAGGTATATGAAATAATTCAGAGCGTATCAAAGGCATAAACATGTTTCGGAGTATACCAAAGGTATACGAAATATTTCAGAGTATATAATGGTATATGAATATTTTGAAATATATCAACAACATATGAAATATTTTGGAGCATATCAAAGACGTATGAAATGTTTCAGAATATATCAAAGACATATGAAATATTTCGGAGCATATCAAAGACATATGAAATATTTCAGAACATATCAAAGGCATATGAAAGATTTTGGAGCATATGACATACAGAACATTTCAGAGCATCACTAAGGTGTACGAATTATTTTGGAGTTTAACAAATAAATAAATAAGGAATAGAAGATCAAATATCATATCAGACATAACATCTATTTCATTCTTATCCAAAGCACACATATAAACTCAAAAGCAATCCTCTGGATATCATATCAAAAACCTAGAGGGTGAAGTGGGATACAAACAAAATATAATCCATCTATTTCTGAATGACCATTAGACATAAGTCTCCTACGTTTGGGAGCTCCATCCACCCACATCTGGGTGAAGTCATATGGGGCTGGCAGAGCATCGCAGGCTCTAAGCATTACTCCCTTTACCATTTCTAGCAAAAGTTCATATTATCCTACAAACACCAGAGTACAAAAAGATATTATGAATAATAATATAACACATATTAGAAGCACATGCGAAACAACAAAATGCACATATGCTAATATGAAACAACACGATGCTACATTAACTTTTCATAACAGATTCAGGTATGTAAATAATTTAAGGACAAGAACATACAATGATTCAAAATAATAATATAAGGCTCAAATGAAGAAAGGACAGTAGCTAAATCACAGATAGAAAATGATCTAATATCATATAAAAAACATAGATGATGAAGTAGGATCATAGACAGAATATGATCCACTCATTTCTAGATGACCATCAGACAGAAGCATAGCATTGTGGGCTCTAAGCATAACTCCCTTTATCATTTCTAGCAAAGGTTCACATTATCCCACAAACACTAGAGTACAAAATGGATATTTAAACAATGAAATTGGTATGCATCGGAAGCACATGTGAAACAATAAAAGATGCATGAGCCTATACGAAATAATACGATGCAATATAAACTAACACATAATATGTTTAGATATGAAAGGATCTAAGGACAGAATTCAAAGCAATTATATAAAGCTCAATTAAAGAAAGAACTCTTGAATGAATTTAATTTTGAAATGGATGAACCAAGAATTGACAAATTTGGCAAGAGCTTTATTCGGGTAGAATTCAGGAGGCATAATTACATAAATCATCTGAACAACCAAATATGCAGCAAATTACTCAAAAAGGATATCATTAGAAAGCTCAATCAGTCTACTTTCATATAAATCCTATTTTGTAAAGTTTTTTTTATTACTAATAGGAAGTTCCAAATAATTTAGTATAGGAATGTTAGAATCCATGATCCCCTATTTTTACAGAAGAGGTAGGATCCACTAAAATAAATGTTTCTATAGGTAAATGTGTAGCAAATCCTTCAAAGAGAGATATATAAATCTAATTTATCAATAAATACATTTTGTAAAAATCAAAGTTTCAAACAGAGTTATAAGTAATTTAGTGACAAAAGGTTAGAAGCTTCTATCTTTATTTTATAGATATCATAGGATCAATTGAAATAAATGTTTGGGCAGGCTATTGAACTTTAAATTTTTTAATTTTGATATAAAATAAAAGATTTATAAGTCTATTTTTGGATGAACTAAGTTTTGCCTAAATCAGAGTTCAGTGCAAAAAGCCACGACTAGAACAATACAAAAAGGTCAAGGTTTCAAAAATTTTTCAGATTCATAGTTTCACATCTAAATGAGAGAGATAATCATGTTCTAAGCCACAATTCTTTCAAAATTATATCAAACTGGGATGAAATCAAGTATCAAGACAAATGTAGAATGTGGTTAGAACACATGCCTTTGAAGATTTTGATCCCAAATGTATGGATTTGATTAAAATCCCTAAACCCCCAAATCTATTAGTCTCATCTTCCTTCACTTCTTCTTCTTCTCCTTCTTAAGTGTACGTTGCAGCAATCTTTCTCTTTCTTATTTTTTGGGTAGGTTTTTTCTCCTAATTGCTACTTAATTTTGACTAACATAAAGGTTGATAGGGGGTAAGCATGCAAGAAAAATGCTTATGTGTCACCTATGCAACAAGCATAAGTGGCACTATCTTTAAACTAGGTAATGACACATGTCTTCCTCTTTTTCTCTTTTTTTTATAACTTCATGTAAATCTTTTATAATTTATATCAAACTTTTAAGTTTCACATTTAGGTCCTTAAAAATAAGTTTTTAATATAAAATTATTTAATAAAAAAAGTTATTAAATAAATCCTCATATTTACAAATAGATTCTCATTAATAATTTAAAATATATCATTACAAATATTTTAAAAATAAGAGATATTATACTCTCTCCCACTGAAAAGAAAAGTTTAGTCCTCTAAATTTATCATACATTCATCAATCACTTTATAATTAACAAAGCCTCAATATACTTTGCATATCAAACATATCAAATATCAGTAATCCTCAAATTCTTAAAATACTTTGCACATCAAACATATCAAATATAAGTAATCCTCAAATCCTCAAATCATGCTCTGATACCATCTCTGTCATGCCCCCCCCCCCCCCCCCCGAATTATCACATTTGAAAGGCGTGAAGCCATCATAAATCAGAGATATTATAATTCATCAATTTCTAGACACATAATCCAAACTAACATTTGAGGATAATAAAAAATATTCAAATATTAGTCACATCCATCCATAAAATGTGTGCAGTTTATAATCTTATACCACGTCACTCGATAATCTACAAAACTTAAGGCCAACTTAACAAAAACATTAACCATACTTATAAATCCACTAGTGTAAGAAATCTATACAATTACAAAACCAACCATTTTTCCAAATGCATATCATCATAGACTAAATTTAACATTAAAAAAACTCCAAACATGAGAGGTCATTTAAAGCTTTTACATGATATATCTAATCAGATTCATTGATAACATTTTATTATATACAAAATATACTTATACCAAAGCCAAAATATATCACCCAACAAAACTTGCCCAAAATTTGAATAGGTTTTCTCTGCCTTAGCCCAATTCTAACTTTTTCCGAGAGTAACAAGTTCACCTAAAAAATATTATATAGTAGTGGAGTGAGCATATAAAACTCAGTAAGTGACAAACATATCCAAGGCAAGAAATAGTTTTTTTAAAAAAATTGATATCGAATTGCAAGGTGATGGTATGAGAATTCAAGGATAGCAACTTATTAGATACAAAAATCACAAATTATTTCATTCAAAACATACTTTGATCATAACAATAAAGGAAGGGTAGTTGAAGCATATCATCAGTATGAGATATCTTGAAACATATCAATATCGTATGAAACAACTCAGAGCATATAAACGGAATGTGAAATATTTCAGAGTATCTCAATGGCATATGAAATATTTCAAGAAAGTTTCCTATTTAACTTGGTGAAACATATCAAAGACATAAACATGTTTCAGAGTATGTCAATAATATATGAAATATTTCAGAATATATCAAAGGTGTAAATATGTTTCACAGCATATCAAATGTATATAATATAATTTGGTGCATATCAAAGGTGTAAACATGTTTTGGAGTATAACAAAGGTTTATGAAATATTTCAGAGCATATCAATGATATATAAAATATTTTAAAACATATCAATAACATATGAAACATTCTGGAGCATATCAAAGACGTATGAAATGTTTCGGGATATATCAATGGCATATAAAATATTTTGGAGCATATCAAAGATCTATGAAATATTTTGGAACATATCAAAGGCATATGAAACATTTTAGAGCATATCAATTACATATGGAACATTTCAGATCATATCTAAGGTGTATGAATTATTTTAGTGTTAATCAAAGAATAAGGAACGAAAGATCAAATATCATATCAGACATAACATTTATTTCATTCTTATCCAAAGCATACATATAAACTCAAAAGTAATGCTTTGGATATCATATAAAAAATTTAGAGGGTGAAGTGGGATACAAATAGAATATGATCCATCCATTTCTGGATGACCATCACACAGAAGTCTCCCACGTTTGGGAGCTCCATCCATCCACGTTTGGGTGAAGTCATATGGGGTCGGCAGAGCATCATAGACACTAAGCATAACTCCTTTTACTATTTCGAGCAAAGGTTCATATTATCCCATAAACACCAGAATATAAAAGGACATTATGAACAATAACATAGAATATATCATAAGCATATGCAGAACAACAAAATGTACATATGCCAATATGAAACAATATAATGCAACATAAACTTTTTATAACAGATTTAAGAATACAAATAATTTAAAGATAATAGCATATAAGGATTCAAAATAATAATATAAGACTCAAATGAAGAAAGGACTTTAGCTAGATCACAGACATAATATGATATGATATTATATCTAAAACATAGATAGTGAAATGGGATCATAGATAGAATATGATCCATCCATTTTTGAATGATCATCAGACAGAAGTAGAGCATCACATTATCCCACAAACACCTGAATACAAAAGGACATGTGAATAATGAAATTGGTATACATCTAAAGCACATGCGAAATAACGAAAGATGCATGTGCCTATAGAAAATAATATGATGCAACATTAACTAACACATAATATTTTCAGATATTAAAGGATTTAAGGACAAGAGCATGAAAAAAATCAAAGCAATTATATAAAGCTCAATTAAAGAAAGAACTCTCTTAGGAGACACAATTACATAAATCATCAGAACAATCAAATATGCTCCAAATTACTCAAAAAGGGTATCATTAGAAAGCTAAATCAGTCTACATTCATATGAATCCTATTTTTTAAAGTTATCTATTACTAATAGGGAGTTCCAAATAATTTAGTATAGGAAGGTCATAATCCATGATCTCTATTTTTATAGAATAGGTAGGATCCACTAAAATAAATGTTTTGGTAGGAAAATATGTAGCAAATCCTTCAAATCCAATTAGAAGAGAGAGTTATACAAATCTAGTTTCTTGAAAAATTTTGCACAAATCAAAGTTTCCTATAGAGAGTTATAAGTAATTTAGCGACAAAAGGTCATAAGTTGCTATCTCTGTTTTATAGATTTCATAGAATCAATTGAAACAAAAATTTGGGCCGATATTAAACTTCAAATTTTTTAGTTGGTATCAAAGAGATCTGTATGTCTATTTTCAGACGAACTAATTTTTATCAGAGTCTAGTGCAAAAAGTTACGACTAGAACAATACAGAAAGGTCAAAGTCTCAAAAAACTTCTAGATTCATAGTTTCACATCTAAATGAGAGAGATATCATGTTCTAAGCTATAATTATTTCAAAATTATATCAAACTTAAATGAAATCAAGTATTAAGACAAATGTAGGATGAGGTTAGAACACTTGGCTTTCAAGATTTTGATCTCAAATGTGTGGATTTGATCAAAATCCCTAAACTCCCAAATCTATTGTTCTCCTCTTCTTCTTCTCATTCTCAAATGTATGTTGCAGCAAGCCTTCCCTTTCTCAGTTTTTTGGGTAAGTTTTCTCTTCTAATTGCTGCTTAGTTTTGGCTAACATAAAGGTTGTCAGGTGGCATGCATACAAGAAAGATGCTTATGTATCACCTATACAACAAGCATAAATGACATAATCTTTAAATTATCTAGTGACACGTGTCCTCCTCTTTTTCTTTAACTTATCTTTTATAATTCATATTAGATTTCTAAGATTCACATTTAGGTCCCTAGCAACAACCTTTCAATATAAGATTATTTAATCAAAAAAATATTAATCAATTCTCATATTTACAAATAGGTCTTTATAAATAAATTTAAAATGAATCATTTAAAATATTTTAGAAATAAAGGATATTGTACTAGGGATTCATATCTATAGAGATGGATCTAAAAGGATACTTGGCTTGTCCCAATTTAGGTACATAGATATCATTATCAAAAGGTTTGACATAAATTTTTTTGGAAAAGGTCTCATACCGATGAGGCATGAAATATTACTATTTAGGAGTATATCCCCAAAGACTCCTGAAGAAAGGGTAAACATAGATATGATACCCTATGCATATGTGATAGGGTCTCTCATGTATGCTAGCTATGTGCTAGACCCGATATAGCACATGATTTGAGTGTCACGAGCAGATATCAGGTCGATCCAGGTTTGAAACATTGAAAATCAGTAAAGTGCATCCTTAAGTACGTGAGAATGACAAATGATCTTTTACTGGTATACGGAGGAGGTAGCCTCCAAGCTACACAGACTTAAGTTTTCAATCTGATATCGATGATAGCAAGTCGAACTCAGAGAATATGTTCACTCTAAATTGAGAAGCACTAAGTTGGAAGAGTTCCAAGCAGGGTTGACTCGACCGTAGAAGTAGAGTACTTTACTACGGCAAAAGCAGCAAAAGTGGGAGTTTGTACGTAAAAGTTCATCACAAATCTACGTATCATGCTGAGCAGCGATGAGCTGATTCCCTTATATTATGATAATAACAGCGTGATTGATTAAGGAACGGAACTCAGGTCTCATCAAAAGTCCATGCATATTCTGAGGAGGTTCTACTTGATCAGAGAAGTCGTATCTCCTGGTTGTGTAGAAGTGGAAAGAGTTTCATCCAAAGATAACATTGTAGATCCACTAACAAAGCTATTATCACATATTGTGACATCGAGACCTGATGGGGATTAAGCATATAAGTGATTAGTTTTAGGTCAAGTGGGAGATTGCTAGTTATAGGTACCCTGGAAGCTAATCACACGAGTGATGACACATATGATATACTATGCACTCTTTTTTATTATTAGTATTATAGTATTTTTCTAATTTTATATTATATGAATAATATATTATGATGTCCTTAGATCTGTGCAATGAAAATTGGATCATAATGAGATCATGATAATGAGACCAATTCGCTTTTAAACACAGACCCTAAATAATTCCAATCGTAGGTTACTCGAGAGGGATATTGAGATAACCGGATATATCGGTATGCTATATACCCGTCTATATGATGGAAGTATCTGGTCTCATAGCTGATCGTTTGAGGACACTAGGGATATAGTGCAAGTGCTTATTAGAGAATGAATTCATTGATTGATCTACTTACGAAATATTGGTCGGTTAATGATACTTGATCGTAAGATAGTGATTATGTAGTCTCAGTTGTGTATCTAATCCTTAGACTTGAGATATCAAAGATGTCTTGTTTGAGTACTTCATTCTTTGATACTAAACTTATGAGTCTAGAAGTTATAAATATGATACAACTAGTTATTAGGAATGACAACCAACCTTACGAAGGTAATTAAGTGTCAATAGAGAATCATCCACTCTCGTATATCGTGAGAAGAATATCCTATTTATTCTCACTCAAGCAAATCCTTGGCCAGGGTCATTTAGATTGAGAAAGAAAGAGTTCTATAAGAGAATCCGATTAGAGTGAGACTCAGATATATTGTGTATGGGGCCTGATAGTACCATACTTGATATACAGTCTCTGTGATATTAGTGCTAGACATAGGTGCCCTATAAGCCAATCACATGAGTGATGGCACATATAATATGCTATGACTCTCTTTGGTTATTAATATTATAATATTTTCTCACTTTATGTTATTATTGGATTAATATATTATGATATCCTTGGATCTATGCAATGAGAATTAGATCATAATAAAATGATGATAATGAGAATAATTTTATCTTTAAACATAGATCCAAAATAATCCTGGTCATAGATTATTCAAGAGGGACATTGAGATAACCGGACATAATGATGTGTTATATACCCGTCCATATGATAGAGGTAGTTGATCTCATAGCTACTTGTGTTAGGAAACTAATGATATAGTGGAGGTACTTATTGGAGAATAAGTTCATTGATTGATCTGCTTATGAAATGTTGGATGATTATGATACCTGATCGTTAAATAATGATTCCATAGTTCTAGCTGTGCATATAGTCCTTAGACTTAAGATACCAAGGATGCCTTGTTTGAGTATTACATTCTTTGATACTGAACTTATGGATCTAGAAATTTCAGATCTAGTATAGTCGGTTATTGGGAATGACAACTAACCTTACGAAGTTAATTGTGGGTCAAAAGAGAATCATCCACTCTCGGTATCATGAGAGAAATATCACATGTGTTCTTACTCAGGTAAATCCCTAGCTAGGATTGTTCGGATTGAGAGAGAAATAGTGAATCTCATATTTTGATAATGAAATCAATTGATGAGTTTATGATCTAACCTGTGTGTTAAATGCAGGACTAACTATGATTCTGAAAAAGCAAAAAAACTAAAGAAGAATCTATCGTTGGGCCAAAATCAAGATCGGGCATCAGGTCAGAAGAATCGGGGATAGTCTAAAGCATTGGACAATGCAGCGGGAGCTCACCGGGAGTTCACCAAGAGTTCGACGGAAGGTGATTGGGAGCTTACCGGGAGTTCATGGAAGGATGCCAGGAGTTCGCTAAGAGTTCATCAAAAGATCGATTGACACGCCAAATAACAAATATTAGTTGTAAATGTGTTTATCTTTAAATATTATAGTTAGTGTTTTAATTAGAGTTAGTTATGAAAAAAACCTACTAACTCAATTAGGGGCCAACCGGGTCCAATTTGGGTTTGATTTAAGCTCATGATAGAGCTCATTTCATTAACTTAGAAGGAGGTCAACATAAGGTACAGCTCAGGTATGAAATAGTATTGAAAAGTGATGTGTCCGGGATACCTGGGCGATGGTACCATTGGTGGTCGGTAGTAGTACCATCACTGCCCAGAATCCCAAGCTCTATTTGGCAGTAGTACTATTGGTGCTGGCAATAGTACCACTCATACCTCAAAATATTATGGTGTTTGATTTTTTTGCTCCAATTTCTGAAGCCAATTGAGGTCTATAAATACCCCAAGTATTCTTGCTTGGGATAGTAAGAATGTGAACAAAAACCTTAGTAAAATTTTATAAAAATTGATTAAGAGCTTTCCTATTTTCTTTCAAGTGTAAAGCGTATTTAAGGGAAGTGTTGAAAATTATAAATGTTGTTCTCCTAAACTTGTGAAAATGAGAAAAGTGTGTAAGGGGTAGTTAATCTTCAGCCTTGAAAGAAGATCATTAGTAGACACTAGTGGGCCTTGACGAAGTACTCGGGAGTGAACGTTGGTTAGTTTGACCGTACCACTATAAAAATTCTATAAGCATCTCTATCTTGTCTTCCTTCAATATTGCTCTTGAATTTATTTGCTCTTAACTAGTTTTAAGAAAAACATGAGCATTTTCGTTCGATTTTGTCTTTAATATTGCTCTCTAACTTAGTAGCACTTAATAAATTCCAAGAAAAGCACTTTTGATTTCAGTTTTTCTTCAAGTGAAAATTTTTTGAACCGAGTTTTTATCACTTGCACTAATTCATAGCAAGGCTCACTCAATTGGATTAACACCCAAGCAAGTTAAATGGCATTTTCTGGTATTAATGAGGGACACTCTATCACATGTCCTCCTATGTTCAATGGGATGGACTACACCTACTGAAAAAGTAAAATGATGATTTTTCTAATTTCTATTGATTTTGATGGAACATTGTTGAAAAACACTTTCAGAAGTCTTCCAATCCTATAAATGATTGGAATGATTATAAAAAAAAGATATTTTCTTTGAATGCGAAAGCTATGAATGCTTTGTTTTGTGCTTTAAACAAAAATGAATTTAACTAGGTTTCTACTTATGATTCTGCTTGTGATATTTTACACACATTAGAGGTCACACTCGAAGGCACAAGTAGAGTAAATAAATAAAAAATAAATCTCTTAGTACATAATTATAAAATGACTTGTAAAGACAAACATAAGAACAACCTTTCAAAGAACAGGAAGAACATTACACTAAGAACAAAAGAACACCATTCGAAGGACTAGAAGGATATTGAATTGAAAATAAAAGAAGACTCATCGAGTAAAAGCTCGAGTGATGAGGACAATGATATTGAACTTATGACAAAAGAACCTAAAAGATTTATGAAAAGAAACAAAAAAAAAACAAGATATTAAGAACAAAAATAAACTCAAAAAGGACACAACCACATGCTATGAACGCAAGAAGCTAGGCACTTCGAAGATGAAGAGCACAACCAAGAAGAAGTGTCAAACTATGCTCTAATGGCGATCTAAGATGAGGTAATTGACTCACCCGAAGCCTCTTTTATATTTTATGATTTGCTGAATGCTTTTCTTGAATTATTTGATGAGCTTAAAAAGATTACTAAAACTTATAAATCACTCAAAAAGGATCATGTATTACTTACTAGTAAACATGAGACTTTGCATAAAGCATCAACTATAGGGAAACTTCAGCGGGAGCATCACATGCATATTGGAAGATCAAAACAAAATATATTTCCCACGTAGATTAAATCATTATGCAAAAGATTGGGTCACGAGAAAGCCATAAAAATAAAAAAACTGCATCATGTGAGAGATTATTTACCTAGGGATATCGTATATCCTTGTTTTTCTAGATCCAGATGGAGAAAATGAAGAAGGTTAAACGTCCTTCTCTCTAGCGGTATCCACAGGATGAATCTCTATAGCGAAACTCTTCATATCAGATTTCATAACTCTTACGTAGAGGGAGATAGGATAATAGGACGGGGTGGCTAAAGCTGCAGCCTATCAACCATGAGCCTATCCTCCTATTTATAGAGAGCCACAAAAAATCCTAGGGGTTTTGTTTTAGTGGGTATTGGATCTCCATCTAATTACTCACTAACCTTGTATTATTGGATCTCTATCCAATAATCTCCTTTGACCTCTAATTAGGCCTCATGCAAGGAGCCCATCAGTGTAGGGTCTCATCTAATGAGAATAGAGGCTAATTGGATCTCCATCTAATCCTCTACTCATTGAAGCATCCATCATATGTGTGTAACCCTCTAGGCCCGATACCGAGTTAGCCATGAGTCACTCCCATCATAACTCCTGATATAGTGAATTATTATCTCCATAATAATCACTCGACTCGTTGACTATGGACGTACTAGGCCACTACGCCATAGTCTCCAAATGGTACAGGAGGATCTAATCTATTGGACCTGTCTGTCCATAATTACTGTATATCTATAATCTCTCATCTAACTAATATCCTAGAGACCGTATATTGGACATAGTACTGTTAGGTCACATACGAATTCGTTTGCCTCTTGCTCTAATCGGATTCTCTCAGAGAACTCCTTCTCTCTCAATCCGAATGACCCTGGCTAGGGATTTGTTTGAGCAAGCACATATGAGATATTCCTCTCACGATATTGAGAGTGGATGATCCTTTATTGACACTCAATTATCTTCGTAAGGTTGGCTACCAATTCCGATAATCGTCTACACCAGATTTGAAACTTTTCAAACCTATAAGTCCAGCGTTAAAGAAATGAGTGTTTCAAATAAGGCATCATTGATGTCTCAAGTCTAAGGACCAGATATATAACTGAGACTATAGAATCGCTATCTGATATTAGATATCCTTAACCATACAATATTTCATAGTCAGATCAATTAGTGAACTCATTCTCCAATGAGCACTTGTACTATATCCTTAGTGTCTCCACACAAATGGCAATGAAACCAACCATCTTCATCATATGGACAGGCCGGTTTATCTGGTTATCTCGATGTCCCTCTCGAGTAACCTATGACCGAGATTATTTGGGATCCATATTTAAAGGTGAATCGATCTCATTATTGTGATCTCATCATGATCCGATTCTCATTACACAGAACCAAGGACTTCACAATATATAAATATAACAGATAGTATAATGTGAGAATATGCTAATAATAATCATAAGCAAAAAGATCACGCGGCGTGTCACATGTGTCATCACTCACGTGATTGGCTTGTAGGGCATGTGTAACTAGCAATCTCCCACTTAACCTAAAGCCAATCAATCACCTATGTGTGTGATCCCCATCAGACCCTTGTGATGCTCAAATATAATTTGAGCCAACAATTTTGTCAATTGATTTACAATATTATCTTTGGATGGAACTCTTTCCATTGCTATATCTTTACGGGCTATGATCTTTCTAATCTAATAGAATCTCAGAAAAATTCTGATGAGACCTGGGTTCCCTTGCTAGAGCTATCGCCCTGTCACTATCACAGTATATGGGAATCAGCTCCACGCTACTGGATACGACTCCCAAATCCCTGATAAACTTTTATATCCACACCCCTTCCTTTGTTGCTTCTGCTACAATAATGTATTCTGCCTCTGTGGTCGAGTCAGTAGTAGTATCTTGTTTAGAACTCTTCTAGCTTATTGCTCCTCCATTTAGGGTGAAAACATACCCTAAGTTTGACTTGCTATCATCAATGTCGGACTGAAAACTCGAGTCTGTGTAGCCCTCAATTTGGAGGCTACCTTCTCCATATACCAGTAAAAGATCCTTAGTCCTTCTCAAGTACTCAAGTATACACTTTGTTGTCTTCCAGTATTCTAAACCTAGATCCACTTGATACCTACTCGTGATACTCATAGCATGCGCTATATCTAGTCTGGTACATAGCATAGCATACATGATATACCCTATCACTGAGGCATAGGGTATCATATCCATGTCTGCCCTTTCTTTAAGAGTCCTTGAGGACATACTCCTAGAAAGTGATATTCTATGTCTCATCGGTATGAGACATCTCTTATAATTATCCATGCCAAACCTTTTAACAATAGAGTCTATGTACCTAGACTAGGACAAGCTAAGCATCCTCTTAGATCTATCTCTATAGATCTGGATCTCTAAAATATCGGATGCTTCCCCTAAGTCTTTCATGGAGAAGTTTCTGGATAGCCAAGTCTTTACTGTGGAGAGAATTCCTACATCATTCCCAATGATTAGGATATCATCCACATATAGCACTAAGAAGGTGATAATGCACCCATCTACCTTCCTCTACACACAAGACTCATTTTCATTCTTAACGAAGTCATAAGATCTGATCGCTTCATCAAATCATATGTTCCAACTTCGGGAAGCTTCTTGTAATCCATAAATAGATCTAAGCAACCTGCACACTTTATCTTAACTCTCTCTGGATACGAATCCCTCTAGCTGTATCATATACACCTCCTCCTCGAGGATATCATTGAGGAATGTTATTTTCACATCCATCTGCGAGATCTCATAATCATAGTATGCTGCAATAGCTAAAAGAAATCTAATATTTAAGCATGGCTACAGGTGAAAATATTTTATCATAGTCAACTGCCTACCTTTGATGATATCATTTAGTTACTAGCCTTGCCTTATAGGTCTCCACCTTTCTATCCACTTTAATCTTCTTCTTGAATATCCATTTGTAGTCGATGGGTACGATACCCTCAGGTGCATCCACAAGGTTCCAAACCTTGTTAGAGTATATGAAGTCCATCTCAGAATTCATGGCTTCTTGCCACTTTCCGGAGTCCATACTCATAATAGCCTCCTCGTAGGTCTGAGGATCAGTATCCTGAGAGTCTTCTCCACTGATATGTCTCACATATCTTTCAAGAGGGTAAAATACTTTGCTAGACCTATGTAAAGTTGGAACTTATGTGTTAGGTACCTGAACAAACTCAGGCTCTAGAATGGTGCTTGAGCTAGGTTCTCCAACCTCACTCAACTCTATCTCACTCTCATTGTTTCCACCAAAAATATGTTCCTTCTTAAGAAACACAGCCCTCTTGGCAACAAAGACCTTCTGGTCCTCGGGATGATAGAAATAGTACCCTAAAGTCTCTTTAGAGTATCCCACGAATATGTACCATTTCATCCTTGATTCCAATTTATCAGGGTTATGTCTTCTAACGTGAGTAGAACAATCTTAAAATTTTACCATGTTAAGATCAAGCTTCCTTCCTTTCCATATCTCATATAGTGTAGACACTACCGACTTTGATGGAACTCTATTCAGAAGGTACACTACGGTCTCTAGGGCGTATCCCCAGAATGAGATGAGTAGGATAGTAAAACTTATCATGGACCACACCATGTCTAACAGCGTGTAATTTCTCCTTTCTGATACACAATTAAGACGAGGTGTATAAGGAGGTATCCACTATGATAGAATCCCATTGTCTTTAAAGAAATAGGTGAACTCTGTACTCAAGTACTCTCATCCTCGATCTGATCGAAGAGTCTTAATACTCTTTCAAATCTGGTTCTCTACTTCATTCTTATATTCCGTAGATTTCTCAAAGGCCTCGGACTTGTACTTCATTAAGTATACATGTCCATACCTAGAGAAATCATCAGTGAATGTAATGAAGTATGAGTAACCACCTATAGCCTTAGTCGACATGGGACCACATACATCACTATGTACGAGTTCTAATAACTCAATGGCTCTCTCTCCAGATCCACTAAAAGGAGAGTTAGTCATCTTCCCTTAAAAGGCAATGTTCACTAGTTGCATATGACTCATAGTCAAATGGATCTAAGTATCTATCTTTCAGTAACTTTTGAATCCTTCTCTCATGTATATGACCTAGCCTACAATGCCATAGGTATACATTATTCATCTTATCTCTTTTCCTCTTAGACTTATTTATATTCATGATGTGTGGAGAAGTGTCTAACATATATAAGTCATTTATCAGAGTCCCTCTAGTGTTGATCTCATCATCTATAATTATTAAATAACTATTATTCTCAAAAACTAATTTATATCCACTAATTGTCAAACAAGAGATAGATATAATATTTTTGATAATGGAGGAAACAAAATAGCATGCATCCAATGCAATGATAGCTCCACCAGGCAAATGTAGGGTGATCTCCCCAATGGCAACTGTAGCAATTCTTGCTCCATTGCCCATCTTGAGGTCCATCTTGCCTCTGGCCAATCTCCAAGGTGTCATGGATGGTCGTCGCTTAACCGTAACATTTTCGCTCAATGAACCATTTGATAACTTATTTTGCCTTGATTTTATGTGTTTTTGCCTAAGATATGCAAGCGAAAATAGTCTAAAATGCTATAGAACGATCGCTCGCTGCGTGGAGCCAAAATAGCTCAAAACAGCTCTGTTTTTGGGTCATTTTCGCGTGCTGCGCTGACCACTATGAGTGGTGTGAAATGTTAGTCATTTTAACACCCTGGAACCTCTCAGGTGGCACCGGGCTAGATAGGGCTTTGGGTATATTTCAAGCGTAGGCATTAATCAACAATTGAATTTGTCTTGCATCCGATACCTTGGGAACAATTATTTGTGGACTTACGACCGTTTATACAACCCTATAAAGTCATGTTTCACTCTCTTTCTCTCTTTTCTCTATTGCGCTTAAGGTATTCGATGAATTGCTTGTACAACTTCTCTCTTTGTGAGACGTTGGAACTTATCCGTCACTCATTTCCTAGCTAATTAACTTCTTCTTTACAGGCCTTACGGGACCCGCACAAGGTTGTAAGTGGGCTGACCCTTTGCAGGCAAATGACGCTTTGGGGTTTCATGACTTAGGCAATTTTAGCTAAGTCTTCGAGTTTGCTGCTAGGGTGCCGCACAACATAGGCAAATTCAGCTAGGTCTGTGATAGTGTGGTATCAAAGCAGGCAAGCAATTTAAAGAATAGTGAAGAAGATTCACAATCTCACCATGGTGAAACACCCTGGTGAATCGAGCAAGATGGGGCAAGCCGAACCCTTGCTCCAAGCAGCAGTAAGTGGACGGCAAGTGTAAACTCGCTCACAAGTTATTGGAGCCACTCATGAGGAGCGCGATAGTGAACAAGATGAGCGTGAAGTTGTGTATTCTCCGCGAGCGGAGGAGGCACCATCTGGAGTGCCTATCGGGAATAAGAGCCATAAGGAGAGACTTATAATAGCGGAAACCCACCTCGATATTCTTGAAACGAGCTTGGAGGAACTCTACCAAGGGCAACGAAGGCTCCTTGGGGTAAAGAGCTCGCAAGAAGAAGCTGAATCTTGGATTGGGAGAATTGAGTCCCTAGTCGACCAACTGACAGAGGATACCAAAGACTTAGTACAACATCTGCACGAAGTAGTGGCGGAACTCACGACCAAGGTGACGTTGCTTACAAGGACTCTTAATGCAGAAGAGAACTCTACCCGCGCTGCACCACTACCAAGCTTCAGGACACCTGAGCTACATTGCTACGGGCATGCTAGGGATGCAAAAGAGCTTGAAAATTTTTTGTTCGACATGGAACAATATTTTCATGCTATGAGGCTCGATTTGGAAGAAACCAAAGTTGCTATAGTAACAATGTATCTCAATGGATATGCCAAACTTTGGTGGCAAACCCATTTAGAAGAGATCCAACAAGGCTGATGTCGAGTGGATACATGGGAAGACGTGAGGCATGAGGCGAGAGTTGTGAACTTAGTTCTTACCCAAGAACTCAGAGTTTGTCGCAAGAAGAAAACTGAGACAACTCCACCATAGCACTTCCATTTGAGACTATGTGAAGCAGTTTTCGGCACTGATGTTGGATATACATGACATGTCCTAGAAGGACAAGCTATTCAATTTCCTCGATGGCCTGAAGCCATAGGCACAATAAGAAGTGCATCTGAGGAATGTCACCGATATGGTCGGAGCAATTGCAATCGTAGAAAGGCGAACTGACTTTGTTTCTTCGGAGGACTTGGGAAAGAAGAAACAATCCTCGGAAAATCCCAACAAAATACTCTTGAGCAAAGGAGTCTGGGAGCGACCAAAGGAAAAAGAACTTTCAAAAGGCAAAGCCCTGAAATCTGGCGGATGCTTCTTGTGCAGAGGATCACACATGGTGAGAGAGTGCCCACAAAAGAAAACACTCAATGCTTTAATTGCATCCATACGTCCCCACAAGTCGGACAAGGGCAAAGTCATTGCCCTTAGTTCGAGTAGTTCTGAATCCAATAGCGACAATGAGGAGTTGCAAGGACCCTGAATGGGAGCAATGTGTTTATTAAATGCATTGCGGGGTTAAGTGGGGGAGAACATAAAGGCAAAGCCACTGAAGGCAAGGAGTAATGAGTTGATGTATATGGACATCAAACTAAATGGCCGAACAACCCGTGCGATGGTGGACACGGGCGCTACCCACAATTTTATTGTCGATCGAGAAGCTAAGCGACTTGGATTAATCTTAGTGAAGAGCCCAAGTCGGATGAAGGCTGTGAACTCGGAGGTCAAGTGGATCTCCGGACGAGCAAAAGGGGTCCCATCAAGGTCGGAACATGGAGCGGGAGCACAAACTTGATGGTGGTACCATTAGACGACTTCCAAGTGATCATCAGAATGGAGTTTATGCATATAGCGAAGTTGGTGCCAATGTCATTCCTGAACTCCCTATGCCTAATGGGAGATGATGATCCTTGCGTGGTTCTAGTTTCTCAAGGAGGAACCAAGGATCCATAACAAATATCGGTATTACAATTGAAGAAAAGGGTACAAAAAGGTGAATCAACCTTTGTAGCTGCTATGAAGCTAGAGACACTTGACGGGGAGGCCATTCAAGAACTGATAGGACTCCAACAGGGTTGAGTCCTAATCACTTAGAAGTAATCAATAAGAACCCTGTGAGATTGTAATAAAACCCCACCTAGTCACTTCTATCCTATAAAGAAGTGTGGCTAGGGTTTATTTTGGGGCCTTAGGGCTTAATGGCCATCGCCCCCTTTACTGGGCTAGTTGGCTAGGGTTCCCCCCTGCTTAGGTCCGCTACAAAGCCAACCTAACTGCCACTTGTTCCCTCTAAGGCAGGTAGGCTATAGAAGGGGCAAAAGGATAATTTTAGTTAGGCAAGCACCCCATGGGCTAGGGTTGCAACCCTATATAATGATGTAGCCGCTCCCTCTCTTTTACCAAGTAATTATCATCCTTTATTCAGCCTTTGTGCTGAGTCTAGGAGGGAGGAACCCTTATAGCGTTCCAAGAGTTGATCCCCCTCAACAATCAAAATCTATAGGGCTTCTTCTGTGGTCTTATGATCTAGTATCAGAGTTGTGTTCCTGCTACCCTATAGCTATCTCAGCTGCCTACACCATCCCAAGGCAATTCCCACAATTGCTTTTGACGTTGCCTCTACCGTCGCCCACCAAGTCGCAGATCCATCAATCTGCTGCTGTCCCTTGAGTCAACAATATAAATCTGGTAAAAACTTCAAAGCCCACACCTTTGCTACTGTTATTCCTTTATCTTATACATAGGTGAAGATTTTCCAAAAGTTACCTTGCTGCAAAATTTTACCATCACAAATGTTATCATCGTTGTGAAGGCGAAACACTACAGAAATTTTTAGCCGATTATTGCCTCTTGAAACTAAACTTTTATTCATACTTTTTCGTCAAAATTTTTACACAATCCCAAGGATCAACTTGGCTTTCATCTGGGATTGATTTCTCAAAAGAAATCCTTTTGGAACCAGTTTTCTTGCGCAATATTTCACCAGCATGTAGTTCTAGAATTTTTACGATGAAGGATCTACCTTTCATCTTTTGCCCTATTTCCCTACTGTTACGCTGCCAAAATTTTGCCAAACTTTTTACTGGTATTCCCAACATCTAAACCAAGGGGTTTTGTATAATTTCCTTGAACTTTCCTATGGAAATTACGTCAAGAAGTCATCATTTCTCTGATGTAAAATCTGTTCGACAAGACTGCACATCACAGCACTTTTTTTCATTGAATTCTATCATATTTGAGTGCTATATTTTGTGGGATTTCATAGTCTCTTTTCCTCATCACCAAACCCTACCATCCTCACCAAAAACCCTTCAAAACCTACCCTAAACCGAAACCAAACAGCCACTCAAATCAGCCCTAAACCGCAGGTTACTCCCATCTAAACCGATTCACCTTCCAACCGGCCACCCCTTCTCCAAAATTCTCATGCCACTAACCTGACAACAAAAGAAAGATCTCAATATTACAGATCAATAGGCATACACCAAGGCATTAGAGGAGGCCATCAACGCCAAGTTTGAAGCCTTTGAAAGCCGCATAGAGGAGAAGATGTGATCCTTATTCACCGAATTCAGCATTGGCCGATCGTCAAGCCTGAGGAAGTCACACCATGGAGAGGTTTCAGATTGGCGAGATGATCCTCAAGAGCATGGACACATCACCTCTGATCCCAACAATCCATGCATAAAGGTTGATTTCCCAAGATGGGAAGAAGGAGATCCGATCGGATGGATCTCGCGTGCAGAGTGCTATTTTCGGTTCTACCAAACCACCGACGCTACACAGGTGGAGATCACTGCCATACACCTCGAGGGAGATGTTATTCAATGTTCAATTGGTTTGAACACACCCAAGGAGGACTCTCTTGGCATTGGTTCAAGGAAGGACTTCTAAACCGCTTCGGACCAACTGATTTCGACAACATCGATGGACAATTGGCAAAGATTCATCAAACCTCTATAATACAAGAATAGCAAATAAGGTTTGAGCGTTTATCTAACCAAACTGAGAATTGGTCTAAGAAACAAAATTTAGGTACTTTTATTGAGGGCTTAAAGCCGGAGATCCGAGGAGAAGTAAAGGTGCGACAACCGTACACACTTATGACGGTGATTTCCTTCGCGTGTATCCAAGAAGAACGATTGAACCAAGAGGTACGAAGGACAAGGGTCGCTACCCAACCAGCCATGCTGAGGCCTACTGCCCCCTCTACTGCCATCCACGCCCTTGCACCAAAAAAGTTAACAAGAGACGAGCATCGCGAACGATTGGCCAAGGGGTTGTACTGCCATTGTGATGAACCATGGAGCCGCGAACATCGCTGCAAAAAGGATCGACTCCTCGTGATTGAATTAGCAGGGGATGAGGACAATGAAATATCTAAGGAAGCCTTTGAACATGAAGAAGAACCCATGGAGGAAGAGTCCCAACCGGCCGACTACATAGTGCACGCATTGGCCGGCTACTCCAACCCGCAGACAATGAAAGTTGGAGGACTTCTAAAATAGCAACCCATCACCATTCTCACTGACACTGGTAGCACAAATAACTTCCTTAACAGTAAGGTTGCTACACATTTGTCACTTCAAATTGAAAGTTGCAACAAGTTCGATGTAAAGGTCACCGACGACTGAATCTTCAATTGCAACCAACAATGCCCACGGGTGAAACTACTCCTCCAAGACAAAGAAGTGGTAGCTGATTTCTTCCTCCTACCCATTGATGATTATGAAGCCGTACTCGAGATCGAATGGCTCATAACACTAGGTGATATCTCCTAAAATTTTTCTAAATTAATCATGAAATTTTATTACAAAGGGAGACAGGTCACGTTACGAGGCAAGCGCGGGAGCCAAATTTCCACCGTTTCATTGCAACAAATGGAAAAAGTTTTGAACAAAGCACATGGTGGATTTTTTATGCATATCCAGCAGCCATCTAAGGAGGAGAATATACAAAATTCAGATCTTAAGCTTGCCCTCTTGCTGGATGAATTCACGGACGTTTTCAAGGAGTCGCGCAAGCTGCCCCCTAATCGGTCGCATGACCACCATATTCCTATTCTGCCAAGTAAATCTCTAGCAAATTTACATCTGTACCACTACCCCCACTTGCAGAAGGATGAGATCGAGAATATTGTCAAACAGATGCTTGACACCGGGGTGATTCGACAGAGTTGCAGCCCTTATTCTTCACCGATGTTGCTAGTACGCAAGAAGAACGGTACATGGAGAATGTGCATTGATTATAGGGTCTTGAACGCTATCACCGTCAAGGACAAATATCCTATACAAGTCGTAGATGAGCTCTTGGATGAATTAAAAGGAGCTCGAGGATTCACTAAATTAGATCTCCATTTCGGTTACCATCAGATTCGGGTATGCACTGAAGATGTTCTAAAAATTGCATTCTGCATGCATAACGGCCACTATGAGTTTTTGCACTTACGAACTGTTCTAACGATTCTTCGGAAGAATACTCTTTATGTTAAATAGTCAAAGTGTAGTTTCTTATAGTGTAAAGTGGAGTATCTTGGGCACATTATATCAGAGGATGGAGTGGTGGTAGACCCGACGAAGATCGAGGCAATGCAATGTCACGGGCTTAGCTGATTTTGCCTAAGCCGTGCGGCACCTATGCGTGTCCGTCCGTAAAAATCAACCTTCCTCGAGATCTCCTAGAGTCCCTTAGACTTACAAAAAAGAAAACGGGCCAGAGGAAGCAATTCCAATAGGATCCACAAGCAATTGCTCAAGCAAACACTTTATAAAGCTAGATATAAATTACACCCATGGACATTACAAACTCAGAGAGGTTGCACACAAAGGATAATGGTCCATTACAGACCGATGTTTCCACAAGTGCTTATATGACACACTCGTATTTACAAACCAAAATTGGCCACAAAGTAAACCAAACTAGGCCTGCTAAGCCTATTGTAAGTCCGCTTCTTGATGTACAACATATGTACACAAATCGAAGGACACGGACAAACACGAGCATTTCATCAAACACCTTGTTTACATTGTTTGCCCATTGATCCTTCTTCCATGTTAAATTATCACTTCCAAGCAGGTTCGCATCACTCCCGCTTTCGATTGGTCAATTGGGAAATGAAGCGGACAATCTACTCTCAGTAGTACTGATCACCAATGGTGAGGATTTGACAACTATTATCTTCCATAAGCTTTCTTTGAAGGGTCATTAAACTTATACATAGCTCCTTTGCTGGATAAGAGAACTGGGATACTTGACTTCACCCATTCTCTTAGTAGTTGAGAAGGCAAGGTTACTTGGCTTCGCTCACCTCCTCGAGTTAAGAGAATTGGGGTACTCGGTTTCACCCATTCTCCTAAGTTGAGAAGGCAAAGGTTACTTAATTTCGCCTGCCTCCTCGAGTTTGTACTTCATGCATTGAGCTGGTTACTAACATTCACCCGCTCTTTGCTCACACTTCTGAAGCACTTGAAGTGTTTGCACTCCTTGCGTTGAGTTAGCTATTGTGATTCACCTTCTCACTGCCATTGAACTTCTGGAATGCAAGAAGTTTCACTCGAAAAGAGCAAAAAGTTTACCCTAACTTGGAGTCCCCCAACTTGGAGTAAGTCTTTGATAGATCTGGTCGCCTCTAGGATTATACCGTCTTCTCCATCACCTTTGCCGCCTACTCCTCTGAGTAGAAAGGTATAGTATCGCGTACTGCCTACTTCGTTCCTTGGTCAAGCACTCCTGCATCAACCCGAAGTCCCCCGCTTTTGACTATTTTGATGAGAAGTCCATCGACACCAGTCTTATGAAGTTCCTTGGCCTTTGCCCTTCCGTCTTGTCTTGGTACTTGGAGTTTGCCTTTGCATTCTCCACCTCCTCGGCCCCTTTTACGACAAATGCTCTCCCTCCATGAGAGCAAGGGATTGATGACTCCACGAAAGTCCCGCCTCTACGGTACCATGGTGCTGCCAAGCCCATAACCCTACTATCTATTGACTTGCATCTGCATCTCTTCCTTCGCGATTGGTAGATCCGCCTCTACTGCACTGTGGTGCTCCTCCGAGTCCACCTCCTTTCTAACCAATGCTTTACTTTTGGCTAGCTGAGCCCCACTGGACTCGTCGTCGCTTCCTCGCCCTTTTCAACCACCTGTTTCGACACCACTGTGTCCTCTTAGCAGTTCTCCTTGGTCGATGAAAAGACAGACTGCAACTCTCATGTATGGCCTCCGCCATCTTGTTGTAGGGCTCACGCCAATTCTGTTCTCCTTAGCTTCCTTGGTAGCAACGTTCGCTTACTCGGCTTTGTCCTCTGACTTGCCGGGCTCCCTTAAGCGAATGTGAGCACTGAAGCAGTCCAACTCTCTAGCTACTCTGATCATACCTTTGTATAATCAAGTCCCCTCCATGGGACTCACTGGTACTTGCAATTTGATTACTCCCTCGGTGGTACACAACCCCCATATGCTGACAACCAAGACTTTCATCTGATGCAAGCTTCGATGCATACATATGGAAGACCCGCCTCTGCGGTGCTGTGGTATTCACTCCTTGAATCCACAACCCTTCTTTCCGTTGCATTGTTCACCGAAGTGGAGCTCCCAGCAGCTCGTGATCATTCACATGATCACGTCCCCCTCCTTCGGACTCACTGGTACTTGCACTTGGACTTCTTCCTCGGTGGTACACAGCCCCCATATGCTGACGACCAAGGCTTTCATCGTATGCAAGCTTCGATGCATACACATGGAAGACCCGCCTCTGTGATACTATGACATTCACTCCTTGAATCCATAACCCTTCTTTCCATTGCATTGTTCACCGAAGTGGAGCTCCTAGCAGCTCTTGATCATTCACATGATCACGTCCCTCACGGGATAGGATTGCCTGTATTGTATTGCCATTAACTATTCCACCACGATCCGCTACACCAGGTCACCTCCTAATGACATCTCCATTGCACACTGATTCTCGTGTGATGAACTCGAACTACGACTTCTCCACATGTGGCCTCTGCCAACACATCGTAGGGTCTCCGCCATCTTCAATTTTTAGTTTGCTCCCTTGGTAATTCACCTTCGTCCACCCACTCTTGGGCCACACCTGGATGAAGCATAGCTCTAGGAGAGTCCGTCGCCTAGTAGCTCATGAAGTCCCCCTGACTTCGCTAGAATTGGTGCACCATTGTCTGGATCCTGGGCCTCTATCCCCTACCAACACAATCTCTGTTATGCACCACTTGTTCCTGATAACTCGAATGGCAACACTGTGGCATATTCTTCAAGAGTACCCGCCTCTGCATCCTCTTGCCCTGTGCTAAGGTCTCCTGATCCCAACTTTACCTCTGCAAGTTGAATCACCTTAGTTACTCAGTTAAATGCATCTCTGAGGTAGCGTGCATGTGCCTCGAAGCTCCCTTCATCTTTGGCACCATGCAAGATAAGTATGTCCCATCAGAATGAAGAACCCATGGAATGACACGATCCCACTCTTGCCTCTATAAGAGTTCATGCCCTTGACCTCTGTCCAAGGAAAGCTCCGTGCCTCCGCTCCATGTTCCATCTTCTATGTCGACTCTCTTCATGCGGCTTGGATACTTCACCAAGTTCCACCCAAGTCACTCCGCTCCTCGATTTGCATTGAGTTTGATTTCCACATCGACTCGAAGTGTGCCTTCATATGATGTTGCCTTGGATTGCTCCCCTACTTGATCTCGAAATGCATCCACCAATGCATTTCCTCGTTCAAGATCATGCGATGACTCTTAGTCGCTCGTTCGGTCCGTTGAGCTTTGTGGAGATATTACCTTGAGTAACTCTTCCTCAATATGTGCGATCTATTGCACATGATTCTCCCTCTGGAGAACTAGGACTTATCCCTCCTGGATATCTATCCTTTTGGAGCAACTTTCTTCTTTACATTCATCCCACTGAAAGTTTCAGAGACCATCCCCTTTGGACTACTCCGTCTTGCTGAACAACTTGTGCCTTGTTCTGCCCCCGCAAATGCACTTGCTAGATTGTGACCCTTTGCTAATACAGCCCCCACTGCACCCCTCAGGGTCTAGCAACGTGCTGAACTTGTTGCACATTTCACCCGCCTACGGATGTATCCTTTCCATGTCAAAGAGAAAGTTCTGATGCCCCATGGCATTGAGTTCTGATCGCACCTTAGGATGGCCATGAACACTCTATCGTCCATGTACAAGCCCTTGCATGAGTATCGAATCCTTCAAGTTAGCAATTCCCCTCACTTCTGTGAGCTTTGCACAACTCTTTTGGTCGTTACGCAACACCTCCCACTTTGCACGGTCTCATGTATCACCAAGCGCCCCACTTTGCCTTGAGCACCGTCAAGTTTTGGTTGCCAACGTCGAGCCATAGCTTGAACTCAACCATCCCAATCTTTATGTACTACGCATTCTTCTTCACTTGCTTATCCTCGTGGTGCCTCTTGCGCAAAGGGTTGGCCATTCCTCTGAATGCCAAACCTGGATGCCCGCTCCTCTGAGCGACTCCTTTCCCTACATCTCAATGTCCATTTCCCCTAAACGGTTGCGCATACTGGCTGTCCTCCACACAGCCCAGCTAGGTCCCCCATGTTTGTATGGCGAGTGTTTCTGTGTATGCTTGTCCCACTTTGATACCACACTGTCACGGGCTTAGTTGATTTTGCCTAAGTCGTGCAGCACCTATGCGTGTCTGTCCGCAAAGGTCAGCCTTCCCCGAGATCTCCTAGAGTCCCTTAGACTTACAAAAGAGAAAACGGGCCAGAGGAAGCAATTCCAACGAGATCCACAAGGAGCTGCTCAAGCAAACACTTTATAAAACCAGATACAAATTACACCCATGGACATTACAAACTCAGAGAGGTTGCACACAAAGGATAATGGTCCATTACAGACCGATGTTCCCACAAGTGCTTATAAGACACACTCGTATTTACAAGCCAAAATTGGCCACAAAGTAAACCAAATTAGGGCTGCTAAGCCTACTGCAAGCCCGCTTCTTGATGTACAAGGTATGTACACAAACCGAAGGACACGGATAAACACGAGCATTTCATCAAACATATTATTTACATTGTTGTCCGTGACAGCAAGGATGGCCGAAACCTACAAACGTAAAATCGCTGCACGACTTCATTGGACTCATGGGCTACTACCATAAATTTGTGAAACATTATGGAAAGATTAGTGCCTCACTCACATCCCTACTGAAGAAAGACTTCTTCTTGTGGTTGGATCAAATTTCTACAACCTTCAAACGACTCAAGGCCGCCATGATGATGACGTCGTTCCTACAACTACCTGATTTCAGTCGCACTTTTGTTATTGAGGCCGACGCATCTGGAGTTGGAATTGGGGCTATTCTTATACAAGATGGTCAACTCCTAATTTACACCGAGGCTTCCCCCACACTCCACACGAGGTTTTTACAGGAGATACTAATTACTACCAAATTTAAAATATGTTGGATATAGATCTATGGCACGAAAGAGGAGTAAAACTAGAAGAATTACAATTCATGCTCATGCCAAATTGGGCTCTCATCATCCTGAACCATACTAGAAGGCAGTCACTATTCCAGAAGAAAGATTGGCTATCACTAAAGACTAACCATATAGTAGCACATGCAAAGAGGAAACGACCTCCCGACAAACTTCAGAATGGACGAAAAATTGAAGATCGAGTTTTTCTACACCTCCAGTCCAATCAACAGGAAACTCGAGCCTTAATCAAGATTACAGTTGATCCGCCAGGTATCCCACCATAAATGAAAATTTAAAGAAGATGACTCAGCCCAAATCCTTCCAACTAACACCCCAGCTAATGAGGAGGCCAAAGTTAAGTTGATGATAGCATGGGAATCATATGAGGAGCTCATGGAACCTCACCCTTGAGGACAAGGCTGATTTGAAGAGGGTGGGTTTGATAGGACTCCAGCAGGGTTGAGTCCTAATCACTTAGAAGTAATCAATAAGAACCTTATGAGATTGTAATAAAACTCCACCTAGTCACTTCTATCCTATAAAGAAGTGTGGCTAAGGTTTATTTTGGGGCCTTAGGGCCTGGTGGCCATCGCCCCCTTTACTGGGTTAGTTGGCTAGTGTTCCCCCCTGCTTAGGTCGGCTACAGAGCCAACCTAGCTGCCACCTATTCCCTATAAGGCAAGTAGGCTATAGAAGCGGTAAAAGGGTAATTTTAGTTAGGCAAGCACCCCATGGGCTAGGGTTTGTAACCCTATATAATGATGTAGCCACCCCCTCTCTTTTATCAAGAAATTATCATCTTTTATTCAGCCTTTGTGTCGAGTCTTGGAGGAAGGAACCCCTATAGCGTTCCAAGGGTTGATCTCCCTCAGCGATCAAAATCTATAGGCTCCTTTTGGGGTCTTATCAAGAACCTACCATGATGGTGAACATTTTGAATGAGCTCTCATATGTGATGCCGACTGAGTTGCTAAAAACTCTACCACCACGTAGAGGCGTTGATCATCGTATTGAGCTGGAGACAAGAGTTAAGCCTCCAGCTAGACCACCATATAACATGGCCCCTCTAGAGTTGGCAGAACTCAGAAAGCAGTTAGACGAACTATTGAGCAATGGTCTCATCCACAGTTCAAAAGCACCATTTGGAGCTCCAGTCCTCTTCCAAAAGAAACAAGACGGGAGCTTCTGATTATGTGTCGATTATCGAGCCCTAAACAAAGTGACGGTGAATAACAAATATCCCATCCCGCTCATCACAGATTTGTTCGATCAACTGAGTAAGGCCAGGTATTTCTCTAAACTCGACCTTTGGTCGGGGTATTAGCAGATGTGCATTGCAGAAGATGATGAACCAAAGACTACCTGTGTGACTAGGTGTGGAGCATTTGAGTTCTTGGTGATGCCGTTCGGTTTAACCAATGTTTCAGCCACATTATGCACTTTAATAAACCAGCTTTTCAAGGAGTATTTGGACAAGTTTGTGGTTGTCTATTTGGATGATATCATCATTTATAGTTAAACGCTCGAGGAGCATGTTGAGCACCTTCAAACAATTTTTAAAGTTCTCAGGGAGAACACCTTGTTTGTGAAGAGGGAGAATTGCTACTTTGCTCAAACAAAAATTCTCTTCTTGGGACATCGAATTGGCAATGGTTCCATCCAAATGGACAAGGCTAAGGTGCAAGTTGTGATGGACTAGCGAACACCAAAGAAGGTGCCAAAGTTGAGATCCTTCATTGGGTTCTTCAATTATTATCATCACTTCATAGCTGGATATTCGAAGTGCGTAGCTCCATTGACGGAGTTGCTAAAGAAAGAATAGTCTTGGAGATGGTAGGATAAATATGAAGCGTTATTCCAAGACCTGAAGGCTTCTATGTTAGAGGAACCAGTACTCAGATTACCTGACTATGGAAAGTCTTTTAAAGTCCATACAGATGCTTCTGACTTTGCTATTGGGGGAGTACTTATGCAAGAGGGTTATCCGGTGGCCTACGAGATTCGCAAGCTCAACGAGACCGAGCGGTGATATCCAGTGCATGAGAAGGAGATGACAACAGTGGTCTATTGTGGAGCACCATTCATGCTAAGGACATACAATGTCGTATTGAGTTACTTCCAGACTCAAAAGAAACTCTACCGAAACAAGCATGGTGGCAAGACTTCTTGGCCGAGTTCGACATAGTAATGGAGTACAAGCCCGGAAAGGCAATAGTTATGGCTGATGCATTGAGCCACAAAGTGGAATTAGTGACTATTATATAGTTAGAAGGCAGAGGCCAAACAAGTTAATTGCACTCTAACTCTCTTTCCAAGATCAAGGATGGACTATGCAATGATCCTTAAGCAGTAACCCTGATATACTCATCCAATAGGGCAAGGCACGATGATTTAGGATCCAGGAGGGACTCATCTATACCAAAGGAAATAGAGTTTATGTTCCGTGAGCAGACAATTTGAGGCGTGAACTCGTGAAAGAGTGTCACGATTCGCTCTAGGCTAGACATCCGGGTATTCACCAAACAATGGCTCTTGTGGAGAGGGCCTTCTATTGGCCAAAGATGGGGACTAATGTGGAGGACTATGTTCGAACATACCTTACTTGCCAACAAGATAAGCTAGAGCAGCGGAAGCTGATGGGACTTCTAGAGCTGTTGCCCATACCAGAAAAGCCATGGGAGAGCATTTCATTGGACTTCATATTAAGCTTGCCCGCAATAGGGGGACTTGGATCAATACTCATGGTTGTCGATCGATTTTCGAAGTATACAACATTTATCGCTGCACCCCTACATTGTTCAACAAAGGAGGCACCTAAGTTGATGATGAAGAATATAGTGAAGTATTGAGGAGTCCCACACAACATCATTAGTGATCGAGATTCTCGGTTCTTGGGACAATTACAGACTGAGCTGTTCAAGCTGTTGGGGTATACGTTATACTTCTCCACAAGCCTCCACCCTTAGACGGATGGCCAAACTAAAAGAATCAACTCACTGTTGGAGTAATATCTCCGACACTACATGAGTGCCAACCAACAAGATTGGGTGAAGCTGTTGGACATGGCCCAATTCTCCTACAACTTGCAGTGGAGCTTTGTATCCAACAAGAACCCCTTTGAGATTATTACAGGATAACAGCCATCGACTCCTCATACCTTGGCCATTGGTTATACAAGGAGTAGGCCATCAGCATATCACTTCATAAAGAAATAGCATCAGAATGGAAATATTGCACGAGCTTACTTGGAGAAGGCGGCCAAAAAGATAAAGAAGTAAGCCAACTTGGGAAGGCGACCATAGGAGTTCAAAGTTGGTGACTTGATGTTGGTGAAGCTCCAACCAGCATCCCTCAAATTCTTTCGACACAAAGTGCACAAAGGATTGATACGCAAGTATGAAGGACCTTTCCCAATCATTCGTAGGGTAAGCAATGTCTTGTACAATTTGCAACTGCCGACATGGCTCAGAATTCATAGCTTTATCTTGAAAGCCTACCACTCAGATCTGTAAGACAATTCTCGTAATGTTCTAACTCGATTATCCCCCACCAGAACCTCCTATGAGAAGTGAGTTGAAACCATTCTGGCGGATCATAAGATAAAGTAATCCAATGGAGTGGAGCAAATCAAGTACTTGGTGAAGTGACAAAAGCTTCCCCAAACAGAAGCCAGTTGGGAGCCTGAAGACGCCTTATGACATAAGGAAGCCATCATCAAATCTTACCAATAAGCGTTTACAAGGGCATCGACAGGTTAAGTGGGGGAGAATATCACGGATGGTCATCACTCAACCATAACATCTTCGCTCAACGAACCATTCGTCATTTTTTCTTGTTTATACAGATGTTTGATAGCTTATTTTACCTTAATTTTATGTGTTTTTATCTAAAAAATGTGAGCAAAAATAGTCTGGAATGCTGTAGAACGATCGCTCGCTACATGAAGTCAAAATAGCCCAAAATAGCTCCATTTTTTAGTCATTTTCACGTGCTGTAGTGACCACTCTGAGCAGTGCAAAATGTCAGCCATTTCAGCACCCTGAAACCCCCCGGGTGGCACAGGGCTGGATGGGGCTTTGGGTATATGTCGGGCATAGGCATTCATTAACAATTAAAATTATCTTACTTCTGATACCTTGGGAACTTCGTTTGTGGACTTGCGACCATTCATACAGCCCTCTAAAGTCCTGTTTTGCTCTCTTTCTCTCTTTTCTCTGTTGCACTCAAAGTGTTCGACGAATTGCTCGTATAGCTTCCCTCTTTGTGAGATGTCGATACTTATCAGTCGCTCATTTCCTGGCTAATCAACTTCTTCTTTGCAGGTCCTACGGGATCTGCATGAGGTTGCAAGTGGCTGACCCTTTGTGGGCAAATAATGCTTTGAGCATTTCATGACTTAGGCAATTCTAGCTAAGTCTTAGAGTTTGTTGCTAGGGCACTACACGGCTTAGGCAAATTCAACTAAGTCCGTGATATAGGTCTTGCCAGAAACTGCAATGAATTACAGATATGATAAGCACTCTCAGTATCAAATACCCATGTGTTATCATGAAAATATGACAAGTAGAGACTGATCATGAATATACCTGAGCTTCTCCAAGCTTCTATTTTGCCTTATCTGTAAGGTAGTCCTTCAGTTCCTCTTCCAGTGCATGTCTTGGCTGGAGTGGAAGCACTATCCTTTGTCATCTGCCAGGTCTTTCTTAGCAATCTTTGCCTTACCTAGTCTTTCTTTATCCTTGCCCTTCTTAAGGGTCTTACTAGCCTTCATTTTCTTCTTGGTCTCACTAATATAGAGAACTGGCTTCTCTTTCTTGATGGCACTCTCAGCTTCTCTCAATGTATTAGGAGCTCAAGGAGAGTCACCTCAAACTTGCTTCTGTTAAAATTTAAGATGAAGTGAGAAAAGGAATCTGGCAGGGATGAAGTATCATATCAACACACAAGTTATCCTCTATGACTATTCCTAGATACTTCACATAGCGAGCGATCTCATCCTCGCTTGCCCTTTACTCCGGCGTGGGCATAATTGTATCAAGGACGTATGCGATTTTCTTCACCGTGAGAACAATTCTCAAATTGCGGAACCAATCCGTGTAGTTAGAACCTATGAGGTGGTTGGCATCAAGTATGCCACGCAAGGGGTTTGTGAGTGACATATTTAAGATATAACATAAATAAATAACTTACAGATTTTATATAAAATACTAATTAAGATATGAAGTTTTATCTTAATGTACTTTCACTATTTTCCTAGTGAATCACGTGACACCCTTGACACGTGAGACGAAAGTCTCCAGCAGACTCCTAGTGGGGATCGGGATCCAATCAGCATCTTAGTACAACCTCGAGGGACTCGACCAATTACACTAAGTCGAAAGGTAGACAACTATTATCAATCACAACTCTTTGAGATTCCCATCATGTTCGGCCTCTGAACCATCATGGTGTCGAGAGACTCGACCAACCATGATGTTTAGTTAACTCATCACCATCGTTACAAGATGAATCTGATTTGATGATATGCTCTCGAGGGACTCGACCAAACATACCATGTCCTCAGGTCACTGGTGACATCTCTATGTCGTAGGCAAGATCTCGATCACGTAGATAGGTGAGCCTCGAGGGACTCGACCAACTCAACCTATGTCATGATTCAATTTCTTCCTATAACGATGGAAGGCCACGTGGGTCAATCTTTTTGTCTCACGCTTACCGACTTCATATTATCGTAGGAGGGGTTTTTGTATCGTATCGATCTCCTAATATATTGTGTCACACATATACATATTTAAATATATATCTAACTTATATATAAATATAAATATAAATATATATATATATATATATATATATATATATATATATATATATATATATATATATATATATTAGGAGCTCAGGGAGAGTCACCTCAAACTTGCTTATGTTCAAATTTATGATAAAGTGAGAAAAGAAATCTGGCAGGGATTAAAGTACTATATCAACACACAGGTTATCCTCTATGACTATTCCTAGATACTTCACATAGTGAGCGATCTCATCCTCGCTTGCCCCTGACTCCGGCGTGGGCATAATTGTATCAAGGACGTATGCGATTTTCTCTATCGTGAGAATAATTCCTAAATTACGGAGATAATCCGTGTAGTTAGGACCTATGAGGCGGTTGGCATCAAGTATACCACGCAAGGGGTTTGTGAGTGACATATTTAAGATATAACATAAATAAATAACATACAGATTTTATATAAAATATTAATTAAGATATGTACTTTTATCTTAATGTACTTCTACTATTTTCCTAGTGAGTCATGTGGCACCCTCGACACGTGAGACGAAAGTCTCCAGCAGACTCCTAGTGGGGATCGGGATCCAATCAGCATCTTAGCACAACCTCAAGGGACTCGACCAATTACACTAAGCCGAAAGGTAGACAACTATTATCAATCAGAACTCTTTGAGATTCTCATCATGTTCGACCTTTGAACCATCATGGTCTCGAGAGACTTGACCAACCATGATGTTCAGTTAAGTCATCACCATCATTACAAGATGAATCTGATTCGAAGATATGCCCTCGAGGGACTCAACCAAACATACCATGTCCTTAGGTCACTGGTGACATCTCTATATCGCAGGCAAGATCTCAATCATGTAGATAGGTGAGCCTCGAGGGACTCGACCAACTCAACCTATGTCATGATTCAATTTCTTCCTATAACGATAAAAGACCATGTGGGTCAATCTTATTGTCTCACGCTTACCGACTTCATATTATCGTACGAGGGGTTTTTGTTTCGGTCTCCTAATATATCGTGTCACACATATACATATTTAAATATATATCTACATCACATGTATATATATATATATATATATATATATATATATATATCTAGTAGGTGTATAACACATCACATATGCAAGCCACACTTGATGATCATGAGCCATCACCTAATATGATTAAGGCATAGCCAATGGGCCTAATCACTCATAATAGGATTTATGTGTGCATTGGTGCATCTCCATACCCTGTGATCGTTGATCTTGTTATCATCGGTTTCGTCGGATCATCTTCGCATCACCATGCATTGTGATCTCCTGTACGACATTATGGGTCCCATTGTCACCTCCACGCTCCCGCTGTGCCTATTTATGTAATTTTAAAATAATCACAAGCATGCATGCCCGACAATAAATGAGAAAAACGAAGGCTTGCAAGTCACAATAATAATAATAATCATAATTACACACACCACAACATATGGCTCATGATTATCCATCCACATCATATATCATATGTACACATTATATCACATGTAGGATTACTAGATATATGATAATTAATTAAACTATTTAATTAATTATTCTTTTGGAAAATCAGGACATGCTCAGAATTTCTAGAATTATCAAGGGCATTTTCAGAATTCTAGATAAAAGGACAGTCCTTGGAATTTCTAAAATTATTTAGGGTATTTTGGGAATTCAGGACAAAAGGATAAATAGTGGAATTTCTTATATTTCGAGGGGCATAATCATCCTTTTTACAAACGAATGCCCTAACCCTAGCCCTTGCCCTCGCTGCACCGCAATCGCCCATGCGCAGGTGTCTGCTGCCTCGGGCGACAACCCCTCCTGGCAGGCAATGCCACCTTGCGTAGGTACTACACCTGTTGGTGATCGCTCCTGTGAGTGGCCGCCCTTACAAGCAGCAGCCCTGGACGCGGGGCTGCCCCTACAGGAGGCTGTGGCTATCTGCCCCTGTAGAGGGCCTGCCCGTGGTTAGCTGCCCCCATCCTCGTTGCGTTCGCTGTAACAAATGCATAGAACGATTTTACACTATTCAATCTCATCACATAGTTTAAAACCATTCTTTCGTAAAAACAACCTTGGCTCTAATACCACTGTTGGGAAATCTCAGCGGGAGCATCACATGTGTAGCGAAAGATCAAAATAAAATAGGTTTCCCATGCAGATCAAATCGTCGTACAAAAAATTGGGTCACGAGAAAGCCGCAACAACCGAAAAAACTACATCATGTGAAAGATTGTTTGCCTAGGGAGATCATATACCCTTGTTTTTTCTGATTTAGATGGAGAGGATGATGAAGGCCAAATGTCCTCCTCTTTAGTGATATCCACATGATGGATCTCTACAGCGATACTCATCCTATCAGATCTCGCAACTCTTGCGTAGAGGAAGGGAGGATAATAGGAGGGGGTGGCCAAAGCTGTAGCCTATCAACTATGATCCTTTCCTCCTATTTATAGAGAGCCACCAAAAACCCTATAGGTCTTACCTTAGTGGGTATTGGATCTTCATCCAATTACTCACTAACCTTGCATTATTGGATTTCTATCCAATAATCTCCTTTGGCCTCTAATTGGGCCTCATGCAAGAAGCTCATTAGTGTAAGGTCTCATCTAATAAAAATAGGGGCTAATTGGCTCTCCATCTAATCCTCTATTTGCTGAAGCATCCACCATATGTGTGTGACACTTTAGGTCCGATACCGAGTTGGCCGTAAGTCACTCCCATCACAACTCCTTCTGATATAGTGAATTATTATCTCTATAATAATTCGCTCGACTCATCGACTATAGACGTAACTAGGCCACTGGGCCATAGTCCCAAGACGGTACAAGAGGATCGAATCCATCATACCTATCTATCCACAGTTACTGTGTATCTATAATCCCTCATCAAACTAATATCCTAGAGACCGTATATTAGATATGGTACTGTCAGGTCACATATGGAATCCGTCAAAGTCTCGCTCTAATCAGATTCTCCCGGAGAACTCAATCTCTCAATCTGAATGACACTAGCTAGGGATTTATCTGAGCAAGTATATATGAGATATTTATCTTACGATACTAAGAATGAATAATCCTTTATTGATACTCAATTATCTTCGTAAGGTTGACTACCAATCCCGATAACCAACTATACCAGATCTTAAACTTTCTAAACATGTAAGTCCGACGTTAAAGAAAGGAATGCTTAAACAAGGTTATCCTTGGTGTCTCAAATCTAAGGACTAGATACACAACTGGGACTATGGAATTGCTGTCTGACATTAGATATCATTAACCATACAACATTCCATAGGCGGATCAATCAATTCACTCATTATCTAATGAGCACCTGTATTATATCCTTAGTGTCTCCACACAAGTGGTTATGAGACTAGCCGTCTTCATCATATGGATGGGTATATAGTACACCAATTTATCTTGTTATCTCGATGTCCCTCTCGAGTAACCTATGATCGGAATTATTTGGGATCTGGGTTTAAAGGCAAATCGATCTTATTTTCATGATCTCATCACAATTTGATTCTCATTGCACAGAATTAAGGACATCACACTATATATATGCAACCGATAGTATAATGTGAGAATATGCTAATAATAATCATAATAAAAAAGATCATGCAGCGTGTCACACGTCCCATCACTCATGTGATTGGCTTGTAGGGCACCTGTAACCAGCATCAACACCATTCACTTCTTGCTCTAAATGTGAGACGCTAGATGCAATTAAAAAGAAAATATTATATTACAACAAATCTTAGAAATGTTTAAAATATGTAACAAATCATTAAACGTGATATTTGCTAATAAGGGCCATGTTCATAGAAAGAAAGGTATTGGCTTTATGAGTAATACTCATCAAAAGCCAACATCATTGTTAAGGGATCCACATTACATTCTTCGCTTGAAAATAAATGTAATTTTTGTGGTAGACTTAGACATTTTACTTATAGATGCTCATTTGAAAGGTATAATTCACATAAGTTGGTTTGAGTTCCTAAAGAAATCATAATAACTCAATGCCTTTAGTAAAATTAGGAAAAGCTTTTCATGAGTACCTAAACCAAAACCTCCTTTCTTATAGGATTGTCTCTAAACAAAGGCTAAGAGCACAACATGGTATCTTAATAGTGGATGTTCAAAGCACATGAGTTGAGATCCAACACACTTTTCAAGCTCACTAGCCAAAGCAACAAAAATAAGGAATGAATATTTGAATCAAGATGACTAGAACTTGATGATCTTTGTTTTGATTATAATAAATATTTTTAAGATGGTTCATGGTTATACAATTAATCTTGATTATTTTTCGATAAAGCATAATAGAGCATGCTAGTACAAAAACAAATTAGAACTAAAGAACCTTAATTGTTTCTAATGGGAAATACGTTACCTTCATTGAAATTGTTCGAAAAGCGATTTTGATGATGATCTTGGACATGTTTTCATATGATTTTTGAAATGATATATTGGTATCCATGATTTGAGATGTATAGTATATGAAACAACCTTCTTGACTCTCAAAAATATTTATCCAAACAAAGCTCATTTAATATGAGTCTAAGTTTTTCATAAATCACTCCCATATGATTCTTCTTGGTATTGACTAAAGGAAATATTATATATATATATATTTATATATTGTTGACTTGCTCATCTCAAAAGAGAAGTGAAGCTTGCACTTTCATTTAAAGTGTTGACTTTAAATATGATTGATAGTTTGAATGTTAGGTTGAAAATTATTGAATGATTGATTTGAATGGTTGAAAATTAGATGGGCTGTATATTAACACATAAAAGGTTGTATGTTGTACGATTGAATGTTAGATTATTCTTGAATTGAGGCTTGAAATAAAGTAAAATAAATAAATAAATAATAAAATAAGTATGACAACTGCATGGCAACTCATTGCACTAAGTCTAATGAGTTAGACTCACTTAAGAAGGAAAAATTGTTGGAATTAAAATAAATTGAAGCTTTTGTTTAAAAATATTTTATTATTCTAATTTCTTATATTAGTGATCTTGATTATTTCTTTTAAAATGAAACTTGGTTTTAGGTTTTAAACGATAATACATGGACTTCTCATAAAAGATAAGAGCATTCTTGAAATAAATTATATAAATTAAAACACAAAAATAGAATACATTTTTCTTGAAAATGTCTTTATCCTATTAAGTTTTCAATAAAAGATAAAGTGTTAAATCTATGTATACCATTATTTAGGAATCTCTTGAACTATGAAAGTGATTTTGATGATTTGATGATTTGAATTTGATTAAGTTATCTAAATCATGATCTTAATATCTTGATAATTATAAGTTGAGATTTTTATATAAATCATTATCATTCACTATGATTCTTTCTTTTTATAAAAGAAAATTAACCAAATGAATCTTGATTTGTCTTTGATCTTTTGAAATTTTAACTTGAGATTTTCTTTATGAACCATGATCTTGATGACTTTAAATTACTTATACATACATCGAGATCTTTTATTTGTTCTCCTATATCTCTTTTTGCAACTTACTATAGAGAAGTTTTGTCACGCCCCCTGAATTATCGCATTCGAAAGGCATGAACCCATCATAAATAAAAAATATTATAATTCCTCCATTTGTAAACCCAAGACCCAAACTAACATTTGAGGACACAAAAAAAAAATATTTAATTATTTTTCACACCCATCTATAAAACCTATGGAGTTTATAATACACCACTTCACTCAATGAATCATAATTCCGAGTCAACTCAATGAAATAATAACCATATCATAAAATCCCCAAGATTGAGAATCTATATGATCACAAAACTAATATTACCATAAGTTCATATATTCATACAAATTAACTTAACATTCCAAAATCCTAACATGAGAGGTCCTTTAAAATTTTACAAGATACAACACTTTATAATTTATTGACAACATTCTATTAGACATAAATTATTCTTATACAATAGAAATATATCATCTAATAAGGATTTGCCTAAAATCTTCTACCTTTCTACTGCGTTAACCCAGTTTGAAACATTTCAGTAAATGACAAGCTAACCTAAAAAAATTATATATCAACGAGTGAGCTACAAAGCTCAGAAGTAAGAAACATATACAAGGCAAAGGAAGCTAGTTTTAAATAAACTTGATATCAAAATATAAGGTAGAGATATAAGAATTCATGGATCTCAGTCCATTAGATACATAATTGTAAATGTCATTTTATTAAAAGCATATTTGGTTCATAACAAATGGAATAAAGAGTAATTAGAGCATATCAATAACATATGAAATGTTTTGGAACATATCAAGACATGTAAAACATTTCAAAGCATATCAATAATGTATGAAATGTTTTAAAATATATAAATAGTAAATGAAATATTTTGGAATATAACAATGACATATGAAATATTTCGGAGCATAATAATAACATATGAAATATTTTAAAATATAATAATGGTACATGAAACATCTTGGAGTATATAAATGATAATACAAAATATTTCAGAGCATATCAAAGATGTATGAATTATTTTAGAATTTATCAAATGAACAAATAAGGAACATAAGCTCAAATATCATAACAGACATAACATTCATTTAATTCTTATCCAAAGCATATATAAACTCAAAAGCAATGCTTTGGATATCATATCACAGACATAGAAGGTGAAGTGGGATACAGACGTCTCTCACGTCTAGTGGCTCCATCCACCCATGTCTAGGTGAAGTTATAGGGGGTTGAAAGAGCATCGTGGGCTCTAAGTATAACTCCGTTTACTATTTCTGGCAAAGATTCACGTTATCCCATAAACACTAGAATACAAAAAGACATGTAAATGTTAGGATCAATTGACACTAAGAGAGGGGCGGGGGGGGGTGGGGGGGTGAATTAGTGCAAGCTAAAATTTTTCTTTCTAAAGTAAAAGCTTTTCGAATAAGATAGAATAGGAAATCTGAAGCTTTTCATTTTTAATAAAACAAGTGAGTGATTAAAGGTAAGTTGTTAAGGAAGCCGGAAAGATAATCATGTTTCAGGAAAAGAACTTATCGTCTTGCTTTCAAGGAGTTTAGTTAAGTTGGAAGCATCAATTCAACAACATTCAAGCAATGCAAGTATGAAACACTTACAATGTTATAGTGGTTTAGCGCCAACGGCCTATGTCCACTTCCGAGTCCTCCTTCTTGAGGCACACCGGCATCTACTACCAATCTTCTTTGGGTGAAGATCAAACCCTTACACTAGAGCTTACAAGGGAGACTATATTTACAACTCTAAGCTCTCTCCCTTACCTCTTTTCTTTTTCTTACAATTCTCACATAATATTTTCTCAGAATATAATCCCCCAAAAGTATTATTCTGAATGTAAGAAAACTTGGGGTATTTATAGGCCCCAAATTGGCTTCAAAATCGGAGCCAAAATCCAACCATATCCCGAAAGTCCTGGTACGGGCGGTTTACCCGCCAACTTGGGCAGTTTACCCATCGTCAGCAGTTGGCCGCCGCCCAAATTATGTGGTACGGGCAGTTTACCCGTCGACCTGGGCAGTTTACCCACCGTCAGCAACTGGCTGCCGCCCAAATCAGCAGTTGGTTTACCTGCCACCTTGGTGATTTACCCGTCGTAAGCTGCTACCCGCCGCCCGGAGTCTATGGTACAGGCAGTCCAACCGCAGCTCACCGACGATTTACCCGTCGTAATTTCCACAGAAGTGGTTCCCTCCACTTTTCAAATTTTGACTTGACTTTTACGTTGATTAGCTCTTTGGTCAACTAATTGAGCTCAACCTGAGCTCAACTAAACCTAGTTGTGGATTCGGTTGCCTCATGGAGTTGATTTGGATTCCTTCCAAATCTAACTCAATTAGAACTCTAACTTTTAACTACGACTCAATGATTACAATACTTAATGACCAATTAAGCCTAATTAAGACCTAACTCCCGCATATTCCGGCAACCTCCGATAATCTTACGGCAAGTCCTCTGGTCTTCTTTCTAGCAATCTCCCTTCGCATTCCCAGCGAGCTTCCCGATTCCTTCGGCGAATCTCCTAGCGAACTTCTGGCGAGATCCCACTGCATCATCCGAACTCGACCTAATGCTTAGACTTTATCTTGGCCCATCATCTAGTTGTAACTTCATTGATCCTGCCATAGTTGGACCTGTATGATGCTAATTATGATTTAATTAAATATAATCATAATTGTCAAAATATCCTTTACAAGACCATCCTAACTCTGATAATCTTCCGGTGTGTCTCGATCTTCTTTTGGCGAACTCCCTTGCGCCATCCTGGCAAAATCCCGATACCCTCGGCGAGCTTCCGACACAGTCCTGGCGAGTTCCCAAATGCATCAACTCGATGCATGGACTTAACCATGGGTAACCCTGATTGTAATAATCCTTCTATCATAATTAATCATACATCAATCAACACTAACAATCCTATTAGTTCAATAATTCATCAATTGATTTCATCATCAAAATCTGAGATTCAACAATCTCCCCATTTTTTTATGATGACAATTAATTTGATGACAGGAGTTAATCCTAACTCCCCCCTAAAATCATACCACTTAAATTTAAGAGACGCACTCACTCGTAAATTTAAGCAATAAATCATTCACTGTAAATTTTAACACAAATTTACATCAAGTCATCAAATCATGAATTGTAAAATATCTAAGTTATATCATCAAGTGTTATCAATGAATATTGTTCAATGTCATGTGTCATCAATATATATTTATCCCCCTTTGTCATCAACAAAAAGGTAAAATATAGAGCTAATAATTTTAAAACACATGATGACAATACTCCCCCTTAATATATGCATTAATATAGAAGACTTAAATTCAAGAGAGTCACATCCTCTTGAATTCAAGTAAATTAAAGCAATAAGCATAACCTTTCAAGTATAACAAAGATTTACATTTTAAACTTTTTAACTTATCAAGAATTTTCAGGGATTGTCATGAAGTTGAAAATATTTGAGAATTTTTCTTCAAATCATCAACCATAGAAAATTTTCAAATCAATAAGTATATAAAATTTTCAAGTCATAGAGTATAGAAGATTTTCAAGTCATTGAGCATAGAAAATTTTCAAGTCATAGAAAATTTCAAGTCATAGTGCATAGAAATTTTTTGAATCATTGAGCATAGAAAATTTTCAAGCATTAAGCATACCTTTCTCAATATATTGGAAAATTAATCTCTAGTCATCAACCATACCTTTTATAATTAATAAGTAGAGAAACAGGGCAGGTGTTGTTGAATCATTTCATCATGAGAAGAGCTCTTAATAAATTTTAAAAGTAGTATTTAAGATGAGCTCAAAAGTCCAAGAGATTTAAAGACTACTTATGTATTTCAAATATAGCAAAAGTCATCTCTTGATATATAAAATCATATCTTTTAAATTTCGAATGTGGCACATCTTCATGCAGTTTTTTGAAAACAATAAGATACCAAATCATGGAGAAAGTTTTCAAAAATGTTATCACAAAAAACTTAATCTCATGAAATCTAGATTAGTAATTTATATATTTTCATGATTTAGCATTTCTAGGTCTCAACCTCAATCTTGTAGATATATAAAACTCGAATATGAGCTCAACACATTTTTCTCATGTAAATTTTAAGAAAATATAATAAATAAATCTAGTAAGTTCTTTCTTTTCTTTTGGGAAGTGCAAGCTAGCAAATTTTTGCTTCCTTTGCATTGTTCAAGCTTGTAATTTTACATGCTAACAAATTTTGCTCTCCCTTTGTCATTGTCAAAAAGTGGGGATGATTGCAATAGTGTAAAACTTTTCCCATTTCATAATTTTTCAATATCATCACATGAAATATATCATGAAAGATTAACATAGGTTGAGATGTACAATTCATGAAGGTAAATTGTTAATATCAAGAGACAAATCTGTAGGAGAAACAATTAAAATAAAATCTATTGATTCATCCATAAGAAATCTTAAGTTGTCAAGTTCATGATTTGTATAAAAAAAAAATTTAGATAATACGAAAACACATAACAAAAGATTTTGATTCATAAAAGATTTCAAGTTATAATTCTAAGAAATAAAAATCATGATATCATTTAATTTCAAAATCATCAAAATCACTTTCAAGAGATTGAAAATGAAATCAATAGACTTATTAGTCTCTTGCAATGCTAGTGATTTTCTTTCTCTACTTTGTGTGAATACGAAGGTAGAATCAAGGTAGAGAAGTGAAAAATATCATATCACAAAAATATTCAATTTTAAAGATGTAAATTTTATAGATGTGAATTTTAAAATTAAGCTCAAAACTTCAAGATATTCAAGGAGATTCAAAAGTTTAAGAGCTACTCATGCATTTAAAATCATCTCATATAATTTGGATAAAAAGCATCAAGAATTTCATAAGAAGGAGGCATGATGGTAGATCAAACTTAAATTGTAAATCAAATATTTTGTATGCATTTAGAAAGTTCTAATTTTCTTCTAAGCACTTGTTCATCATTCAATGTTTGCTTCTAATCTTATTAAATATTTTATCTCCTACTTTTTGTAATTGTCAAGAGAGAAATATGATTGCATAATTTCTTTTCATCCATGTTCAATTTATGTCAAAAAGTATAAGAGATATCATGTTATTAAAAATTTAAATCTAAAATACATGATTTCTTTTAATAAGTTTTCTTTCCCCTCTTTTGTAAATATTACAAATGAGTCTTAGGGGATAATCTTAATTTATCAAATATTTTGTATGCATTTAGAAAGTTCTAATTTTCTTCTAAGCACTTGTTCATCATTCAATGTTTGCTTCTAATCTTATTAAATATTTTATCTCCTACTTTTTGTAATTGTCAAGAGAGAAATATGATTGCATAATTTCTTTTCATCCATGTTCAATTTATGTCAAAAAGTATAAGAGATATCATGTTATTAAAAATTTAAATCTAAAATACATGATTTCTTTTAATAAGTTTTCTTTCCCCTCTTTTGTAAATATTACAAATGAGTCTTAGGGGATAATCTTAATTTATCCAAGATAATTTTTTTTAATAGAAAAAAAGAATGATCTTGATAAAAATTTCAATTATTATTGTTAAGATCATAAATCTTCTTTTTTTTAAAATCATAGAGATCAATAATGTGATTCTCATAACATATAAGTCAAGTCAAGAAGTTAAGGGAATATTCATGATAATGCAAATCTCATTTAATTTTTAACTTATCACAATGATAAGAAATACTAATTTTGGTGATAAGTTATACTAAGAAGAAAGTCATAAGTAATCATGTCATAAAAAATATTATTATCAAATCATAAATGCCAAGAACATGATTTATTTTGACACATTTCTTCCTAGATGAAATTTTAAAGCTTTTGAAATCTTAGAAGACAAAGTAAGAAGCATCTTGATTCTTATAGAAATATCAAGTTATAAATATTGAGAAGTCAAGATCATGTTTATGATGAAAGGAATCTTAGTAAACAAAAAGATCTCAGATTATAATTTTTAAGATTTCACGATCATGATTTAAGTTATTAAATAATCAAAAGAAACGTATCAATGAAGTTGGATAGATTCAACATATCTATTCTTGAAAACAAAATCATTAGAAAACATATTCAAAATCATCATAAAAAATCATTTTTCGGAAAATTTCAATAAAGTCATCATAGATTGTTTTCCAAAAGAAAATAGCTAAAAGTTTTAAAATTCATTTTTGTAATTAAAGAGACTCAACAATAGTATCATTTTATCTCTTGTTGAAGGATTCATAGAATAGAAATATTCTTTAAAGAAGAATTATCTTTCTTTTGAAATTTGTTTCAAGAATACAATGACATTTAAGATTAATTATCCTCCTTTGGTTGTTTCATGTGATTTCTTTCTCTCCCTTTTCTATATTATTCTATGCTAAAATTCTATCATTCAAATCAATCATAGCATTTCAATTAATGTGACATTTAAATCAATCGTTCCATAAACTTTATCAATATTTGAACCATTTAACAATAGTTTTTACATTTAAATCAATTTTTCAATCATCATCAAAATCTCATTTATGTAAATTTCAACATGAGTAATTATTGTTAATAATAACTTAGGTTCCTTTAGTTCTAGTCTTAGCATGCTCTAGCTATGCATTATCAAGATTAATTATATAATGATGAACTATTTTCAATAAAAGGATTTGTTATAATAGAAACAAGGATCATTAAGCTTCAAACATCTTAATTCAAATAATTATTTTTGTTATTGTTACATAGGCTAGTGAGCTTTGAAAGAGTATTAGATCTCAAGTCTTGAGCATATACTTTCAAAATATTACTTAGTGCTCCTAGGCTTATTAGGAAATAACTTTATATTATGGGAGGTTTTGATTTAGGTACCTATTTAACATTGGGTCCTTCATGGCATATTCTTCCCATTTTCTCTAATGGCTTAAGGTTGTTTATGGTTCCTTTAGGAACCCAAACTAATTTATGTGGACTATAATTTCTAAATGAATATTTGTAGGTATTATGTCCCAATTTGTCACAAAAATTATACTTAATTCTTGGTGACACATTCAATGTAGGTCCTCTTACAAATATGGTTGGCTTTTGTTGAGTATTTTCAACAAGGCCTATGCCATGTCTATTATTGATATGACCCTTATTGGCAAGGATCATATTTAGGGATTTCTTCCTTATCTCAAATTTCTCTAATGTAGTTTTAAGCATATAATTTTCTACTTTAGCATTATCAAGCATATCACATTTTATACATGGTTTAGGTAAAGCTAAGGAGTCATGCATTTCATCAAGTTTTTTAATTATCAAATCATGATCAACTTTAAGTAGTTTAAAGAACTTACTAAGTTTTCTAAACTTATTAAACAAATCATTAAGCATGCTTGATAATTCTGAAAATGAAAAATCTAAAGACTCACTAATCTCATCTTCAAATGCCATTATGGTAAGGTTTTCCACTTCTTGGTTGAGCATTTGATCCTTAGAGCTTTTCGACTCCTTGCGTTCATAGCAAGAGGTTGTGTCCATAATTTTTATAAGGTTCAAGTTCATTAATTTTTTCGGTTCATTTTTCAAAAGTTCATGTCCAATGTTCTCATCACTCGAGATTTCACTCGAGGAGTCATATGTCATTCTTAGTTCACAATCCTTCATGTTCTTTGGAAGGTATTCTTCAAGTTTATTTTTGTAATGTATTTCATTAATTGATTCATTTATATTAGTTGTGCTTTCATGAGTAATTTTCAAAGTATGCCAAATATCAACTGGGACTATGGAATCGCTGTCTGACATTAGGTATCATTAACCATACAGTATTCCATAAGCGGATGAATCAGTGAACTCAATCTCCAATGAGCACCTCAATCCTTAGTGTCTCTACATAAGTGGCTATGAGACCAGCCGCCTCTATCATATAGACGGGTATATAGTACACCGGTCTGTCCGGTTATCTCGATGTCCCTCTCGAGTCACCTATAACCGAGATTATTTAGGATCTGTGTTTAAAGATGAATCGATCTTATTATCGTGATCTCATCACGATCCGATTTCCATTGCATAGAATAAAGGACATCACAATATATATGCTACATATAATATAATATGAAAATATGCCAATATTAATTATAAGCAAAAAGATTAGGCAGTGTGTCACACGTGCCATCACTCGTATGATTGGCTTGTAGGGTACCTATAACTAACAATCTCCCACTTGACCTAAAACCAATCACCTATGCTTCTGATCCCCATCAGACCCCTATGACGCTAAAATACAATATAAGCCAGCGGCTTCGTTAGTGGATCTGTAATGCTATCTTCGGATGAAACTCTCTCCATTGCTATATCTTTACAGGCTATGATCTCTCTTATCAAATGGAACCTCCTCAGAACATGCTTAGACTTTTGATGAGACCTGGGTTCCTTCACTTGAGCTATCGCCCAATTGTTGTTGCAGTATATGGGGATTAGTTCTACATTACTTGGTATGACTCCCAAATCTTTGATGAACTTCTTCATCGATACCCCTTCCTTTGCTGCTTCTGCTACAGTAATGTATTCCGCCTCTGTGGTCGAGTCGGCAATAGTATCTTGATTGGAATGTTTCTAGCTTATTGCTCCTCCATTCATGGTGAAAATATACCCTGAATTTGACTTGCTATTATCAATGTTAGACTGAAAACTTAAGTCTGTGTAACCCTCAACCTGGAGGCTACCTCCTCCATAAACTAGTAAAAGATCCTTAGTCCTTCTCAAATACTTAAGGATACACTATACTGCCTTCCAGTGCTATAAACCTGAATCTACCTGATACCTGCTCGTGACACTCAAAGCATGTGCTATATCAGGCCTAGTACATAGCATCGTATACATGATAGATCCTATCGCTGAGGCATAAGGTATCTTATCCATGTTTGCCCTTTCTTCAGGAGTCTCTGAGGATATACTCCTAGAAAGTGATATTTCATGTCTCATCGATATGAGACCTCTCTTGGAATTTTCCATGCCAAACCTTTTGACAATGGAGTCTATGTACCTAGACTGGGACAAGCCAAACATCCTTTTCGATCTATCTCTATAGATCCAGATCCCTAAAATATAGGATGCTTCCCCTAAGTCTTTCATGGAGAAGTTTCTAGATAGCCAAGTCTTTACTGTAGAGAGCATTCCTACATCATTCCCAATAATTAAGATGTTATCTACATATAGCACCAAGAAGGTGATAGCGCTTCCACTTACCTTCCTGTACACACAAGGCTCATCTTCGTTCTTAACGAAGTCATAAGATCTGATCACCTCATCAAATCTTGTGTTCTAACTTCGGGAAGCTTGCTTCAATTCATAAATGGATCTAAGCAACCTGCACACTTTATCTGGACTCTCTTTGGATACGAATTCCTCTGGTTGTATCATATACACCTCTTCCTTGAGGTTGCCATTGAGGAATATTATTTTAATATCCGTCTGCCAGATCTCATAGTCATAGTGTGCTGCAATGGCCAAAATAATTCTAATGGACTTAAGCAGGGCTATAGGTGAAAAGGTTTCATCATAGTCAACTCCTTGTCTTTAACAATATTCTTTAGCTACCAGCCTTGCTTTATAGGTCTCTACCTTTTCATCCACTCCGATCTTATTCTTGAAGATCCATTTGCAGCCGATGGGTACAACACCCTCAGGTGCATCTACAAGGTTCTAATCCTTGTTAGAGTACATGGAATCCATCACAGAATTCATTGCTTCTTGCCACTTCCCGGAGTCTATACTCATAATAGCCTCCTCGTAGGTCTGAGGATTAATATCCTGAGAGTCATCTCCACTGATATGTCCCACATATCTTTCAGGAGGGTGAGATACTCTACTAGACCTACGTAAATTTGAAATTTGTGTGTTAGGTACCTGAACATACTCAGACTTTGGAATGGTGCTTGAGCTAGGTTCTCCAACCTCGATCAATTCTATCTCACTCCCACTGTTTCACCAAAAATATGTTCTTTTTCAAGGAACACAGCTCTCTTGGCAACAAAGATCTTTCAATCCTTCGGATGATAGAGGGTATTTTCAAAATTGTTGAGGGCATTTTCAGAATTCTGCAAATGAGGATAGTCCTCGAAATTTTTAAAAATAAGAAGGGCAGGATCATCCTTTTTCTTAAAAAGATTCCCTAGCCCTCTCCTTGCACCCATCTGCGCCATTGTCGCCGTCTTTGCCCTGCGCAGGTGGCGGCGCTACACGTCGTCGGAATGGGCAGCCGCCCCTACGGTAGGCGCTGCTGCCTTTGGGTGACACCTCACGGGCTGGCGGTGTCGCCTCGTGCGGGCGTTACCATTGTTGGGAAACCTCAACGGGTGCATCACATGTGCAGCGGAAATCAAAACAAAAACTGATTTCCCACGCAGATCAAATCGTCGTGCAAAATATTGGGGCCACAAAATAAATGCAAAAACCGATAAAACCGCGATGTGTGAGAGATTGATTTTACCTAGGGAGATCGTATATCCCTGTATTCCATATTCGGATGGAGAAGATGAAGGAGGTCAAGCGTCCTCCACTCTAGCGGTATCCACACGATATATCTCTACAACGAAACTCCTCCAAGCTGATCTTGCTACTCTTGCTCAGAGAGAGGAGGAGAATAGGAGGTGGTGGCTAAAGTTGCAGCCTATCAACCATGAGTCTCCGCTCCTATTTATAGAGAGCCATCAAAACCCTAGGGCTCTTACCTTAGTGGGTATTGGATCTCTATCCAATTACCCACTAACCTCTATCCAATAATCTCCTTAGGTCTCTAATTGGGCCTTAATCAAGGAACCTATTAACATAAGGTCTCATCTAATGAGAATAGGGGCTAATTGGATCTTCATCCAATCCTCTATTTGCTGAAGCATCCACCATATGTGTGTGACCATCTAGGCCCGATACCGAGCTAGCCGTGAGTCACTCCCATCAGAACTCCTTCTGATATAGTGAATTATTATCCCCATAATAATTCACTCGACTCATCGACTATCGACGTACAAGGCCACTACGCCATAATCCCCAAACAGTACAAGGGGGATCAAATCCATCGGACCTGTGTGTCCATAATTACCATGTATCTATAATCCCTTATCCAAATAATATCCCAGAGACTGTATATTGGATATGGTACTGTCAGGTCACATACGGAATCTATCATAGTCTCGCTCTATTCAGATTCTACCGGAGAACTCATTCTCTCTCAATCCGAATGACCCTAGCGAGGGATTTGTCTGAGCAAGCATATATGAGATATTCCTCAGAACAATTCTGATGGAACCTCCTCAGAACAATTCTGATGAGACCTAGGTTCCCTTGTTAGAGTTATCACTCGGTCGCTGTCACAATATATGGGAGTCAGCTCTATGCTGCTTGGTATGACTCCCAAATCCTTGATAAACTTCTTCATCCACACCCCTTCGTCTTGCTGCTTCTACTACAGCAATGTATTCCGCCTCTATGGTCGAGTCAGTAGTAGTATCGTGCTTGGAACTCTTCCAGCTTACTACTCTTCCATTCATGGTGAAAACATACCTTGAATTTGACTTGCTATCATCAATGTCAGACTAAAAACTTTAAGTCTTTGTAGCCCTCAACCTGGAGGCTACCTCCTCCATATACTAGTAAAAGATCCTTAGTCCTTCTTAAGTACTTAAGGATACACTTTACTGCCTTCCAGTGTTCTAAACCTGGATCTGCCTGATACCTGCTCGTGACACTCAGAGCATGTGCTATATCAGGTCTAGTACATAGCATCGCATACATAATATATCCTATCGCTGACGCATAACGTATCTTATCCATGTATGTCCTTTCTTCAGGAGTCTTTGGGGAAATACTCATAGAAAATGATATTCCATATCTCATCGGTGTGAGACCTCTCTTGGAATTCTCCATGCCAAACCTTTTGACAATGGAGTCTATGTACCTAGACTGGGACAAGCCAAGCATCCTTTTGGATCTATCTCTATAGATCCTGATCCCCAAAATATAGGATGCTTCCCCTAAGTCTTTCATGGAGAAGTTTCTAGATAGCCAAGCCTTTACTATGGAAAGCATTCCTACATCATTCTCAATAATTAGGATGTCATCCACATATAGCACCAAGAAAGTGATAGCACTTCCACTTACCTTCATGTACACACAAAGCTCATCTTCGTTCTTAACGAAGTCATAAGATCTGATCACCTCATCAAATCTTGTGTTCCAACTTCAGAAAGCTTGCTTCAATCCATAAATGGATCTAAGCAACCTGCACACTTTATCTGGACTCTCTTTGGATATGAATCCCTTTGGTTGTATCATATATATCTTTTCCTCGAGGTTGCCATTGAGGAATGTTGTTTTGACATCCATCTGCCAGATCTCATAGTCATAGTGTGCTGCAAAAGTCAAAATAATTCTAATGGACTTAAGCATGGCTACAGGTGAAAAGGTTTCGTCATACTCAACTCCTTGTCTTTGATGATATCCTTTAGCTACCAACCTTGCTTTATAGGTCTCTACCTTTTCCATCCACTTCGATCTTCTTCTTCAAGATCCATTTGCAGCCAATGGGTACAATACCCTCAGGTGCATTTACAAGGTTCCAAACCTTGTTAGAGTAAATGGAATCCATCTCAGAATTCATGGCTTCTTGCCACTTCCCGGAGTCTATACTCATAATAACCTCCTCGTAGGTCTGAGGATCAACATCCTGAGAGTCATCTCCACTGATATGTCCCACATATCTTTCAGGAGGGTGAGATACTCTACTAGACCTATGTCAATTTGGAATTTGTGTTAGGTACCTGAACATACTCGGGCTCTGGAATAGTGTTTGAGCTAGGTTCTCCAACCTCGCTCAATTCTATCTCCCTCCCACTGTTTCCACCAAGAATATATTCTTCTCAATGAACACAGCTCTCTTGGTAACATAGACCTTTCAGTCCTCGGGATGATAGAAATAATACCCATAAGTTTCCTTTGGGTATCCCACGAATATGCATCATTCTTTCCTTGATTCCAACTTATCGGGATTGTGTCTTCTAACGTGGGCAGGACAATCTCAAATCTTAATAATTTTAAGATCGGGCTTCTTTCCTTTCCATATCTCATATGGTGTAGACACTACCGACTTTAATGGAACTCTGTTCAGAAGGTAAGCTGTAGTCTCTAGGGCGTACCCCCAGAATGAGATGGGTATATCAACGAACTCATCATGGATTGCACCATGTCTAACAGTGTGTGATTCCTCCTTTCTGATACACCATTGAGCTAAGGTGTATAAGGAGGTGTCCATTGGGATAGAATCCCATTGTCCATGAGGAAATGGGTGGACTCCGTACTCAAGTACTCTCCTCCTCGATCTGATCAAAGAGTCTTAATACTCTTTCCAATTTGGTTCTCTACCTCATTCTTATATTTGTACTTCATTAAGTACACGTGTCCATACCTAGAGAAATCATCAGTGAATGTAATGAAGTATGAGAAACCACCTATATCTTGAGTCGACATGGGATCACATACATCACTATGTATGAGTTCCAATAACTCGGTGGCTCTCTCTCAAGTTCCACTAAAAGGAGAGTTGGTCATCTTCCCACGAAGGCAAGGTTTGCAAGTTGCATATATCTCATAGTTAAATGAATCTATGTATCAATATTTCAACAACTTTTGAATCCTTCCCTCATGTATATGACGTAGCCTACAATGCCATAGGTATACATTATTCACCTAATCTCTTTTCCTCTTAGACATATTTATATTCATGATATGTGAAGAAGTGTCTAACACATATAAGTCATTTATTAGGGTCCCTCTAGTGATGATCTTATCATCCATTATTATTGAACAACTATTATTCTCAAAAACTAATTTATATCCATTAATTATCAAACAAAAGATAGAAATAATATTTTTGATGATAGAGGGAACAAAATAGCATGCATCTAATGCAATAATAGCTCCACCAGGCAAATGTAGGGTGACCTCTCCAACAGCAACTACAGCAACTCTTGCTCCATTGCCCATCTTGAGGTCAATCTCGTCTCTAGCCAATCTCTTAGGTCTTGCCAGAACCTGCAACGAATTGCAGATATGATAAACACTCCCGGTATCCAATACCCATGTGTTATCATGAAAATCTGACAAGTGGAGACTGATCATGAATATACCTGAAGCTTCTCCAAGCTTCTGTCTCGCCTTCTCTGCAAGGTAGTCCTTACAGTTCCTCTTCCAATGTCCGTCTTGGCCATAGTGCAAGCATTGTCCTTTGTCCTTTGTCGGGTATTTCTTGGCAACCATTGCCTTACTTGGTCTTTCTTTGCCCTTGCCCTTCTTAAGGGTCTTGCTGACCATCCTTTTCTTTTTGGTCTCACCAATATAGAGAACTGGCTTCTCCTTTTCTATGGCACTCTCAGCTTCCCTCAACATATTGAGGAGTTCAGGGAGAGTTACCTCAAACTTGCTTATGTTAAAATTCATGATGAAGTGAGAAAAGGAATCTGGTAGGGACTGAAGTATAAAATCAACGCACAGGTTACCCTCTAGAACTATTCTGAGACCTATGTCATCTTTAGGACATAGTTCTCAACTGATGTCCCTTCTGTCATCCTAGCTTAGAAGAGTTTCTTAGATATCTCATATCTTTGAGTTCTTCCCTATTTCTCAAACAGCTGACGGAGATGAAGAAGAATAGAATCTGCATCCATGCTCTCATGTTGCCTTTGTAACTCAGGAGTCATGGAGGCCAATATGTAATATTTTGCTAACGTTGAATTATCTATGTACTTCACATAGCGAGCGATCTCATCCTCGCTTGCCCCTTCTTCCGGCGTGGGCATGATTGTATCAAGGACGTATGCAATTTTCTCCATCGTGAGAACAATTCTCAAATTACGGAGCTAATCTATATAGTTTGGACCAGAGAGGCGGTTGGCATCAAGTATGCCACGTAGGGGGTTTGTTAGCGACATGTTTATGATAAAACAAGATATAGCAAAAATAAATAACATGAGGATTTCATAAAAAATACTAATAAGATATGGACTTCTATCTTAATGTACTCCCACTATTTTCTTAGCGAATCACGCGACACCGACACGTGAGACGGAAGTCTCCGGCAGACTCCTAATGGGGATCGGGATCCAATTGGCATCTTAGTGCAACCTCGAGGGACTCGACCAATTCCACTAAGCCCAAAAAGGTAGGCAACTCTTATCAATCATAATTCCTTATGATTCCCGTCACGATCGGCCTCCGAATCATCATGGTCTCGAGGGACTCGATTAACCATGACGTTCAGTTAAGTCATCACCATCGTTACAAGATGAGTCTGATTCGATGATATGCCCTTGAGGGACTCGACCAAGCATACCATGTCCTCAGGTCACTGGTGACATCTCTATGTCGTAGGCAAGAACTCGATCACGTAGATAGGTGAGCCTCGAGGGACTCGACCTATGTTGTGATTCAATTTCTTCCTATAATGATGGAAGGCCACGTGGGTCAATCTTAAGGCCATAAAGGAGGGGTTTTTGTTTCGTATCGGTCTCCTAATATGTCGTGTCACACACATACATATTTAATATATATCTACATCGCATGCAAATATATATATATACATATATCTAGTAGGTGTATACACATCACATATGCAAGCCACACCGGATGATTATGAGCCGTCACCAAATATGATTAAGCCTGAGCCAATGGGCCTAATTACTCACAATAGGATATATATGTGCATTGGCGCATCTCCATGCCCTATGATTGTTGATCTCGTCATTATCGGTTCCGTCGGATCATCGCTTCACCATGCATCGTGATCTCCCGCCACAGCATCGTGGGTCCCGCTGTCATCTCCACGCTCCCGCTGCGCATCTCCATGTAATTACAAATAATCACAAGCACGCAGGCCCAACAATAAACGAGAAAAACGCAGGCTCACAGGCCCCAATAATAATAATAATCATAATTACACACATCACAACACATGGCTCATGATCATCCATCCACGTCATACATCACATGTACATAGGGGCTAATTGGATCTTCATTCAATCCTTTATTCGCTGAAGCATCCACCATATGTGTGTGACCCGCTAGGCCCGATACCGAGCTAGCTGTGAATCACTCCCACGATGCCATAGTCCCTAGACGGTACAGGGGGATCCAATCCATCAGACCTGTCTATCCACATTTAGCATGTATCTATAATCCCTCATCCAAATAATATCCCAGAGATCGTATATTGGACATGGTACTGTCAGGTCACAACGGAATAAGTTTGTCTTGCTCTAATCGGATTCTACCGGAGAACTCATTCTCTCTCAATCCGAATAACCCTGGCCAGGGATTTGTCTATTCTTCTCGTGACCAACTATACCAGATCTGGAGCTTTCTAAATCTGTAAGTCTAGCGTCAAAGAAAGGATTACGCATACCAGACATCCTTGGTGTCTCAAGTCTAAGGACCAGATACACAACTGGGACTATAAAATCGCTGTCTGACATTAGGTATTATTAACCGTATAGCATTGCATAAGCGGATCAATCAGTGAACTCATTCTCCAATGAGCACCTGTACTATATCCTTAGTGTCTCCACACAAGTGGTTATGAGACCAGCCGCCTCCATCATATGGACGGGTATATAGTATACCGATCTATCCGGTTATCTCAATGTCCCTCTTGAGTAACTTATGACCGAGATTATTTAGGATCTGTGTTTAAAAGTGAATCGATCTCATTATCGTGATCTCATCACGATCTGATTCCCATTGCACAGAATTAAGGACATCACAATATATATGTAACAAATAATATAATGTGAGAATATGCCAATATTAATCATAAGCAAAAAGATCACACAACATGTCACACGTGCCATCACTCACTTGATTGGCTTGTAGGGCACCTGTAATCAGCACTACCGACTTTGATGGAACTTTATTCAGAAGATAAGCTGTAGTCTCTAGGGCGTACCCTAGAATGAAATGGGTAGGTCAGTGAAACTCATCATGGACTACACCATGTCTAACAACGTGCGATTCCTCCTTTCTGATACACCATTGAGCTGAGGGTATAAAGAGGTATCCTTTGGGTTAGAATCCAATTGTCCCTGAGGAAATGGGTGAACTCTGTACTCAAGTACTTTCCTCCTCGATCTGATCGAAGAGTCTTAATACTCTTTTCAATTTGGTTCTCCACCTCATTCTTATATTCCCTAAATTTCTCGAAGGCCTCAAATTTGTACTTCATTAAGTACATGTGTTCATACCTAGAGAAATCATCAGTGAATGTAATGAAGTATGAGTAACCACCTATAGCCTGAGTCAACATGAGACCACATACATCACTATGTATGAGTTCCAATAACTCGGTGGCTCTCTCTCCAGTTCCACTAAAAGGAGAGTTGGTCATTTTCTCACGAAGGCAAGGTTCGCAAGTTGCATATGACTCATAGTCAAATGGATCTAAGTATCCATATTTTAGCAACTTTTGAATCCTTCCCTCATGTATATGACCTAGCCTATAATGTCATAGATATATATTATTCACCTCATCTCTTTTCCTCTTAGACATATTTATATTCATGATATGTGTAGAAGTGTCTAACACATATAAGCCATTTATAAGGGTCCCTCTAGTAATGATCTCATCATCCATAATTATTGAACAACTATTTTTCTCAAAAACTAATTTATATCAACTTATTGTTAGACAAGAGATGGATATAATATTTTTAATAATAAAGGGAACAAAATAACATGCATCTAATGCAATAATAACTCCACTAGGCAGATGTAAGGTGACCTCCCCAATAGCAACTGCAACAACTCTTGCTCTATTGCCCATCTTGAGGTCCATCTCACCTCTAGTCAATCTTTTAGGTCTTGCCATAAAATATAACAAATTACAGATATGATAAACACTCCCGATATCAAATACCCAAGTGTTATCATGAAAATTTGACAAGTGAAGACTGATCATGAATATACCTAAAGCTTCTCTAAGCTTCTGTTTTGCCTTATCTGCAATGTGGTCCTTACAGTTCCTCTTCCAATGCCCGTGTTGGCCATAGTGGAAGCATTATCCTTCGTCCTTTGCCGGGTCTTTCTAGGCAACCTTTGCCTTACCTGATCTTTCTTTGCCCTTGCCCTTCTTGAGGGTCTTACTATCCTTCCTTTTCTTATTGGTCTCACCAATATAGAGAACTAGCTTCTCTTTCTTGATGGTGCTCTAAGCTTCCCTCAACATATTGAGGAGCTCAGATAGAGTCACCTCAAGCTTGTTCATTTAAAAGTTATAATGAACTATGAAAAGAAATCTGATAGGTACTGAAGTATAAGATCATACATAGGTTATCCACTTAGGTTATCCTCTAGGACTATCTTTATACTTCATAAAGTGAGTGATCTCATCCTCACTTGTCCTTTCCTCTAGTGTGGGCACAATCATGTTAAGGACATTTAGGATTTTCTCCTTCATGAGAATAATTCTCAAATTACGGAGCCTTTGGACCAATGAGGCGATTGGCATCAAGTATGCCATATAGGGGTTTTGCAAGCGATAAACAAGATATAGCAAAAATAAATAACATGCAGATTTTACAGAACATACTAATTAAGATATGGACTTCTATCTTAATATACTCCCACTATTTTCCTAACGAATCACGCGACACCCTCGACACATGAGATGAAAGTCTCCGGTAGACTCCTAGTGGGGATCGGGATCCAATTGGCAGCTTAGTGCAATCTCGAGAGACTCGACCAACTACACTAAGCTCAAAAGGTAGACAACTTTTGTCAATCACAACTCCTTATGATTCCCGTCATGTTCGGCCTCTGAATCATCATGGTCTTGACTGCTCGACCAACCATGAAGTTCGGTTAAGTCATCACCATCGTTACAAGATGAGTCTGATTCGATGGATATGCTCTTGACTACTCGACCAAGTTATACCATGTCCTCAGGTCACTGGTGATATATATATGTCGTAGGCAAGAACTCGATCACGTAGATAGGTGAGCCTCGAGTGACTTGACCAACTCAACCTATGTTGGGATTTAATTTCTTCCTATAATAATGGAAGGCCACGTGGGTGATAGAACCCCAAAAGGAGCCCTATAGATTATGATCCTTGAGGGGGATCAACCCTTAGAACGCTATAGGGGTTCCTCCCTCCTAGACTCGACACAAAGGCTGAATTGAAGATGATAATTGCTTGCTTTCAAAGAGGGGGGCGGCTACATCTTAAATAGGGATCAAGTCCTAGCATAATGAGGCACTTATCTGGGTTAAATTATCCCTTTGCCCCTCGTATAGCCAACCTACCTTAATAGGAACAAGGAGTGACTAGGTTGGCTCTATAGCCGACCTAAGCAGGGGGAAACCTTGGCCGACTTGCCCAGTAAGGAGGGCGATGACTTCTAAGCCCTAAGGGCTAATCTAAACCCTAGCCATACTCCTTTATAAAATATGAGTGACTTTATTACAATCTAGCAGGGTTTTATTGACTACTTCTAGGGAGATTAGGACTCAACCATGCTGGAGTCCTATCAAACCCGCCCTCTTAAAATTAGCCTTGTCCTCAAGGCTGAAGTTCCATGAACTCAGGGAATTGGGTCTTCAGCTCCTCATCAGCTTGGGTGTCTGTTGGAAGAACTTGAGCTGAGTTGTCGTCTTTAAATTTCCATTTGAGGTGGGATACTTAGAGGATCAACTGTAATTTCGATCTGGTGCACAGATATGATCTCCAGGTTGGGGCCCCAATACGATCCTCAATTTTATCAGGCCCAAAGAAATAGGGAGATCACTTTATTAAGGCTCGAGTTTCTTGCTGATCGGGCTGGATGAGTAGAAAAACTTGATCTTCAATTTTTCGTCCATTCTGAAGTTTGTCGGGAGGCTGTTTCTAGTATCTCCTGTAAAAACCTTGTATGAAGTGTGGGGAAAGCCTCAGTGTAAATTAGGAGTCGACCATCTTGCATAAGAATAGCCCCAATTCCAACTCCTGACGCATCGGCCTCAATGACCAAAGTGCGGTCGAAATCGAGTAGCGCTAGGATCGACGTCATCGTCATAGCTACCTTGAGTCGTTCGAAGGCTGCGGAGGCTTTATCCAACTATAAGAAGGAGTCTTTCTTCACTAAGGACGTGAGCGGGGTATTGATTTTGACATAATCTTTCATAATATTTTGGTAGTAGCCCGTGAGTCCAAGGAAACCGCGTAATGATTGTACATTTGTAGGTCTCGACCATCCTTGCATTGCCTCGATCATCGTCGGGTCTACCGCCACTCTGTCCTCTGATATAATATACCTAAGATACTCTACTTTACGCTATAAGAAACTACATTTTGACTGTTTCACATAAAGAGTATTCTCCCAAAGAATTGTTAGAACAGTTCGTAAGTGCTGAAAATGTATATCAAGCGTAGGGCTATAAATGAGGATATCATCAAAGAACACTAATACGAATTTACATAGAAAACTCCGAAAGATGTCATTCATCAAGCTTTGGAAAGTAGAAGGAGCATTCGTAAGTCCGAAAGGTATTACCAGAAACTCGTAGTGGTCGTTATGTGTGCGGAATGCAGTTTTTGGAATGTCTTCAATGCATCCCCGAATCTGGTGATAACCGAAACGGAGATCCAGTTTAGTGAAGACTCAGGCTCCTTTTAATTCATCCAAGAGCTCATCTACGATGGTATAAGATATTTGTCCTTGACAATGATAGCGTTCAAGGCTCGGTAATCAATGCACATCTGCCATGTACCATCCTCCTTGCGCACTAGCAACACCGGTGAAGAATAAGGGCTACAACTCGGTCGAATTACCCTAGTGTCCATCATCTCTTTGACGATGTTCTCAATCTCATCCTTCTGCAAGTGAGGGTAGTGATATGGACGCAGATTTGCTGGAGGTTTGCCCAACAGAATAGGAATACGGTGGTCATGCAGTCAGTTAGGGGTCAGACCGCGCGGCTCCGTGAAAACGTCCACAAATTCATCCAGCAAGAGGGCAAGCTTAGGATCTAAAATTTATATATTCTCCCCCTTAGATGGCTGCTAGATATGCATCAAAAATCCTCCATATGCTTTGTGCAAAACTTTCTCCATTTGTTGCGACAAAATGATGGAAATTTGGTTCTCGTGCTTACCTCGTAACGTGACATGTCTCCCTTTGCAATAAAATTTCATGATTAATTTAGAAAATTCTAGGAGATATCGCCTAGTGTTGTGAGCCATTTGATCCCGAGTATGGCTTCATAATCATCGATGAGTAGGAGGAAGAAATCAGCTACCACTTCTTGGTCTTGGAGGTAGTTTCACCCACGGGCACCGTTGGTCGCAATTAAAGATTCGACCGTCAGTGACCTTTACGTCAAACTTGTTGCAACCTTTGATTTGAAGCACCAAATGTGCAGCAACCTTACTATTGAGAAAGTTATTGGTGTTGCCCGTGTCGATGAGAACCGTGATGGGTTGCTATTTTAGAAGTCCTCCAATTTTCATCATCTGCGGGTTGGAATAGTCGGCCAATGCGTGCACTGCGTAGTCGGCCGGTTGGGACTGTTTGTCCATGGTTTCTTCTTTAGGTTCAAGGGCTTCTTCAGATGTTTTATTATCCTCATCCTCCGCTGGTTCAATCATGAGGAGTCAGCCCTTTTTGCAGTGATGTTCACGGCTCAACGGTTCGTCGTAATGCCAACACAACCCCTTGGCTGATCGTCTACGAAACTCGTCTCTTATCAACTTTTTTGGTGCGGGGGCTTGGATGGCAGTAGAGGGGGCAGTAAGCCTTGGCATGGCTGGTTGAGGAGCGACCCTTGTCCTTCATACCTCGTTGTTCAATTGTTCTTCCTGGATACGTGCGAAGGAAATCACCGCCCTAAGAGTGTACGGTTGCCGCGCCTTTGCTTCTCCTCGGATCTCCGACTTTAGGCCCTCGATAAAAGTACCTAAAAGTTGTTTCTTAGACCAATTCTTAGTTTGGTTAAATAAACGCTCAAACCTTGTTTGATATTCTTGTATTGTAGAGGTTTGATGAATCTTTGCCAATTGTTCGTCGATGTTGTTGAAATCGGTTGGTCCGAAGCGGTCATTCCTTGAATTGCTGCCAAGAGAGTCCTTTATGGGTGTGCTTAAACCAATTAAACCACTGAATAGCATCTCCCTCGAGGTGGATGGTAGCAATCTCCACCCGTGTGGCGTCGGCGGTTCGGTAGAACCGAAAATAGTGCTCCACGCGCAAGATCCACCCGATCGGGTCTCCTTCCCATCTAGGGAAGTCAACCTTCATGCATGGATTATTGAGATCAGAGGTGATGTGGCCATATTTTTTAGGATCATCTCACCGATCTAAAGTTTCTCCATGTTGTGATTTCCTCGGGTTCGACAGTCGGCCAATGCTGAATTTGGCGAAAAGGGATTGCATCTTCTCTTCCATGCGGTTTCCAAAGGATTCAAGCTTTGCATCGATTACCTCCTCTGATGCCATAGTATACGCCTCTAGATCGGTAATATTGAGATCTTTTTTTTGTTGTCGGGTTAGTGGCATGAGAATTTTGGAAAAGGGGGTGGCCGGTTGGAAGGTGAATCAGTTTGGATGGAAGTAGGCTGCGGTTTAGGGCAAATTTGGGGCTGCGATTTTGTGGAGTTTATGCTACAAATTAGTATGGTTTTAGGGCTGTGATAGCAGTAGATGAAGGTTCAGAAAATAAATTTTAGATCTGGGATAGATGGCAGCAGAGGTAGGTGTCTCGGTAAGGAAAGTTTTCTAAAAAGGTAAGTGGATCGATAAGGAAGTAGGCTAATTTAGGTGGCTGATTTGGGGGCTGTTTGGATTCGGTTTAGGGTAGGGTTTTGAAGGGTTTTTGGTAAGGATGGTAGGGTTTGGTGATGAGGAAAGGAGAGTCCAAAATCCCACAAAAGTAGCACTTAAATCTGATAGAATTCGATGGAAAGAAGTGCTGCGATGTGCTATCCTGCTGAACCAGTTTTACGTCGGAGAAATGATGACTTCTCGATGTAAATTCCAGAGGAAAGTTCAAGGAAATTATGCAGAAACTCTTGGTTCAGATGTTGTTAATACCAGTAAAAAGTTTGATGAAATTTTGGCAGCATAACAGTAGGGAAATAGGGCAAAAGATGAAAGGTAGATTCATTCGTCGTAAAATTTCAGAACTGCATGATGGTCAAAGATTGCATAAAAAAACCAGTTTCAGAAGGAGTTTTTTCATGAAATCAAATCCAGATGAAAGCTAACTTGATCGTCAGAATTGTGTAGAAATTTTAGCCAAGAAGGATGAACAAAAGTTTGGTTTCAAGAGGCCAATAGATGGAAGGCAGATTCTGCATTGTATAAAAGTAAGGAATCTTGCAGTATTGAAGAGGCATGGATGATAAAAATATACCAGATCTCTAGATCAAACACAGGGGGTAGTGGTAGACTGATTTGATCTGCTGCTAGGGTGAAAGGTGGAGGCGCATGTCGTATCAATTGTGAGAATTGCTTGGGAAGGTAGAGGCATGGATGACGGCTACAAGAGCAATAAGATCGCTGCTCTGATACCAGATGATAGAACCCCAAAAGGAGCCATATAGATTTTGATCCTTGAGGGGGATCAACCCTTGGAACGTTATAGGGGTTCCTCCCTCCTAGACTCGACACAAAGGCTGAATTGAAGATGATAATTGCTTGCTTTCAAAGAGGGGGGCAACTACATCTTAAATAGGGATCAAGTCCTAGCCTAAGGGGGCACTTATCTGGATTAAATTATCCCTTTGCCCCTCCTATAGCCAACCTACCTTAATAGGAACAGGGGGTGACTAGGTTGGCTCTATAGCCGACCTAAGCAGGGGGAAACCCTGGCCGACTTGCCCAGTAAGGGGGGCGGCAACTTCTAAGCCCTAAGGGCTAATATAAACCCTAGCCATACTCCTTTATAAGATAGGAGTGACTTTATTACAATCTAGCAGTGTTTTATTGACTACTTCTAGGGAGATTATGACTCAACCCTGCTGGAGTCCTATCAGTGGGTCAATCTTATTGCCTCACGCTTACCGACTTAATACTATCGTAGGAGGGGTTTTTTGTTTTCTATCGGTCTCCTAATATGTCGTGTCACACACATACATATTAATATATATCTACATCGCATGCAAATATATATACATATATCTAGTAGGTGTATAACACATCACACATGCAAGCCACACCGGATGATCATGAGCCATCACTTAATATGATTAAGCCCGAGCCATTGGGCCTAATCACTCACAATAGGATTTATGTGTGCATTGGTGCATCTCCATGCCTTGTGATTGTTGATCTCATCATCATCGGTTTCGTCGGGTCGTCGCATTACCATACGTCATGATCTCCCGCCACGACAACGTGGGTCCCGCTGTAACCTCCACGCTCCCACTGTGCCTCTTCATGTAATTACAAATAATCACAGTCACGCATGCCCGACAATAACGAGAAAAACACAAGCTCATAGGCCCCAATAATAATAATAATCACAATTACACACATCACAACACATGGCTCATGATCATCCATCTACATCATACATCACATATACATCACATCATATGTAGGATTACTAGATATATATAATAATTAATTAAACTATTTAATTAATTATTTTTTGAAATCAGGATATGCTCAGAATTTCCAGAATTGTCAAGGGTATTTTTATAATTCTGGATGAGAGGATAGTCCTAAGAATTTCCAGAATTATCAAGGGTATTTTGAGAATTCTGTACATGAGAACAGTCCTCAGAATTTCTAGAATTATTGAGGGTATTTAAGGAATTTTATATAAAGGGGACAGAGCTAGAATTTCTCAAATTCTAAGGGGCATAACCATCTTTTTATCATAAAAATGCCCTAGCCCTCCTTCACCCTCACCGCGCCACTGCCTGCCATGCTTAGGGATTTGTCTGAGCAAGTACATATGAGATATTCCTCTCGTGATATCGAGAGTGGATGATCCTCTATTGATACTCAATTTTCTTCATAAGGTTGACTACCGATCCCGATAACCAATTGTACCGGATCTGAAACTTTCTAAACCGGTAAGTATGGCGTCAAAGAAAGGAGTACTCATACAAGACATCCTTAGTGTCTTAAGTCTAAGGACCAAATACACAACTGAGACTATGGAATCATTTTCTGACATTAGGTATCATTAACCATACAACATTCCATAAGCGGATCAATTAGTAAACTCATTCTCCAATCAGCACCTGTACTATATCCTTAGTGTCTCCACACAAGTGGCTATGAGACCAGTTGCCTCCATCATATGGACGGGTATATAGTACATTGGTCTATCCGGTTATCTCGATGTCCCTCTCGAGTAACCTATGACCGGAATTATTTAGGATCTGTGTTTAAAGGTTAATCGATCTCATTATCGTGATCTCATCATGATCCGATTCCCATTGCACAAAACCAAGGATATCACAATATATATGTAACAAATAATATAATGTGAGAATATGCCAATATTAATCATAAGCAAAAAGATGACACAGCGTGTCACACGTGCCATCATTCACGTGATTGGCTTGTAGGGCACCTGCAACCAGCACAAACATGGATAAGATACCTTATGCCTCAGCGATCGGGTCTATCATGTATGCAATGCTATGTAACAGGCCTGATATGGCACATGCTCTGAGTGTCACGAGCAGGTATCAGGCAGATTCAGGTTTAGAACACTAGAAGGCAGTAAAGTGTAATCCTTAAGTACTTGAGAAGGACTAAGGATCTTTTACTAGTATATGGTAGAGGTAGCGTCTAGGTTGAGGGCTACACAAACTCAAGTTTTCAGTCTGACATTGATGATAGCAAGTCAAATTCAGGATATGATTTCACCATAAATGGAGGAGTAGTAAGCTGGAAGAGTTCCAAGCAAGATAATGCCCAACTTTATCTTTCCTTTTTAATAGTTTTTGGTTATTTGTTATTCTCTTAGGAACCCAAATGAATTGGTGTGGACTACATTTTTAAATAGACATTTGTTTGCCTTATGTCCTAATTTTTAACAAAAATTATATTTTTTTTCGGTGGCAAAATTAAGGTACGTCCTTTAACAAAAATGGTTGGCTTTTGTTGAATGTTACCAACAAAGCCTATATCATTTCTTCTATTAATATGACCCTTACTAGCAAGGATCATATTTAATGATTTGTTCCCAATTTTAAATTTTTATAATGTTATCTTAAGCATGATATTTTCTTCTTTAACACTATCTAGCATCTCACATTTAGAACATAGGTTATGTGATTCTAATGAATCATGTGTTGAATCTCAGATTTTGATGATGAGATCAACTGAGTAGTGTTTAAATCTAACATGTGTGTAAGAGAAAGAATTATAGGTCTAACTATGATAGGAGCAATATAGTTACAACCACATGATGGGCCAAGATTAAGTTTGGGCATCGGGCCGGGATCGGACGATGCAGTGGGACCTCGTCGAGAGTTTGCTAGGAGACTCGTTGAAGGGATCGGGAAGTTCACTAGGAACACGTCGGGAGATCGCCAGAAGAAGACTGGAAGACTCATCGCAAGAATGTAGGAGGCAGCCAAATTGGTGGGAGTTAGGTCTTGTTTTAGCTTGTTGTCATTAAGAGTTGTAATCATTGAGTCTTAGTTAGGGATTGAGTCCTAATTGAGTTAACTTTGGATGAAATCCAAATCAACTCAATAAGGCAACCGGGTCTACTATGGGGTTTGGTTAAGCTCAATTAATTGATCAAAGAGTTGGTCAACATCAGGTTTAAGCCAAAATTTGAAAAGTGGAGGGAACCACATTTTCAAAGATTCCAACGGGTAAACCGTCGGCGAGCGGCGGGTGTACCACCGCCGCCAAGGCTTTCGGGCAGCTGACAATGGGTAAACCGCCTGAGGCCGACGGGTAAACCACCCATACCCTAGAAATAGGGTTGCTTAACCACCTAGGACAGGCGGGTAAACCACTCGTACCTAGTTTTCGGGTGGTTGATGGCGGGTAAATCGCCCGTACTCGATTTTTTTCGGGTAGTTTGATTTTTTGGCTCTAATTTCTGAAGCCATTTAGGGTCTACAAATACCCAAAATTCTCTTGCATTCCATACAATAATTTTGGGGATTACATTCTGTAAAAAATTATGTGTGAATTGTAAGAAAAAAAGAAAAGGCGAAGGGAGAGAGCTTAGAGTTAGAAAGTTCTTGAAGTCTCCCTTGTAAGCAAGTGTAAGGGTTTGGTCTTCACCCAAAGAAGATCGGTAGTGGACACTAGTGTGCCTCAAGAAGGAGGACTCGGGAGTGGACATAGGTCCATTGGTGCTAAAACATTGTAATTGTGAGTATTTCTTAATTCTTGTATTTATTACTCACTTGCAATAGTCGAGTTTTTGATCATTTTGAACTGAATAGAGGCTTTCGATTTTTACTTACTCATTGAAAGCAAAATTTTAAGTCAAGCACTTCCTTTCAACGTTGATTATCTTTTATTGGGATTTGCTTGTTTCCTCTTAAGTCATTTTCAAGCAAGTAACTTAGCAATTTTCTTCGAATCATTCACATGTTATGAAAAGCTTCGATTTGTCTATCTTGCTTAAAGTGAAATATTTTTTATTAAAACTAAAATTTACACTTGCACTAATTCACCACCCCCCCCCCCCCCCTCTTAGTACCCATTGATCCTAACAATTGGCATAAGAGCAAGATAATTACTCATTAGATTAATACCCACTTAAGTAAATGACTTATTTTGGCATGAATGATGGACAGTTCATTTCACGTCCATCATTCATGCCAAAATAAGTTATTTTTCTTTGTGATAATATTTTTGAAATTATCTTCTTCTTCCCATGAGATGATTATCTTATTATTCACAAAAAGGGAGAAAATCTATATAATGTTTTGCTAATTTACGGATTTATTTACTAAAAATTACATTAGATAATTTTAAATGCATGAGTAAATCATAAACTTTTGAATCTCCTTGAATTTCTTGGAGTTTTGAGTCTATCTTCGAAATTTACCTTTACAAAATTGAGAGCTATGTTTAATGATGTTTTATAACTCCCTTATTTTCTTTCTTTCTTGTTCTTAAGAGGAAGAAAATTCTTTATGACTCATATCATATTTTAAAATCTCATATGCCTTAAAATCTTTAGCCCCATATTTCACCTTTTTGTTGATGACAAAGGGGGAGAAATTGATGTTGATGACTTATATAATAATTTAAGGGAAAATTCTCAAATGTTTTGAAGTTCATAAAAATCCTTGATGAGGTGAAATTTTTAAATGCTTTGAAGTTCATGAAAATCCTTGATGAGTTGAAATTTTCAAATGTTTGAAGCTCATGAAAAATATTGATAAATTGAAATTTTCAAATGTATGAAGTTCATAAAAATACTTGACGAGTTGAAATTTTTAAAAGTTTGAAATTCATGAAAATTCTTGATGAGTTGAAAATTTCAAATGTTTGAAATTCATGAAAATCCTTGATGAGTTAATGACTTGATAAATTTAAAGGCAAATTTTTGTGGATATATGAGTATCCTAGAAATATGATTTGCTTAAAATATTTATTTACATGAATTCAAGAGTGTGTGATTCTCTTGAATTTAAGTCTTCTTTATTATGACATGAATTTAGGGAGAGTTAGGATTAACTCCCATCATCAATTGAATATCATCATAGAAAAGGGGCAGATTATTGAATCTTAGATTTTGATGATAAGATCAATTGATGAGTGTTTAAATCTAACATGTGTGTTAGAGAAAAAATTACAGGTCTAACTATAAAAGGAGCAATAGAGTTACAACCAGATGATGGACCAAGATTAATCTTAGGTATTGGGCCGGGTTCGAACAGAAAGGGGGGCAAGTAAGCACAGCTCTAAGCAAGGATGGTACCCTAGCGTTATAGCCTTAAAAACAGTAACTACAGTCCCATATGCCCAAGTTCCATTCTTATAGTAATGAGCTAAATTGCCTGTCCCCAGCTCTAAGGGTGGTTAATAGCACTGCAGAAGTATCCAACCATTATGGATAAGCTTGGGGATAATTAGTCGAAAGAAGACTGAAAGACTCGTCGCAAGAATGCCGGAGGCTATCAGATTGGCGGGAGTTAGGTCATGGTTTAGCTTGCTGGTCATTAAGAGTTGTAATTATTGAGTCGTAGTTAAGGATTGAGTCCTAATTGAGTTGGATTTGGATGAAATCCAAATCAACTCAATAAGGCAACTAGATCCACTATGGGGTTTGGTTGAGCTCAGGTTGAGCTCAATTAGTTGATTAAAGAGTTGGTTAACATTAGGTTCAAGTCAAAATTCGAAAAGTGGAGGGAACCACTTTTCCAGAGATTTCGACAAGTAAATCGCCAGTAAACGATGGGTGTACCACCGCCGCCCATGCTTTCGGGCGACTGACGGTGGGTAAACTGCCCAGGGCCGATGGGTAAACAGTCCGTACCCTAGAAACAGGGTGGTTGAACTACCCTTGACAGGTAAGTAAACCGCCCGTACTTAGTTTTCGGGTAGCTCACGGCGGGTAAACCACCCAAGTCGGTGGGTGAATCGCTCGTACCCAATTTTTTCTAATGAATTTGATTTTTTGGCTCTAATTTCTGAAGCCATTTGGAGTCTATAAATACCCCAAGTTTTCTTGCATTCCATACAATAATTTTAGAGATTACATTCTATAAAAATAAATTATGTGTGAATTATAAGAAAAAAGAAAAGGGGAAGGGAGAGAGCTTAGAATTAGAATGTTCTTGGAGTCTCGCTTGTAAGCAAGTGTAAGGGTTTGGTCTTCACCTAAAGAAGGTTGGTAGTAGATGCTGGTGTGTCTCAGGAAGGAGGACTCAGGAATGGACGTAGGCCCATTGGTGCTGAACCACTATAATTGTGAGTGTTTCTTAATATTTGCATTTATTACTCACTTGCAATTATTGAGTTCTTGATCATTTTGAACTGGATAGACGCTTCCGATTTTTACTTACTCATTGAAAGCAAAGTTTCAAGTCAAGCACTTTCCTTCTACGTTGATTATCTTTTATTGGGATTTGTTCCTTTTAAGTCATTTTCAAGCAAGTAACTTAGCAATTTTCTTTGACTCATTCACTTGTTAAGAAAATCTTTGATTTGTCTATCTTGCTTAAAGTGAAATTTTTTTCGTTAAACTAAAATTTACACTTGCACTAATTCACCCCACCCCCCCCTCTTAGTCCCTCGAGGTTGCACTAAGACAGCAATTAGATCTCGATCCCCACTAGGAGTTTGTCGGAGACTTTCGTCTCACGTGTCGAGGGTGTCACGTGATTCGCTAGAAAAATAGTGGGAGTATATAAAGATAGAAGTCCATATCTTAATTAGTATTTTATGTGAAGTCTGCATGTTATTTATTTATGCTATATCTTGTTTATCGCTTGCAAAACCCCTGTGTGGCATACTTGATGCTAACCACCTCATTGGTCCAATAGTTCCATAATTTGAGAATTGTTCTTATGAAAGAGAAAATCATATATATCATTAATACGGTTGTGCCTATGCCAGAGGAAGGGACAAGTGAGGATGAGATCACTCGCTTTGTGAAGTATAAAGATAGTCCTAAAGGATAACTTGTATATTGATCTTATACTTCAATCCTTACCAAATTCATTTTCACAGTTCATTATTAACTTTAATATGAACAAGTTTAAGGTGACTCTACTTAAGTTCTTCAATATGTTGAGTGAAGCTGAGAGTACCATAAAGAAAGAGAAGTCAGTTCTCTATATTGGTGAGACCAATAGGAAAAGGAAGGGTAGTAAGTCCCTTAAGAAGGGCAAGGGCAAAGGAAGATCGGGTAAGACAAACGTTGCCAAGAGAGACCCGACAAAGGACAAAGGACAGTGCTTCCACTACGATCAAGATAGGAATTGGAAGAGGAATTGTACGGACCACCTTGTAGAGAAGGCGAGACAGGAGTTTAGAGAAGCTTCAGGTATATTCATGATCAGTCTCCACTTGTCAGATTTTCATGACGACACATGGGTATTGGATACCGGGAGTATTTATCATATCTGCAATTCGTTGCATGTTCTGGCAAGCCCTAGGAGATTGGCTAGAGGTGAGATAGATCTCAAGATAGGCAATGGAGCAAGAGTTGCTGTAGTTACTGTTGGAGAGGTCACCCTACATTTGCCTAGAGGAGCTATTACTGCATTAGATGCATGCTATTTTGTTCCCTCTACTATCAAAAATATTATTTCGATTTTTTGTTTCACAATTAGTGGATATAAATTAGTTTTTTAGCATAATAGTTGTTCAATAATTATGGATGATGAGATCATCACTAGAGGAACCCTTATAAATGGCTTATATGTGTTAGACACATCTCCACATATCATCAATATAAATATGTCTAAGAGGAAAAGAGATGAGGTGAATAATGCTTACCTACGACATTGTAGGTTATGTCATATACATGAGAGAATGATTCAAAAGTTGCTGAAAGATGAATACTTGATCCATTTGACTATGAGTTATATGCAACTTGCGAACCTTAGCTTCGTAGGAAGATGACCAACTCTCCTTTTAGTGGAATTGGAGAGAGAGAAGCATCGAGTTATTGGAACTCATACATAGTGATGTATGTGATTCCATGTCGACTCAGCTATGGGTGGTTACTCATACTTCATTACATTCACTAATGATTTCTCTAGGTATGGACACATGTACTTAATGAAGTACAAATCTAAGGCCTTTGAGAAATTCATGGAATATAAGAATGAGATAGAAAATTAAATTGGAAAGAGTATTAAGACTCTTCGATTAGATCGAGGAGGAGAGTACTTGAGTATGGGGTTCACCTATTTTCTTAGGGACAATGGGATTATATCCTAGTAGACACATTCTTATACACCTCAGCTTAATGGTATATCAAAAAGGAGGAATTGCACGCTGTTAGACATGGTGCGGTCCATGATGAGTTTTGCTGACCTGCCTGTCTCATTCTGGGGGTACGCCCTAGAGGACACAGCTTACCTTCTGAACAGAGTTCCATCAAAATCGATAGTATTTACGCCATATGAGATATGGAAAGGAAAGAAGCCCGATCTTAATATTGTTAAGATCTGGGCCTATCCTACCCATATTATAAGACACAACCCCGATAAGTTAGAATCAATGACAGAATGATGCACATTCGTGGGATACCCAAAGGAAACCTGTGGGTATTATTTCTATCATCCCAAGGATCGAAAAGTCTTTTTTGCCAAGAGAGCCATGTTCCTTGAGAAGAAACACATTCTTGGTGGAAATAGTGGGAGTGAGATAGAATTGAGTGAGGTTGGAGAACCTAGCTCAAGCACCATTCCAGAGCCCGAGTCTGTTCATGTACCTAACACATAAGTTCCAACTTTGTGTAGGTCTAGTAGAGTATCTCACCCTCCTGAAAGATATATAGGACATATCAGTAGAGATAACTCTCAGGATGTTAATCCTCAGACCTACGAGGAGGCTATTATGAGTATAGACTTTGGGAAGTGTCAAGAAGCCATGAATTCTGAGATGGATTCCATGTACTCTAACAAGGATTGGAACCTTGTGGATGCACCTGCGGGTATTGTACCCATCGGCTACAAATGGATCTTCGATAAGAAGATCGGAGTGGATGGAAAGGTAGAGACCTATAAAGCAAGGCTGGTAGTTAATAGATATCATCAAAGACAAAGAGTTGACTATGACGAAACCTTTTCACCTGTAGCCATGCTTAAGTCCATTAGAATTATTTTGGTCATTGCAGCACACTATGACTATGAGATCTGACAGATGGATGTCAAAACGGCATTCCTCAATGGCAACCTTGAGGAGGAGGTGTATATGATATAGCCAGAGGGATTCGTATCCAAAGAGAGTCCAAATAAAGTGTGTAGGTTGCTTAGATCCATTTATGGATTAAAACAAGCTTCTCGAAGTTGGAACATAAGATTTGATGAGGTGATCATATCATATGACTTTGTTAAGAACAAAGATGAGCCTTGTGCATAAAGGAAGGTAAGTGAGACTGCTATCACCTTCTTGGTGCTATATGTGGATGACATCATAATCATTGGGAATGATGTAGGAATGCTCTCTACATTAAAAGCTTGGCTATCCAGAAACTTCTTCATGAAAGACTTAGGAGAAGCATCCTATATTTTGGGGATCTGAATCTATATAGATAGATCCAAGAGGATGCTTGGCTTGTCCCAATCCAGGTACATAGACTCCATTGTCAAAAGGTTTGGCATGGAGAATTCCAAGAGAGGTCTCATATCAATGAGACATGAAATAATACTTTATAGGAGTATGTCTCCAAAGACTCCTGAAGAAAGGGCAGACATGAATAAGATATATTATGCCTCAGCGATATGGTCTACATGTATGTGATGCTATGTACCAAGCCTGATATAGCACATGCTTTGAGTGTCATGGGCAGGTATCAGACATATCCAGATTTAGAACACTGGAAGGCAGTAAAGTGTATTCTTAAGTACTTGAGAAGGACTAAGGATCTTTTACTGGTATATGGAGGAGGTAGCTTGAAGGTTGAGGGCTACATGGACTCGAGTTTTTAGTCTAACATTGATGATAACAAGTCAAATTCAAGGTATGTTTTCACCCTGAATGGAGGAGCAGTAAGCTGGAAGAGTTCTAAGCAAGATACTACTGCTGACTCGACCACAAAGGCGGAATACATTGTTGAAGCTGAAGCAGCAAAGGAAGGGGTGTGGATGAAGAAGTTCATCAAGGATTTGAGAGTCATACCAAGCAGCGTAGAGCTGACTCCCATATATTGTGACAGCGATAGGGCAATAACTCTAACAAGGGAACCCAGGTCTCATCATAATTATTATAAGGAGGTTTTATTTGATTAGAGTGATCATGACTCGAAAAGATATAGCAATGGAAAGAGTTCTATCTGAAGATAACATTGCAGATCCACTAACGAAGCCGCTGGCTCAAATTGTATTTGAGCATCACAAGGGTCTGATAGGGATCAGACACATAGGTGATTAGCTTTTAGTCAAGTGGGAGATTGCTGGTTACAGGTGCCCTACAAGCCAATCACGTGAGTGATGGCACGTGTGACATGCTATGTGATCTTTTTGCTTATGATTAATATTGGCATATTCTCATATTATATTATCTATAGCATATATACTGTGATGTCCTTGGTTCTGTGCAATGAGAATCGGATCGTGATGAGATCACGATAATGAGATTGATTCACCTTTAAACACAGATCCTAAATAATCCCGGTCATAAGTTATTCGAGAGGGACGTCGATGTAACCGAACAGACTGGTATATTATATACCCGTCCTTATGATGGAGGCAACTGGTCTCATAGCCACTTGTGTGGAGACACTAAGAATATAGTACAGGTGCTTATTGGAGAATGAGTTCACTGATTTATCCGCTTATGGAATGTTCTATGGTTAATAATATATAATATCATATAACGATTCCACAGTCTCAGTTGTGTATCTGGTCCTTAGACTTGAGATACCAAGGATGCCTTATATAAGTACTCCTTTCTTTGACGCCAAACTTCAAGGTTTAGAAAGTTCCAGATTTGGTACAACTGGTTATCGGGATTGATAGCCAACCTTACGAAGGCAATTGAGTGTTCAATAGAGAATTATCCACTCTCAGTATCACGAGAGGAATATCTCATATATGCTTGCTCAGATAAATCTCTAGCCAGGGTCATTCGGATTGAGAGACTATGACGAATTCCGTATGTGACCTGATAGTACCATGTCCAATATACGGTCTCTAGGATATTAGTTGGATGAGAGATTATAGATACACGGTAACTGTTGACAGACAGGTCCGATGGATTCGATCCCCTTGTACCGTCTTGGGACTATGGCGTAGTGGCCTAGTACGTCTATAGTCGATAAGTCGAGTGAATTATTATGGGGATAATAATTCACTATATTAGAAGGAGTTCTGATTGGAGTGACTCACGGCCAGCTCGGTATCGGGCCTAGAGGGTCACACACATATGATGGATGCTTCAGCGAATAGAGGATTGGATGAAGATCCAATTAGCCCCTATTCTAATTAGATGAGACCCTATGCTGATGAGCTCCTTGATTAAGGCCCAATAAGAGTCCTAAGGAGATTATTGGATAGAGATCCAATAATACAAGGTTAGTGGGTAATTGGATGGAGATCCAATACCCACTAAGGAAGGAGCCCTAGGGTTTTTTGTGACTCTCTATAAATAGAAGGGGAGACTCATAGTTGCTAGGCTGCAGCTTTGTCCTCCCTCTCCTATTCTCCTCCTTCTCTTTGCGCAAGAGTTACGAGATCAGATTGGAGGAGTTTCGCTACAGAGATCCATCGTGTGGATACCGCTAGAGAGGAGGACGCTTAACCTCCTTCATCTTCTCCATTCGAATCTTGAATATAGGGATATACGATCTCCCTAGGTAAAATCAATCTCTCACACATCATGGTTTTTCAGTTTTTGTAGTTTTTCTCGCGATCCCAATCTTTTACATAACGATTTGATCTGCGTGGGAAACCAATTTTTGTTTTGATTTTCGCTGCGCATGTGATGCACCGGTGAGGTTTCCCAACAAAATATACTTTGATGACTCATGATATTGATGATTTACACTGATAACACATGATATGGATATGGATATGGATTGGACATCTTGGATATGGATATAAGTGCATAATTCTTATTATGATTTGATGACTTAATGAAATTCCTGATTTGTTTACTTGATCCAAATTTATGTTGAAATTTGCATAAAATGTTAATTGCTTGAATTTAAGAGTGTGTGATTCTCTTAAATTTAAGTGGCATAGATTTAAGGGGAGTTAGGATTAACTCCTGTCAGCAATTGATTGTCATCATAAAAAAGGGGGAGATTGTTAAATCTTGGATTTTGATGATAAAATCAATTGATGGGTTATTGATCTAACATGATTGTTAGAATTGATTAATGAAGGATTAATTATGACAGAATGATTATTACAATCAAGATTGGCCAAGGTCAAGTCCATGCATCTGGTCGATGCGATTGAGAACTCGCTAGGAGTGCGTCGGGAGCTCACTGAGGATATCAGCAATTTGCTAGGATGGCGCAAGGGAGTTCGCTAGAAGAAGACCGAGACTCGCTGGAAGATTATTGAGGGTAGCCAAAAAATTCATCGGGAGTTTGGATGGTCTTGTAATGGATGTTTGGCAATTATAATTGTATTTAATTAAGTCATAATTAGCATGGTACAAGTCTAACTATGACAGGAGCAATGGAGTTACAACCAGATGATGGTCAAGATCAAGCTTGAGCATCAGGTCAGGGTTCGGACGATGTAGTTGGATCTCGTCGGAGTTCGCTAGGAGATTCGCCGAAGGGATCGGGAAGCTCGCTGGAAATATATCGGGAGATTGCTAGAAGAAGACCATAGGACTCGTCGCAAGAATGTCGGAGGCTATTAGATTGGCGGGAGTTAGGTCTTGATTTAGCTTGTTTGGTCATTAAGTGTTGTAATCATGGAGTCATAGTTAGAGTTTGAGTCCAAATTGAGTTGGATTTAAAAGGAATCTAAATCAACTCAATGAGGTAACTAGGTCCACTATAGGGTTTGGTTGAGCTCAAATTGAGCTCAATTAGTTGACTAAGGGAATGGTCAACTGATTATTCAAGTCAGAATTCGAAAAGTGGAGGGAACCACTTTTGCGAAAATTTTGGTAGGTAAATCACCGGTGAGCGGCGGGTGTAACGCCGTCGCCCAAGCTTTCGGGCAGTTGACCCGCTCAGACTGGGGGTTGAACCGCCCGTACCTAGGAATCTAGGTACTTTTGGTAGTTGACCAGCCTAGCACCGGTGGGTAAACCGCTTGTACCCTGGTGTTCGGGTGGCTGAGCCACCTAGGTTAACGGGGTAAACTGCTCGTACTTAGTTTTTCCGAGTATGTTTGATTTTTGGCTCTAAATATATGAAGCCACTTGGGGCCTATAAATACCCCAAGTTTTCTTGCATTATACATAACAATTCTGGGGACTATATTCTGTGATAAAATTATGTGTGATTTGTAAAAGAAAGAAAACGGGAAGGGAGAGAGAGCTTAGAGTAGAAAATTTTCAAGTCTCCCTTGTAAGCTCAAGTGTAAGGGCTTGGTCTTCACCCAAAGAAGATCAGTAGTGGATGCCGGTGTGCCTCAAGAAGGAGGACTCGGGAGTGGACGTAGGCCGTTGGTGCCGAACCGCTATAAAAATTGTGAGTTCATCTTTTGCTTTGCTTATTAACGCTTCCAATGTTGTTTACTCTTTGAAAGCAAACATTTTACTTACGACGTTTCTTATTGGATTTCTTGCTCTTTCTTAAGTAATTAGTAAGTAACTTAGTAATCTTTTTATTATTCACTTGCTTTATTTGAACAACAAGCTTTGGATCTTCCTATTTTTCTTAAAGCCAAAACATTTTTTTTTGCTAAGCAAATATTTAAGACAAATATTCATCACATTACAAATAAAATATAATGTCATGTCATTTCTCCCCCTTTTGTTATCAACAAAAAGATAAAATGTTTAGCATACAATTTATAAGCAAATGTTCATCATAGTCCAAATTTCTCCCCCTTTTTTATTAACAAAAAAAGAAAAATATTAATCACATTTTTAAACACTAAATGTTTAACACAAACATTCAGTACATGAAGAATTTATTTCATTGCTCCCCCTTGGAAAATAAGATGAAGGATATAATTTTTTCATCAAAATTCCTTTCTTCTCCTTTGTAAATAGAATAGAAGAAGAATAAGAAGAAAAGGATGGGGTGTGAAACAAAAAATCTAAGCATAAACATATTAAGTTGGGGGGGGGGGGGGGGGGGGGGGGGGGGGGTTTGAATCTCATCACAAAGAAGAGCTTTGAATCTGAATATTATAAATATCAATTTCGAAGAGAATTACTCGGAAAGTGAGCTAAAAATATTCGAGAAATCCAAGAGCTACTCATGCATTCATCTTATGTAAATTTTAAGCAATTCAAAAATTAGTAAATCATGCATTTGAATGGGTTAACATTCCTAGCTCTCTTCTAATAAAGTCAAATTGTTCTTCATTTAATAACTTTGTTGTTAATGACTTTGTTTTTAAGATATCCATTTTCTTTCCCTTTGTTATTGTTAAAAAGGAATATGATGATATAACTTTTTGCATCCATATCCTAATTATGATCATAAGTACAAAGGGATCATATCATTAAGGATAAAAGATCAAATTATAAGTACCAAAAGACATAATTTCTTTTAAGAAATCTCTCCCCTTTTTCCTTTATAAATAATAAAAATGAGTCTTAAGGGATTAAATAATCTTGATTCATCCAAGATAAATCTTAAGACGCCTAATTCATTTAGATAAATCTTTTAAATAAAATAGAAGAATGATCTTGATAAAAAAAATCTCAATTATAATTGTTAAACTCATAACTCCTTTTTTCATTAAAAAGAGGAAATCATAGAGATTAAAAAAATGATTCCCATAAAAGATAATTCAAGCCAAGAAGTCAAGAAAATCTCATTTAATTTTCAACTCATCACAAATTTAAGAAATATTAATTTAGTGATGAAGTATATTATTCATGAAAGGAAATTATAAACAAATTATGTCATGAAAGATATTAATATCAAATCATGAATACTAAATGACATGACTTATTTTGACAAATCTCTTCTTGAATGATAAAAAGAATTCTTATGAGATCAAATAATAAGAAGGGTCTTCATTTATCAAGTTACAAAAATCAAGATCATGAGTAAGTTGCAAAGAAGAAAAGATAAAAGATCTTGATTCATGTATAGGAACCTTCAATTATATAGTTCATAAGAAGAATCTCTAGTTATAAGATCTTAAATCTCCTAAATAGTAACTAAGAAAAAAGATCATAGAAGTTAGCATTTTGATTCCCATAAGAGATTTCTCAAGTCAATAAATCATGGGGAAGGTTCAAGATTTAGTTAAAAAAATTCATTCAAATTTCAATCATAAAAATTATATTAGTAGTTTAAGAGATTCAAATGGTATCACTTTATCTTTTATTAAAGGCTTGATAGGATATAGATAATTTCAAAAAGAGTTCTCCTTCTTTTTAGTCGTTTGATGTGATTTCTTTTAAGAATGACTTCTAAATCAATCCTTGGTCATTTAAAATAAAAAAATCAAATTTTATTTTAGAAAAAAATCCTTAAGATTATTAACAATATAAAATTTCCAAACAAGTAAAATATTTTCAAACTAAATGATTACGATTATTACAATAAGATATTTTTGAACAAAATCTTTTGGTTTATTTTTAATTCAATGATTTTTCTTTATTAAATGAGTCTAATATGTTATTAAGAAAATTTTCTTCTTATTTTAAAAAAAATTATTTTTTTAACTATATTAGAAAATAAAGCATCATTTCATATATATATATATATATATATATATATATATATATATATATATATAATTTTAAGTTCAAATTCAGTATTTAATCATTTCATTCAATTTTATCTCAAGACAATGTACACTCATTTAACTATTACAAGTCAATAGAAGCATACAAGCCTAATCATCATCAAAATCTCTCTTTCATAATTTTGAATGTATATAATTTTTTATTAACAATAGCTAAAGTCTCCCCCCTTTTTTTCATTTTATTCTATGCTCAATTTCAAGAATAATCTAACACTCAATCATATAACATTCAATTATATTTCAAGTCAATCATTCAACATTAGCATTTACATTTAACTCAACCAATATAATATTATCAAAATCCCTTTTTCGTAAATTTCAATATAAATATTTTTTATTAAAAATAACTAAGGTTCTTTATTTCTAGTTCATTTTCATACTAGTATGCTTTAGCTATGCATCATCAAGATTAATTGTATAACAACAAACCATTAAAAGATTCATTGTTAATAATTTTAATTTCAATAAAAAAAATTTGTTATCATTTTTTAGGCTAGTGAGCTTGAAAAGTGTTTCAGATCTCAAGTCATGTGTCTTGAGCATCCACTTCTAAGACATCATTTAGTACTCCTAGCCTTGTTAGGAGACAAATTTATAGTATGGGGGGCTTTGGTTTGGATACCTATTTGACTTTAGGTCCCTCAGGAAACATTCTTCCCATTTTCTCTAATGGCATTAAGTCGTTTATGATTCATTTAGGAACCCAAATTAATTTATATGAACTATATTTTCTAAATGAACACTTATAAGCAAAGTGTCCACATCTACCACAAAAATTAAACATTTTTTTTTGTGAAGAATGTAATATGGGTCTTCTAACAAAAGTAGTTGACTTTTGTTAAGTATTACTCACAAAGCCAATACCTTTCCTATGAATATGATCCTTATTAGCAAGGATCAAATTTAGAGATTTAATGTCTATCTTTAACTTTTTTAAGGTCTATTGTAGTATGATATTTTCCTTTCTAAGTTCTTCTAATGTTTCATATTTAGTGCATGAATTGTGTGATGGTGCTACTTCATGCATTTCTTTAAGTTTACTAATTAGTGATGCATACTCCTCTTTAAGTAGTTTATAGGATTTACTAATCTTTCTAAATCATCATAAAGCTTATGAAAAGAACTTAATAACTCATTAAAAGTAAAAGAACTTTCAGGTGAGTTACTTAATTCATCGTGGTTGGCCACGAGCGTGAGATTTTTGACTTCTTGGTTATGCTCCTCATCTTTGAAGTGTCTTAGCTTCTTGCATTCATAGCAAGATGTTTTATCCATTTTAAGTTTATTTTTATATTGTTTGTTCATATTCATTAAATTTTTGGTTCTTTTGTTAAGTGTTCAAGTTCATAGTTCTCATCACTCGAGGTTTCACTCAAGGAAACATATGTCATTCTCAGTTCAAATTCCTTTTTATTCTTTGGAAAGTGTTATTGGGTTCTTAGTGTCAAATCCTTCATATTCTTTGGAAGGTGTTCTTCTTGTTCATTTTTATAAGTCATCTCATTCATTGATTCATTCAATTTAATTATGCTTTCATGTATGATTTCTAATATATGTCATATATCAAAAGCCTAATCACATGTAGAAACCGATCAAACTCATCTTTATTTAAAGCAGAAAACAAAGCATTCAGAGCTTTGACATTTAATGAACATATATTTTTTTCATGATTATTCCAATCATTTATTTGATTAGATGACTTCTGAAAACTATTTTCGATAATACACCATAAATCAAGATCTAGCGAAATCAAGAAAATACGTATTCGAATTTTCCAAGAGGAGTAGTTCGTCCCATTGAACATATGAGGACTTGTGATGCATTGACCTCGTTATTGCCATAATAAGTCATTTACTCACTTCGGTGTTAGTCTAATGAGTACATCATAGCTCTAATACTAACAGTTAGGATCAATTGGCAATAAGAGGGGGGGCAGGGGGGGGGGGGTGTTAAATTAGTGTGAGTGTTGAAAACCTGAGTTTTAGAAATACTTGCTCGAAATAAAATCGAAAATCGAGAAAGCATTTCGTTTCAGTTGAATACATGAGCAATTAAACTATAAACAATGCTAAGTTACTATCTTGCTTAAAGAAAGCTCGAGTAAGAACAGGTAAATTCAAAACGAAAAGTTAAGGAAGGGTCACAGTTTATAGTGGTTCGACCAAAACTTAGCCTACATCCACTTTCGGAGTCCTCCTCCTTGAGGCCCGCCGGTGTCTACTAATGACCTTCTTCGGGTGAAGATTAAACTCTTACATCTCTCACTCTCCTTTTCATAGGTTCAAGAGAGGAACCTTCTTACAAGAATCTTTCTTCCCTTAGTCTTTCTTTTCACTTGTAGATCACAAAGCAAGGTCTCAAGATTTTTACAATACTTTTCACAAGAATTTTCTTCCTTTTTCGTTCACCACCCCTACGTCTCCAAGCAAAAAAACTTGGGGTATTTATAGACCCCAATTGGCTTCAGAAATCGAACCAAAATCTAACTAATCCCAAAAAATCCGGGGTACTAACAATACTACTGCCAATACTAGCGGTACTACCACCAAAAGCACCCATAAAACAAGGGCGACGGTAATACTATTGCCACCTGAATGGTACTACCACTGCCTGAGCGATACTATCATCACCCATCTATGATACTACCACTAGGATTCCTGCAAAAGTCACCCTTTTCATACTTTTCATATCGACTTATACCTCATGTTGACCCCTTCCCAAGTCAATGAAATAAGTTTGACCTAAGCTCAAATCTAACCCAAAGTGAACATGGTTGACTCACATTGAATTAATTTAGATTTTGTCTAAATCTAACTCAATTAAGACTCAAAACTAACCGATGCTAACTACGACATACTAAGACATACAAATACAATCACCCTTATTATCCGGCATGTCAAATCACCTTCCAAACTCCCAGCGATCTTCTCAATAACCTCTAGCTAACTCCCAGCAAGTCTCTTGGTCATCTTTTGGTGAACCCTTGATGCATTCCCAGCAAGCTCCCGGTCACCTTCGGCGAGCTCTCAGTGAACTCCCGGCAAACTCTCGATCACCTTCGGTGAGCTCCCGACGAACTTCCAGCAAACCCCTGATCACCCTCAGCGAGCCCCCAACGAACTCCCAATAAACCCCCAATACCTTCGGCGAGCTTCCAACAAACTCCCGACAAGCCCTCGATACCTTCGACGAGCTTTCGACGATCTCCCGGTGAGTTCCCCAACATCGTCTGAACCCCGACTTGATGTCCGAACTTGACTCCAGCCCAACATCTGATTATATTATCTTGTGATAGTTAATCCTACATTATTCATCTCTAACACACAAGTTAGATAATAAAACCCATCAATTGATTTTATCATCAAAATCTGAGATTCAATATACAGAATATTTCAGAGCATAACAATGGCATATGAAGCATTTCTGAGCGTATCAATGATAATAAAAAAATATTTTGGAGCATATCATGAATTAATTCATAGTTTATCAAATGAAAAATAAGGAACATAAGCTCAAATATCGTAATAGACATAACATTTATTTCATTCTTATCCAAAGCACACATATAAATACAAAAGCAATGCTTTGCATATCTTATCAAAAATATAATAGGTGAAGTGGGATATAAACAGAATATGATCCACCCATTTATGGATGACCATCAGACAGAAGTCTCCCACATTTAGGAGCTCTATCTACCCACATATTATCACGAACGGACATCGCTCAACCGCAACATCTTCGCTCCGTGAACCATTCATTGCTTTTTCTTGTTTGTACATATGTTTGGCAGCTTGTTTTGCCTTGAGTTTATGCATTTTTACCTAAGAAATGTGAGCGAAAGTAGTGTAGAAGGCTGCAAAACGGTCGTTCACTTCACCGATCCAAAATAGCCCAAAACCGCCTTGTTTTTGGGTCTTTTTCGTGTGCCACGGTAACCTTTCTTAGCGGTGTGAAATGTCAGTCATTTCAGCACCTTGGACCCCCTGGGTGGCACCGAGCTAGATGGGGCTCCGAGTATATGTCGGGCATAGGCACTCATCAGTAATTGAACTCTCTTGTGTCCGATACCTTGGGAACCATCGTTTGCGGACTTACGACCGTTCCTACAACCCTCCAAAGTCCTATTTCGCTCTCTTTCTATCTTTTCCCCCACCTCGATGTTCTTGAAGCGAGCGTGGAGGAACTCTACCAAAGCCAAGGAAGGTTATTTGGGGTAGAGAGCTCGCAAAAAGAAGCTGAAGCTCGGATCGAGAAAGTTGAATCCCTGATTGATCAACTAACAGAGGACACCAAAGATTCCGTATGACATCTACATGAAGTTGTGGCGGAACTGACGGCTAAGGTGATGGTGTTAACAAGGACTCTTGATGCGGGAGGGAACAACACCCGCGCTGTGCCACCACAACACTTCAGAGCACCGGAGCCGCAGTGCTACGGAGGTGCTAGGGATGGCAAAGAGCTTGAAAATTTCTTGTTCGACATGGAACAGTATTTTCGTGCTACAAGGCTCGATTCTGAAGAAACCAAAGTTGCGATAGCAATAATGTATCTGAATAGGGATGCAAAACTTTGGTGGCGAACCCGTTGGAGAGAGATCCAACAAGGCCGATGTCAAGTGGATATATGGGTAGACTTGAAGTGAGAGTTGAGAACTCAGTTCTTGCCTGAGAACACAGAGTTTGTCGCAAGAAGGAAACTGAGATAACTCTACCAGAGTACAACAATCCGAGACTATGTGAAACAATTTTCAGCACTGATGCTGGATATACGGGACATGTCTGAGAAAGACAAGCTATTCAGCTTCCTCGATGGCTTGAAGCCATGGGCATAACAAGAACTACATCGGAGGAATGTCACCGACGTAGTCGGGGCAATTGCAGCCGTGGAAAGGCTGACTGACTTTGTTTCTTCGGAGGATTCGAGAAAGAAGAAACACTCTTCGAGAAATCACCCATCTAAATACTCTCGAGCGAAGGAGTCTGGGGGTGAGCAAAAGAAGAAGAATTTCCACAAGGGACTGGGCTTAGGAGGTAGTCCCAAAGGCTAGTGGATGCTTCTTGTGTGGGGGACCACACAAAGTGAGGGAGTGCCCACAAAAATAGGCACTCAATGCTTTAACAGCATCGGTTCTACCCCGTAAGCCAGACAAGGGCAAAGCTATTACCCTTAGTTCGAGCAGTTCTGACTCCAGTAGTGATAGTGAGGCGTCGCAAGGACCTAGGATGGAGCAATGCGTTTGTTGAATGCGTTGCGGGGTCAAGTGGGGGAGAACACAAAGGCAAAGCCACTGAAGGCAGGAAACAGTGAGTTGATGTATGTGGACATCAAGTTTAATAGCCAAACAACCCATGCAATGGTGGACACGGGCGCGATCCATAATTTTATTGCCAATCGCGAAGCTAAGCGACTAGGATTACTCTTGGAGAAGAGCCCAAGTCGTATGAAGGCGGTGAATTCGGAGGCCCAACGGATCTCCGGACAAGCAAAAGGGATCCCCATCAAGATCAGGACATGGAGCGGGAGCACAAACTTGATGGCAGTGCCACTAGATGACTTCCAAGTGATTCTCGGAATGGAGTTTATGCATGCAACGAAGTTGGTGCCAGTACCGTTCCTGAACTTCTTGTGTCTAATGTGAGGTGATGATCCCTGCATAGTTTCAGTTTCTCGGGGAGGAACCAAGGACCTACAACAAATATCGGCTTTACAATTGAAGAAAGGGGTACGAAAAGGTGAATCAACCTTTGTAGCGGCTATGAAGCTAGAGACACCTAATGGGGAAGCCATTTAGGAACCTACTGTTGTGGCGAACATCCTGAAGGAGTTCTCAGATGTGATGCCAATAGAGTTGTCGAGAACTCACCACCACACAGAGGCGTGGATCATCGGATTGAGCTAGAGCCGGGAATTAAGCCTCTAGCGAGACCACCATACTACATGGCCCCTCCAGAGTTGGCAAAATTGAGGAAGCAGTTAGATGAATTGCTAAGCGGTGGTCTCATCCGTAGTTCCAAAGCACCTTTCGGAGCTCTAGTCCTCTTTCAAAAGAAACAAGATAGGAGTCTCCGATTATGCATCGATTATCGAGCCCTTAACAAGATGACGGTGAAGAACAAGTACCCTATCCCGCTCATCGTGGACTTGTTCGATCAATTGAGCAAGGCAAAGTACTTCTCCAAACTCGACCTTCGGTCGAGGTATTGGCAGGTGCGCATTGCAGAAGGTGATGAGGCAAAGACTACCTGTGTGACCAGGTATGGAGCATTCGAGTTCTTGGTGATGCCTTTCGGCTTAACCAATGCTCCGGCCACATTCTGCACTCTAATGAACCAGCTGTTCAAGGAGTATCTGGATAAGTTTGTGGTCGCCTACTTAGACGATATCATCGTCTATAGCCAAACACTTGAGGAGCATGTTAGATACCTCCGAACAATTTTTAAAGTTCTCTGGGAGAACACCTTGTTCGTGAAGAGGGAAAAGTGCTATTTTGCACAAACGGAGATTTTATTCTTGGGGCATCGAATCGGCAATGGTTCCATCCAAATGGACCAGTCTAAGGTGCAAGCTGTGGTGGACTGGTGAACACCAAAGAAGGTGCCAGAGTTGAGATCCTTCCTTGGGTTCGTCAACTATTATCGACGCTTCATAGCTGGGTATTCGAAGCACGCAGCTCCGTTGACGGAGTTGCTAAAGAAGGAGCAGTCCTGGAGATGGTCGGACAAATGTGAGATGACATTTCAAGACCTAAAGACTGCTGTGTTGGAGGAACCTGTACTCAGATTACCGGACTATGAAAAGTCTTTTGAAGTCCATACAGATGCTTCGGATTTTGCCATTGGAGGAGTTCTTATGCAGGAGGGTCATCCGATGGCCTACGAGAGTCGCAAGCTCAACGAGACCGAGCGGCGATATCTTGTGCATGAGAAGGAGATGACAGCGGTGGTCCACTGTCTACGAGTGTGGCGACACTACCTTCTGGGAGCACCATTTGTGCTAAGGACAGACAATGTCGCATTGAGTTACTTCCAAACTCAAAAGAAACTCTCCCCAAAGCAAGCACGATGGCAGGACTTCTTGGCTGAGTTCGACATGGTAATGGAGTATAAGCCCGAAAAAGCAAATGTCGTGGTTGATGCATTGAGTTGGAAAGTGGAGTTAGTGAATGCTATATAGTTGGAGGGCAGAGGCCAAGCAAGTCAATTGCACTCCAACTTCCTTTCCAGGATCAGGGATGGACTGTACTGAGATCCTCAGGCAGTAACTCTGATGCAAGTCCTCAAAGAGGGTAAGGCACGATAATTTTGGGTCCAGGAGGGACTCATATATACCAAGGGGAACAGAGTTTATGTTCCGCGAGCGGATAACTTGAAGCGTGAACTCCTAAAAGAGTGTCACGATTCCCTTTGGGCTGGACATCTGTGTATCCACCGAACAATGGCTCTCGTGGAGATGGCCTTCTATTGGCTGAAGATGGGGACAGATGTGGAGGAATATGTTCGAACATGCCTTACTTGTCAACAAGACAAGGTAGAGCAGCATAAGCCAGTGGGACTTTTGGAGCCGTTGCCCGTACCAGAAAGGCCTTGGGAGAGCATTTCCTTGGACTTCATATCAAGCTTGCCCGCAGTAGGGTGACTTGGATCGATACTCGTGGTAGTTGATCGGTTTTCGAAGTATGCAGCATTCATTGCTACACCCCTACATTGCTTAGCGGAGGAGGCGACTAAGTTGATGATGAAGAATGTGGGTAGTCCCACACAACATCATTAGTGATCGAGATTCTCGGTTCTTGGGACGATTCTGGACCGAGTTGTTCAAGTTGTTGGGATCTAAATTATACTTCTCCACAAGCCTCCACCCCCAAACGGATGGCCAAACAGAAAGAATTAACTTGCTCTTGGAGTGATATCTTCGGCACTATGTAAGTGCCAACCAACGAGATTAGGTGAAGCTGTTGGACATAGCCCAATTCTCCTATAACTTGTAGCGGAGCTCTGCATCCAACAAGAGCCCATTTGAGATTATTATGGGACAACAACCATCAACTCCTCACACCCTGGTTATTGGTTATACAAGGAGTAGTCCATCAGCCTATCACTTTGCAAAGGAATGGCATCGCAATGCAGATATTGCACGGGCTTACGTGGAGAAGGCGGCCAAGAAGATGAAGAAATGGGCAGACTTGGGGAGGCAACCACAAGAGTTTAAAGTGGGTGACATAGTGTTGGTGAAGCTCCAACCAACATCACTATAGTTCTTTAGGCACATAGTGCACAAAGGATTGGTGCGCAAATATGAAAGGTCTTTCCCAATCATCAGCACAGTAGGCAATGTCTCATACAAGTTGCAACTGCCAGCATGGTTCAGAATTCATAACGTCTTCCATGCGAGCAACTTGAAAGCCTACCACTCAGATCCGCAAGATGATTCTTGAAATTTCCAACTTGACTACCCCCCACCAGAGCCTCTTACGAGAAGCGAGTTGAAACTATTCTAGCAGATCGCAAGATAAAGCTACCCAATGGAGCATAGCAAATTGAGTACTTGGTGAAGTGGCAAAATCTTCCTCAAACAAAAGCCATTTGGGAGCCAGAAGATGCCCTACGACATGAAGAAGCTCGCGTCAAAGCCTACCAACAAGCATCGACGAGGGCGTCGACAATTTAAGTGGGGGAGAATGTCACGAACGGACGTCGCTCAACCACAATATCTTCGCTCCGTGAACCGTTCGTTGCTTTTTCTTGTTTGTACATATGTTTGGCAACTTGTTTTGCCTTGAGTTTATGCATTTTTACCTAAGAAATGTGAGCGAAAGTAGTGTAGAAGGCTGCAGAACGGTCGTTCATTGCATAGAGCCAAAACAGCCCTATTTTTGGGTCTTTTTTCATGTGCCATGGTAACCTTTCTGAGCGGTGCAAAATATCAGCCATTTCAGCACCTTGGAACCCCCCGGGTGGCACCGGGCTGGATGGGGCTCTCGGTATATGTCGGGCGTAGGCGTTCATCAGCAATTGAACTCGTCTTGCGTTCAATACCTTAGGAACCGTTGTTTGCGGACTTGCGACCGTTCCTACAACCCTCAAAAGTCCTATGTCGCTCTCTTTATCTCTTTTCTTCACTGCACTCAAGGTGTTCGACAAATTGCTTGTATAGCTTTCTGCTTTGCGAGACGCCGGGACGTGTCCGTCGCTCGCTTCTAAGCTAATCAACTTCTTCTTTGCAGGTCCTACGGGACCTTAAGAGGTTGTAAGAAGGCTGACCTTGTGCAGACAGATAACGCTTTGGGCGTTTCATGACTTAGGCAATCCCAGCTAAGTCTAGAACAGTGGGCAAGGTTGCTTCACGACTTAGGCAATTTCAGCTAAGTCTTCGGGAGGGCCGCAAGGGTGACGCATGGCTTAGGCAAATTCAGCTAAGCCCGTGACAATATGGGTGAAGTCATAAGGGGCTAGCAAAGCATCATGGGCTCTAAGCATAACTCCCTGTACTATTTTTGACAAGGGTTCACATTATCCCATAAACATCAGAGTACAAAAGGATATATAAAAATAAATTTTGTACACATTGGAAGCACATGTGTAATAACAAACATACATGCGCCTATACGGAATAGTGCGATACAAACGTAAATGTCACATAATTGATTCAGGTATGCAAATTATTTAAGGATAAGAGTACTCAAGATTTTGAACCAGTAATATAAAGCTCAATGAAAGTAACGATTTTAGCAAAAAAATTAATTTCCAAAGGAGTGAACAAGAATAGATAAAATCGACAATGGTTTAATTTTGGTAGAATTTAAGAGGCATATTACATAATTATTTGAGTAGCTAATCATACTTCGAATTACTCAATAAATGTGTCATTGGAAAGCTAAATCAATCTAGTTTTAGATAAAATAAGTTTCATACAATTTAAAGTTTCTAATAATGAGTTACAAATGATTTGATAACCAAAGGTCAAGGAACAATATCTCTATTTTGTAAATTTCATATGATCAATTTAAATAAATATTTTTTAATTTTGGTATCAAACGAAAGATCTATAAGTCTATTTTTGAATGAACTAGATTTTGCCCAAATCAGAGTTTAATACAGAAAGTTACGGCTAGAATAGTGCAGAAAGGTCAAAGCCTTCAAATTTTTCAGATTCCTAGTTTCACATCTAAACAGGTGAGATTTTGTTATAAGCTGTAATCTATAGAAATCATTTTGAAATCGAGATGAAAATAAGGATTAAAAGAACTATAAGGTAGGGTTAGAACACTTACCTTTTGATCCCAAATGTGTGGGTTTGATCAAAATCCCTAAACCCCTAAATCTATTTTTCTCCTCTTCCTTCTCTTCTTCTTCTTTTCCTTCTCAAGTGTATGTTGCAGTAAGCCTTCTCTTTCTCAGTTTTTGGATAGGTTTTCTCTTCTAATTGCTACTTAATTTTGGCTAACATAAAGGTTGCTAACTGGCAAGTATGTAAGAAAAATCCTTATGTGTCACCTATGCAACAAGCATAAGTGGCACCATCTTTAAACTAGGTAATGACACATGTCTTCCCCCTTTTCCCTTTTTTTTCTATAATTTCATATGAATCTTTCACAATTCATATCAAACTTTTAAGTTTCATATTTATATCCTTAGCAGTAAGCTTTTAATATAAAATTATTTAATCAAGAGAACTATCAAACAAATCCTCATATTTACAAATAGGTCTTCATTAAAAATTTAAAATAGATAATTATAAATATTTTTAAAATGAGTGATATCACAAGTTTTTATCCTAATCATGATCTTGATTTCTCGATATTATAACTTGATAATTTTTTTATGAATTAAGATTTTGCTTACTATTTAATCTCCTAAGATTTCTTTCTATTATCTAAGAGGATATTTATCAAATTGAATCATGACTTTTGGTATTTATGATCTTATATTAATATCATTCATACCATGATTTATTTAAGACTCCCTTGTATTCATGAATTATATACCCTATCACCAAATTGATATCTCTTGATATCCTTCATAACATGACTTTTATTATACAATCCCTTTGCATTTATGGTTGGAGCATTGGTAAAAAAGAAAAATTATACTATCATATTCTTTTTTATAATAATAAAGGAGGAGATAAAATTGCTATCTTGCAACAAAGACATTGAATGAGGAACAAATTGATTAGAAGAGAATTAGATATGTTAAATCTTCCAAATGCATGAGTTGCTATCTTATTTTTCAGAATTCTCATTTTGAGTTTCTCCTTGAAATTTACATGAGATGATTTTGAATCTTCCGAATGCATGAGATGATTCTTTCCTCTTGAAATCTACAAGTAGAAATATGATCTTTGATCTTTCGAATTGATTTTACATCATTCATACCTCTTGAAATTTATAAAAGAAGAAATGTGATTTATGAATCTTTTGTGTACTTGATCTTTTATGTGATGTTTTCAAATGAATCTTTCCTCTTGATATTTGATTCTTAGATTTTTGGGGATACTCGATCTTTTATGTGATGCTTTCAAATGAATCCTCCCATTTGATCTTTAATCTTTAATTCTTGGACTCTTGGGTATACTTGACTCATCCATTCTTCTTCTTCTTCTTTTTTTTTTACAAAGAGGGAGAAAAAAATTTGATATGGTACTTGTGATTTCACTCTGTATGTAATGAATAAATTTCTCTCTTTTTCTTCTTCTTATTTTATAAAGGGGGAGAGATGATATGTTGATGATAAATGATGAATGTTTGTGATAAATGTTCAAATATGTGTTGAACATTTCTCATTTTTTTATTGATGACAAAGGAGGAGAAATGGTATATTGATAAAATATGATATCAAAATGATAAATGTATTGTTTAAAATTTTTATCATGTGATGCCAAAATGATGAATATTTATTTTAAAAATTTTATTATGTGTGGTATCATGGCAATGAATGGTTAAATGGTTAAACCTTTCAATGTTTTAGTTTCATGCATGCAATGCTCAAAGTAATGTTGACTTTTTATTGGTATCATGCATGAAGTAATGTTGAAATGTTTTAAAATTATGCATGTTATGATTTGAAACTATGAGGATGCTCAATGTATAAAATGACATGTTGCACAATGGTAAAAAATTCTACCTTAAATTCAAAGTTGATTATTTTTTTAATTCAATCTTGCTCTATTTCAAATACGGCGGCATATAGATTGGGGGAGTTAAGGTTAACTCCATCATCAATTGGTTATCATCATTAGGGTGGGATTGTTCAATCTTAAAATTTGATGATGAAATCAATTGATGGATTTATGATCTAACCTATATGTTAGAGATAAGTGATGTAGGACTAACTACGAATATGAAAAGGCAAAACAATTAAAGAATAATCTATCGTTGGAGTGGAGTCAAGATCAGACATTGGGCTAAAAGAATCAAGGACAGGTCGAAGCTTCAGACGATGCAGCGGGAGCTTGCTAGGAGTTTGTCGGAAGGCGATGGGAGCTCGCCGAGAGTTCATCGGATGGATGCTGGGAGTTCACCAAAAGATCGATTGATGAGTTGACCAACGAAGATTAGTTGTAATTATATTTATCTTTAAATGTCATAGTTAGTGATTTAATTAGAGTTAGTTGTGGAGAAATCCTACAAATGCAATTAGCAGCTAACCGAGTCTAATTTGGATTTGATTTGAGCTCATGATAGAGCTCATTTCATTTACCTAGGTATAGCTCGAGTATGAAACAATACTGAAAAGTGTTATTTCTGGGATACTTGGGTGGTGGTACCATCGATGGTCAGCGGTAGTACCGTTAATCTGATAGAACCATAGAAGGAGCTCTATAGATTTTAATCTTTGAGGGGGACAACCCTTGGAATGCTATAGGGGTTTCTCCCTCCTCGAACTTGGCACAAAGCTGAATAAAAGATTGATCTTGCTTAATAAAAGAGGAGGGGCGGCTACATCATTATATAGGATTCTAAACCCTAGCCCATGGGGTGCTTGCCTAAGTAAAATTACCCCTTTGCCCTCCTATAACCGGCCTAGCTAAGGAAAACCCTCGCCAACCAGCCTAATAAAGGGGGCGATGGCCACTAAGACCTAAGGCCCCAATCTAATCCCTAGCCAAACTTCTTTATAGGATAGAAGTGGCTAGGCAGAGTTTTATTACAATCCCAAAAGGTTTTTATTAACTACTTCTAGGGTGATTAGGACTCAACCCTATTGAAGTCCTATCAAGCCTGCCCTCTTTGAATCAGCCTGGTCCTCAAGGCTGAGGGTCTTAAAAACATTGGGAACCGACTCTTTAGCTCCTCTTAAGACTCCCACGTTGCATCTTCAGATGGTAAGTTATTCCACTTCACAAGTACTTCAGTTAAGAGGCGTCGATGGTGTTAGGACCAATTGGCACTGGGGGGAGGGGGGGGGGGGGGGGGGGGGGGTGTGAATTATTGCAAGTATAAATTAACGTTTTAATCAAAAAATTGTTCACTTGAAGAAAGATAAAAAATCCAAAGCTTTTTGTTTAAGTTAATCAAGTGAATCTTATAGAGAAGTGCTAAGCTTCTTGCTTAAAGACAACTGAAAAAGAACAAGCAAATCCGAATCAGGAGATAGGCAATGTCGTAAGTGAAGTGCTTGATTTTGAAGCCTTAACTTCAAAACCTAAATAAAAAATCGGAAGCGTCTATTAGTGTTTTGAAATTAATTAAGAACCCGACAAGTGTAAGTAGTAAATCAAAGAAGTAAGAACACTTACAATTATAGGGGTTCGGCACTAACCGACCTACGTCCACTTTCGAGTCCTCCTCCTTGAGGCACACCGGCGTCCACTACTGATCTTCTTTTGGTAAAGACCAAACCCTTACATTTGAGCTTACAAGGGAGACAAGATGACAACTATTTGATCACTCCCTTACCCCTTTTCTTTTTCTTACAATCTACACAAGTTTTTCACAAAATTTTATCCCCCAAATTATTGGATAGAATGCAAGAAAACTTGGGGTATTGATAGCCCCAAATGGCTTCAGAATTTTGGAACCAAAATTCAAACATACCCAAAAAATCAGGATACGGGCGATTTACCTGCCGACCTGGGCAGCTCAACTGCCCGAAACCTTAGGTACAAGCAGTATACCCACCAACCCTGGGCGGTTCAGCCACTGTCAGTCGCCCAAAAACCTGGGTGGTGGTATTTTACTCGTTGCTTACCAGCGGTTTAGCCATCGGAATCTCCGAAAAAGTGGTTTCCTCCACTTTTTGAATTTTGATTTGAACCATTAGTTGATCAATCTTCTGGTCAACTAATTGAGCTCAAGTTGAGTTAAATTAAATCCCAATAATGGACCCGGTTGCCTCTTTGAGTTGATTTCTAAATCACACTCAAATCGGACTCACTCTTAACCTACGACTTAAAGATTACAATTAAACATGACCACCAAGCTTACGACCTCACTCCCACAATCCAGAAACCTCCAATTCTATAGCAATGAGTCTCATAGTCTTCCTCCGGCGATCTCCTGACGTGTTCCTAGCGAGCATCCCGATCCCTTCAGTGAATCTCCTAGCGAACTCCCTATGAGCTCCCTCTGCATCGTCCAACCCTTGTCCCGATGCCTAAGCTTGATCCTGGGTCCATGTCTGATCTGTAATTCCTTTTCACCGTCATAGTTAACTTGCATGATGCTAACTATGACTTAATTAATTACAATCATAATTACCAAACACATCCACTTCAAGACCTTCCCAAATCTCGGCAAGCTTTTCGGCTACCCCCGATAATCTTCCGACGAGTCTCGGTCTTCTTCTGGCGAACTCCCTTGCATCATCATGACAAGCTTTCGTACCCTCGTCGAGCTCCCAACGCACTCCTGACAAGTTCCCAACCGCATCGTCCGAACCCTAGCCTGATACATGGACTTGACTTTGGCCAATCCTGATTGTCATAGTTGATCCTGCATCAATCAATTTCTAACAACCATGTTAGATCAATAACCCATCAATTGATTTCATCATCAAAATTTGAGATTCAACAAATGACGCATCATGATCCTCCGATGAAGTATAGCTTTAGGTTGAGCTTGAATCTCGCCATCATTAGAAGTGCTCAGCAATTGAGTCTTAACCAACTCACGTTCTCCCAATTTCAGCTTTAGCAAGGATACATGAAAGACTAGCAAGGATACATGAAAGACAGGATGGATCTTAGCATCATCTGGGAGTTTTAATATGTATGTCACGACCCCAATACACTCCAAAATCTGATATGGTCCATAGAATCATGGAGATAGCTTCATCAACGCTCTGATGTTGATTGATAGCTACTTGTATGGTTGTAGGCGAAGGTAGACCCAATCTCCTATCGAAAATTCTCGCTCGCTTCGGTGAGTGTTTGCTTGTTGCTTCATGCAAGCTTGGGTGGCAATTAGGTTATCTTTCAATAAGTACAGAAGCTTGTCCCTGTCAATTAAGTTTTGGTCAACCTGATCCACTTTGGCCGCACCAATTACATATTTAGGTATTACAGGGGGCGCTCAACCATACAATTCCTTATAGGGGGTACATTTAGTTGATGAATGATAAGTTGTGTTGTACCACCATTCGGCCTAAGGAATCCACCTTGTCCACTCTTTGGGCCGGTCACTGGTGAAGCACCGTAAGTAAGTCTCGAGGCATCTGTTCACCACTTTTGTTTGGCCATCCGTCTGTGGACGATAAGCTGTGCTCATCTTCAATTGGGTGCCTTGTAGTTGGAAGAGCTCGGTCCAAAATTTACTTGTAAACACCCTGTTATGGTCGCTCACAATCGACCTTGGCATCCCATGCAGTTTTATAATATTTTTCACAAAAAGTTGAGCAATATTGGTAGCGGTATAAGGATGTCTCACAGCACAGAAATGAGCATATTTGGTTAGACGATCTACCACCACAAAGATCATGCTTTTACCTTGTGATAGTGGCAGCCCTTCGATGAAGTCCATGGAGATGTCAGTCCATACTAAGTCCAGTATAGGTAGTGGTTGTAGTTTTCCCGGACTTGCCATCGTTTCACCTTTTCGCTATTGGCATACATCACATTTAGATACATAATCATAAATCGATCTTTTTATGCCTCTCCAAAAGAAATTTTGCTTCACCCTCTTATATGTTCTCAGAAAACCAGAGTGCCCTGCTGAAGGTGAAGAGTGCAACTCATGCAAAATAATTTTGATGCAAGGGGAAGAAGGAATAATCATAATTCAATCTTTGTAGCGTAGGTCCTTCAAATCCCAAGTGTAGTGGCCCATGGAACCTGGATTCTTCTCCATTTTTTCTATGAGACCTCGGGTTTCTGGGTCGCTCTTCCACTCCAATCTAATGTCTTTGAGGAAGTCAGTGGAGGGAAGGGAGATGGCTGAAATTTTGGCTTGTCCCAATAGTCGAGATAGAGCATATGCAACAACATTCTCTTTCCCCTTTCGATAAATAATTTTATAATCAAAGCCAAGAAGTTTAGTTACCCATCATTGTTGCTCTGGGGAAGATATTTTCTACTTCAAAAAATACTTGAGGCTTCGGTGGTCGGTCTTAATCTAGAAGTGTCGGTCGATCAAGTAGGGTCTCCACTTCGTGACGGCGTGTACGATGACAAGCATTTTTTTATCATACATGGACATTTTAAGATGGGAGAGAGACAAAGCCTTTCTAGTGTAAGCAAGAGGTTAGCCATCTTGCATTAGAACAGCCCCAATTCCAACTCCGAACGCATCAGCCTCAATCACGAAGGTGTGGCTGAAATCGGGTAGTGCTAGGACCAGCATCGTCGTCATGGCTGCCTTGATTCATTCATAGGCTATGAAAGCTTTATCTAACCATAAGGAGTCTTTCTTCAATAGGGATGTGAGTGGGGCACTGATCTTGCTATAATCTTTCATGAATTTTCAGTAGTAGCTCGTGAGTCCAAGGAAGCCACACAGCGATTTTATGTTCATAGGTTTCAGCCACCCATGCATTGCTTCGATCTTTGTCGGCTCTACCACCAATTCATCCTATAATATAATGTGCCCTAGATACTTCATTCTACACTGTAAAAGCTATATTTTGATTGTTTAATATAAAGGGTATTCTCCCGAAGGATTGTTAGAATAATTCGCAAGAGTTGAAAATGCATATCAAGTGTAGGGCTATAAATGAGAATATCATCAAAAAAATACCAACACAAACTTGCATAGAAACCTCCAAAAAATATCGTTCATCAAGCTTTGAAAAGTAGAAGGAGCATTCGTAAGTCCGAAGGGCATTACCAAAAACTCATAGTGGCCGTTATATGTCCAGAATGTAGTTTTCTGAACATCTTCAGTGCATACCCAAATCTGATGGTATTCAGAACGGAGATCCAATTTAGTGAAGACTCAGGCTCCTTTTAGTTCATCCAATCTACTACTGGTATAGGGTATTTATCTTTGATGATGATGATGTTCAAAGTTCGGTAATCAACACACATCCGCCACGTACCATCCTTCTTATGCACTAGCAACACCGGCGAGGAGTAAGGGCTGCAACTTGGTCAAATCACTTCATTGTCAAAAATCTCCTTAACAATGTTCTCAATCTCATCCTTTTGCAAGTGAGGATAGTGCTACGGTCTCAAATTTGCTAAAGGTTTACCTGGCAATATAGGGATGCGATGATCATGCAGCCGGTTAGGGGACAGCCCATGTGGCTTCGTGAAAACATCCACGAATTCATCCAACAATAGGGCAAGCTTAGGATCTGAATTTTGCACTTTTTCCTCCTTTGATGGCTGCTGGATATGCATAAAAAATCTACCATTTGTTTTGTGTAGCACCTTCTCCATTCGATGCTTTGAAACGTTGGAGATATGGCTTCCGCGCTTGCCTCGCAATGTGACATGTCTCCCTTTACAATAAAACTTCATGATTAATTTAGAGAAATTTCAAGAGATGTCACCTAATGTTATGAACTATTCAATCCTAACCACAGCTTCATAGTCATTGATGGGTAGGAGGAAGAAATTAGCTACCACTTCTTGGTCTTGAAGGAGCAATTTTACCTGCGGGCACCGTTGGTCATAATTGAGGATTCAACCGTCGGTGACCTTTACATCAAAATTGTTGCAACCTTCAATTTGAAGTACCATATGTGCAGCAACCTTGCTGTTGAGGAAGTTATTAGTGTTGCCCGTATCTATAAGAACGATGATGGGTTGCTATTTCAGGAATCCTCTAACTTTCATCATCTGCGGGTTGGAGTAGCCGGCCAACGCGTGCATTACATAGTTGGCTGGTTGGGGCTCTTCCTCCATGGCTTTATCTTTGGGTTCGAGGCTTTCTTCAGATGGTTCATTGTCCTCATCCTCTACTAGTTAATCATGAGGAGCTGGCCTTTTTTGCAGCGATGTTCTCGGCTCCACGGTTCATCACAGTGCCAACATAACCCCTTGGCCGATTATTCACGAAGCTCATCTTTTGTTAATTTTTTCAGTGCGGAGGCTCGGATGGCAGTAGAGGGGGCTGAAGGCTTCGGCATGGTTAGTCAAAGAGTGACCCTTGTCCTTCGTACTTCATGGTTCAATCATTCTTCTTAGATTCTTGCGAAGGAAATCGCAGCCATAAGAGTGTACGGTTGTCGCGCCTTTACTTCTCCTTGAATCTCCAGCTTTAGGCCCTCCATAAAAGTCCCTAAAAGTTGCTTTTTAGACCAATCCACAGTTTGGTTAGATAAACATTCAAACCTTATTTGGTATTAATGTATTGTAGAGGTTTGTCGAATCTTCGCCAATTGTCCGTTGATGTTGCTGAAATTGGTTGGTCCAAAGCGATTTAGTAGTCATTCCTTAAATTGCCGAAATTGGAAGAGGTGGCTGGTTATGTAGGTGGATCAGTTTGATGGAAGTAGGCTACAGTTTAGGGCTGATTTGGGTGGCTATTTGGGATCAGTTTAGGTGTGATTTGGAGGGGTTCTTGGTGAGGATGCTAGAGTTTATGGATGAGAGAAAGAGAGTCCAAAAACCCGTAACAAACAACACTCAAATCCGATGGAATTCGACAAAGAAAGGTGTTGCAATGTGCTATCCTACCAAACATATTTTATGTCGGAGAAACAATGAATTCTAGACATAAATCTCAGAGGAAAACTCAAGGAAAATATGCAAAACTCCTCGGTTCAAATGTGATTAATCCTTTATGCAGCAACCCATCATCGTCTTCACTAACAATCTTATGACTGGCAAGGGAGAACAAATGACCTTATGTGAGAAACATGGGAGCGAAGTAATGACGATCTCGATACAATGCTTGTAGAAGCTTGTTAAAATTTTAGGCGCCTCCACCGAACGGAGCTGACTACTTCTTACCAGACTATATAATCTTTATATGCTAACCTTGTAGGAGGAACCACTAGCACATATTCAGTCATATTACTGTCCATATCCTTAGAGGGCTGAAGCTAAAAGGATCGTCTAGGAGACGTAGGAGACAGATCATTCGGCCACGACCTTCCCTTGCAAAGACACTTTATCTCCAAAAGCTTTACCTCTTTGTCTGCAGGTATAAACTCTTCTTGAAGTGCCACATCCAGCCGAACCAACTATAGCTTCTGAAGTACTACTAAATCTCGAGCTACTTCCATGACTTCTCCAAGGAGTGGACCATAATGCTCAAAATATTCTCTGATGATGACCACCGATCCATGGCCCACAACCTCAAGAAGATTGAGTCCCTCCAGCGATAATACCGATATGGAATCTGTGACACCAAACTTTATTGGATGGGGATCAAAATTCTGAAGAAACAGGAGGAAGGCATCCACACGTCTACCATCTACAGGATCCTCACAGTCACGATGCCATCTACATAAGTGCTAGCATTACTTGATCGTGGCAATGTGTTCGTAATTAGAGCAGACATATTAGGAATTAGGATCGGCATCACCCTCATGCAAGATGGCCGACTCTTAAAATATATCGAGACTCTCCCTACATTTCACACGATTCTTTTGATATGTAAAGGGATACTAATTGCTACTAAATTTGACGTTTGGCATGATACAGGTCAACAACACAAAGGAGAGATGAAAATAGGCTCGGTAAAATTACAGCTCCTACCCTCCTTGGACTCAAAATGAGCTCATACCACCAGGTACCTTATCAAAAGGGAGCAATTATTCCAAAAGAAGGCTCGGTTACTATTAAAGAACAACCAAGTGGCAGCCTGTGTATGAAAGAAATAGCCCCCTGAAAATATCGGAGCAGAAGAAAGTTTGCTGTTGAATATCGAGTTTCCATTCATCTCGAGCCCTACTAGCAGAAAATTCGAGCCTCAAGGAAGTGGTCCCCCTACTATTTTGGCCCTTGCAAAATTGAGGATCACAATGGAGCCGTGACTTATGGATCATATCAGTACATCAATTTAAAAATATAATTGATCCTCCAAGTATCTTATCGCAAATGGAAGTTTAGAGAGGATAACTCAGCCCCGATTTATCCGCCCAATACCTTAGTCGATAAGGAGGCTCAGGTTCAACTGATGATTGCATGAGATCATGGGATCATGATACATCACCGTCCAGTCACTACTGTTGATGCTGGACCCTAGGAGTAGGATGTGTCTACTATAAGGTCACAAGGGACCCTCGTGAGAATTACATATCACGACCCAGACATATAGAACTCAGCTTTATGGACAAGGTTGATTTAAAGAGGGTGAGTCTATTAGGACTCTAGCTAAGGGAATTCTAATTTAATTTTATTTGAAGAGGGCAAGCATGTAAATCCTAAGGGTATTCATGTACATCATATCTAGCCGACCCCTATAAAAGAGGCAAGGAGGCCGGCTAGGTTAGGATTAAATTGGAGCAATATATTTTGAGGGAAGAATAAGATATATGTCACCCTAATTAACCACCCCTTATCCTAGTTAAAGAGGGGTTGGTTAAGGAGTTAAGTTAGAATAGGATTAGGATTACTTTGGAGGTTGCTTCTTAGAGTTGGAGTTGGAGTTGTTGGAAGTAGGAGCTGCTTCTTAGAGTTGGAGTAGAAGTCTAAAGTAGGAATCCTATTAAGAGTTGGATTTAGAAGCCCTATAAATAGCCTTGTATTCTCCCCTCTTTCATCATAAATAGATCAATTATGTTTCAGCTCATGTAGCAGAAAATGAAAGAGGGAGGAACCCCTATATGCTGGTTACAGGTGTCCTTCAAGCCAATCATGTGAGTGATAACATGTGTGACATGCTGTGTGATCTTTTTGCTTATGATTAATATTGGTATATTCTCACATTATATTATATATTGCATATATATTGTGATGTCCTTGGTTCTGTGCAATGGGAATCAGATCGTGATGAGATCATGATAATGAGATCGATTTACCTTTAGACACAGATTCTAAATAATCCCGGTCATAGGTTACTTGAGAGGGACATTGAGATAACCGGACAGATCGATGTACTATATACCCATCCATATGATGGAGACACTTGTGTGGAGACACTAAGGATATAGCAAAAGTGCTAATTGGAGAATGAGTTCACTAATTGATCCGCTTATGGAATGCTGTATGGTTAATGATACCTAATGTCAAACAGCAATTCTATAGTCCCAATTGTGTATCTGGTCCTTAGACTTGAGACACCAAAGATGTCTTGTATGAGTACTCCTTTCTTTGACGCCAGACTTACAAGTTTGGAAAGTTTCATATTTGGTACAGTTGGTTATCGGGATTGGTAGCCAACCTTACGAAGGTAATTGAGTGTCAATAGAGGATCATCCACTCTCGATATTACAAGAGGAATATCCCATATGTGCTTGCTCAGACAAATCCCTGACCAGGGTCATTCAGATTAAGAGAGAAAGAGTTCTCCGAGAGAATCTGATTAAAGCGAGACTATGACGGATTTTGTAAGTGGTCTGACGGTACCATGTCCAATATACGGTCTCTGAGATATTAGTTGGATGAGAGATTATAGATACATAGTAACTGTGGACAGACAGGTCTGATGGATTTGATCCCTCCTGTACCGTTTGAGGACTATGGCGTAGTGGCCTAGTACGTCCATAGTCGATGAGTCGAGTGAATTATCATGGGGATAATAATTTACTATATCAGAAGGAGTTCTGAAGGCAGTGACTCATGGCCAGCTCGATATCGGGCCTAGAGGGTCACACACATTTGGTGGATGCTTCAGCGAATAGAGGATTGGACTCCTTGCTTAAGGCCCAATTAGAGACCTAAGGAGATTATTGGATAGAGATCCAATAATGCAAGGTTAGTGAGTTATTGGATGAAGATCCAATACCCACTAAAGCATGAAGCCTAGGTTTTTTTTTGTGGCTCTCTATAAATAGGAGAGGAGACTCATTGTTGATAGACTGTAGCTTTAGCCACCACCTCCTATTCTCCTCCCTCCCTCTATGCAAGAGTTGCGAGATCAGATTGGAGGAGTTTCGCTGTAGAGATCCATCGTGTGAATACCGCTAGAGAAGAGGACGTTTGACCTCCTTCATCTTCTCCATACGAATCTGGAATACAGGGATATACGATCTCCCAAGATTAAATCAATCTCTCACACGTCGCAATTTTATCGGTTTTTACATTTTTCTCGCGACCCTAATCTTTTGCACGACGATTAGATCTGTGTGGAAAACTGATATTTTGTTTTGATTTTCGCTGCGCATTTGATGCTCCCACCGAGGTTTCCCAATAGTGGTATCAGAGCCAAGGTTTTCGTGCGAAAGATTAGTTTAAAATTACGTGTGATGATATTGAATCGTGTAGAATCGTTCTACGCGTTATTACTGTATTTTCGCAGCGAAGGCAGCGAGGAGGAGGGGTGGCTAGCCATGGCCAGCCCCCGTGCAGGGCCGGCCACCCACGGCCAGGCCGGCTGCGACCAAGGCCCCCTATAAGGGGGCGGTCGGCCATGGCCAAAGCCCCTTGCAGGGGCAGCCGCCAGCATGCGCGGCCACCCGCGAGCATGGTTGGCGCCTGTAGGGGCGGCGCCTGCGGGCGTAGCTAGCGCCCGCGGCCAGGGCTGTCGCCTGCACGGGCGACCGCTCCTGCAGGGGCAGTGCCCGAGTAAGGCGGCACCGCCCGCCTACGAGGTGCCGCTCGAGGGCAGCAGCGCCTACGCAAGGCAACGACGATGGCGCAGTGAGGGTAAGGGAAGAGGGCTAGGGCATCCTTTTGAGAAAAGAATGATCATACCCCTCTAAATTAGGGAAATTCTAAGGATTGTCCTCGTGTATAAAATTCCCAAAATACCCTCAATAATTTTGAAAATTCTAAGGACTGTCCTCTGATCCAGAATTATGAAAATGCCCTTGACAATTCTGGAAATTCTGAGCATATCCTGTTTTCCAGAAAAATAATTAATTAAATAGTTTAATTAATTATTATATATATCTAGTAATCCTACATATGATGTGATATACATGTGATGTATGATGTGGATGGATGATCATGAGTCATGTGTTGTGATGTATGTAATTGTGATTATTATTATTATTATTGGGGCTTGCGAGCCTATGTTTTTCTCATTTATTATCGGGCCTGCGTGCTTGTGATTATTTGTAATTACATGGAGAGGCGCAGTGGGAGTGTGGAGGTTACAACGGGACCCACGATGTCGTGGTGGGAGATTACGACGCATGGTGATGCGACGATCCGACGGAACCGATGATGACGAGATCAATAATCACAGGGGATGGAGATGCGTCGATGCACACATAGATCATATTGTGAGTGATTAGGCCTATTGACTTGGGCTTAATCATATTAGGTGACGGCTCATGATCATCCGGTGTGGCTTGCATATGTGATGTGTTATACACATACTATATATATATATATATATATATATTTTGCATGTGATGTAGATATATATTAAATATTTATGTGTGTGACACAAAATATTAGGAGACCGATACGAAACAAAAACTCCTACTACGAGAATATTAAGTCAGTAAGCGTGGTGTAATAAGATTGACCCACATGGCCTTCCATCATTATAGGAAGAAATTGAATCACGACATAGGTTGAATTGGTCGAGTCCCTCGAGGCTCACCTATCTACGTGATCGAGTTCTTGCCTATGACATAGAGATATCACCGGTGACCTGAGGACATGGTATGCTTGGCCGAGTCCCTCAAGAGCATATCATCGAATCATACTCATCTTGTAATGATGGTGATGACTTAACTGAATATCATGGTTGGTCAAGTACCTCGAGACCATGATGATTCGAAGGCCGAATGTGATGGGACTCACAAGGAGTTGTGACTGGCAAGAGTTGCCTACCTTTTGGGCTTAGTGTAATTGGTCGAGTCTCTCGAGGTTGTACTAAGATGTCAATTGGATCCTGATCCCCACTAGGAGTCTGTCGGAGACTTCCGTCTTACGTGTCGAGGGTGTCGCGTGATTCGCTAAGAAAATAGTAGGAGTACATTAAGATAGAAGTCCATATCTTAATTAGTATTTTCTACAATATCTACATGTTATTTAATTTATGTTATATCTTGTTTGTTGCTTGCAAAACCCCTAGGTGGCATACTTGATGCCAACCGCCTCATTGGTCTAAAAGCTCCATAATTTGAGAATTATTTTCACAGAAGAGAAAATTGTATATGTCCTTAACATGATTGTGCCCATGCTGGAGGAAAGGATAAGCGAGGATGAGATCACTCATTTTGTGAAGTATATAGATAGTCGTAGAGGATAACCTGTGCGTTGATCTTATACTTCAGACCCTACCAGATTCATTTTCTCACTTTATCATGAATTTTAACATGAGCAAGTTTGTGGTGACTCTCCCTGAGCTCCTCAATATGTTGAGGGAAGCTGAGAGTGCCATCAAGAAGGAGAAGCCAATTCTCTATATTGGTGAGACCAAAAAGAAAAGGAAGGCCAGTAAGACCCTTAAGAAGGGCAAGGGCAAAGAAAGACTAGGTAAGGCAAATGTTGCCAAGAAATACCTGAGAAAGGACAAAGGAAAGTGCTTCCACTATGGCCCAGACCGGTATTGAAAGAGGAACTGTAAGGACTACCTTGCAGAGAAGGCAAGATAGAAGCTTGGAGAAGCTTCAGGTATATTCATGATCAATCTCCACTTGTCAGATTTTCATGATAACACATGGGTATTGGATACCGGGAGTGTTTATCATATCTGTATTCGTTGCAGGTTCTGATAAGACTTAGGAGATTGGCTAGAGGCGAAATGGAGCAAGAGTTGCTGCAGTTGCTGTTGGAGAGGTCACCCTGCATTTGCATGGTGGAGCTATTATTGCATTAGATGCATGCTATTTTGTTCCTTCTATTATCAAAAATATTATTTGTATCTCTTGTTTGACAATTAGTGGATATAAATTAGTTTTTGAGAATAATAATTGTTCAATAATTATGGATGATGAGATCATCACTAGAGTGACCCTTATAAATGACTTATATGTGTTAGACACTTCTGCACATATCATGAATATAAATATGTCTAAGAGGAAAAGAGATGAGGTGAATAATGCATACTTATGACATTGTAGGCTAGGTCATATACATAAAGGAATGATTCAAAAGTTATTGAAAGATGGATACTTAGATCCATTTGACTATGAGACATATGCAACTTGTGAACCTTGCCTTCGTGGAAAGAAGACCAACTCTCCTTTTAGTGGAACTGGAGAGAGAGCCACCGAGTTATTGGAACTCATACATAGTGATGTATGTGATCCCATGTCGACTCAAGCTATAGGTAGTTACTCATATTTCATTATATTCATTGATGATTTCTCTAGGTATGAACACGTGTACTTAATGAAGTACAAATATAAGGCCTTCGAGAAATTCAGGGAATATAAGAATAAGGTAGAGAACCAAATTGGAAAGAGTATTAAGACTCTTCGATCAGATCGAGGAGAGTACTTGAGTACGGAGTTCTCTCATTTCCTCAGGGACAATGAGATTCTATCCCAATGGACACCTCCTTATACACCTCAGCTCAATGGTGTATCAGAAAGGAGGAATTGCACGCTGTTAGATATGGTGTAGTCCATGATGAGTTTCGCTGACCTACCCATCTCATTCTGAGGGTACGCCTTAGAGACTGCAGCTTACCTTCTGAACAGAGTTTTATCAAAGTCGGTAGTGTCTACACCATATGAGATATGAAAAGGAAAGAAGCCTGGTCTTATGATTGTTAAGATTTGGGGCTGTCCTGCCCATATTAGAAGAGACAACCCCGATAAGTTGAAATCAAGGATAGAATGGTGCACATTCGTGGGATACCCAAAGGAAACTTGTTGCCAAGAGAGCTGTGTTCCTTGAGAAGGAACACATTCTTGGTGGAAATAGTGGGAGTAAGATAGAATTGAGCGAGGTTGGAGAACCTAGCTCAAGCACCATTCCAAAGCCCGAGTATGTTCAGGTACCTAACACAAAAATTCTAAATTTACGTAGGTCTAGTAGAGTATCTCACCCTCCTGAAAGATATGTGGGACATATCAGTGGAGATGACTCTCCGGATGTTGATCCTTAGACCTACGAGGAGGCTATTATGAGTATAGACTCACGGAAGTGGCAAGAAGCCATGAATTCTGAGATAGATTCTATGTACTCTAACAAGGTTTAGAACCTTGTGGATGCACCTGAGGGTATTGTACCTATCGGCTGCAAATGGATATTCAAGAAGAAGATCAGAGTGGATGGAAAGGTAGAGACCTATAAAGCAAGGCTGGTAGCTAAAGGATATCGTCAAAGACAAGAAGTTGACTATGTCGAAACCTTTTCACCTGTAGCCATACTTAAGTCCATTAGAATTATTTTGGCCATTGCAGTACACTATGACTATGAGATCTAGCAGATGGATGTCAAAATGACATTCCTCAATGGCAACCTCGAGGAAGAGGTGTATATGATACAACTAGAGGGATTTGTATCCAAAAAGAGTCCAGATAAAGTGTGCGAGTTATTTAGATCCATTTATGGATTGAAGCAAGCTTCCCGAAGTTGAAACATAAGATTTGATGAGGTGATCAGATCTTATGACTTCGTTAAGAACGAAGATGACCCTTGTGTGTACAGGAAAGTAAGTGGAAGTGCTATCATCTTCTTGGTGCTATATGTGGATGACATCCTAATCATTGGAAATGATGTAAGAATGCTCTCCACAGTAAAGATTTGGCTATCTAGAAACTTCTCCATGAAAGACTTAGGGGAAGTATCCTATATTTTAGGGATCCAGATCTATAGAGATAAATCCAAAAGGATGTTTGGCTTGTCCTAGTCTAGGTACATAGACTCCATTGTTAAAAGGTTTCACATGGAAAATTTTAAGAGACGCTCATACCGATAAGACATGGAATATCACTTTCTAGGATTATGTCCACAAAGACTCCTGAAGAAAGGATAGACATGGATAAGATACTTTATGTCTTAGTAATAGGGTCTATCATGTATGTGATGCTATGTACTAGGCCTAATATAGCACATGCTCTGAGTGTCACGAGCAGGTATCAGGCAGATCCTGGTTTAGAACACTGGAAGATAATAAAGTGTATCCTTAAGTACTTGAGAAAGACTAAGGATCTTTTACTGGTATATGGAGGAGGTAGCCTTCAGGTTGAGGGCTACACAGACTTGAGTTTTCAGTCTGATATTGATAATAGCAAGTTAAATTTAGGGTATGTTTTTATCATGAATGGAGGAGCAGTGAGCTAGAAGAGTTCCAAGCAAGATACTATTATTGACTCGACCACAGAAGCGAAATACATTACTACAGCAGAAGCAGCAAAGGAAGGGGTATGGATAAAGAAGTTCATCAAGGATTTAAGAGTCATACCAAGCAGCATGGAGCTAACTCCCATATATTATGACAGCGATAAGGCGATAACTCTAACAAGGGAACCCAGGTCTTGTTAGAATTATTTTAAGGAGGTTCCATATGATTAGAGTGATCATGACCCAAAAAGATATAGTAATAGAAAGAGTTTCATTCAAAGATAACATTACAGATCCACTGACGAAGTCGCTAGCTCAGATTGTATTTGAGCGTCATAGGGGTCTGATGGGGATCAGACACATAGGTGATTGGCTTTTGGTCAAGTGGGAGATTGCTGGTTACAGGTGTCGTTCAAACCAATCATGTGAGTGATGGTATGTGTGACACGCTGTGTGATCTTTTTGCTTATGATTAATATTGACATATTCTCATATTATATTATATGTTGCATATATATTGTGATGTCCTTGGTTCTGTGCAATGAAAATCAGATCATGATGAGATCACGATAATGAGATCAATTCACCTTTAAACACAGATCCTAAATAATCCCGGTTGTAGGTTACTCGAGAGGGACATTGAGATAATCAGATAGATCGGTGTACTATATACTCATCCATATGATGGAGGCGGCTGGTCTCATAGCCACTTGTGTGGAGACACTAAGGATAAAGTACAGGTGCTCATTAGAGAATGAGTTCACTGATCGATCCGCTTATGGAATGCTGTATGATTAATGATACCTAATGCAGACACCGATTCTACAGTCTTAGTTGTGTATCTAGTCCTTAGACTTGAGACACCAAGGATGCCTTGTATGAGTACTCCTTTCTTTGACGCCAAACTTATAGGTTTCGAAAGTTCCAGATTTGGTACAATTGGTTATCGGGATTGGTAGCCAACCTTACAAAGGTAATTGAGTGTCAATAGAGGATCATCCACTCTCGATATCACGAGAGGAATATCCCATATATGCTTGCTCAGACAAATCCCTAGCCAGGGTCATTCGTATTGAGAGAGAAAGAGTTCTCTGAGATAATCTGATTAGAGTGAGACTATGACGGATTCTGTATGTGGCCTGACAGTACCATGTCCAATATACGGTGTCTGGGATATTAGTTGGATGAGGGATTATAGATTCACGGTAACTATAGACAGACAGGTCTGATGGATTTGATCCCTCCTGTACTGTCTGGGGACTATGGCGTAGTGGCCTAGTACGTCCATAGTCAATAAGTTGAGTGAATTATTATGGAGATAATAATTCACTATATCAGAAGGTGTTCTGATGAGAGTGACTCACGGCCAGCACGGTATCGGGCCTAGAGGGTCACACACTTATGGTGGATGCTTCAATGAATAGAGGATTGGATGAAGATCCAATTAGCCCATATTCTCATTTGATGAGACCCTATGCTAATGGGCTCCTTGCTTAAGGCTCAATTAGAGGCCTAAGGAGATTATTGGATAGAGATTCAATAATGCAATGTTAGTGGGTTATTGGATGAAGATCCAATACCCACTAAGGTAGTAGCCCTAGGTTTTTCTGGTGGCTCTCTATAAATAGGAGGGGAGACTCATGGTTGATGGGCTGTAGCTTTAGCCACCACCTCCTATTCTCCTCCCTCCCTCTGTGCAAGAGTTGCGAGATCAGATTGGAGGAGTTTCGCCACAGAGATTCATTGTGTAGATACCGCTAGAGAGGAGGATGCTGGACCTCCTTCATCTTCTCCATCCAGATCTAGAATATAGCGATATACGATCTCCCTAGGTAAAATCAATCTCTCACACGTCGTGATTTTATTGGTTTTTACGTTTTTCTCGTGACCCCAATATTTTGCATGACGATGTGATCTGCGTGGGAAACCTATATTTTGTTTTAATTTTCGCTGTGCATTTGATGCTCCCACTGAGGTTTTCCCACACTATAGAGTTCCAAGGTAGTCGATCCCCTATAGAGATCGCACAAAACTTAGAATCCACAAGGGTTCTAACACAATATTTCATTATATGTAAAAATATTCTTATGCAACATCTCCCAACAAGACATGCCTAAAATCTACATAGTTATCCACAGTCTCAGCCCAATTCTAACTTTTCTGTAAGTGATAAGCTAACCTGTAAAATTTATATAGCAACAAAGTGAGCATATAGAGCTCAACAAGTGACTAACATATCCAAGACATAAAAGGATAGTTTTCAAAACAAACTTGATATTAGATAGCAAGGCAAAGGTATAAGAATCCATAGGTAGCATCTCGTAAGATATATAATCACAAATCATTTCATTCGAAACATACTTTGATCATAACAGTAGAGGAAGAGTAGTTGGAGCATATAATTGGTGTGAAAAGTATCGGAACATATCAATATCGTATGAAACAACTCAGAGCATATCAATGAAATGTGAAATAATTCGGAGCATATCAAAGGTGTAAGAATGTTAAGTAACATATCAATGGCAAACAAAATATTTCGGGGCATATCAATGAGAATACGAAATATTTTAGAGCATATCAAATATGTATAAAGTGTTTCAGAATATATCAACAGAATGTGAAATGATTCGAAGCATATCAAAGGCATAAGAATGTCAAGCAGCATATCAATGGTAAATGAAATATTTCGGAGAATATCAATGAGAATACAAAATATTTCAGAGTATATCAAAGATGTATAAAGTGTTTCAGAAACATATCAAAGGCATAAGAAATATTTCGGAGCTTATCAAGATGTATAGGTCATATTTCGAAGCGTATCAATGGTGTATGAATAATCTCAAAGCTTATCAATTGAACAATTAAGGAATAGAAGCTCAAATATCATATCAGACATAACATTCATTTCATTCTTATCCAAAGCACAAAAACAAACTCATAAGCAATGCTTTGGATATCATATCAAAGACATAGAGGGTGAAGTGGGATCACAAACATAATATAGATCATCCATCGCTGAATGACCAATAAACATAAGTCTCCCACATTGGGGAGCTTCATCCATTCATGTCTAAGTGAAGTCAATGGGACCGACAAGAGCATAGCTGGCTCTAAGCATAATACCATTTACCATTTCTAGCAAAGGTCCATAATATCCCACAAACACCAGAGTACAAAAAGGACATGAGCAATAAAATTGGCATATATCGGAAGCACATGCGGAACAATAAATTATGCTTGTGCCTAAGCAAAATAATATGGTGTAACATCAATTAATACATAACATATTCAAATATGTAAGAAAATCAAAGGCAAGAGCATCACAGAATTCAGTTTTGAAATGGATGAAGCAAGAATGGACAAAACTGATACAATCACTATTCTAGCATAATTTAGAAAGCACATATCAAAGTTATTTTAAATAATAAAATATATTTTAAATTAGTCAAAAAGGATATCTTTGGATAGCTAAATCAATCTAATTTTAAATAAAATAAGTTTCATATAAATTGGAAGTCTTTACAAAAAGTTATAGATGGTTTGGCAGCAAAAGATCAGGAATTATGATCCTTGTTTTATAGAATCCTTAAGGTTTAACAAAATAAAAATTTTGATATTCATTTCGACTCCAAATCTTTCAATCCTGGTATCAAATGAAAGATCTATGAGCCTATTTTCTAATGAACCAAGTTTTAACATGAATATGATACTCCAATAGGGAGATATAAGTAATCCAATAATGAAAGGTTAGAAGCTATATATTCTATTTTATAGATTTCATATGCTCAATTGAAATAAATGTTTGGGTTAGCTAATGAACTCTAAATTCTTCAAACTTAGTTTTAAAAGAAAGATCTATGAATCTATTTTTGAAATAACTAAGATTTGTCTAAAAAAAGGTCTGCATAAAAAGTTACGACTTGAATAAGCAAATAGGTCTCAGTCTAAAAAAATATTCCAGATTCCAACGTTTGTAGCTAACAAAGGAGAATTAAGATTACAAGGTAGGATGGGGTTAGAACACTAGCCTTAGCAGATTTTGATCCCAAACATAGATTTGATTCAAAATCTCAAAACCCCCAAATCTTTTCTTCTCCTCTTCCTTCGCTTCATCATCATCTTCTTCTTCTTCTTCTTCTTGTCAAGTTTGCATTGCAGCCAAATCTCTTTCTTCTCTAATTGTTAATTGTTTAAGCTAACATATGGGTTGTTATGTGGCAAGCATGCATACAAGGTGCTTATGTGTCACCTATGTAATATGCATAGGTGGCACCACTTAAACTGGGTAATGACACATGTCATCACCCATTTTTTTATAACTTAATGTAAATCTTATAAAATTTATATCAAACTTTTAAGTTTTATATTTAGGTCCCTAGAAATAAGCTTTTAAATAAATTTTCATATTGATAAATAGGTCCTTACAAATAATCTATTATTAAATAAATCTTCATTAACAATTCAAAATAGATTATTACAAATATTTTAAAAATGAGGGATATTACACTTAGTGTCATTACGATCGTGATAGTTGGTATCAGAGTCAAGTACTCTCAGTTGGATTAACACCTAAGTGAATTTTAATGGCTTTTCTGGTAATCACGAGGGTCACTCTATTACTCATCCTCCTTTTTTCAATGGGACAGACTATTTTTATTAGAAAAGAAGAATGAGAATTTTTTTTATTTCTATGGATTTTGATTTATGGAACGTCGTTAAATGTGGTTTTCAAAGACCTTCTAATCATTGAATGAATGAAATGATTATAAAAAGAATATATTTTTCTTAGCTAAAGCCATGAAAGCTTTATTTTGTACTTTAGATAAAAACGAGTTTATTAGTGTTTCTGCTTATGACACTGCATATGTCATTTGACACACACTTGAAGTTACTCATGAAGGCATAAGTAGAGTAAAAGAATCGAAATTAATCTTTTGGTACATAGTTATGAACTATTTAAAATGAAGCCAAGTGAAAATCATTGGTAACATGTACACCCGTTTTATAAATGTTATCAATGGTTTAAAAACTCTTAGTAAATGCTATATTAACATTAAATTGATAAATAAAATTTTAAAATCTCTTCCAAAATGTTGGGATCCAAAAATAACGGTTATCAAGAAGCAAAAGACTTGAACATTTTTTCTCTTGAAAAACTCATAGGGTCTTTAATGACTTATGAAATGATGTGTAAAGTACATAATGAACAAGAGAAAAAACTTTTAAAGAACATAAAGGATATTGCATTAAGAACCTAAGAAGATTCCTCGAGCGACAGCTCAAGTGATGATGATAATGACATTGCACTTCTTATAAGAAGACTTCAAAAATTTATGAAAAGGAACAAAACTCATAAGAATAAAAGTAAACTTAAAAATGGTACTATAGTATGTTCTGAATGCAGGAAGCCAGTACACTTTAAAAATAAGTGTCCACAACTGAAGAAGTTGTTGACCCAAAAGAAGAAGAAAACATTTAAGACAACTTGGGATGAATCAAGTGCATCAAAGGATGAAGAGCAAATAAACAAATATGAAGTGGCAAACTACGCATTGATGGCCTTTAATGACAAGGTATGTGACTCTTCTGAAATATCTTTATATTATGATAAATTATTTGATATATTTCATGATTTATATGATGAACTCAAAAACATTAGTAAGAAATATAAGTCACTAAAAAGGAATCATGCATCACTTAGTGGTAAATTTGAAACTTTACATGAAACAACAACATCTTGTACTCCTTGCTAAATGTAAAGAGTTAGATTCACTTAAAAAGAAAATATATTATTACAACAAACTTTAGAAAAGTTTAAAATTAGAAAAAATTGCTAACGAAGGTTGTGTATATAGAAAGGAAGGAATTGGCTTCATAATTAGTAACACTCAATAAAAGCCAACAAGATTTGTAAAAGGATCTACAGTAAAAGAATCTACATTATATATTACCGTAAAGATAAATATAATTTTTACGAAAGATTTGGTCATTATGCTTATACTTGCTCCTTCAAAAAATATAGCTCTCATAAATTAGTTTGAGTTTCTAAAGAAATAATCAATGATTTGATGCTAAAAGTAAAAAGAGTTAGATCTAACTATGAAGTTCTCAAAGTTAAATGGTACTAAAGTATACCCCTCTTTCTTGTAGGTATGGCTCCAAACAATAGCTAGGAGCAAAAGATATTATCTTGATAGTGGATGCTGAAGATACATGACCAGAGATCCAACATAATTCTTAAAGCTTACTAGTGAGACGGAGGATATGTCACCTTCAAAGACAACAATAAAGGAAAGGTTATTGGCATTAGAAATATTAGTAACAAATCAAATATATTGATTGAAGATGTTCTGTTAGTAGATTGTTTGAAACATAACTTATTGAGCAGTAGTTAATTATGTGATAAGCGACATAATATCAAATTTAAAAATAATGCTTCCATTATAGACATACCACATAAGAATAAATCTATGATTGCCTTAAGAAACAAAACTTATTTTTCATAAGAATAGACATACTATTGATCTTGATGATTTTCATGACAAAACTTATTTTTCAGTTTTAAATGATTATGCATGGCCTTGGCATAGGAGATTATGTCATGTAAATATGAAAATGATCTCATAAATCAAAACTAAAGAACAAGTGCCCTATAAGCCAATCATGTGAGTGATGACATGCATGACATCAGCATAATCTTTTTATAGTATTATTATTAACATATTATCACATTATATTATCTGTTGAATACATATATTGGTTCTATGCAATAGGAATTGGATCATGATGAGATCACGATAATAAGACTGATTCACCATTAAACATAAATCTAAAATAATCTCAGTCATAGGTTGCTCAAGAGGGACATCGAGATAATCGGACAGACCGGTGTATTGTATACTCATCTATTTAATTGAGGTAATTAGTCTCATAGCCACTTGTGTGAAGACACTAAGGATATAGTACAGGTGCTCAATGGAGAATGAGTTCACTGATTGATCTGCTTACAAAATATTATATAGTTAATTATACCTAACGTCAGACAATAATTCTATAGTCCTAGTTATTTTTCTGGCCGTTAGACTTAAGACACTAAGGATACCTTGTTTGAGTACTCTTTTCTTTGACGCCGACCTTAAAGGTTTGGAAAGTTTCAAATCTGGTATAACCGGTCATCGGGATTGGTAGCCAACATTACGAAGGTAATTAAGTATCAATAGAAGATCATCCACTCTTAGTATCACGAAAGGAATATCTCGTATGGTCTTAATCGGACAAATCCTTGGCCAGGGTTAGGGTCGTTCGGATTGAGAGAGGAGTTCTCTAGGAGAATCTGGTTAGAGCAAGACTCGAACGGATTCTGTATGTGGCTTGATAGTATCATACCCGATATACGATCTCTGGGATATTAAATAGATGAGGAACTATAGATATATGATAATTGAGGATAAATAGGTCCAATGGATTTGATCCCTTATATCGTTTGGGGACTATAGTAGCTTAGTACTTCCATAGTCGATGAGTTGAGTAAATTATTATAGGATAACAATTCATTGAGTCTGAAAGAGTTTTGACAGGTAGGACTCACGACCAGCTCGGTATTAGGCCTAGAGGGTCACACATATACGGTAGGTGCTTTAGCGAATAGAGGATTGGATATGAGTTATCCAATTAGCCCATGTTCTCATCAGATGATACCCTACATTGATGCGCTCCTTGCATGAGGCTAGCCAAAGGAGATTATTGGATAGACATCCAATAATCTAAGGTTAGTGGTATTAGATAGAGATCTAATACCCACTAAGGCAGGATGCACTAGGGTTTTGGTGGCTCTCTATAAATAGGAGGCTGTTAGGACCCTAACTAAGTCAGGTCCATCTATTCATAATTAATTCGAGCTGAGTCATGTTAGTCTGTTCAGTTAGAGTCAATTATAGGTCAAGTAAGCCCAATTAAGTCAGTTATGAGTTGGTTGGAGTTAGTTATTATCTTCAATTAGGGTGGAGTCAGTTATTATTTTCAGTTAGAAGTTTTTTTATTTTTATCAATTAGTTAAGAGTCCAAGTTTAGTGGGACTCTGAGTCTAAGCCTAGAGGGACTCTTAGCAAAGCCTTATAAATAATGTTATAATCTCTTTTATGAGAAAATCAATCAATGAAGAGGTATGAGTTTTAGTTGATAAGCAAAACCCTAGGAGGGTCGATCCCCTATAGAGATCAAAGAGATAGATCCTCTATAAAGATCAAAGAGACAGATCCCCTTGAAGTGATCAAGGAGGCTCAATCCCCTCAAAGTGATTATTTATCCCCCATTTTCCATCTCCATCCATGATAGAATTCTGCGGGGTTATATCAATTGTTATCAGAGTAGTGATCCTTGGCGTTCCTATTGTGATTCACCAGTCACATCCCTTGTCATCGTCGTCATCGTTATCATCATCATCATCTTTTGCCACTGCCATCTCCCATCTCCTTTGCTGCAATCATCTTCACTGCAATCAACCTCACTGCAATCATCTCCTGTGCTGCAATCATCTTCGTTGCAATCATCTTCGCTATAATCATCCTTGTTGCAATCATCTTCACTGTAATAATCTCCTTTGTTGCGCTGTTGTCATCCCCTACCGCATCACTCTACCACCCCTGCCAGCCCTCATCGCTCCTTCTAGTCATGCCTTCTTCAACAGTAGCCGCAGCCCACCCGAATCTTCCTCTCTACCACTGAAATCCCCACGTGGCTGCCTTCCGCTCTTACCTTCCTCCTTAATCATAGCCGTAGCCGCACCCACCTCTGCATAGCCACTGGCCTCAACCTTCTTCCCTACTTCCTGCGACTTTTCCACCCCATCTATCACTCGCTGCTCCCAGCCATGCTCTCCTCTGCCACCGAGGACCCCTCGCCAGACCCTCTTCCTCCCTTGTCGTTGCTACCATCCCATCTCTCCCTGCGACCAACGCAAGCCGCCACCTCCATCGCTTAGTGAGGCACCACTGCTTCCAACTATCGCAACCCTCACCGCTGGCACCCGTCGCCAGCCGTCGCTACGACCCACTACTACTTCCCGTTGCCTTCGTTGTTGTCTCCTCTGCCTTCTCCCAAGCGCCAACAATTGTAGCTGCAGCCCTCGTTGACCACAACCGCTGCCCTCTCCTTCAATCTCCTCTACTTCCTATAGCATCCCACCCCCTCATCTGTAGCGCCCGTCGCCTACCAACCGCAGCCTTGATCTCCCCTGCCATGCCATCTCCCTTTCTTCCTCATATGTAGCCTCACCCGCACCAAGCCGCGTCTTTTGCTCTCCTACCCCTACCACCGACCAACCCTCAGCAATCGCAGCGAGGGACCCACCCTCTGCTCCTCCTCTACTGCTTGCCATTGCTACCTTCCTCCTCAATCGTAGCAGCAGCCGCACGCTCCCTGCCACTCTCGCCGACCATACCTCTACTGCCACTACATCCTCTGCTTCCCCTCCTCTTCCTCCACCATCGCCACTGCTTTCCACTGCCTAGCCGCGTCAATTGCTGCCCTCTTCATTCCCTCGCCTACCATCGCTGCCAACTGTTGCTGCAACTCCCCTAGCCACTATCCTATCCCCCACTACTGCCACCCACTCCTACCACCCACTCCTTCCTCTACCCAATGATACCACGACGCTTGTTAGATCCTCGCTGTCGTTGCCTAGCCGTGTTGCTAACGTCTTCCTTCCCCTACTCCCTCTCTTGCCCTGGTCCTCGATCCTCCACTACAGTCCATGTAGTCGCAGCCGCCGTTGCTACTGTCTTTCTCTCTACCTACACATAGTAGTGTTGCAGTTGCCTCCTCTACCGCAACCATCACCTTTGTTGCCTCGCTCCCACTGGCGCCCACTCCCTTTGCAACCACACCAAATATGATGTTACTGATGCGATGACTATGGATGATGCACTAGAAGCAAAGTTTAAAGCTTTTGAGGCCCGCATAGAAGATAAATTGCAAGATCTCCTCCGTGAATTCGGTAAAAGTCAAACTGAAAAGTATGATCAAGGGCAAGACACAGGATACCCATGCAAGGAGTTTCCTAGATGGGAAGATGGAGACCCAACAGGTTGGATCTCATGTGTTGAAAATTTTATTCATTTTTATAGGACTCCGGAGGAATCCATGATAGAGATAGCGTCCACTTAACTTAAATGTGACGCAATCCAGTGGTATGATTTGTACGAAACCTATCATGGAGTCCCTTCGTGGAGACAGTTAAAGATAGAGCTCATGCTTTGCTTCGGACTATCGGAGTACAAGAACATTAATGGACAGCTCATCAAAATCTACCAGACTTCCACAGTACATGAGTACTAGAGCATGTTTGAGCACCTGTCGAACCAAACCCGAGATTGGTACGAGATACAATTAGTAAGAAATTTTATTAAGGGACTTAATCCTGAGATTTGGTGCAAAGTTAAAGCTCACCATCCCAGCACCATGATAGCAGCCATATTATTCACCAGTGTACATGAAGGAAAAATCATATGGATACTCGCCGAAATAGAAGCTTCAATATACAAGACTTCAAGGTGGTTAATATAGATAATCGCAAATAAGAGCATCTTTTGACGGTTGAGCCAAATAAAGGGAAAACAAAAATTGACAATATGGAGCCCGACTATGAAGGTTGTGACAAGCTTCTAATGATTGAACCAGCTAAGAAAGAATAAAAAATTGACAATGTGGAATCCGATCATAAAGGTTGTTCTAAATTCGAAAACAAGATTGCTAATGGGCGAATCATAAAATATGATAACAGGTGCTCAAAGGTAAAACGACTACTTATTGATTTCTTTTTTATGCCTCAGGAAGACTTCGAAGTGACAATCTCAAAAGAAGACATGGTACTACCACTAGCCATTAGATGAAAAGAGTTCTTCAGAAGACTACAATGGTAATTGCACGATAAGACCAAACCATTACTTACACCAAGTGGAGATCCTACTTAATCGATCAAAGAGTTATGATGCATGACAAATATTGAAGTGCTCCTAAAATCTGATTCTACTCAGCCTTGAGGACAAGGTTGATTTGAAATGGGCGGGTCTGTTAGGACCCTAGCTAAGTCGGATCCATCTATTCATAATTAATTCAAGCTAAGTCATGTTAGTATATTCAGTTGGAGTCAGTTATGGGTCGGGTGAGCCCAATCGAGTTAGTTATGAGTTGGTTAGAGTTGGTTATTATCTTCAATTAGGATGGAGTCTGTTATTATTTTCAATTAGAAGTTTATTTGATTTCTATCAATTAGTTAAGAGTCCAAGTTTAGTTGGACTCTAAGTCCAAGCAAAGAGGAACTCTTGGTAGAGCCCTATAAATAATGTTGTAAACTCTTTTATGAGGAAATCAATCAATGAAGAGGTATGAGTTTTAGCCAATAGGCAAAACCCCATGAGGGTCGATCTCCTATAGAGATCAAGGAGGCAGATCCCCCTTGAAGTGATCAAGGAGGCCCGATCCCCTTGAAGTGATCGTTTATCCTCCCTTTTCCATCTCCATCTATGATAGAATCCTACGGGGTTCTATCAGAGGTAGGGGTAGCTCTTATGTGATAGGCTACACCTTTAGCCACCCTCTCCTATTCTCCTCCCTCCCTCATCTTCTGTGCAAGAGTTGTGAGATTTTGGTTGTGATTAGAGGAGCATCGATGCAACGATCCATCGTGTGGATACCACTAGAGAGGAGGATGTTTGACGTCCTTCATCCTCTCCATCTAGATATGGATGTTTAGGGATATATGATCTCCCTAGGTAATCAATCTCTTACATATCGTGGTTTTTGGTTTTGTGAGCTTTTTGCACACCAATCTTTGTATGATGGTTTGATATACATGGGAAACTTTTTTTGTTTTGTTCTTCCACTATGCATGTGATGCTTCCCTTGGGTTTCCCAATAGTGGAATCAGAGCCAAGGTTGTTCGTGCAAAAGATTGGCTTTTAAATTGCATGTGATGAGATTGAATCACGTAGAACTGTTTTACATGTTTGTTACAGCGATTGGTAGTGAAGGCAGCGTTGCCTGCAAGTGAGGGGCGGCCACCTGCTTGCAGGGGTGGCTGCCCACGACCAAGCCCCTTGTAGGGGCGGCTAGGCCACCTGCAAGGGTGGTCGCCCGCGGCCAAGCCCCCTAAAAGGGCGACCAGGTTACCTACAAGGGCGGCCGCTTGCAGCCAAGGGCGCCTGCGGGCCAAGTGGTCGCATCAGGCATCGTCGCCTGAGGGCTGTGGTGGCCGCCCGCAGGAAGAGGCAGTTGCCGGTGGCACACAGCACCGTCGCTTGCGCAGGGGTGGTGACGACCGCCGCAAGAATAGGGTAATAAGGGTTAGGGTTTTTCGGTGGCAAAAAAAATGATAATGCCCCTCTAAATTTGAAAATTTTTAATTCTATCCTTTTATCTATAATTCCCAAAATACCCTTAATAATTCTAAGAATTTTGAGGCCTATCCTTTTCTTCAGAATTCTAAAAATGCCCTTAACAAATCTAAATTTTTTTTATTTATCTCGATTTCTAAAAAATAATTTAATTAATTATTAATTATCTAATAGTCCTACATGATGATATGTACATGTGATGTATGATATGAACAAATGATCATGAGACATGTGTCGTGATGTGTGCAATTATGATTATTGTTATTATTATTGGGGCCTTCGAGCCTCCAGATTTCTTGTTTATTATTAGGCCTATATGCTTGTGATTATTTTGTAATTACACATAGAGGCGGGATGGGAGCATGGAGGTGACAGGGACCCATGATATTGTGGCGGGAGATCATAATGCATAGTGATGTGGCAAGGATCCGATGGAACAAATGATGACAAGATCAACGATCACAGGACATAGAGATCTGTTGATGCACATAGAGATCCTATTGAGAGTGATTAGACTTATTGACTCGAGCTTAATCATATTAAGTGATGACTCATGATCATCCGGTATGGCTTGCATATGTGATATGTGTTATACACCTCAATAATATTAAGTCGGTGGGGTGAGGCAATAAGATTGACCCACGTGGCCTTTCATCATTATAGGAAGAAATTGAATCACGACATAGGTTGAGTTGGTCGAGTCACTCATGGCTTAGTTATCTACATGATCGAGATCTTGCCTACGATGTAGAGATGTCACCGATGACCCGAGGACATGGTATGCTTGGTCAAGTCTCTCGAGAGCATATCATCGAATCAAACTCACTTAATAGAACTTCATGGTTGGTCAAGCAGTCAAGACCACGATGATTCGGGGGTCGAATATGACAAGAATTATAAGGAGTTGTGATTGACAAGAGTTACTTACCTTTTTGGGCTTAGTACAATTGGTCGAATCACTCGTTGTTACACTAAGACATCGATTGGATCCTGATCCCCACTAAAAGTCTGTCGAAGACTTTCGTTTCACGAGCCGAGAGTGTCGCATGATTTGTTAGGAAAATAATAGGAGTACATTAAGAAAAAGTCCATATCTTAATTAGTTTTATCATAAAATTTGCTTTTTATTTATGTATGCTATATCTTGTTTGTCAGAAACATATCGCTCGCGGCATACTTGATGTCAACCGCCTCATTGGTCTAAACTACATAAATTGGCTCCGTAATTTAAGAATTATTCTTAGTGGAGAAAATCGCGTATGTCCTTGATATGATTGTGCACAATCCAGAAGAAGGGGCAAGTGAGGATAAGATCGCTCGCTATATGAAGTACATAGATGATGACTTTAACCAAATGTTACATATTGGCCTCTATGACTCCTGAGTTACAGAGGTAATATGAGAGCATGGATGTCAATTTCATTATTCTTCATCTTCGCCAGCTGTTTGAGTATCAGGGAAGAACTCAAAGATATAAGATATCCAAGTCTCTTTAGAGCCCAGATAATAAAAGGGGCATGTTCAGAACCATGTCATGAAGATGATAAAGTGGATTGAAAAACTCATAGGTATAAGAATAGTCCTAGAGGATAACATATGCATTGATCTTATACTTTGGTCCATGTCAGATTCCTTTTCTCACTTCATCATGAATTTTAACAAGAGCAAGTTTGAGATAACTGTCCCTAAGCTCCTCAATATGTTGAGGGAAGCTGAAAATTTCATCAAGAAAAAGAAGACAATTCTCTATATTGGTAAGACCAAAAAGAAAAGGAAGGCCAATAAGACCCTTAAGAAGGGCAAGGGCAAGAAAAGACCGGGTAAGGCAAAAGTTGCCAAGAAAGACCTGGCAAAGGACAAAGAACAGTGCTTCCACTATAGTAAACCCATCTGGAAGAGGAACTATAAAGATTACCTTAAAAATAAGATAAACCTGAAGCTTGGAGAAGCTTTAGGTATATTGATGATCAGTCTTCACTTATTATATTTTTTATGATAACACATGGGTATTAGATACCAAGAGTGCTTATCATATTTGCAATACGTTGCAGGTTCTAGCAAGACTTAGGAGATTGGCCAAAGGTGAGATAGACCTTAAGATACAGTAAAGCAAGAGTTGCTGTAGTTGTCATTGGAGAGGTCACCCTACATCTACCTGGTGGAGCTATCATTGCATTAGATGCATGCTATTTGTTCCGTCTATTATCAAAAATATTATTTTCATCTATTGTTTAACAATTAGTAGATACAAATTAGTTTGGAGAATAATATTTGTTCAATAATTTTAGATGATAAGATCATCATTAGAAAGACCTAAATGGCTTATATGTGTTAGACACTTCTTCACACATCATGAATATAAATATGTTCGAAATGAGATGTGGTTAATAATGCATACCTATGGCATTGTAAGCTAGGTCAAATCTCACGAGGGAAGGATTCAAAGGTTGCTAAAAGATTGATACTTAGATCCATTCAATTATGAGTCATATGCAACTTTTAAGTCTTGCCTTTATGGAAAGATAACCAACTCTCCTTTTAGCGGAACTAGAGAGAGCCACTGAGCTATGGGAACTCATACATAGTGATGTATGTGGTTCCATTTCGACTCAAGCTATAAGCAGTTACTCATACTTCATTACATTCACTAATGATTTCTTCAGTTATAGACACATGTACTTCATGAAGTACAAGTCTGAAGCCTTTGAGAAATTCAAGAAATATAAAAATGAAGTAGAGAACCAAATTGGAAATAGAATTAAGACTTCTTGATCAAATCGAGGAGGTGAGTAGTTGAGTACATAGATCGCCTATTTTCTCAAGGACCATAGGATTCTATCCCAATGGACACCTCCTTATACACCTTAGCTCAATGGTGTAGTAGAAAGGAGGAATCTCATGCTATTAGACATGATGCAGTTCATGATGAGTTTCATCGACCTACCTGTCTCATTCTAGGGATATGCCTAGAGACTGCAGCTTACCTTCTGAATAGAGTTCCATCAAACTTGGTAGTGTCTACACCATATTAGATATGGAAAGGAAAGAAGTCTAATATTAAAAGATACAATCCCAATAAATTAGAATCACGGACAGAACGGTGCGCGTTCATGGGATACCTTAAGGAGACTTTAGGGTATTATTTCTATTATCCTGAGGACCATAAGGTCTTTATTGCCAAGAGGGTTGTGTTCCTTGAGAAGGAATATATTCTTGGTGGAAACTTTGGGAGTGAGATAGAGTTGAGTGAGATTTGAGAACCTAGCTCAAGCACCATTCCAAAGTCTGAGTCTGTTCAGGATTCTAGCACACAAGTTTCAACTTCACGTAGGTCTAGCATAGTATCTCACCCTTTTGAAAGATATACAGGATATATTAATAGAGAGGACTCTTAGGATGTTGATCCTCAGTCCTACGAGGGGGATATTAGGAGTATAGACTCAAGGAAGTGGCAAGAAGCTATGAATTCTGAGATGAATTTCATGTACTCCAAAAAGGTTTGGAACCTTATGGATGCACCTGAAGGCATCATACCTATTGGATGCAAATGGATCTTCAAGAAGAAGATTGGAGTGGATGGGAAAGTGGAGACCTATAAGGCAAGGCTGGTGGCTAAAGGATATCGTTAAAGGTAAAGAGTTGACTATGATGAAACATTCTCACCTGTAGCCATGCTAAAGTCCATCAGAATTCTTTTGGCTATTGCAGCACACTATGATTATAAGATCTAGCAGATGGATGTGAAAACTGCATTCCTCAATGGCAACCTCAAGGATAAGGTGTATATGATACAGTTAAATGGACTCATATTCAGAGAGATAAAGTGTGCAGGTTGCTCAAATCTATTTATGGATTGAAGCAAGCTTCCCGAAGATGGAACATAAGATTTGATGAGATGATTAGATCTTATGACTTTGTTAAGAATAAAGATAAGTCTTGTGTATACAGGAAGGTAAGTGGGAGCACTATCACCTTTTTGTGAATGATGTAGGAATGCTCTCTATAGTTAAGGCTTGCTTGTACATTTGATGGAGGCGGCTGGTCTCATAAACACCTTTAAACATAGATCCTAAATAATTTTTATCTCGGTCATAGGTTGCTCGGGAGGGACATCGAGATAATCGGATAGACTGATGTACTGTATACTCGTGCATTTGATGGAGGTGGCTAGTCTCATAGCCACTTGTGTCGAGACACTAAGGATACAGTACAGGTGGTCATTGGAGAATGAGTTCACTGATGATCCACTTACGGAATGTTGTATGATTAATGATACCAGACGTAAGACATCAATTTCATAGTCTCAGTTGTGTATCTATTCTTTAGACTTGAGACGCTAAGGATGTCTTATTTGAGTACTCCTTTCTTTGATGTCAGACTTATAGGTTTAAAAAATTCTAAATCAGGTACAGCTGGTTATCAGGATTAGTGGCCAGCCTTACAAAGGTAATTAAGTGTTATTAGAGGATCATCCACTCTTGGTATCATGAGAGGAATATCTTAGAGGAGCATCTCTGCAAAAATCCATCATGTGGATACCACTAGAGAGGAGGACATTTAGCCTCTTTTATCCTCTCCATCTGGATCTAGATTTTCAGGGATATATGATCTCCCTTGGTAATCAATCTCTCACGTATATTTTTGGTCTTGGGATTTTTCACACACCAATCTATGCACAACGATTTGATATATGTAGAAAACCTATTTTGTTTTGTTCTTCTATTTCGCATGTGATGCTCCCACTGGATTTCCCAACATAACCTACCCAAACACTATTGGGCTAAAGCCGTTAACAAGACATGCTATATCATGAACAGGGTTCTCATAAGACCTCTACTATTTAAAACTCCTTATGAATTATGAAACAATAAAAGACCCAGCATTGCATAATTTAAAGCTTTTTATTATAAATGTTTTATTTTAAATTAAAAGGATGCCTTACAAAAATTTGATGCAAAATCCTATAAAGGTATTTTTCTTGGTTATTTCTCTATTTCTAAAGCTTATCGAGTTTTCAATAAAAGAACTTTGGTTATTGAGGAATCTATCTATATTATTTTTAATGAATCTCTCGAAGTTAAGGAAAATTATTTTGATGATGATTTTGAATTTGATAAATTGAATTTAAATGAAACTTCTTCTCTCCAAAGTAACTTGGATACTTCTAAAGAAACCTTATTGAAGGAATGGAAGTATGTAGATGCATATCCTATGGAGCTAGTTATTAGAGATACATCAAAAGATATTCAAACTCATTCTTTACTAAAAAATATTTATGCAAATACAATCTTTTTATCTTAAATTGAACCTAAATGTATTGATGATGCTCTCCAAAATGACTTATGGGTCTCGACAATACATGAAGAATTAAATCAATTTGAAAAAAATAAAGTTTGGATGCTTATAACTAGACTTAGTGATCATCTTGTCATTGGCACTAAATGAGTCTTTAGGAATAAGAAAGATAAATAAGGTATCATGGTCCGAAACAAGGCTATATTAGTGGTCAAAGGTTTCAACTAAGAAGAAGGTATAGATTATGAAGAAACATTTGCTCCTATAGCTAGACTTGAAGCTATAAGGATACTCCTTGCCTATGTATGTTTTTAAAATTTTAAATTATTTCAAATGAATGTCAAAAGTGCTTTTCTTAATGATTTTATTTTTGAGAAAATTTTTGTTGAGCAACCACCTAGATTTGAAAATAATTTTTTTCAAAATTATGTTTATAAATTATCTAATATTCTTTATGGATTGAAGTAAGCCCTTAGGGCTTAGTATGAGAGACTTAGTTCCTTTCTTATTCAAAATAATTTTTCAAAAGGCAAGGTCGACATTACACTATTTATTAAATATTTTAAAATTAATTTTTTTTATTATTCAAATTTGTGCTTATGATATTATTTTTAGTTCTATAGATGAATCTTTATGTGAATCATTTGCCAAGAGTATGAGCCAAGAATTTAAAATGAGTTTAATAGGTAAATTGATATTTTTCTTATGATTATAAATCAAGCAACGACATGATAGAATTTTTATTAGTCAACCTGAGTTTACTTTGAATCTACTAAAACGGTTTCAAATAAAGAGTGTTAATGATATTAACACACCAATGAGCATCTCTACAAAATTAGATATGGACTATGGAGGAGAATGTTTTGATCAAAAGACTTATAGAAGTATAATAGGTAGTTTATTATATCTTATTGTAAATAGACCTGATATAATATTTAGTATTAAGTTCTATGCAAGGTTTCAGTCCAAGCCTAAACAATCTCATTATAAAGCAGTTAAAAGAATTTTTAGATACTTAAAATAAACTCCCAATCTAGGATTATGGTATCTAAAGTTTAAAATTTTGATTTGATTGCTTATGCTGATGTCAATTTTGCAGGATGTAGAGTAGATAAACAAAAGTACCTCTAGAATCTACCAGTTCCTATATCATGCACTTATTTCTTAGCCTTCCAAGAAATAAAACTATATTGTATTATCTACAATCAAGGCTAAATATGTTGCGGTAGATGCATGTTATGTGTAGGTATTATGGATGAAAAATACTTTAGAAGATTATGGACTTTACTGAAAAGCATTCATATAAAGTGTGATAATACCAGTGCAATATGCTTGTTAAAAAATTCTATTCAATATTCATGAACCAAGCATATTAGGGACCATATAAGCAATCATGACATATCCGTAGAATTTGTTAATACAAAATATCAATAAGCGGATATCTCTACTAAACCATTGAGTAAGGAATCATTTTATTTTATTAGAATAGAATTAGGCATATTAAATCTTTCAAATATATGATATCTTACTAATTTTTCTTATATGATTCTTTTTACTAAAAAGGAGATTTTTCAAACGAATCATGATCTTTCACTTAACTTCTCGATATTTAGAGTTATTTTGTATTCGTTCCTATAATACTTTCTTTTCTTCAATAACTGAAAAAGAGATTTATCTAAATGAATCATGATCTTTTATTTGACTTCTCAATATTTATAACTTGAGATTTATCTTGTATGAATTAGGAACCTTTGATATTCGTTTTCTTATGATTCTTTATTTTCGCTAATGACCAAGAATGATATTTATCCAAATGAATCATGATCTTTTACTTGACTTCTCGATATTTATAAATTGAGAATTAATTTATATGAATCAATATCTTTTACTATTTATTCTCTTATAATTCTTTCCTTTTACTAAAGAGGGGATTCATCCAAATTGATTATTATCTTAATTTTTTTATGTGATATTTATTTCATAGGACTCCTTTGTATTCATGAGTTATATACCCCATTATCAATTGACCTCTCATGATTTGAACTTATCTTTGATATTAAAATCCTTTATGTGATATCAAAATAGTTATACAATTGACACAAAATCTAAACGAAGAGAAGTAACACCATGATACCATGATATTCTTCTCTTCTTTCTTATGATGACAAAAGGGGAGAGAGAAGTAGTAGCTTGTATATTTTTTCTTTTTGTTGATGACAAAGGGGGAGAAGTAATGGTAACCATTTAATGATGTGGTAACTATATATGTTAAACAAGGAGAAGTACACTATACTCTTCGCTGATGTAGAAGTATTATGATGATGTTTGTTTTAACTTATGATGATGATGATGGTTGAGAATTTAAATAAAATTATGCATATGATATGTGCAATAATTATTTTGAAATTTTAACTATGCATATAATATGTGCAATGATTATTTTGATATTTTAACTGAATATGCATATGATTTTCGCAATGATTACTATTGGAAGTCACTAAGATTTATGATTAAAATTGTTTTGACTTAAATTCAAAGACTAGCACTGAAAGGTTATTATGTTTTTAAATTTGACTTTAGTATATTTTAAAATGACATATAAATAGAGGGAGCCTACTTAAAGCTCCATCATCAATTGGTTGTCATCATCAAAAAGGGGCAGATTATTAAATTTTGGATTTTAATAATGAAATCAATTAATGAGTTTAAGAACTAATATGTTCTTGTGATAAGTGATGTAGGAAAAACTTTGATCATGGACTCAAACTATCAAAGGGCAAATTATCAAAGCAAAAGAATCAGACATTGGGTCGGATAAGTATCATGTTAGAAATTAGACGTTGAGTTAGAAGATTGGTCGACATGCCAAAGATTGGATGGACTTCGTGCCATGAGTTCAGGCATATCATGCTGAAAAGATTGGGTATTGCACCAAAAGGTCAGATGTTGTGAAAAAGTTAACATACTGATAGATCAGATAATATGTAAAAGGAATGGACGATGTGTTAGAGGTTCAGATGAAATGCCAGATGATCGGATGACATCACAGAATACTGGATAATGTGTTAAATGCTTCGTAATTGTACTGGAAATGTGGTTGGATTATTTATGTCTTGATCGTGATCTTTTGAGTCAAATTATATTGGTATTGGGTCAAAACTATGACAACTTAACGAGAAACCTATTGTGCTTGAAACATGACTGAGTTGGGCTCGTTAGGAGGCCAAACCAATGGCCTTGAGTAGGCTTAGGTGGTGATACCGCTAGGCCTAAGCGGTGGAACCGCCCAAATAGCCGATAGTCACTATTTTGTGTCTATCAATGCAACTGACGGTGGTACCGCCTAAGGCGGTGGTAGTATCACCCAGAATTCAAATTTTACAGTAGTAGTATTGTCCAGAATTCAAAAGTTGTAGTTGTAGGATCATCCAAATCCTAATATTTTTGGTGATTTAAATTTTTTTGCTCCATTTTGAAGCCATTTGGGGCTATAAATACCCCACAAGGCTTGGATTGGAGAAAAAAAAAGTTGTGAAGTTTATAAGGGTTGAAGCTTTCTTTGAGCATTGGCTGAGTCTCTTTCTCCTCCTTAAAATTAAAAGTGATTCTCAGTTATAGGAGATGTGAGGTCTCTTGTCAAAGAGTGAGTGGGGATGTTATCTCCTGAGCTTATTAAAAGGAAAAGAGTTATAACAAGAGTAGTTGATCTCCGCCTATTAGAAATAATCTCAGTAGTAGAAGTCGGGAGCCTCGAGGGAAGAGGAATCAGGAGTGGACATAGGTCGGGGATGATCGAACCACTATAAATCAGTTTATATTCTTTCTCTTGCCTTGATTTGTTTGCTGCATTCTCAATTACTTACTCATAATATTTACTCGATCTTTTTTGCTATTTGCATTTATGATACGAATGTATCGATTTAACTTTTAAAATTGGTTAAATTTACTATAGTACTAATTCACCCTCCCCCCGGCCCCTCTTAGTGCCATTACGATCCTAACAACTATGAGACCAACAGCATCTATCATATGAATAGGTATACAGTATACTAGTCTGTTCGGTTATCTCAATGCCCTATCAAGTAACTGATAATTGGGATTATTTAGGGTCTGTATTTAAAGTCAAATTTGTCTCATTATCATGATCTCAACATGATCCAATTGCCATTGTACAAATCCAATGATGTCACAATATATGCAGCAGGCAATATAAAATTAGAATATACCAATAATAATAATAAGCAAAAAGATCGCACAACGTGTCACATATGTCATCACTTGCGTGATTGGCTTGCAGGGCACCTGTAACTAGCACTCTCCTCCTTGGCTGATAGCTCTTGTGCGCTACACATGGAGAGAGAGATCTCGCAATGATCTGAGGAGCGTCATCGTCGCATCCACCATGTGGATACCGCTAGAGAGGAGGACATCTGACCTCCTTCATCCTCTCTTTTGGATATGATTTTTCAGGGATATACGATCTCCCTAGGTAAATCATCTAACATATGTTATGCAGTTTTTGGTTTTATGGTTTTTTGCTCATCAATCATCGCACGATGATTTAATAAATATAGATAACCAATTTTGTTTTTTGTTTTCTATTTTTTGCTATGCATGTGATGCTCCTATAAGGTTTTCCAACATGGATCACCACTAGAGAGGAGTTTGCGAGAGAGCCCCTTCTTCCATGGACTTGGATTTACAATTTTAGAGATTTACGATTTCCCCTAGGAGAGAGAGTCTCATGAATCTTATGCAAGTTTTATGTTTCACGAGTTTTTCACTCCCAATCATTGCATGACAATCCTATATCGATCTTTTTGGAAACCAATTTTGTTTTTATATTTTTGCTGTGCATGTGATGCCCTTCAAGGTTTCCCAAAATGAAGCAAGCCAGTTAGCCTTTTTAAAGGCCATGAACAACCCTGACCAATAGGAGCATAGATTGTTTATAGATCAGGGACGTGGTGGATGCCACGTTGGAACCTAACATGTCCTAGTGGTCAAAGCAGTTACATCCTCTTGGGCGGTTGAACATCCTCCACTCTTCGTTAGGCTTCCCAACCCGCCAACTAGTGTCTTGACAAGGGTTAAGCTATCTTTGAGACACCCCTCAGTGGGCCAAGGCATCTAAGAGAAAGGAGCCTTCCTCGTAGCAAGTGTGTACCTCCTCTGAGGTCGTTATTACTGGTTACAAGTGTCCTGCAAGCCAATCATGTGAGTGATGACATGTGTGACACGCTACATGATCTTTTTCTTATGATTATTAGTGGCATATTTTCATATTATATTATATATTAAATATATATATTGTGATATCCTTGATTCTGTGTAATAATAATCAGATCGTGATGAGATCATGATAATGAGACCGATTCTCTTTTAAATACAGATCCTAAATAATCCCGATCATAGGTTACTCGAGAGTGACATCGAGATCACCGGATAGACTAGTGTATTATATACCCGTTCATTTGATAGAGGTAAATGGTCTTATTGCCACTTGTGTGGGGATACTAAAGATACAATACAAGTGCTCATTGGAGAATGAGTTAATGATACCTATCGTTAGACAACGATTTTGTAGTTCCAGTTGTGTGTTTGGTCCTTGAACTTAAGATACCAAGGATTCCTTATTTGAGTACTCCTTTCTTTGACATCAGACTTATAGGCTTAGAAAGTTTCAGATCTGGTATAGCCAGTTATCGGGATTGGTAGTCAATCTTATGAAGACAATTGAGTGTCAATAGAGGATAATTCACTCTCAGTATCATGATAAGAATATCTCATAAATCCTCGACCGAGGGCATTCAGATTGAGAGAGGAGATCTCTAGGAGAACTCGATTAGAGCGAGACTCTAACAGATTCCATATGTGGCCTGATAGTACTATTGCCAATATACGATCTTTGGGATATTAGATAGATATGAGACTATCAATACATGGTAACTGAGGACGGATAGGTCCAATGGATAAGAACCCTTGTACTATCTGGGGACTATGGCGTAGTGGCCTAATACGTCCATAGTCTATGAGTCGAATGAATTATTATGAGATAATAATTCATTGAGTCAGAAGGAGTTCTGATAGGTAGGACTCACGGTCAGCTCGGTATTGGGCCTAGAGGGTCATACATATATGGTGCATATTTCAGCGAGTAGAGGATTGGATATGAGTTATCTAATTAGCCCATATTTTTATTGGATAAGACCCAACATTGACGGGCTCCTTGCATAAGGCCTAGATGGTGTATGTTTCAACGAGTAGAGGATTGGTGCATTTTTTACGCACCAATCTTTTCACTATAATTTGATATATGTGGAAAACTATTTTTGTGTTCTTTCGTCCGCTGTGCATGTGATGCTTCTGCTGGGTTTTCTAACAGTGGTATTAGAGATAGGTTACTCGTGCATGTGATGCTCCCGCTGTGCATGTGATGCTCCCGCTGGGGTTTAAACTTTGTGATGAGATTGAATCGCATAGAACTGCTCTACGTGTTCTTGTCGTGATTGCCAGTGTTGGTAGCCTATGGGCGAGGGGCGACCACCTGCAGGCTGGCTGCCTGTAAGGGTGGCCGGCCAGGCCACGTCCAGGGCCGCCTACAAGGGCAGCCAGGCCATAGTCAAGGTCGGTCGCCCGCGTCAAGGGCAGCTTGCAAGGGTAGCCAGGCTGCGATCAGGGCCAGCCATCATGGCAAGGGCTGCATGCAAAGGCAGCCAGGACTGGCCGCCCATGATAAGAGTTACCGCCAATAGCAGCTAGGCCGCAGCCGCCCACGAACAAAGCTACCTATAAGGGCGGTGATCGTGGCTAGGGCCGCCTATATAGGGGCGGCAACGACAGTCGCAAGAATAGGGCAGTAAGGGTCAGGGTTTTCTATGGCAAAAAGATGATACTGCCCCTTAGAATTTAAAAGTTTCAGGATCTGTCCTTTTAATTAGAATTTCTAAAATACCCTTAACAATTCTAAAAATTCCTATCATGTCTCGATTTTAAAAACATAATTAATTAAATAATTTAATTAATTATTAATTATCCAATAGTCGTACATGATGATGTGGACGGATGATCATGAGTCATGTGTTGTGATGTAAATATGATTATTATTATTATTGAGGCATGCAAGCCTCCATTTTTCTCATTATTATCGAGTCTACGTGTGCTTGTGATTATGTTGTAATTACGCGAAGAGACGCGACGGAGCATAGAGGTGTTTGATAAAACCCTAGAAGGAGCTCTATAGAATTTGATCTTTGAGGGGGATCAACCGTTGGAACACTATAGGGGTTCCTCCCTCCTAGAACACAGCACAAGGCTGAATAAAAAATGAATCTTGTTTGATAGAAAAAAGGGGTGGGTTACATGATTATATAGGGTTCTAAACCCTAACCCATGGGGGTGCTTGCCTAAGTAAAATTACCTCTTTGCCCCTCCTATAGCCAACTTGCTTAGTAGGGATAGGTGACGGCCAAGTTGGCTTTGTAGCCGACTCTAACTAATGGAAACCTTGGCCGACCAACCCAATAAGGGGGTCAGCAGCCACTAAGCCCTAAGGCCCTAATCTAAACCCTAGCCACACTTCTTTATAGGATAGAAGTGACTGGGTGGGGTTTTATTACAATCTCACAGGGTTTTTTATTTTTATTATAATCTCACAGGGTTTTTTATTGACTACTTCTAAGGTGATTATGACTCAACCTACTGGAGTCTTATCAGTATAAGCGGGACCCACGATGCCATGGTGGATGATTATGATGCATGGTTATGCACCGAGGATTCGACGAGACCGATTATGATGAGAAGGGTGATCACAAGGCATGAAGATGCACATATCCTATTATGAGTGATTGGGCCTATTGGCTCATTCCTAATCACATTAGGTGACGGTTCATGATCATCTAGTGTGGCATGTATATTCAATATGTGGTTATACACCTACTATATATATGTATATGTGTGACATAACACATTAGGAGATCGATATAAAACAAAAACCCCTCCTACGATAATATTAAGTCAACGAGCGTGAGGCAATAAGATTGACCCACATGGCCTTCCATCATTATAGGAAGAAATTGAATCATGATATAGGTTGAGTTGGTCGAGTCCCTCGAGGCTCATCTATCTATGTGATCGAGATATTGCCTACGATATAGAGATATCACCAGTGACCTAAGGACATGGTATGTTTGGTCGAGTCCCACGAGGGCATATCATCAAATCAAACTCATATAGTAATAATGGTGATGACTTAACTGAACATCATGGTTGGTCAAGCCCTTAAAACTACGATGGTTCGAAGGTCGAACAAGATGGGAATCACAAGGAGTTGTGATTGACAAAAGTTGCCCACCTTTTTGGGCTTAGTACAATTGGTCGAGTCACTCGAGGTTGCACTAAGATATCGATTGGATCCCGATCTCTACTAGAAGTCATTTAGAGACTTCCATTTTACGAGCCAAGGGTATCGCGTGATTCGCTAGAAAAATAGTGGGAGTACAATAAGATAGAAGTCAATATCTTAATTAATTTTCTACAAAATTTGCATGTTATTAAATAATGCTACATCTTATTTGTTAAAAACATGTCACTTGCAAAACCCTTACATGGCATACATGATTCCAATCGCCTCACTATCCAAACTACAAGGATTGGCCCCGTAATTTAAGAATTATTCTCACGACAGAGAAAATCATATACGTCCTTGATATGATTGTGCCCACGCTAGAAGAAGGGGCAAGCAAGGATGAGATCGCTCGCTATGTGAAATATATAGATGATTCCTATATGTTGGCCTCCATGACTCTCGAGTTACTTAGACAACATGAGAGAATATATGTCAATTCTATCATTCTATATCTTCACCAACTGTTTAAGGAATAGGGAAAAACTCAAAGATATAAGATATCCAAGAGTCTCTTCCGAGCCAGGATGACAAAAAGGGCATTGGTTGAGAACCATGTTCTGAAGATGATAGAGTGGATTAAGAAACTCAGGTCTAAGAATAGTCTTAGAGGATAACCTATATGTTGATCTTATACTTCAGTCCTTGCCATATTCCTTTTTACAATTTGTCATAAACTTCAATATGAGCAAGTTTGATATGACTCTATGTTAGAATTCTTGCGGATTCTAAGCTTGGGTGATCTCTATAGGGGATTGACCTCCTTGAAACTCTATAGGGGTTCTACCCTCCAAGTTGCTGCTCAAAGGCTGCTGAAAGGATTCATCTCTTCATGAAGAAAAGGGGATGGCTACAAGGCTATCTATAAGCCTTCTAAACCCTAACTCCTAATAGGACTCCTACTCCTAGCAAGTCCTAATGCTTCTCTAAGAAGCAACCTCCAACCGGCCCATCTAAGGGTGGCTGGTTGCTTATTGACTCCTAATCCAACTCTAGCTTAACCCCACCTCAACCAGCCCCTCTTTAACTAGGATAAGGGGTGGCTAACTAGGGTTACACATGCCCTATACTTCCCTTCAAATATCCTAACCTAGCCAGCCTCTTCATCTCTTTAATAGGGGTTGGCTAGATAGGATTTACATGTATGCCCCCTTCAATGAAACTAAATTAGGATTCTACTAGCTAGAGTCCTAACATACCCATCCTCTTTAAATCAGCCTTATCCTCAAGGCTGATGCTCCATCAATTCTAAAAATTTGATATTCAAGTCATTATAGTTCTCCCAAGTGGCATCTTCTGCTAGTAGGTTCACCCACTATATTAGCACTTCAATAGTGGGTCATCGTCAGAGAGTCACGATCAGTCGATCAATAATGGCACTCGGCTAGGTTTGGAGCTCTCCTTGGGCATTCATATATGGTAGGTGGTTTTGGGTTGTCTCGTTTTGTCCCAACTTGAGCTTCTAGCATGACACATGGAAGATTGGGTAGATTCGGGAGCCGACGGGTAAGTCCAATTTGTATGCTACTGCTCCGTTACACTCCAAAATATGGTAGGGTCCATAGAACAGAGGTGAAAGCTTCATGGATGCTCTTGTCTAGATCGATGTTTGATTGTATGGCTTGAGCCGTAGAAAAACCCAATCTCCCGCTGAAAATTCTCTTTTGTCTTTATGTTGATTATATTGTTGTTTCATCCTCACTTGAGCTATAGTGAGATTATCTTTTAGCAACTTTAGCATTTTGTCTCTGTCATGTAGTTCCTTTATCTACTTGTTCTACTTTAGAGGTGCCCAATACATATTTTGGGATTACAGGGGGAGGTCGGCCATACATAGCCTCATAGGGAGTACATTTTGTGGATGAATGATAGTTGTATTATACCACCACTCAGCTCAGGGAAGTCACTTTGTCGACTCTTTTGGCCAGTCACTGGTCAAGTATCTAAAGTATGTCTCTAAGCACATGTTCACCACTTCAATCTGGTCATTGGTTTGTGGATGATATACTGTGCTTATCTTTAATTTAGTACCCTGCATCTGAAATAATTCTATCCAGAATTTGCCTCATGAAGACCCTATCATGATCACTTACAATATATCTTAGCATCCCATGTAATTTTATAATATTCTCCATAAAGATTCGGGCAATACTAGAGGTAGTGTAGGGATTGCGAACAGTGTAGATGCGAGTATACTTTGTAAGGTGATCAACCACAACAAGAATTATAACTTTTACTTATGATGAGGGCAGTCCCTTGATGAAGTCTATGGATATATCAGTCCATATTAAGTTCAGGATGGGTACAGGTTGTAGCTTTCTAGGACTTACCATTGTTTCGCCTTTATGTCGTTGACATACATCACATTGTGCTACAAATCAGAAATAATATTTTTCTTCCCTACCAAATAAAAATTTTATTTAATTCTCTTATAGGTTCTAAGGAAATGCATCTCTTAAAGGATAGTCTTTATGCAAGTTGATTTTGGTGTAAGCACAATGCGTCCCTTATAACGCAAGTATTTTGAATTCCAACTGTAATGAGCCACGAAGCTTGGATCTTCCTATAAATTCTTTTATGATCTTACTAATCTCTAGATCATCCACTCTGTCCTAATATCCTCAAGGAAGTCACTAGTTAGAAGGGAGATGGCCGAAAATTCAGCTAGCTCGAGTAGCCGCGAAAGCGCATCTGCAACAACATTATCTTTCCCCTTTTTGTAAGTTATTTCATAGTCATACTCAAGAAGCTTTGTTACATATTTTTGTTATTCGAGGGAGGATATCTTCTACTCCAAAAAATATTTTAGGCTCTTGCGGTCGATGCACATTCGCTATGTTTCGTTCTTCTTTCATATGAGGAGCACCAGTGAAGAGTAGGGGCGATTTCATCATGTTTCGAGCATCTCCTTTATAATCCTTTCTATTTCATCATTTTAGAGATGAGGATACCGATATGGCCAAGTGTTTGTTGGAGGTTTGCCCAGAAGAATTGGGATACGATGATCATGCCGACGGGTAGGAGGTAAGCTAGGCAATTCATCAAATATTCCTAAAAATTCAGCAAGGGAAGTAGTTTTGGGTCTTTAAATTTGGTAGGCTCCTTCAAAGATTGCTACTCAAGTTGTATTAAGAAGCTGCTACATGTCTTGTGCAAAACTTTCTCCAATCGTCATGTGTAAATCGTTGATACGTTGCTCCCTTGTTTGCCGCGCAGCACCACCTATTTTCCTTTGCTGCAAAATTTCATGATTAATTTTAAAAAATTATTGGAAACATCACCTAATGTTGTCATCCATTCGATTCCAAGCACGGCCTCACAATCATCAAGAGGGAGGAGGAAGAAATATGTAATTATCTCTTGGTCCTACAACAATAGTTTCACCCGTGGGCACCTATGATCACACTTCAAAATTTGTCCGTCGGTGAACTTAACATCAAACGTACTGCAATCCTCCATAGGTAAGGCCATCTGAATAGCAACCTTGCTCATAAAATTATTAGTGCTCCTAGTGTCAATAAGAACGATGATCAGTTGTTGCTTTAGAAGTCCACCCACTTTTATTATCTGCGGGTTTGCGTAGCCGGCAAGAGCATGCATCATAATATCAATCAGCTGATGTTCTTCATTCGCGACCTCTTCCTCATACTCCTAGACCTCCATATCTTCAATGGGTTCAATCAGTAGGAGGCACCCCTTTTTGTAGCGATGGTCATGGCCCCACAGTCATGGCTCTTCTCTCGTCAATTTTTTTGACAGTGAAGGATGGCTAGGAACAGAAGGAGATTTATATGCCATGAGCTTAGGACTCCAGCAGGGTTGAGTCATAATCATCTTAGTACTAGTCAATAAAAATCCTGTTAGATTATAATAAAGCCACTTCTATCTTATAAAGGAGTATGGCTAGGGTTTAGATTAGCCTTTAGGGCTTAGTAGCTACCACACCCCTTACTGGGTTGGTCGGCTAGGGTTTCTCCCTGCTTAGGTCGGCTATAGAACCATTTAGCCGCCTCCTATTCCTATTAAGGCAGGTTGGCTATAAGAGGGGCAAAGGGATAATTCTACTTAGGCAAGCACCCCCTTAGGCTAGGGTTTTGATCCCTATTTAAAGATGTAGCCGTCCCCCCTCTTGAATCAAGAAATTATCAATTTTATTTCTGCCTTGTACCAAGTCTAGGAGGGAGGAACCCCTATAGCGTTCCAAGGGTTGATCCCCCTCAATGATCAAAATCTATAAAGCTTCTTCTGGGGTTCTATCATCTGGTATCAGAGCAGTGATCTTGCTGCCCCTGTAGCTATCATTCATGCCTCCACCTTCCTAAGCAATTCCCACAATTGCTATGGCACGTGCCTCCACCTTCCACCCCAGCTGCAGATCAAATCAGTTTGCCACTGTCCCCTATGTTTGATCTGGAAATCTAGTATTTTTTTATCATCCAAGCCTCTTCAATACTAAAAGATTCCCTACTTTACACATTGAAATTTTTTTCTAAATTTTATCCACTACAAATTTCGTTTGTCGCAAATGTTAACGTAATTACGAAGGTGGAACACTGCAGAAATTTTCAGCCATGTTTTTGCCTCTTGAAATGGCTTATTCCTTCTCCTTTCTGGCTAAAATTTTTACACAATTCTCAAGATCAAGTTGGCTTTCATCTGGACTTAATTTTTAAAAAAAACTCCTTCTGGAACTGGTTTTCTTGTGCAATCTTTGACCATCACGCAGTTCTGGAATTTTACGATGAAGGAATCTGTCTTTCATCTTTTGCCGTATTTCTCTACTGTTATGCTGCCAAAATTTTGTCAAACTTTTTACTGGTATTAACAATATATGAACCAAGGGTTTCTGTATAATTTTCTTAAACTTTCCTTTGGAATTTACATCGAGAAGTTATCATTTCTCCGACGTAAAATCAGTTCAGCAGGACAGCACTCTCTAAATTCAAGAACTTGGTCGAGAATTATTTTCAAATTACTATTAAAACTGTCTATTCTGATGGTGGTGGTGAATATCAAGCTCTTGCGTCTTATCTAGCTACCTCTGGTATTCAACATCTTAAGTCCCCACCATATACCCCTCAACTGGTTGGCTCTGCTGAGCGTAAACATCATCATATTGTTGAGACTGGTCTTACATTACTCCATTAGGCTTCCATGCCTTCTATCTTTTGGTCCATCGCTTTTCAAACTGTTGTTTATCTTATTAATCGTTTGCCTACTCCTCTCCTACAATATCATTCACCATTTGAAAAGCTATTTCAAAAACACCCTAACATCCAAACCTTAAAGGTTTTTGGTTGTCTATGTTATCCATGGTTACGTCCCTACAATTCTAATAAAATGCAACCTCGATCTCGATCTTGTGTTTTCATAGGGTACTCTCTTGAACATAACACCTATCGATGTTATGACCCTCACTCTACTAAAGTCTTTGTCTCCAGACATGTTACTTTTGTGGAGACTGTCTTTCCCTTTCGAGATCATCGACAATCGGTAGTTCCATTAGATCGCAATGAACAATCTTCCTCCTCCATTTTGTCTTCCTTAGATCCAAACTCTCTAGTTACTTTTGTTCCGCAGTTTCCCTCTTTTCCCTCTCCTTCGGCTCCTCCCCCCCAATGTCTTTGTCTTCACCACGCCAAGGTACTTCTATTGTCCCTTCGTCTGCCTCCACCAGTACTGACCCACAACCCTTACCTCCTAGCCCTACTGTCACCTCTCGGCATCCTATGCAAACTCGTTCCAAGTGTGGTATCTTTAAACCACGTCGAGTTCTAGATTTGCATGTTAGCACCGAACCCTCTTTCGACTCTGTTGAACCTACTTCCTTCTCTCAGGCTCAGAAATATCCTCATTGGCGTAAAGCCATGTGTGAGGAGTATGATGCCCTTCTTCACAATGCTACTTGGACTCTCACTCCTCTCTCCACACAAAATATTATCGGGTGCAAATGGGTTTTTTGAATTAAGCGGAATCCTGATGGTTCTATTGCTCGTTATAAGGCACGTCTTGTGGCCAAAGGATTTCATCAACGGCCTGGCATTGACTTCACTAAGACATTTAGTCCTGTTGTCAAACCTACTACCATTCGGCTTCTTCTAAATCTGGCAATATCGAAAGGCTGGTGCTTACGTCAGTTAGATGTTAACAATGCCTTTTTACAAGGAACCCTCACTGAAGATGTTTTTATGGAACAACCTCCAGGCTTTATACATCCTCAATATCAGAACATGTTTGTAAATTAAAAAAGGTCATCTATGGACTTCGTCAGGCTCCACGAGCGTGGTATACTGAACTTGGTCTCTACTTATCTTCCATTGGCTTCATCAACTCTAAGTCTGATGTTTCCTTATTTCTATGCCAACATCGTGGGAGCACCATCTATCTCCTCGTCTATGTGGATGATATTATTATCACAGGTGATAACTCTTCAGGCATTTATTACGCAATTGGCAGACCGCTTCTCCCTCAAAGATCTTGGTACCTTGCATTACTTTCTCGGTGTTGAGGCTACATTTACATCTTCTGGTCTCTTTCTTTCGCAACGGAAGTATATTCATGATTTACTGTTGAAGACAAACATGCAAGACGCTAAAGCAGTCTCCACTCCTCTATCTCCAAGTACATCACTGCATCTCTATGATGGTAGTCCTGTCACAGATCCTACTCTATATCAACAGGTAGTTGGCTCCTTACAATATCTAGCACTCACTCGTCCCGATGTCTCATTTCCAATTAATAAATTATCTCAATTTATGCATCAACCATCTACTTTGCACTGGACTGCTGTCAAACGTATTTTGCGTTATCTGAAAGGGACTATTGATCATGGCATTTTTCTTCGCAAGAATTCTCCCTCTCAACTTCATGCCTTTGCGGATACGGATTGGGCCGGTAACGTTGACGATAGAACCTCTACATCTGGGTATATTGTATTCCTTGGTGCTAATCCGATAAGCTGGAGCTCTAAAAAGCAAAAGACGGTTGCCAGATCTACTACCGAGGCTGAATATCGGGCTGTTGCCACCGCTGCTGCTGAACTCAATTGGATTAGCCACTTGCTTCAGGAACTTCAAATCCATTCTACTTCTATGCTTGTTATTTACTGTGATAACATCGGGGCCACTTATCTTTGTGCAAATCCAGTCTTTCACTCCCGCATGAAGCACGTTGCTATCGACTTTCACTTTGTTCGGGATCAAGTAGCCCGCAAGCAGCTCTGTGTCTCTCATGTCTACACAGCTGACCAACTGGCCGACTCCCTCACGAAGTCTCTAGCACGTAAACTATTTTTCTTCCATCGATCCAAGATCGGCATCCTTGATAGGAGCTCGATCTTACGGGGGCATGTTAGCTGTAACAAATTTCCTTAACCGAACGAGATTCTCTCGTTCATCAGTTAAGGAAAATCCTATTAACTGTAACAAATTTCCCTAACCGAATGAGATTATCTCGTTCATCAGTTGAGGAAAATCCATCTCTTATCACTGTATAAATAGATGTTGAAACCTTAATAACAAGTGAGTTCTTTTGTTTTTCCAAATTCACTTTCAACACTTTCGAGTGTTTGTCGACGATAATTGCCGATTAGAGTTTCGGCCCAAGTTGAATCTGAAGTAGGTGATTCTGTGACTTCAACACAAGATGCCAGTGATCGATCCGGGAGCTTCACTTCAATCAATCCAGCATACTTACAAAGTTGGATCCAATCTGACAAATGATGCTTCTTAGCGACCATACCATATACCAATCCTGCCATACCATATACCACCCACTCCTTTTTGCTTCTCAGTAAGAATGATAAAAGAAAAGCAACTACTTTGAACTATTTCTATCAGGAAAGACAATGGTGGCAGGGATAAAGAAAAAGAAGTCAGGGCAGAGAATCAACCCGAGGGGCTCCCAATACCTGTTCTCATAACTGGGAGAGGTTAATCCAACTACTAAAACACAGGTTATCCGCTTGTGTCTCTGCTTACTTGCATTCTCTCCCTGTCGATTTGGATTATGCAATTGCTCCATCACATTATCCAGCAATGCAGTCCAGTACTCCATCTTGGAATTACGATCCAGTGTAGGGAGGTGAATTACGATCCTTACTTTCCTTCTCAACCCCCTGACACCCCAATCTTACTTTCGGGTTCTCAAACTGGTAACTTCCACTGTAGGACTTGACTTGCTCTACTGCTATTTAGTATGTATTTCACTACAGGGCTAGGCTACACTATTCCTTATTCAAGTACGATTCCTCTACTTCCCGAACTATTACTTGAATCATAATTTGTAACACCAAAATCATACTTTTGCATTGAAAACCTCTTACCTTGCTACATACCCACACAAGGGAGAAACAAACACACATGCCATGCCCTAGAGCAACCATAACCTCATTCATCGAGTAAAAAAACTAAGTTTTCGGGTAGCATCTATCGATCAACGAGCGATCGATCGTGCATTCTGACTTTGGAGCAGGACCTAGGCTTACTCCGTCCCCTCAGAGTAAAGAATATAGATAGGCAGCATCAGCTCCATCAGTGCTTCACTCTATTCTTGCCGGTGCTAACCTCTATTCTTGTATGTCCTAATTCTTTTATTGATAGTAGTGACATCGTTCTTTCCCAGTTGTGTGTTCCTATTGAATTATAAGTTTCTATTTGAATTATGAGTTGTTCACTTATTTCTTCTACTTATGGATCTTATACTTACCCTTGGTTGGGTACCACAGAGTTATCTTCGGATGCACTGCACTAGGTCAATAAAGAAAAGGTTTGTCAAGTAGTAGTTTGATTCCCGGTTGCTTGTTGAAGTATTGCTAGCAGCGGTTCCATTCTTACATGCCCATGCCTCAATCAATGAGAGATTACCTACCCACGAAGACAGAGTTAATTATCGCTCACAGAACGGGGGCACTACTCGACATACTTGTTGATGTTACTTCTGCTCGACATACTTGTTTCTGTTACTTTCGAGCTATGTCACCTGAGGACTATAACCTTTGCCGACGGGGTTGGGTTGATCTGAGCCCCTCCGCACATTCACACCCGCGCACACATTTCTTTCTTTAGTAACAGAGTCATTCTTCCATTTGCATTGCCCGCCCATGAGAACAATTGCTCGTACCTTCGTCCGTGTGATCGATGAACTTAACTAGTGCTATTGGAATGTGTTTTCTCATATGAAAGATGTGTCATCAGTAGTTCAAGAAAGAAAGTAGGGGCATGCTAAGAGACATTAGTCGAAGGGTGAACTACCCGAATGACAGAAAGGGTTGCCAATTTGCAAGGTTGGAAAGCCCGGATCAATGCCAGTAGCTGAATAATGAAAGTGAGGTAGGTACACCTGATAGCCCATAGTAGTAGAATCGGAGTAAGCAGTAGACGAATCAAATACATAAATGAATCTCCTTGTCAACGTTTGTATTCCCTCTTGTCCCCTTTTGCTTGCCTTTGCCATTAGTTCCGAGTAGAAAGAGAACTGGACTTGGTAGCTAGTAGTTACTTATCTCTTGTTAGTGGCGATATTAGTCTTTATTTCCTGCATTGGTCTTAGAAACAGTAGGAACAACCCTGTTAGCAGTGGTTCTGGTCTGGCACCCCTTTCCGTAATTCTGTACTTTTTAACTTGATTATTTTGACGCACTTTTCACTCACTACCGCGTAACTCTTTTGTAGAGAGGTAGAGCTTGGTCTCGTTAGTAGCAGTATAGGCCTCGTTAATTGTAGTTACATCCTTATGAGCGTAGGAATCAGACTACCCTAGTGGATTATGGCTTTACCTACAATATAAGATATTGGTGTTGAATTCACTCTAGCATATAACCTTATTTGGTGTTGATGGCAAATAGATCGTTGAATACACTCAATCCGATCAAGAATAGGAGGGAGCAATGAGACTAAAAGTATGGAAGTGTAGGCTTAGCTAAGGCTACACAGAGATAAGGCGAGGTCTTATAGGGCATAGAATAAGGCTTTGACTGCTGGCACACAGAATAGGGCTTGGGCGGCTTACAGTTAACCGTGATAGGCACTTGGTTCATTCTCTTACCTTGGGCACTGGGTCTTTTATGAAAATGACATTAGTAGATGCGCTGGGCCATATACATATTATCTATCCTCGACCGTGGTTCTATGTTCTACCACATATATATGTTATTCCCAATCCATGGTCTACTACCTATACTCTTATTCCTATTTCTTATTTTAGGTAGATGTACTACATCGTATCGGGAGTTACCTGTCGAGTTCAATCCTAAGTTTCTAGTTTGTATTCCCTTTTTCTTGTTTTCCCAATAAAGAGATTGGTGCATTTTACGCTAAAACATAACTTCTGTGGTGTTGATGGGAAATAGATCGTGGAATTGTTGGCTTTTCAGCAGAACTTCAGGGAGAAGGAGAAGAGAATAGTAAATGATACCAGGAGTACTTTCAATCAATAGTCTACAGTACTCTGGAATGAACCAAAAGTACCTATTTATAATCATTAAAAGATAGAATACAGATATTTTAAAATAATAAAAAATCTATCACATCCAAATAAATCTTATCGTTATCTAAACTGATCTCATCATCTTCTTAACTACTTGGCTTATTTTCAACACATCCCCTTAATTCAAGTAGTTATAATTTAAAATTATTTTCAAGGAATTTTTTTCTCTCTAAAATTTTTGTGAAAATATCGGCAAGCTGATCTTCGTTGCTGCAGCGGTTGTCTTATGTTTTTTCTTGGTCCATACATTTTTTAGAACTTCTGACCTGAAATATTTTATCGTTTCTCTTGACATTTTTCTCTTCGGTAGCCATCTTTGATGATATGATGGAGATTCTGCATTTGTAGGATTGAATCCCTTTGTATGCGGAAGCTTCATTTTTCTTTTCTTTTTCTTGGCTTTCTTCAGATCATCAGAAACTTCTACTAACTCTGTATGTGTACTTTCATTGTTGTCCTTTGAGTTTAGAGCTTCACCCCTTTTCTGTATATGTGTATCATCAACATTACGACCTGCATCATCTTAGATAGTTTGCATAGATCCACAGAATTTTAAATGATCATAACTATTTTTTCCATAAAGTTGATTCTTCGGTAGGAGCAACGAAGTCCGAAAATAATAAGACAAACATTTTATTTTTTGTTATCCTTGCAGTTGCTATCAATTTACCAATTTTTTTATCATAAATTAGACATTTTTCTTCATCAAAAATAACATAATATCATTTTCTCATTAGTTGTCCTATACTAATGAGATTTTATTTTAAATCAGGAATAAATAACACATCATCAATAATTTTTTTACCAGACTTTGTGTTCATAGCAACTGTTTCTTTTCCTTTTACTTGAGCCTTTTTACCATTTCCCATCTACACAGTAGATCTGACCGAATCATCAAGCTTCTGAAACAGACTTTTATCCCTTGTCATATGATCACTACATCCACTATCCAAAAATCAAACAAATCTAGAATATTTTTCATCAGATGTTGTAAAAAAAATATTCTCTTCTTTGTCATCGTTACTTTCCTCATGATAGTTAGTTTGATTTTTATTCCAACAATCTTTTTCAAAATGTCCATATTTTTCACAATAAGAACATAGAGGAACATTTGGATTTTTATTTTTATACCAACAATCTTTTTCAATATGCCCTATTTTTTTACAACAAAAGCATTTTTGAGTTTCTTTGTTACATTCATTTGATTGATCTCGTCCTCTGTCCTTTTGATCTCTCCCTTGAGATCTGATTTCTGAATTATTTTTTTGATCCTTCTTCTGATCAATCTTCATTTGAAGAACATGTTCCAAAGTTTCATCTGAAGATCTGTTCACTTTTTGTTCATGGACTAAAAGAGATCCCATTAATTCATCAATAGATAATATACTTGTATCTTTAGCTTCTTCTATAACAGTAGAGATCATATCAAATTTTGAAGATAAACTTCGTAAAAAAATTTCTACTACAATTTGATCTTTTAGATTTTCACCATAAGATCTCATTTGATTCACAATAGAAGAAACTTTTTAGAAAAAATCAACAACAGATTCCGAATCTTTAATCATAAGTGTTTCAAATTCACGATGAAGAATTTGAAGCTTTAAAATTTTTACCTTCTCTGTGCCTCCAAACATATTTTTTAATATCTCCCAAGCTTCTGCTGATGTTGATACCATCATGATTCTGGGAAATAGGGAATCATCTATTGCTTGTTGTAACATGTAAAGGGCTCTTGCATCTTTTTGTATATTTTCTTTCATTTGGTTTTTATGATCTTTTGTAATACTAGGATTTTGCAAATCATACTGAACAAAATCATTTTCTACCAAATTCCATAATCCTTATGAAATAAGCAGAGTTTTCATTTTAATAGCCCAAAACTGATAATTATCACCTTTGAAGATAGGAAGAAGTTGATTAGGAACACTTATTGTAAGGCCTGTCATCTTTTCTTTTTTCTGGATCTACTTGTCTTCCCTTCTTTTTTGACTGGTGTACTCCTTTTGATTTTCTTTGAACCAGGCTCTGATACCACTGTTGGCTTTTCTGCAGAACTTTAGGGAGAAGGAGAAGAGAATAGTAGATGACACCAGGAGTACTTTCAATCAACAATCTACAGTACTCTGAAATGAACTAAGAGTACACCTATTTATAATCATTAAAAGACAAAATACAGATATTTTAAAATAATAAAAAATCTATCATATCTAAATAAATCTTATCCTTATCTAAACTGATCTCATCATCATCATCTTAACTACTTGGATTATTTTCAACAGAAATGTCATTTACAGTTGTTCAAGTTTTTTTCAAGCCTATCAAACAGGAGACGAGTGCTAGTTTCGAACAAGAGAGCATAGGGATCCGAACAAGTTGAGGCAACCTATAATACAATAAAGTAATACTAATATGCAGTGTAAAGCACTAGGTTTAGTTTGATCCAAGAGATACATAATGGATAAGGTAGTAAGAATGCCAGGAAGTAAGGCCGGGCTGATAGGCTCAAGTATAAAAAGGAAAGCAACGGCTGCCGGAGAGAATGAAACCGACCTTAAATACTTATTTGTTAGTTCCCCTTACTTGTTATCGGCCTATATCTCTTTGCTCTAACTCTCTCTACTTTGAGCTTGGGTCTGCCTGTCTCTTATTCTTGAACTACAGATTTGGATTAGGAATACCCTTGCTCCACTAGCTTTGATTACTTAACCACTGCATCGGATCTTGGCTTTACTGATGAGTCTGTCCTCTTTCTTTAACACCATTGTTGAAAGCTGCCTTCGGTTAAAAGCTTTGGAATCCAATCCTTGCTACTATGATAGAAAGCCGTTTGCTTGTTGCCAAACCAAGAGCCTTTTATGCTGAGTTAATATCCCTTGCTTGCTTTTTGCCGAGAGTAACTGGTTCTAAAGCAGGGGATTCTAGCAGCCTTTTTGTCCTACCAGCAGTCTATTCTTAAAAAGGGGAGAGTGCCCCCTAGTGATAGCAAGAAAAGAGAGAGAGTAGAGAGTGTACACATTGCATAACCATACTCAAGCATAGTGAAAGTCAACTCCATTGTTGGAAGCAAGACCTATTATGCAACTCTAAAGCTAGCTCCTTACTTTCGGGGAGAGGGCAGCTGATGATGAGAAAACCTTTCCTAGTATACGCTAATATACTTCTACTAATATCATAATAGAATAACAGGAAAAAGAATAGAATACATAATAGATATAATATAATACGAATAATAGAATAGAATATATGATAATAGAAGAATAATAGACAGTTGACAGCTCGGCGATTGAGAGGATAAAGTACCCCCAAAAAGAAAGACAGGAGCAAACGGATCCACTCGCTCAACAAACTAGTTGGTAGTTATCATAGGCACTCACAATCAATCGATATCGAAAAAGTCACTTGTCCACACAACTAAAAGAGTATGAGTTGTATCTTATCCCCTCTTCCGGCACTCTAGTTACCTGCTCATTATCATTAGCAAGCCATCGATTGTAACATACACACACAGGAAAGCAAGCGAAAGAAGCAGTCGAATAAGCAAAAAAACCTATCTTTTGATTCGCCTGATAGGTCTTTGCTTTAATCAGTGGGGCCTCGTGCCATGCTTCATCCCTTTTCTAGGCATTCTCCTCTCATAAGTAAGACTGAAAACAAGGAGAGGTGGACTCTAACTGGAACATCTAGCCCAGGGACATGGGAGAATCCAAACTACAAGAGACTATTTGTATATGAAAACACATTCCAATATACGCTAATCAATTTTCTTGTATTATAAATAAGTAAACTAAATAGGAATTGCATAATTCAAAGAAGTGGTGTCAGCTTGGAAGCCAGATCCAATGTGTCAGTGTTAAAGCATGTAAGGCAGTAGTGTTAGGCACATAGTCAGTACAGTAAGAATAGAAGTAATAGGAGAAAGAATAAGATGTGAAATACATAAATACAAAATTATATCATGAATGTCCAATGTATGAGATATAGTAAGGAGATACAGTTTGCAAGCAGGCCAGTGGTATCAGTTTGAACTCGAGGAGTAGAAGCCTAACAGGTGAACATATGATTTAAGGGAGTTTTGGCATTCCTTATTTGCCAATATCAGACTTATTTCTTTTCTAAGTGAATCAAACTCATAAGTCAGATTTGAACTAACGTCAAGTAGCCAACAGAGGTAAGAAACAACCACATAGTTGCGTATTAGAGGCGGTATTGAGAGCCTTATTTCTTAGCATCAGTCTCATTGTGCGGGCAGTGTAGTTCTGAGCGTAGTAGAAGTTTGGAACCGTCGGGTCGGAATGAAAAACCCAAGTCACAGAATTGAGTGGTTGGGGCGTAGCTCCACTCTATTGAACAAGTAGTGGTGTAGCTTAACTCTAACTAAAGTAAGGATACGGCGCTGTAGGAAGGATAATGTCGGGGTGAACAAGCAAGAGACAAACTCATTCAAAGAGGGGATATGCCTTTTCACTAAATAGTAGCAGAATAGTTGTTGTGGGCGTGCGCAGATAGTCTTTTAACCTCATGAGTCTAACTCTTTCCTTCCTCTTAGGATTAAAGAAAACAACTAATAGGAGGAAGGACTCAACTCGAAAGTAAGAAATGAAGAATAGCACATCCAAGTTGGAAATAAAGAATCATTATTCGCCCCCACTAGGTATGATACAAAGAAGTCACAAAGGGTATGGGCTAGGTATGGAGTTTCAAGATGAGGAGCAGTCCCCGTTACGCGGTAGTAAATGCAGTGAAAGAATCAAAAGGCACCAGGTTGAGTTTGAACCCGAGTAGTGGTAGAGTTTCAGAGGTGAACTACAGAATGGGGTTGGTTACTATGATTTTGAAACACAAATGTAGGCATTGAGGTTGGGAGTGCCAGCCATATAAGCAAGAGTTCACCCTCCGCTTCAAGCCATAGTTAGCTATCCACTTTAGAGAGAAGAAAGAGCTCGATCGATGCAACTATAGCCAAGCCTTCTATTACTTAATTTAAGCCCTCCTCTCTTGCATGTAAGTCCACCGTTCCTTTCCTTCATTCTTAAACCAACTACTGTTAGTATGGGAGCTCACCCAGATAAACACGTCTGTGTTTCTCTCCCTAGCCTTAACTCTCATCTTTTTACTATGTATATCAACTTCCTTTCTTATATTTTGTTCTTATTATAATCAGAATTGACTGCCCTTCTTACTATCCTTGCTTCATATCATTCTTGCTTGTGAGTTGAAGTATTCCTTTCTTTTGTTGTTGTCCCAGATGAAGAACTAGATGACTGATCTTAAAAATAAGAATCAATACCACTAATAGCAGGGCTTAACTCTCCACTAAAGAATTGTTCACTTGGACATCAGAACCCAACTTATTATTCTCAGAAATATAGGTACAATCTGCCCCTATGCTATGTGTCTCGCTTGTTCATTCCCACCCTGCGGCCTCCTTGATAAGCCTGCTTACTTCTTTCTATCATTCTGTAGTTCACTTTGCTTGGTCTACCTTTCCTGGCTTCAGTGCCTATATGCGAGTGCCAGTTCACTAATTGCCTCTTACATTGGTTCAAACTTAGACTCCTCTCTATTAGTCTTGCTTGCTCGTTCCCCACTCTTCGCATACGCCCTAGGGGAATTACACTTAGTATTGAAATGCCTATGTTACAGTTTAGTTTATTAGAGGCACGTATCAAACTTACACTCCCGGCTCTAAAACTGACATTACTACCTTAGAGATAGAGGTCCGCCTAGCAACTGAAAGAGGTACGCCACCCACCGAGCTAGTTATTCAACTACAGCCTTACAAGCCATCTTACAAATAAGTTGCCCTCGACTCTTCCCCTCCGCACTATTACTCTGAAGCGTTTGAACACTAAATCTGACTTACTTACATCCAAATCCCACTTGCCACCAAGCAACGTATAGGATCTATGCTCATGATTTAGTCTGTCTCTCCCGTCTTTCACTCTTAAGCTGTTTACTCGTACCCTGTACCTAAAGCTAGCTTTACTATATCCTAGCCTCCTGCCTATTAGTTTGTTACTCCCGCCCCCAGTCTCATGTTTATTGCTCTCATTCATATACTGGTGGGTACAGTCGAAGTCCTTTCTAATTACTTATTTCAACTAGCACTCGTATACCTACAAGTAAACTCTCATTCATAGACCCGCACCTGTTTGATCCTAGTTGACATTATTCTAATTCTTTTATTTATATGTACTATACATCATACCTGCACTAATGAGTGGGATCCTATTACCTATGAAGGGTTATTATTATTACTTACATTCTATGCGTGATAGATCGTGTACCCGGAGTAACAAGTAACAGAACGAGAGATAGGATAGTCGGGCTCTGAACCTAGCTAAAAGGGAGGGAAGGCTTGGCCACTGCCCCGGAGAGTAGGATTATGACACTGGTGGAGTAAGGCTTGGACTACTCTTTTACTACTATAGGATGGAACTGGACAAAAGGAATCCAACCAATAAGGCAACAACCGAAACTAGTTCTCTCGGGTAGGAAAGTAAGAACTGAACTGGTGCTACTACTACCATATAGTTGGGAATAAAGACTAGAATCACTGCTATAAAGAATCAAGCTGGTGCTACTACAAACACAACTTACGAAGACATCACGTATAAAGAACTACCTTACAATGCGTCAACTTCTCTATGAGTTAAGTAACATCCCCTATTATAAGTATTCTGAGTCAAGTGCGCTACTTATGCTATTGTCTAGGCTACCCATGCCATCGAGACTAACTATGTGCCTAGGAAACGATACTATGGATGTGCCTAGGAAACGATACTATGGATGTGCCTATTTATATTAATAACTATCAGATTGAACACTGCCCAACGAATCAAACGACTACTTAGAAGACTTCACTCACAAATGGAGCCTTACTCATTAGTCCGCCCAAGCCTTATTGCCTTACTTTCAAAACTACCTTTGCTTCTCGTAGCTAGCTCTTCAATGCTTATGTTTTAGTATCCCCTTCCTGCCTGTTAGTATGTCTTTCCTGTTTCTAAGGTCAACTAAAACTCCTGTCTATCCACGTAGAGGTGCCCATCGCATTCTACTTGCGAGTAGGGAATTTTACTCATAAGTGGAAGAATCCCTTTCTTCGCCTTCAACACTAAACCAATGTTAACAGGAATTCCTCTACTAACAGGAAATCCAACTCATAACTGTAAGAATAGAGCTGGTACTAAAAAGGATAACTACCCTTACTTTTACTCTTGTCTTGGGCTACTGATCCGGAGCCCTGCCCCTGTTACCAATACTAACTATCGGACCAACCTAACCCTACTCTAGTAGAATCCAATTATAATAGCTATCAGACCTTCGCTACTGCCTATTAGAGAATGGAGCTACTCGCTTGTATTCTTTAGCACTGAGCACCGAATCTGGCTTTACTATCCCTAAGGATGCCTCTCCTGCTTTGCACTCTCTGTATTGCCCCTTCCAGTCCATATACCTTTGCTTTGTGGTTCTGTAGCTACTGATACGGATCCTGTTGTTCACCCTTGAGCCAGGGAATCAAATTCATTGGTATCAGAATCCTATTATAAATAAGTAATTGAACTCAGGGGTAAAAAAGCCCTTGCTCTTAGCCTGCGTTCGGTGTCTGCCGCCTTAGTCTTATATTAGCGCTCTACACGGTTGTTCATTTCTTCATGATTAAATTGATTATTCTTTTATTGTATAGTATAATTTCTTATTATTTGTTTTCTTATTACTAATTGAATTATGATTTGCCTGACCCCTAGTCTATCTTTACTACTACCGATTAGGCTTCCACCGGTGCTTGTAATACTAAAAAAAGAAACCCCTACTGATAACAAGCCAAGCCTGTCCCTTCCAACATATGGATTTCACTCATATTACGGGCTTCAACTCTAACTACCTTTGTTTTCATTCTCGAACTAGTGCTACCAATACTTTCACTGGAACTAGGAATCCAACACCCAAAAAAGGAATAGAACTGGGAATAAAGAATAGAGATAATACTACTGGGTACTACTAAATAAGAAGAAAGAACTTAGTTAGTTACCGCCCGCACAACGAAGCAACCAATGAATAGGGATTGGATTGAACTACGGCGAACAAACCTACTATATTAACATCCACCAGTGTACTAACGACTTCAACACATAAGTTAGAATAAAAGAAGGCAATTTCAAAATCGAACTTGTCCCCAGACAGGCCAGCCTTATTGTCCCCGTTACGTGCCAGGTCGTATGTATTGCCTCACCTATAAGTTTACCCTACTGATATGATACCAAATCCACAGTTCACCTCTCCCACTGCTTACTAACAATCTTATTACCTAACACACGCTTGCAAACCTACCGCTCTTTACTTACTTTCTTTAACTAATGCCTTAGAGCCTGTCTTTCCTGCTAACAAAGTCTCCCGCTATTAGCTCTCACTCTTTATCTCACCTCTTTCACTCCGGGTAATCCTGTTAGTGATCCAGTATGTCACTCAGTAATAGAAGAATATGGGTACGGACTAGCGCATAGATAGAGCGAATAGCAAAATAGTAGAACATAGAAAACTCATAAGAATATAGGTACGCCTTTCAGAAGAGTATAGGTACGCCTTTCAGTACGGGTTGCGAGGTTAACCCTTGTTCTTGTTCTGCTGTACGTTAGGTGTTCTTTAAGGAGAGAGAAGCATATCTTTATTCTATGGGCGAGTGTAATAGTAGATGGAAGCTCGTATCGTATCTGATTCTTGTATCATATGAGTATATCGTATATGCTTGTAGGAGATGCTATCTTCAAATCTAACAAGTGTTAACACACCGGGAGTTGTTTCGCCAGGTATGAGAGCTTCTTTCTTTAAGTGCTTGCCCATGTAGTAGCATAACTTGACTGCGGAACATAATATAATTGAGACACAGTACCTTTGCTTATAGAACATCACCGCAACTCAAATAAAGAATGAATATTGGCAGCCTCCCGCTAGCTATATATTATTGATATTGACTTATTGCCTAGTACTTGATATTGACTTATAGCCCTGTTTCAGCTACCTACCTGTTTTGCTTGTTAGTCAGTTCGTCGTTGCGAGAGCCATTGCTTGTTCCTTTACCTTGTTACTTTGCTTGTTCCCTTGCTTCTTCTCTAAATAATCAAATATCGACAGTGCTATCCCTATACTATAGTAGTATTTTACTAATTTAGTAGTACTTAACCTTTTGTCCTTGCTTGTACTTTCGATCTACCTGTTGGGCTTATTCCACCGCAAAGTTAATAGTCTGGTTTCGAGGAGTAGAGTTATATAATCAAATATGGGAACAATATTTATATGCTTGCTTAGCTTAAAGCAAAAACACCCAAAGAAAGAGGTATCCAAAACAAATATCCCCAAGAAACAAGTATGCTTAGTGCAAAAGCACCTAATATCCCCAAGAAACAAGTATGCTTAGTACAAAAGCACCTAAAGAAGTATAGTATCCAAAAGTTATAAGTAGAGTGGATTAATATATTCTAAATTAAGTAGAGTAGATTAATATATTTCAAATATTAAGTAAAGTCCACCGCACATGTATTGAATGTCAGTAAAGGTCAAGGTTAAGTCCACTGCGCATGTATTGAATGTAACTGAGGGTAAACGGGAAATAAGATCAATTCAACATAGGAAGTTCGGAAGCTAATAAACAACGGCTAAAATTAATTAGGGCAACATAGACATAGGTTTATTATTTTCTTAGTTGAACAGAGGTGAAACTACTCTAACGCTCCTAATAATATACGTTAGGTTCGCGAGTTATATGGGTTTATTTATACTACCCTTGTTTTGTTCATTCGCCATTTCTTTGCTTTGTAGTAGCATAGCAAGCCTTCCTACTCGTCATTAAACAGCTGCCCCCTCCCCCTGCTGTGGAAGGATGAAATCACATCGTCAGCACTCCTATCCTAGTTCTTTTGGGGAGCATCTTTCTCTTTATCAAATCAATAGAATATGTTTATGGCTTGGAATAACCTTTTCCTTTCCTTCGTTCCGAGAGAGAGGGAGGGTGTGGGCGGCCAGCAATAAAGCTAGCGAATAGGTTAGGTACTCGAGTCGTTGAACTGAACATAGGTGAAACTAAGAGAACTGTCCTAGCTAACGCGCTTAATTCTACTAGGTAAGCTTGTTGGGTGTTACATACAGCTTAACCGAGCTTATATTGATTGATTGAGTTGGGCTATAAAATGAGGGCAATCCGGTAATTAAATAAATATTCTTTTTCATAACTTAACTTCGATGTACTATATTGTTTCCATAACTTAACTTCGAATTGTGTGTGGAGGCCGAAAGATGAAAAGCAGGATCATAGGAATCAGCAGTGCCATGCCAGTATTGTCTAGTAAGGGTAATATTCCTATATGCTTGCATAAAGGTAAAGGTAATATTCTTATATACTTTAGCTCGATAGACTCAAATAAGTATTAGTTGACTGAGGTCCAGTTGAGTTGAGCTCAGAAGGATGTTGTGCGCTTACGGGAAGGAAAGGAAGTGGAAAATCACCTATTATATACTAGACGAGAAAGAAAGTCATTTTTCAATTCATGAGTTGCGAGATGAGCTGCTCGCGTTAGTTTACTGTTAGGGTCAGTGAGCTCATCAGTTCATGATTCATAGGCAGGGGTGAGTTCAATTTTGTATTTTTTATATTTGTTGACTCGGCTAAAAGAAAGGGAGTTGTTGAAAAATCCTACCTTAGATAGTCGGCGCAAGAAAAATGAAATGAAGCAGTTAATCGGTTTCGGCAAGATAGGGAATTTTACATAAGAGGAGTTTCACATGGGTGTTACGACGAGAATTGCCATCATATTGGATATCTGTTCGAGTGAAGTCGTAGAGATCAGAATCCGAAGCTCCTCACGCGCTTGTTAAAGATGCAAATGCTATAAGGTATAGGTATAGATATTGGTAAGATTGAATTTCCATATACTTTAAGCAAGAAAGATGGTGTTCAAGTCGAGGTCGCTAAGTTAATAAGTATCGTTTTCTTCGGGTGCTTGTCGAGTTCCCCTGCTTGTTGAGTCCGGAGCAAGTTCAAATTCCTTCTGAGATGCGCCTGTTCTTAAGTTTGAAGGAATGGGTGCTAGGCTTATAGAGCTAATATTCATCTATCTACATCATCAGTTGGTGGTTAGGCCTTTGGTTGCTAGCTTAGGTTCATTTGACCGAAGAAAAGACTGGCATTTGGATTACCTAGCTCGAGGGAGTGAGTATAGGGTACAAAAGAGTAGGAATCGATTGAATTCACAAACATATTAACATATTCTATTATCTTATTATATTCTCTTATAGAAGAAGATCAAATCACTAATGCTTTCAGCTCCTGTGATAGAAAGTTGCATGATTCAAATGGACGGCTATTAGTGGAATATTAAGTAAAAAAAAGGCCTAGTTTATTCCTCGTTCAAATCAAATCCGGGAGTGAATCTAGTTAGGGCGCCCTCGTAAGGCCTACTTTCTGGTTCCAAAAGTGAGGTGAGGGAATCCGCTCTTGCCAGAGTAGCTTTCCGTGCAAATAGCCTTTTATCTCATCGCCAATGACCGGGTGAGTAAGAATTCATTGAATCTATTTTTTTGGCCCTTCGATAACTCAAAACGAGTGGGATTCAACTTGCCAATAGATCCGAGTTTTCTTGGGTCAGGAGCGAAAAAAGACGAAAATAAGTAAGTAGGGAGAGTTTCTCCTGGTACTAGAATAGGCGGGTATAAGCGATTCAGGATCTGTTACACAAAAAGCATCAATTGGAATGAATGCTTTCCGTGTAGACTGCTTTCTCTTTACTTTACCTTCTGACTTGATCTTTTAGGCGTAAGCTCTTGCCACTTAAGAAGCTGATTCAGCTTGAGCAAGAACTGCTTCGGATCAAAGAAACTTCGTACCTTTCGAAAACTGCTAAATCGTGATACCACCTGGCTGGGAGTCGTTCCCTAAATCCAATAATTGATTTCCCTGGAGCCAGCACTTTACCGGGTGATTTCACTCAAGCAGGCCTAAAACAACTCTCTCCTACCTTGCCATGGTTTACTTGCTTTCTCTAACCACTGTATCGGATCCTTTAACTTGTAATAAGAGAATCAAACAGGGATGCGCCAAGGCGCTACTAGCATTACAAGGGGTTGGTAGACTAAGCAAAGTGAGCTACAGGCTTAAGACAAAGAAAAAGGAGAATGAGACGTCAGGCCAAAGAGATAAGATAGTAAGAATGAGAAAGCCGAGTGGCATACTTGAACTGGAGACACAGAACGCAGCTAGCTAACTAGTAGAAGGCTAACTGGTTGAATATAATTATAGGAGATTAGACCTTAGATTGTATTGTATTGTATTGTATTGTATTGTATTGTATTGTATTGTATTGTATTGTATTGTATTGTATTGTATTAATATAAGCTAATAAATAGCATTTGGAATTGAGAATAAAGAAAGGAGAGAATGAAAAGAAGTAAAAAAAAGTGGACTTTTTAACGTACTAACAAGCAAGGCTTAGAGGCAGACTCAGCAAAGGATTGGTACCAGACCAGATCGGAGGTAATCAAACTCATAAGCACAAGAACGAACCAAACTCGTAACTTTTCACTACATAACTTAGGCTTTATTTGTATCTGGCACTACTTAATTTTTTAGCCTAAAACTACCGAGAACATATATGTATTTCACCAGGCATCCCCGCAGCTCATAAATTTGCTGACCGACCTCGCTTTCAACCTGTAAATGCTTAACTTCTAAGAATAACTATTACCATATTAGATTCAACTTCTAAGAAACTGGGAGTTGGGCAGTCCAATCAGTTCTGTCTTTCCGAACCATTGATTGTAGTGGTAAACAACTCCCTTTCCGTTAGCGGGTGAAACCTCTTCTGCTCCAATTACAACAATGTTCTTTCTATACAATAACCCCCTCTCCATATTGATACTCTATTATTCCATTCCGGTCGCGGTCAGGTCAACTGACATTTCCATCTTTCCTTAGATTCGAGCGCATAAGATGAAAACAGGACTTCCTACTCTTGCTCAACCGCAACAACTTATTATGTCGGTGCTTTTGTTGGTAATTAGTCTATTTCTTTTATTGTTTATTACTTCAACTTAATAGTTAAGCTCAATTGCCATCGACCCTTACGTTATATGAGTGCGACTTACTATTTGATTTCGATTCTCTGTGATAAAGTTTAGAATATAGTGAAGGTGCGCGAGTACGTCATGGAGAGTAGGTTCTTGGCTGAAAATCAAAACGAAAGGTGCGCTTGGATGTCCCGACTACTTTATAAGTGATTTTGAGTCGTTTAACGCCTGTTAACTCAGATTATTCTGAATCGAATCTGGACGTCCCGACAATGCTCTTACAATTCATTTGAGCCCCTAATCTTAGCCGTCTTAAAAGCTGCCCTTGCACAAGTAGACAACTTCAACACCCAAACAAAACAATTTTGGAGAATAGCTCGTCAACAAAAAAACACCCAAACACGGATTTCAGTCGAGCAGAAACAGGAATTGATCTTAGCGCTTCAGAAGATTGGACTTAATGATTCTACCCACTTTTCTCTTGCTCTTGGCTACCTACCCTTACTTTAGACTTGGGCATTCTCTTCAGTAGTTTCAACTCAAACAGTAGTTTCATCTTTCTATGATCCAGCTGATGACTCTTACGCCGGGTCAACTCAAACAGTAGTTTCATCTTTCTCTGGTCTTGCTCCTAGGAAAACAGTCAAAACGAGAATTCATTACTGACATGTGCCTATATGTTATTATAATTACCCTATGATAGGAGAACGGATTGTACCTGGCAATACTTAAGCTGAAGCAATGAATTGATTCTTTCGAGCCCTAGGATATAATTTATTGTAATATAGTTTGTAATCTTACCTTTTTTTATCTATATTTGTAGCATCTTTTACTGGAGCAGAAGGATAAATAAGAAAGGTTTCACGCCAGATTGAGAGCGCAGAATATCAAATTGCAGTGCAGGAATTGATTTTTAGTGCAGAAGGCTCCATAAGCTGAAAACAGGACAGGAATTGAACTACTTCTGTTAGCGCCTAAATTAGGACTCGAGTTTAGGGCAGAAGCATAAGATAAGACGGTGACGTTCGAAAGCAAGCAGCTATTCCAGTTTAAATCACAATCACAAGCAAGAAATAGCCTCTTTAAACTCATATTCAAGAAGAAGGTATTCAAGAAGATTCCCGCTAAGAAGTAGATTGGTAACGTTCGAAATGTTGAGAATTGATTCATGGTAGTTACATAGGTAGTTAACATGTTTAGAAGTAGTGGCTCATGATTAGGAGTTGTGGAGGTAGTTTAAGAGTTAGTGGGGGTAGTTATTAATCATGGGTGAGATAGTGGGATGAAGAAAGTGGTGTGAGGTAGTTATTATTATGTCCTATAAATAGGACCTTAGAGAATGAAGCAAGGAGGCAGAGAGTGTGTAAAGAGAAAAGATTGTGTTCATTTGGAGATAATCTTGTAAGTGTTCTTGTTCTTTTACCTCTTGTTTAATACTACGTCGTTTTCTTGATTGAAAGCGTTTTCGTTAATTGGATCGTAGTATTCTGTTTTATCGTTTCCTTGCTCCTCCTTCCCCAACATTTGTGGTATCAGAGCCTTGTTTCAATCTGAACTGGGCATTATGGCTTTTAATGGCAATTCTATGTCTCAACCCCTTATTCCCATCTTCTCGGGCAAATCCTATGAATTTTGAAGTATCAAGATGAAGACTCTATTCAAGTCTCAGGATCTTTGGGACTTGATAGAGAATGGATATGCAGATCCAGATGAAGAAACCAGGCTGAGGGAGAATAGAAAGAAGGACTCAAAGGCATTGTTCTTCATTCAACAAGCTGTGCATGAGACAATCTTCTCAAGAATTGCAGCAGCAACAACCTCAAGACAAGCTTGGTTGATACTTCAAAATGAATTTCAAGGCTCATCGAGGGTGATTATGGTAAAACTTCAAACCCTTCGTCGTGAGTTTGAAATTTTGTTTATGAAAAGCAATGAATCAATGCAAGATTTTCTTTCTCGAGTGACTGAAATTGTTAGTCAAATGAAATCCTATGGTGAACATCTTCATGATCAAATAATTGTTGCAAAAGTTTTGAGAAGTTTAACTCCGAAATTTGATCATGTTGTTGCGGCAATTGAAGAGTCAAAGGACTTATCTACTTATTCATTTGATGAACTAATGGGTTCCTTGCAAGCACATGAAGCAAGGTTGAACAGGTCACTTGAAAAAAGTGAAGAAAAAGCATTTCAGGTTAAGGGGGAGTCTTCTACTTCAAAAGAAGACAAAAAAGCAACAGGAAGAGGACGTGGCAGAGGAGGATTTCGTGGTAGAGGAAATGGAAGAGGAAGAGGAAGAGGACACTTTGATGGGCATGATGAAAGACAATCAAACTATGATCAGAAAAACTACAAGAGTGGAATTCAATGTCACTATTGTAAGAAGTTTGGTCATATGAAGGCAGATTGCTGGAAAAGAGAAAAGCAAGCAAGCTATGTGGAAGAAAATGAAGACAATAGTAAGTTGTTTATGACTCATTCGCAAGTTAATGATATCTCAAATGACATTTGGTTTTTGGATAGTGGATGTTCTAATCATATGTCAGGCATAAGATCAATATTTAGAGATATTGATGAAACTCACAAGTTGAAAGTTAAACTTGGAGATAGCAAGCAAATCCAAGTAGAAGGAAAAGGAACAATTGAGGTGAAGACAAATCAAGGGAAGGTAAAACACCTTGATAATGTTTTCTATGTTCCTAGCTTATCACATAACTTATTGAGTGTTGGACAATTGATAGATATTGGATATTCAGTTATATTTGATGATGGTTCATGCACTATTAAAGATAAGAAATCTGGTTTGATTATAGCAAATGTTTGCATGACGCAAAATAAGATGTCTCCAATTGATGTTTCAAATATTGAGAAACATGCTCTTGTTGCAAATCAAAAGAATGAGACAAATTTATGGCATTTGAGATATGGACACCTTAACATTAAAGGTTTAAGGTTGTTAAATCAAAAAGAAATGGTTTATGGATTGCCTAAAATTAATACATTTGATGTATGTGAAGGATGTATTTATGGCAAACAAAGTAAAAAATCATTTCCTGTTGGAAAAGCATGGAGAGCATCTAATTGTCTTGAATTAATTCATGCTGACTTATGTGGACCTATGAATACAAAATCATTTGGGGGAAGTCGATATTTTCTGTTATTTACTGATGATAATAGCCGCATGAGTTGGGTATATTTTCTGGAATTGAAATCTGAAGCATTTGATAACTTTCGAAAATTCAAGGCACTTGTAGAAAGGCAAAGTGGTAAATGCATAAAGACACTTCGGACAGATAGAGGTGGTGAATTTATGTCTAATGAGTTTAATTCCTTTTGTGATGAAAATGGTATTCGCATGGAATTGACAGCACCATATACACCGGAGCAAAATGGTGTAGCTGAACGTAAGAATCGAACTGTTGTCGAAATGGCAAGAAGTTTGCTTAAAGGAAAGCATCTTCCGAATCAGTTTTGGGCAGAAGCAGTTGCAACAGTAGTTTATTTATTGAATATTTCACCGACAAAGGCTGTTATGAATCGAACTCCTTTTGAAGCTTGGTATGGTATAAAGCCAACTGTAAGCCATCTAAGAATTTTTGGTTGTATTGCTTATGCTTTGGTAAATTTACAAAATCATCATAAGCTTGATGAAAAATCAGAAAAATGCATCTTAATTGGATATTCTGCACAATCCAAAGCATATCGATTATATAATCCTGTAAATGGCAAAGTTATTATTAACAGAAATGTTGTATTTGATGAAAGGGCAAGTTGGAATTGGGAGATTAATGAAGGTGATGCACAAATTCGTGTTCCAGCAGAACTAGTTACTCCACCGAATCAAGTGGCAGATCCTGCTCCAACAAGATCAACGTCAACCTCACTCAGTAGCAGTTCAAATTCAGCAAATGATTCCTCAGATGAAACCCCTCCAGGAAGGTTTAGATCACTAACAGAGATTTATGATTCAACATTTGCTTTAGCTATTTCAGATCCTATAAGTTTTGAAGAAGCAGTTGAAGAATATCGAAAAGCAAAGAAGGAGAAAATCAAGTCAATAAAGAAGAATGAAATCTGGGAGCTAATGGATCAACCGAAAGAAAAGAAACCTTTTGGATCGAAATGGGTGTTCAAAACAAAGTATAATGCAGATGGAAATGTCCAAAAGCATAAGACTCGGTTTGTAGCAAATGGAGCCATAACATGAAGTATTTATGGCACAGATGAACAAGTTGCAGATATTCTCACCAAGTCACTTCCAGTTCAAAAGCATGTTTATTTTATGTCTCAAATTGATGTATGTAACTATGAATCAAGGGGGAGTGTTGAGAATTGATTCATGGTAGTTACATAGGTAGTTAACATGTTTAGAAGTAGTGGCTCATGATTAGGAGTTGTGGAGGTAGTTTAAGAGTTAGTGGGGGTAGTTATTAATCATGGGTGAGATAGTGGGATGAAGAAAGTGGTGTGAGGTAGTTATTATTATGTCCTATAAATAGGACCTTAGAGAATGAAGCAAGGAGGCAGAGAGTGTGTAAAGAGAAAAGATTGTGTTCATTTGGAGATAATCTTGTAAGTGTTCTTATTCTTTTACCTCTTGTTTAATACTACGTCATTTTCTTGATTGAAAGCGTTTTCGTTAATTGGATCGTAGTATTCTGTTTTATCGTTTCCTTGCTCCTCCTTCCCCAACACGAAAGATTCAATAAAAGAGTTACTCGGCGTCGGCATCAGTAAAAGGAGTTGTTGAAGTTTACAGTTCAATAGAAATTAATGGTTAACTGCGTTTGCGATATCTCAATTCCTAAGTAATAGGCGGGTGATAGAAATCAATTATATGATGTTTATGATTGGGTTCCTGAAGATAGGCAAGGCCCAACAAACTATACTACTTTGAAGTTAATCTCTTTATCTTGCTGCTGCTGATTCATTACTTTAATAAGAGCTTGCTGCTTCATCTCTTTATTCTACATCTAAGCTTCTGGAACTCTGAAACCTGTGTTGATTTACTTGTTCCTGCAGCTTTCGATCTACCGCTTGTTGATTTGCTTGTTCCCTTTATTTATAAGTTCCCTTGATACTTTACCGCTTAAGTTCACCTCTTCTTCTTAGACTTCTATACGATACCCCTCAACTCCACCTTCCTCACTATCTCTATCTCGAAGTAAACATTCTTCTACAAGAACTTGAGCTGGGTATTCTCCACCATGATAGAAGATAAGAGTAAGTTATGATTTAGATATGATTTCCTTAACTGAATGAGGAAATCACGTAGGTTAGTTGAGGGAAATCCTCCTATCTTCACCTGTATAAATTGACGATGGATCAATGAATCAATTGGGCATTTTCATTACTATTTCCTATTTTCAACATGGTATCAGAGCCCCTCTCTCTATAAGAGAGATTACTTTTTTTTTCTTCACTGTCAAACGACAGCTTTTATTACCGTTTGTTCGTCGACAACCCCGCTGCAAAACTGCAGATACTCAGGGGTCATCTGTCGCCACCCTCCTGGACATTCTCTGCTCCGAAGATCTCTCCTACCTCATCTGCAGTAGATGACGACTTCTACACCCGCTCGCTGGCATCGTCCCTCCTGCAGCCTTTGTTCTCTCTGCCAAGAGCACCTGTAAGGGCCACTGCCCATTGTCTCTCGGTGCTTTGTAGAGAGGGCACAACAAGTTCCTTCTTGCTATCAAACGACAGCAAATCCCCACCCCGTCGACTGCCCTTTTGCGAAGCCGCAATTGTCAACTCCTCTTCTGCAAAGCCGCGATCTCTGTTTCCTGACAAAAAAAAAAAAAAATAGAGCATCGCCAGCGCCGTTTTCATTCGAGGATCTGAAGATTCAGGTCCCGCTCTATAATTGATGTCCACGTCGCTGGTTTGGCAGCCCTCTCGCTCAACCTCGTTGGCACTTGCCGTTGCCATCGCTAGCATCATTGTTGCCTACCATCGGCTCACCGTTCGCTCATTGTTGCCTTAGATAGAAGATAAGAGTAAGTTATGATTTAGATATGATTTCCTTAACTGAATGAGGAAATCACGTAGGTTAGTTGAGGGAAATCCTCCTATCTTCACCTGTATAAATTGACGATGGATCAATGAATCAATTGGGCATTTTCATTACTATTTCATATTTTCAACATGGTATCAGAGCCCCTCTCTCTATAAGAGAGATTACTTTTTTTTTCTTCACTGTCAAACGACAGCTTTTATTACCGTTTGTTCGTCGACAACCCCGCTGCAAAACTACAGATACTCAGGGGTCATCTGTCGCCACCCTCCTGGACATTCTCTGCTCCGAAGATCTCTCCTACCTCATCTGCAGTAGATGACGACTTCTACACCCGCTCGCCGGCCGGCATCGTCCCTCCTGCAGCCTTTGTTCTCTCTGCCAAGAGCACTTGTAAGGGCCACTGCCCATTGTCTCTCGGTGCTTTGTAGAGAGGGCACAACAAGTTCCTTCTTGCTATCAAACGACAGCAAATCCCCACCCCGTCGACTGCCCTTTTGCGAAGCCGCAATTGTCAACTCCTCTTCTGCAAAGCCGCGATCTCTGTTTCCTGACAAAAAAAAAAAAAAATAGAGCATCGCCAGCGCCGTTTTCATTCGAGGATCTGAAGATTCAGGTCCCGCTCTATAATTGATGTCCACGTCACTGGTCTGGCAGCCCTCTCGCTCAACCTCGCTGGCACTTGCCGTTGCCATCGCTAGCATCATTGTTGCCTACCATCGGCTCACCGTTCGCTCATTGTTGCCTTAGATAGAAGATAAGAGTAAGTTATGATTTAGATATGATTTCCTTAACTGAATGAGGAAATCACGTAGGTTAGTTGAGGGAAATCCTCCTATCTTCACCTGTATAAATTGACGATGGATCAATGAATCAATTGGGCATTTTCATTACTTCTTTCTATTTCCAACACACCACACCTTGCTTCAAAGCGGGAGTACTATTATGTTCTTCCCTTAACCGCGGAGTCGGCCTTAACTGCTTCTGAACTTATAGATGCAACTCGAACAGAAATAGACTATACTGAAGTATATATACCTCGCTTCAACACCAGTATTGGATTCTTACTTGACTAGGCCAGTACTAGATTCTACCCCTAACTCTACTTGAAGGGAACTTTCGACTTAACCGTGTAGTGTATAGATTGATTCGGCTTACTACTTAATAGGATACAAAGTAAAGAGATGTTTCACACACCGCATAGTCTACGCGCGCGCGCATGAGGTTCGAGAGGGGATTCGGCTTATGCTTATGATATTTACTCCCTACCTGATCCATCTTAGGTCAATTGCAACTGGATACTCTATTTCCTCCGAACTACTGATTCTGAACTGACAACTGCTTCCTCACCTGTAACTAAAGATTATCCATTTCGTCGACAAGAAAGAAAGGTCAAAAGCTAAGCACGCAAACCGAACTATACTTTCTAATCTAATTTCTCACTCTGATTACCAATATGTATACTCAATAATCCTATGGTTTCTTGATCCAGCCTCTCATTCTTTAGTATTTGTTGTAACTCGCACAGAAAGAGACGAGATTGATTCACCACTGGCAGCTGGATACAAAACTCAAACAGCGCTTTATGATTCTAAACCACCAAAACCCGAATAATACTTTCGCGCATCCCGAACTCATTCACTTAGGGCATCAGTTAGCCTTGCCTCCCTAGCTTCTATTCTTTAGTGACATTTACTGTCGCTACACATTTGTAGTTACTTAGCCGGGATCGAACTCAGTAGTACTCGAATAAACTACTTGGGCTTGGGAGCGGATGAACCACTAAACAAGGGAACCTAACTTGAAATGTGGAGAATGAAACTGGAAAGTCAGGATGAGATGTAAGTAAGGTAAGCCTAAGAGCGAGAGACATGAATGACAGCAATGACAGCCCAATAGAAGGGAGTTTCAGAGTCAGAGCTAGTAGCTTAGATACAAATAAAGATATGAGATCGGTAGCTAAAGAACGAAAAGCACCAATCGAAGTCTCATTTCCGAGTTCAAGTATCAACAATGGTATCGATCCTTATCTTTATAAGTAGTAGTCGGATCCCCAGTTATGAGTTGATTTATTCCTTTTAGTTGGATTCACTGAGGAAGCCAAGTAAGTCTGAAATCAAGATAAGAAAGAGAACTAGGGTTGGTTACCCAATCGGCCCTAATTGAGGGAAGAAGAAAACAAGCAATAAGGAAACAAAGAATACATAAGATCAGGTAACTCTAACCACCAATAGGAGTCGGAAAGTCAGAAGGTAACTACTAACCAACTCAATCTGAAGAAAGAGAGAGCAGGATCTGAATATGAATCAGGAGTTGACGCAGCTGTAGACGAGAGTTGTTGACTCGGCACAAGACTAAGTGCTAGGGTTAGTTACTTAAGCTGGAGTTTCGGTTGAAAGTGTTGTTGCCTACTCTTTGTACAAATCTTTTCCTGGTTTTACTGTTTGACTCGCAGTCGGGTTCCCAGCTTATAGATGTTACCAGTGAAATGAAAAAGAAAAGCAGAAAGAACTGTTAGATAGGTTACAAAAGCAGAGGTATGTAGACTTGAAATAAGTATTATGTAGACCAACCCTTACTTCTGAAGCGCATTGTACTCTGATGGCCTTCTTCTGATTGCCCTTAAACGACTCTTATTGCTTGCCTGATTTGTTGGGCAGATGACCCAGATTCAGTCCATAATGGGCTTTAGTGAAGCCCACAGCCCAGAACCTCACTTATATTAACCTAAAACCTAGATTATGTGGCTAGGGTTGAGATTAATAGAGCAGCGGCGGCTGAAAACGTGGGAGAGAAAAAGCAGACTGCAGATTGACAGTAGAGGCCAGAAAATAAGAGATCCAGGAAAGGGAAGAAGACAAGGGCAGGAAAAGACTATACTCAATCATTCAAATCTCAGGTTAGATCAGTTTGCAGTGGATTCTTACTGTGATCTCTTGGGAAGGTTTTGGATATTATGCTTAGGATTACAGTCCTTGTATCCCTGAGATTCTCTTGTGGCTATTGCTTTGGGCTTGGGCAAGAAGCCTGAGATCTGTATATTCATTATTTTGATAGTGGATTTTCTCTGGCTTGTCCCGTGGTTTTTACCCTTCGAGCAGAAGGGGTTTTCCACGTAAATCTTGGTGTTCATCTGATTGTGATTTCTGTTTGATTTCGCTGTGTGTGATGGTCTGCTAGTATTTGTTCGTATACAAAGTTGATTCCTGTTTTATTCCCATCAACTGGTATCAGAGCAGGGTTTTGGTGGTATTTAATCTTTTGTATCTGAACATGGAGGCCGGTAATATTTCTCACATGATTAGTTTAAACGAAAACAATTGGATGATATGGAAACCAAGAATGAAAGATCTCTTGTATTGCAAAGATTTGTATGGACCTTTGCAAGGAGATAGTGCAAAGCCCACATCTATGACAGATGATGAGTGGAAGAGGTTAGATCAAAAAACAGTTGGCTTTATTCGACAATGGCTAGATGATAGTGTCTTTCACCATGTTTCTACTGAATGTTCTGCATACTCTCTTTGGAAAAAGTTAGAAGGTCTTTATGAAAGAAAAACGGCTGGCAACAAAGCTTTTTTGATCAGAAAACTTGGGAACTTGAAATATAAAGAGGGTACTTCTATTCCTGAGCATTTAAATGAAATGCAGAGTATTACTAACCAGTTATCCTCTATGAAAATGCCTCTTGATGATGAGTTGCAGGCATTGTTACTTCTCAGTTCTTTGCCAGAAAGTTGGGAGACACTGGTGGTTTCCCTCAGTAATTCGGCACCAGATGGTATTGTCACCATGAGTCAAGTAACAAGCAGTTTGTTGAATGAGGAGTTAAGGAGAAAGAATTCAGCAACTTCTCAGATTGATTCACAAGCACTTGTCTCAGAGAACAGAGCAATGTCAAAGTCAAAGGATAGAAGTGGTTCACGTGTGGGTAGAAGCAAGTCAAGGTTAAGGAAAGATATTGTTTGCTACAATTGTGGTGAGAAAGGACATTACAAGAATCAGTGCAAGCAACCTAAGAAGAACAAGAAAAGGGGGAAAGAAGTGGAGCATACAGAGTCAAAAGAGAATATCACAGCTACAGTATAAGGTAGTGATTATTTGATTTTGTCTACTTCTGATGATATTTTTTCTTGTATGTGCCAGGATCTCGAGTGGATAATTGACACAGGTGCTTCTTATCATGCTACACCACGGAGGGAGTTCTTTGCTACTTACAGGTCTGGAAATTTTGGTGTTGTCAAGATGGGCAACTATGGCACAACAAACATCATTGGCATGGGAGATATCTATATAAAGACCAACCTTGATTGCAAGTTGGTACTTAAGGATGTGAGGCATGTGGTTGACTTAAGACTGAATTTAATTTCAGTTGGAAGGTTGGACGATGAAGACTTTAATGTCAGATTTCATAAAGGGCAGTGAAAGCTCAGTAAGGGTTCTCTAATTGTAGCTAATGGAAAGAAATGTCATACATTGTATAGATTGCAGCCTAAAGCTTATGGTGAGCAGTTGAATGCTACAGAAAAAGACTCCAGCATGGAGTTGTGGCATAGGCGACTAGGACACATGAGCGAGAAGGGGTTGCAAGAACTTTCCAAAAGAGATGTATTGTTATCCCTCAGAGGTACACGTTTGAACCCTTGTATTGATTATTTGGCTGGTAAACAACATAGAGTTTCCTTTGTTAGTCCTGCCTTATCTAGAAAAATGCATGCCTTGGACCGTGTCTATACAGATGTGTGTGGTCCTTTGAGGACAAAAACTCCTGGTGGATCTGTTAATGTTCCTAGTATCAGTGGTGCACTTTATTTTGTTACTTTTATAGATGACTTTTCCAGGAAAGTTTGGGCCTATGCTTTGAAGACTAAAGATCAGGTTATTAATGTATTCAAAGAGTTTCATGCCAGAGTTGAAAGGGAGACAGAAAGACAATTGAAATGTATAAGATCAGATAATGGTGGTAAGTACACGTGATTGTTTAATGATTATTGCAGGTCACATGGCATCCAGCATGAGTTGACAGTCCCTGGTACGCCTCAGCATAATGCAATTGCAGAGAGGATGAACCGCACCATCATGGAAAAGATCAGATGTATGATTTCACAGGCCAAGCTACCCAAAAGGTTTTGGGATAAGGCTTTGAGGACTACAGTTGATGTAATCAACTTATCACCATGTACAACTCTAGATAGTGATGTTGCAGAGCATGTATGGTCAGGGAAAGATGTCTCCTATAGGCATTTGAGAGTGTTTGGTTGTCGTGCATTTGCACATGTTCCAAACAATGAAAGGTCCAAGCTGGATGGTAAGACAAAAGAGTATATTTTTCTTGGTTACTCACATGATCAGTTTGGTTACAGGCTTTGGGATCCAAAAAAGCAGAAGGTGTTCAGAAGCAGAGATATTGTTTTCTTTGAGGATCAAACCATTGAGGATTTGAAGAAGGAGGCACCAACTAAGACTTCTGCAGAGGGATTTGTAGACTGTGAACCAGTTATTCCACCAGTATATCAGGGTGATGGGGGAGATGTGCAGGAAGATGGTGCAGAGCCAGATATTGATCTACCTGCAGGACATGTTGAGCAAGAAGAAGAAAGAGAGCAAGTTCACACAGAACCTCAGTTAAGAAGATCTTCTAGACCACGTCAACCTTCTAGAAGATACTCTACAAATGAGTATGTGATGCTTACTGATGCAGGTGAACCAGAGAGTTACCAGGAAACAGTTGAAAGTGAGCAGAGAAAGAGAGATAGGAGATGTGCCGACAGTTGGTCGGCATGGCTTCACATTGAGGAGTCATGAGACAACCTCCCTTATGGGCTGAAGGGGGAGGTTGTTGGGCAGATGACCCAGATTCAGCTCATAATGGGCTTTAGTGAAGCCCACAGCCCAGAACCTCACTTATATTAACCTAAAACCTAGATTAGGTGGCTAGGGTTGAGATTAAGAGAGCAGCGGCGGTTGAAAACGTGGGAGAGAAAAAGCAGACTGCAGATGATAGTAGAGGCCAGAAAATAAGAGATCCAGGAAAGGGAAGAAGACAAGGGCAGGAAAAGACTATTCTCAATCATTCAAATCTCAGGTTAGATCAGTTTGCTGTGGATTCTTACTGTGATCTCTTGGGAAGGTTTTGGATATTATGCTTAGGATTATAGTCCTTGTATCCCTGAGATTCTCTTGTGGCTATTGCTTTGGGCTTGGGCAAAAAGCCTGAGATCTGTATATTCATTATTTTGATAGTGGATTTTCTATAAAGTGTTGTTATCTCGGTTTCTTTTAGTCAATAAATTGTTGGTTTACTAGCTCTACTGCTAGGTAAATGTTTATTCAAAGTTGACTGGCCCTATTCCTAGGTTAATGCTCCAGAAGTACAAAGTATGGTCTAAAGAAAACAGTCTCAACTTGCTTAACTCAAACTATTGTATAGGGTAAGGCTGCCTATCCTCTATAAGCAACGTAACTATACCTTGTTGATCCGATTGCATCTTACTTTTGAACAGCTGAAGAATATATTTCTTCTGAACTGAAACTGTCTTCCACTTTCCCTGACCCCGACGAGTAATCAACTACAGATCTATCGGCCCACGGTTACCTTTCTGTTAGCGCACTTAGTCTTGTTGGTACAGTTTAGTCTTTAGTAAAGTCAACAAATACAGTGAAAATAATGAATTGAACTCACCTGCCTTTAAATAAGGAAGATGCCCCGTTTGTTTTTATAGTAGAGGAGAAAATTCCCGTTAGCGGCACAAACCTAGAATTCTCTTTTCCTAACGATAAACTCTAGGATCATGCCCAAGAAGAGGTTAAGTGGTCATCGGTAAGTACTGAATGTGATAGTGGAATTATTCTTGTTGAAAGAGAGCTGTTTCGGGACCTGAAGAAGGAGAATGGACTTTCACTTTAACATTACAAATAATTATACCAACCCCAGCGCTCAATAGGAGAGATACTAAATAAAGACTTTTGAGTTTAGATCATCAGCTGGATCTGTCTGTATCTATTGTTGGGGAAGGAGCAAGGAAACGATAAAACAGAATACTATGATCCAATGAACGAAAACGCTTTCAATCAAGAAAACGACGTAGTATTAAACAGGAGGTAAAAGAACAAGAACACTTACAAGATTATCTCCAAATGCACAAAATTTCTTCTCTTCATACACTCTCTGCCTCCTTACTTCATTCTCTAAGGTCCTATTTATAGGACATAATAATAACTACCTCACACCACTTCCTTCATCCCACTATCTCACCCATGATTAATAACTACCCCCCACTAACTCTTAAACTACCTCCACAACTCCTAAACATGAGTCACTACTTCTAAACATGTTAACTACCTATGTAACTACCATGAATCAATTCTCAACACTCCCCCTTGATTCATAGTTACATACACCAATTTGAGACATAAAATAAATATGCTTCTTAACGGGAAGCGACTTGGTGAGAATGTCTGCAACTTGTTCATCCGTGCCACAGTACTTCATTGTTATAGCTCCATCTGCTACAAGATCTCGGATGAAATGATAGCGTATCTCTATATGCTTCGTTCTTCCATGAAATGTGAGATTTTTTGCCAGTGCAATTGTAGATTTGTTGTCACAAAATATTTCGGTTGCATCTATTTGTTTTTGATGAAGATCTTCAAGAAGTCTTCTAAGCCATATAGCTTGACATGCTGCTGATGTTGCAGCTACATACTCTACTTCCGATGTCGACAATGCAGTTATTGCTTGCTTCTTTGAACTCCATGATATAGCTCCTGATCCAAGGCTAAAAATATTGCCTGAAGTACTTTTTCTATCATCCAAATCTCCTGCCCAATCACTATCAGTAAAACCAAATAATTTATATTTAAAATTATGAGAATACCATATTCCATAATTTGTAGTTCTAGCAATATAATGTAGAATTCTTTTAACAGCTCCGAGATGATGTTTACTTGGGCTTTGCATGAACCTAGATACTACACCAACAGAGAATGTAATATCTGGACGAGTATGAGTTAGATAGATCAAACCTCCAACTAAACTTCTGTAGTATCTTGCATTTGTCAAACCTGTACCATCTTCAAGTTTTAATTTCTCATTTACATTCATGGGTGTAGCTGCAGCTTTGCATTTAATCATATTAGATTTTTTGAGCAGATCCATTGCATACTTTCTTTGTGAAATAAAAATTTCATCTGATCCTTGCTTCACCTCCAACCCAAGAAAATAGTGCAGTAAACCTAGATCTGACATTTCAAACTTATTCATCATGCATTTTTTAAATTCTGCCACAACAGATTCAGATGAACCCATATATATAATATCATCAACATAAAGGCAAACCATAAGAATACTATGTTCACCTTCCTTCTTTAGATAAAGGGTAGGTTCATTATCACTCCTTTTAAATCCATTTTGATGAAAATAATAATCAATTTTACTGTACCATGCTCTTGGAGCTTGTTTAAGCCCATAAAGTGCTTTCTTTAGCTTATATACCTTTTCTTCATGTCCTTTAACCAAAAAACCTTCAGGTTGAGTAACAAAAACCTCTTCTTGTAAATCTCCATTTAAAAACGCAGATTTCACATCAAATTGATAAACAGGCCAACTCAAATAAGCAGCTAAAGCCAAAAAGGTTCTCACGGTTTCGAATCTAGCAACTGGAGAAAAAGTATCATCAAAGTCAATACCTTGTTGCTACGAATATCCTTTTGCTACAAGCCGAGCCTTATGCTTCTAGATACTTCCATCTGTATTATACTTTGTTTTGTACACCCATTGTTTTTTGTCATTCCTCTTTTTCAACTGCTTCCTCAAAACTTATAGGATCTGAAATAAATAAAGCAAATGTTGAATCATAAATCTCTGTTAGTGATCTAAACCTTCCTGGAGGGGTTTCATCTGAGGAATCATTTGCTGAATTTGAACTGCTACTGGGTGAGGTTGACGTTGATCTTGTTGGAGTAGGATCTGTCACTTGATTTGGTGGAGTAACTAGTTCTGCTGGAACACGAATTTGTGCATCACCTTCATTAATCTCCCAATTTCAACTTGCCCTTTCATCAAATACAATATTTCTATTAATAATAACTTTGTCATTTACAGGATTATATAATCGATATGCTTTGGATTGTGCAGAGTATCCAATTAAGATGCATTTTTCTGATTTTTTATCAAGCTTATGATAATTTTATGAATTTACCAAAGCATAAGCAATACAACCAAAAATTCTTAGATGGCTTACAGTTGGCTTTATACCATACCAAGCTTCAAAAGGAGTTCGATTCATAACAGCCTTTGTCGGTGAAATATTCAATAAATAAACTGCTGTTGCAACTGCTTCTGCCCAAAACTGATTCGGAAGATGCTTTCCTTTAAGCAAACTTCTTGCCATTTCGACAACAGTTCGATTCTTACGTTCAGCTACACCATTTTGCTCCGGTGTATATGGTGTTGTCAATTCCCTGCGAATACCATTTTCTTCACAAAAGGAATTAAACTCATTAGACATAAATTCACCACCTCTATCTGTCCGAAGTATCTTTATGCATTTATCACTTTGCCTTTCTACAAGTGCCTTGAATTTTCGAAAGTTATCAAATGCTTCATATTTCAATTCCAGAAAATATACCCAACTCATGCAGCTATAATCATCAGTAAATAACAGAAAATATCGACTTCCCCCAAATGATTTTGTATTCATAGGTCCACATAAGTCAACATGAATTAATTTAAGACAATTAGATGCTCTCCATGCTTTTCCAACAGGAAATAATTTTTTACTTTGTTTGCCATAAATACATCCTTCACATACATCAAGTGTATTAATTTTAGGCAATCCATAAACCATTTCTTTTTTATTTAACAACCTTAAACCTTTAATGTTAAGGTGTCCATATCTCAAATGCCATAAATTTGTCTCATTCTTTTGATTTGCAACAAAAGCATGTTTCTCAATATTTGAAACATCAATTGGAAACATCTTATTTTGCGTCATGCAAATATTTGCTATAATCAAACCAGATTTCTTATCTTTAATAGTGCATGAATCATCATCAAATATAACTGAATATCCAATATCTATCAATTGTCCAACACTCAACAAGTTATGTGATAAGCTAGGAACATAGAAAACATTATCAAGGTGTTTTACCTTCCCTTGATTTGTCTTCACCTCAATTGTTCCTTTTCCTTCTACTTGGATTTGCTTGCTATCTCCAAGTTTAACTTTCAACTTGTGAGTTTCATCAATATCTCTAAATATTGATCTTATGCCTGACATATGATTAGAACATCCACTATCCAAAAATCAAATGTTATTTGAGATATCATTAACTTGTGAATGAGTCATAAACAACTTACTATTGTCTTCATTTTCTTCCACATGGCTTGCTTGCTTTTCTCTTTTCCAGCAATCTGCCTTCATATGACCAAACTTCTTACAATAGTGACATTGAATTCCACTCTTGTAGTTTTTCTGATCATAGTTTGATTGCCTTTCATCATGCCCATCAAAGTGTCCTCTTCCTCTTCCTCTTCCATTTCCTATACCACGAAATCCTCTTCTGCCACGTCCTCTTCCTGTTGCTTTTTTGTCTTCTTTTGAAGTAAACCTGAAATGCTTTTTCTTCACTTTTTTCAAGTGACCTGTTCAACCTTGCTTCATGTGCTTGCAAGGAACCCATTAGTTCATCAAATGAATAAGTAGATAAGTCCTTTGACTCTTCAATTGCCACAACAACATGATCAAATTTCGGAGTTAAACTTCTCAAAACTTTTGCAACAATTATTTGATCATGTAGATGTTCACCATAGGATTTCATTTGACTAACAATTTCAGCCACTCGAAAAAGAAAATCTTGCACTGATTCATTGCTTTTCATAAACAAAATTTCAAACTCACGACGAAGGGTTTGAAGTTTTACCATGATCACCCTCGATGAGCCTTGAAATTCATTTTGAAGTATCAGCCAAGCTTGTCTTGAGGTTGTCGCTGCTGCAATTCTTGAGAAGATTGTCTCATGCACAGCTTGTTGAATGAAGAACAATGTCTTTGAGTCCTTTCTATTCTCCCTCAGCCTGGTTTCTTCATCTGGATCTGCATATTCATTCTCTATCAAGTCCCAAAGATCCTGAGACTTGAATAGAGTCTTCATCTTGATACTCCAAAATTCATAGGATTTGCCCGAGAAGATGGGAATAAGGGGTTGAGACATAGGATTGCCATTAAAAGCCATAATGCCCAGTTCAGATTAAAACAAGGCTCTGATACCACAAATGTTGGGGAAGGAGGAGCAAAGAAACGATAAAACAGAATACTACGATCCAATGAACGAAAACGCTTTCAATCAAGAAAATGACGTAGTATTAAACAGGAGGTAAAAGAACAAGAACACTTACAAGATTATCTCCAAATGCACAAAATTTCTTCTCTTCACACACTCTCTGCCTCCTTACTTCATTCTCTAAGGTCCTATTTATAGGACATAATAATAACTACCTCACACCACTTCCTTCATCCCACTATCTCACCCATGATTAATAACTACCCCCCACTAACTCTTAAACTACCTCCACAACTCCTAAACATGAGCCACTACTTCTAAACATGTTAACTACCTATGTAACTACCATGAATCAATTCTCAACATCTATTGCAGGAGCAGGTCGAAGAAAGTATACGAGTTCTGTTTGTCTTTACGTTTTTTCTATGCCACATGTGCTCGATAGATTCCATTTAAAGGATTTTCCTGCTTTCCTCCGCGCTCAAAAGATAATTCCTGTATTGTTTTTGTCTTCAAGTAGAGGTCAGATAGTCCCCTCTGCGGTAAAGGTATAAAGTTAGGATAAAGTGAATCAGTTGAATCCGTTCTTGTTGAGAGAAGGTCGACAAGCAAAAAGAAGGATCCCAATAAGGAGAAGAATAAGTCCAAAGATCTGAAGCTCCGACAAGCTATAAAGTAGCGCGTCGCCAAGCAGGCAAGCAACTACTATATGTTACGCGGAGTAGTTGCGCGGCCAGCTACGCGAAAGTGAGTGAAAGTTTTCATTTCATAATGTCATCTAGTGAATAGGGGTTTTATATATTTAAGTATGGGTGTTGGAAATAGGAAGAAGTAATGAAAACGTCCAATTGATTCATTGATCCATCGTTAATTTATACAGGTGAAGATAAGAGGATTTCCCTCAATTAACCTACGTGATTTCCTCATTCAGTTTAGGAATTGACTGGACGGGACTGGATCCCATAGAAATTGGTGCATATGATTTAGAGTGAGCATAAGAAAGATCTGGATCTGACACCATAACAAGCATCAAGGGCAATCAGAGAGAATAAAAAGAAAGTACTGGCTTTGTTCCACCTGCTTACTTTGATTATTCCGTTCCATTATTTTTAGCTTTCGACAAGGGCTTGTTTCTATTGCGCATATAAGATATTATTATGTTAGTACGTATAGCGGGATGGAAGATTGGAATTGAATCTCACTCGCCTAGTAATATATGGTTTTCTTCTAATTCTTACCGAGTAACAGCTTCCTCACCCGATCTTGCTTCGTATTCTGATTGTGATATACCAGTAGCCTATTGCTATATGAGACTTACTTCTTGTTCACCCGCTTATTGCTTAATCTTATCTAGATGTTATTATCTTTCTTTCTAGAGCACCAACCAGGTAAAGAATCAAGTTTATAGAGCACCAACCAGGTAAAGAATAAAGATATGGCAAAGAGTTTATTTACTTAATATTTCTATACTAGGTGTAGGTGTTCTAGTAAGTAAAGGTTTTCCTTGGACAGCTAAAACCCACTGATCCGCTGGTAGTCACACCAATAATTTTTTTACTACCTTTTAGCTTTGCTTTAGTGTCTCTATGGGTGCGTATATGCCCTAGATCGTTTCTTTCTTTATACCGGCTTCTTGGGTATGCCCTAGATAGAAGAGAAAGATCTAATTATGTGCCATGCGATAGGGAAAAAACATTGTATAAAGTCTTTCGGGCGCACGCATTGGGTCTTCTTTTCTTGTCCTTTCATTCCATAGTTCTTTCTTCCCTTCCCATTCGAACTGGCATCACTTCCTATTATTCTTTCTTAACGCAGATCCATGTTTGTTATCAAAGCGAATTGTTGTTGGTATGAACTCATAACTCATCCAACAGCTGAAAAATAGCAGCGGGTCGTTTGAACAAGAGCAGAAAAATGTTAAAGCCAGTCGAGAATCCTAGGCAGTACCTAAACAACTCATTCTGTCTAATCGGTATCTTATATTATATAAAGGTTTTGATTCCCTACAGTACAAAAAGAATGTAATCCAGCTCCCTTCAAGCAGTAGATTGGATGCTTCCTGTAGCCAATTAAGCCTAGTGCTCCTTCTTCTTGCCCAACAACCTCATCCCTTTGATTCTGTAGTTCCCCGGGTTGGGTTGGTTCTGTAGTAGTAGCTTCAATGCCTATGTTTGGTTTAGAGACTTACTTGCCTATCTTTGACTCTGACTTGGTTATTGACTTATTCAATTCATTATTCTATTAACTTCCATTAATACAAACAAATTCACTTATATTAATACAAACAAGCAAGATAGTACATTTGCCATTGGTAAGGATACCTGACCGAGGGATTTCACTCAGCAGTAAAAGAATAGGCTTTCGTAGGAAAAGCGAGAATAGTAACATTGGCAATAAGATACTTTATTCAATTAAGAACTTGGGATAGAACACTACCTAACGAATGAAACAGTGCCCCTAACAGTCAAACACCCCATGAGGAAAGCCACTGCGTTTAAGAGTAACAATCAAACAAAGAATTAAGAATTCACGGGGTAGGTAATAACCAAGCCTAACTCACTGGTAGCCAAGCCGTATTCATACATTTGCCTTTACCGCTCCTTACTTACTTTCTGACTTTAGAGTTTAGGTCTGCCTTTCTTATGGGACTAAGTCGTATGTTCACCTATTCTTATTACTAACCTAACCCTTCTATCAATAAAGGAATAAAGAATTCACAAGTATTCAATTAGACTTTCCCTTCTGGGGCACCCATACTGTCTTTCCTTACTTTCACCGTTGTTTCCCCCTACGCTCTTTTACTGCTTTATCTCAACCTTTCTCTTGGCCTGGTACCATTTTGCTTTCATTATGCAGTTCGGGGGTAATCCCTCCCTTCTTTGCTTCAAACCTAATATTCCCTTCTCTTGGCTTGTAGCTCATAACCTTTCACTATGTCCCTACTGGTTATTGGTCCTATAACCTGGCATCTAAATCTGATTCCTCTTACTAATAAGGATGGAACTCCAGCCTGGGAATAAGGAGTAGGAGAACCAAACAAAGAACACGAGACTCAACTCAGCGAACTCAACTCGGAACAGGGAACTTACTTGCAACCTATCGCTCCTGCCTATGCCTATAAGTATTACCTTACCTGCAAACAAGCCTGCCCCAACTTTAGCTAAGCCTTACTACCTTCGCATTGATTCTAAATAGCCCCATAAGTAGTATGTCTTTCTTTGCTTTAAGTCTCTCTTTCCTGCCGATCAGTCTAGCTTAGCTTTCCCGACCATTGGTCTTACTCTACTGTCTTTGGTTCTGACTTTTTGATTGACTTATGAATTCCTTATCTATTTTCTTATATTAATACAATCACTTATATATTATATTCTCTTTTACTATTACATGTTTCGCTTATCTATTCTATTATGATATAGTAGTTATTTTCACTTAATATTCATATTGGTTTTATCATTATAATATTGATTAGTTATTTATTGGGAAATGTGGTCTGGTCGAAACAAGGCTATTTCTTTTCCTGAAGTTAACTCCAGTCGGTCAATTTCTTTCTCTTACGCAAGAAGCCCTGTGAAAGCTATCTCTGAAAGCTATATCTGAAATCTATCTCATATAATAGAGGAGAAAATGCCTACCTTGAATAAGTTTCGCGATGGAAAAAAGGCAAAAGGGTAATAGGCACAATCAATCAGGCAAGCTGTTAAGTTAAGCGACTTCTGGGGCAGGCAAACGGACATAGTTCACTTCCGGTATTACCTATGTTTTGCTCTCTTTCTCCCTTCCATTGTTGCCTGATGGGAACGTTCTACCATTGCCTAGATATCTATCTTGGTGGTGCGTTAGAGCGATAAGTCTAATCCATATCAATAACCAATGTCTCCGCTATGATTCAATCGACTCCAGCTCTGGGCACCAACTATTTCTTAGTAAGTTCAAAAAGAAGAGGTATTTCTTTCGGAATATGAGGTCTTTTTTTGGTTGAAGTAGCCGCTCCACTTTGGTCGTAGTCAGTTCAAACACATAAACCTAGTCCACTTGCTGCCATGTTGATAAAAATGACTAAGTTTCATGACCCTCGTATTATAAGATCATCTCACCTTGTGGTCGACATTCCATTCATACATTATTGCTTGATCTGAATGAATTATTGCTTGATCTGAATGAGTCTCCCGAGGTACATATGGCCAGCCCTTCGGGTGTCTCGGTGATACAAACAGAGAAAAGCGGAATTCCAATCAAATCCCCCATTCACTTAAAGCCAAAATCCTTACAAGCAAGAAATCGAATCGAGCTTATAACAACCCTTGCTTGAATTCCCTCACTGTGACTTCTAATACTTGTTCTTATAGTAGAGAAAGAAACTTATAAGTGGAAGACCGAAGCTGGGAACAAGAACCAAACTAAGCACTCCCCTATAGAAGTCTGATCTCCCGGGCAACAAATCACTCTTAGGTAGAATCTGTATTTCCCTTTTTTATTCTTATGTTCGAGTTAAAGTCCTCTAATTGTCTCTTTCATTCCTTTACTATTACCTATGAGAGACTGACCCTCTAGTCACTAAGCTAACTAAGTAGAGATCAAGCTGTCGGTATCAAGGATATAATTAAGGCATATGAGATTGTAGCTGCACTGCTTTTGGTTCTCTAACACTGTGGGCACTGTCCTGTCCTCTTACCCCAACATACTAGCCTATATCCCCACCACTGCTGTATCTCAGCTTTTATCTCCTAGATCTAACTCTGTCTTTCCTGTCTTAAAGCCTTGCTAAATCGTTTGAATCTTCTACTCTTGTTAGGGCACCCCGCTAAGGTAGGATAGAATCTAACAACTAAGTAAGGGAACGAAACAAAGTAGTAAAAGCCTTATCGACTCGGGCAAAGTCCAAGCCTTGCTCGCTAGCTTCACAACGCCACTCCAAAACTCAATGCGGGCTAGTATTACCTTACTGGAACTTGAGCTTGAAACCTACATCTGGTGCTTCTAAGCTAACTACAATTCTGATGCTCCTATTTGACTCTAACTGCCCTGGCTATAGGGCTAACTACCTTTGTTTTCATCCTACCCGTCCTTGCTTCCAGTCTCTATGTTGTTTCTCGAACCTTGCAATCCCGCCTTTCTAGCCTTACATTAATTTCTCTCGTTTTGTTACTCTAGGTACGATCATCTACTAATAGATATAGGTCTAAGAGCGCTAGCAATAAGAATAAGTATACTGACTAGAAATAGAAACCCCAGTATTAAAATAAAAGAAAGAATTAGGGTATAATGAGAAACCACATCCTAACCTAAATATAATGATAAATATAAGTAACAACAATAAAAGAAATATAAGCAAATAACACTAATCAAAGAATCTCCGACTCCCTTTCAGAGTTTGCTTCTCATCAGTACTAGATCAATTCTTAATGTTGCTGATTTACATTCTACCTCAATCACCCACTTGTTGATTCCCGCTCCACTGTACTCAATCCTTTAATTGCTTTTTGATTATGACTTATGTGTTTGATTCCCTTAGATAGGAGCGAGAGAGGTGAACTACATAATTGAGTTAGTGCAATAAGACCTATGGAGCGTAGTGGGAATGATGATGGTCCTACTATGAAACTATGAATGAGATATGATCCACGACTAAAAGAATTAGTCCAACGAGTTAACGACCGCTAAAGGAATTAGTCCACGGCAGCTCAACGACTGTGCGATGCTCCTCAAAGGTTTTACTTGAAGAACGGTTTCATGGTCAAGGTACTTGTGATGCATGAACGTTGATCGCATCCACGATGCACGTACACGAGCCGAGCCACGTTGTCCTAATTTTCTACCGTCGACGGAGTGAATGACCTTAAGCAAAGAAGGGTAGGCTTATATACAGTAAACCCAGACTCCAAGCACGGATAGGTATACTCTATCAGGAAAGGAAGGCTAAAAGACGGGAAGGGAATCCTCCATTAGATAACAGTGCCTTTGGCATGAGGTCAGTTCTACTACACGGGTAATCCTTTATAGTAAGGGGTTAGATCGGTGTTCTTCGAAATTGAGATCAGGGTGCCTCTAGCTGAGCCAAGCAAGTCAGTTCAAGCAAAGATTGTGAATGAAAGAATCAATGCATCATATATCTATTTGAGTTGGGTGGTGACGATATGTGCATAAGAGGAGTAAGTCAGGAGTTAGGTACCTGAGAGATACGAGTAGTAGATAATATTCCCCACTAGAAGGGAAGGAAAGAGGTAACATAGATAAATAAAGGGATGAACGGATACTTTATTTTATGAAGGTCGACAACCATACTATAATTATCAGAATAGAACTGGTGCCTATGAGGCTGTTCTACTACCACTACTACTGGGAAGAAGTAAACAAAGTGAAGTAAAGCCAAGGAACAAGGAAAAAGCCTATAAGCAAGTATACAAGTAAACAGAATGAAATACAGGAGCGATATAGGAGCAAGTAAGGTAGTCTTGCCTTGTTATCGGTGGGGTAAGTCCTATCAGTACTAATGAAAATCCAGTAATAGTAGTTGCTTGCCAATAGCAAATAGGGTGGTGTGCCCTGTAGTAGTAATTGCATTCCCGGGTTCGAGTATGAGTTTTCTACTGCTTATGGGCTTGGTGGAATTCAATATGGAAGTGGAAGGCCCAGAGGTATACTACAGTACTTAGTAGGGGAGTGAAAGAAGAGTATAAGAATGAGGCGAGTAAGTGTATAAGAATAAGTCAGGTAGGGGCTTTTAGAGCTATGAGCCAAAGTCTTACTGGGGGCAGTGCAACTCTTTATTGCTTTTTCATTCCCATCAGTGGAGGTTCAATTCCCCTCTTTTCATTCAATTGTTAGATGCGCAGAGATCATACTTACCTTTTCCCTACAGTATGTCTGAGCTCAAGTCCTGTTAACGCTAGTTCTTTTCTTGTTATCAATGATTGGAATCCCTTTGATTCTCGTATTCCCCTCATTATTCTTTAATATTTAATTCTCCTAAGTAGTAGTAGCATTCTCATAGTAGCTGTGTTCTCATAGCAGGAAGGCAGACCTGTACTAAACTGTAGAAGAATCAAAGGTATGATAAAGAACTCTACTGAGCAATTTCAGAATGAGAGACATTAGTTTCAGAATGGGGGGCCAGTAGAGCAAGGCTCGAGTTGTAGGATTAAGGTCAAAAGTAAGATCAACTACCCAGATAGTAATGACTACCTGGTGAATAAGGGCGTGTTCTACTAAGTTTCATTATGCATTTATTGTCACTATGAGAATGATAGGCATGAGTTAAAGTAGGCATCTACTGAGCTGTATCCTCCAAGAGCGGGAACTGAAGTAGCCAATATAGACCTCTAAGACAGTAGAGGTGGAGCCAAGCTTAGATAAAAGGGTTTAGGAGCTAAAGTTATACGTTGCTTAGTGCTTGGCGTAGTTCCTTGGCCGGGCTTACTTCCGTATTCAATTATCATATGGTAATTCCTCTTCTATTTCTTAGTGGTTTGCTTATAGTAATGGGTTCAATGGTTATTGACTCTATCCTTCGATGCTGCGTAACACATTGGTTATATCTCTAAACTGACCTTACCAAGCTGTACCTATAATTATTATTTGTCATCTAGAATCTCCACCTGAAACTGTCACTATCAGATTGAAACTCCTTATCGCTCAATCCTAGTGCTATTTCTATTGAGCACCTACGTCTCCTTATTTAAAGCAAAGTAAAGTAGTTCCCGACGCCTCATTAAAACAAGGCTCGAGCACTGCCTGATAGACCCACAAACTCATAACTAATACTAATAGAATTGAACCGGATCACAGGAATCAAATTCTAAAGCAAGGGTATCGGCTGAGCATACTAATACAACAATATAAAATACAAAATGAGAAACTAAGCAGTAAAAGAATAAGAGCCCCAAAAAGAGAGGAGAAATTTCACTAACGGGTATCGAAATGCGGGTGGAAATAAAGAGTGATTCGTAGCGGTGGTATGATCTAGGGCATACTAATATAGTAGTAGCGGTACGAGGCTAGTGCATCCATTATATGATTAATAGGTTGAGACATAAGATAAGACTACTAGGTTAACAAGGACAGAAAGGAACTAGTGCTAACAAGGTCATTGGGAAATCTCCCACCTATAACAAGGAATACAAGTGGTACTAACAAGGCCCGAACCTCTACTAACAATACAATTTGGAACTGGAAACTGGAAGTGCTGCTCCTGCCTGCAAAACCCTATGTTCGATTGTTAGTCTGCCGTTCTCTTTATCCAATCCTTGCCTTTCCACCTATACTTGCTTTAAATAAGTAATCAAAAAATGCCACTCATAAGTTAGTATGTCGCTCCCTTCTCTTAAACTGATACTCCTTTTTCTAATTCTTTAGCTTCCCTATCGATGTCACCTTCGGTAGTTAATTGAAACCTGCAGTAATAAAACAAATCCCAAGCATAAGAATTACCATGGGGCGCCCTCACTTCTCTTTGCAGCTTTTCAGCTGCCCTTTGCTCCCTTGCTTCTTAGATCGAGTCTACCTCTTCAGTAATAAGTAAGCTTCCGCGCTAGCTCTCTATTGGTCTTATAGTTATTGACTACACAGATTCTTTTCGTAGTGGAATTCCTACTTTCTAGTTTTTGTTTAAGCTAAGTTAAGTGTCTTATGAGCAAGAAATGGTCCAAATAGTCTTGTAGCCTAGTAGCGCCTTACTTTATAGTTTGATTTTGACTTTCCTTATTCCTAGTTTCTGTTTCAGTCTGTTAGGGTTCTTGTTAGCAGTCAGCGTATTCTTACTTATGAGTCGGATTCTACTGTTCAAGTTAGAGCTTTCTGCTTGCTTCTCTAAACCTGTTATTCCTTTTTTACCTGTAGTAGTTACTTGGCGAGAAAAAGATGGATATCTTACATACAACTAACGCGGAAAAGAGCAATTGAGCAAACCCAAACGTAGGCATTGAATTCAGTGGTAGAAGACCAGCACTCGAACTAAAGAATGATGGACACAGGTGTTTAAGAAAGAGAGACTACCTCGGAGTGGCATAGTTGGATAAGGGGGTAGAGCCCTAAAGTCCATAAGCGACAAGGATGCAAATAAGCAAAGTAAGAGTTAGAGACAGGAAAGTCAGACTCTTTAACTAAGGAATGTCGAGCTAATAGTTAGGAGTGGTTTGGTGAGTGAGATAAAGGAATGTTAGCTTTGAAAGCCCCTAATTGGAGTTTGAGACCGAGGAAAGCAATACTGATGATATGCTCAGTAAGTAAGGCTTCAAGGTGGGGATCTATTCCTGATAGTGGTTCGATACCAGAGGCCGAGTAAGAAGCAGACATCGACATTAGAATAAGGCTTTAAGGCAGGACCCCTAATGAGTGAGATGTACTGCTCCAAAAAGTAAGATTGACTACCCGCAGTTAAATTTCGGGAGTTACTATTTTCATTCCCTGTTCCGAGTCGAGCTCTCATTATTAGTAGCTCAATTACATCGACCCTGCTTTTGAGTTGAAGTCCCCTGCCCTGGTTGGTTCTTAGTTTGTAGGGGGTATTAGTACCACTTTATTCCTATCCTTAGTCTCCGTGCTTTCTTTCCATATTTTGTACCTTACTTGTTGGGGGGCTCTTATGTCTTAGTTTCATCCTTGTTAAGCCCAATGTTGATTCTTATCCTTGTGCTCGTTAAGTCACATCCCTATTCTAAGTATTCTCAATCAAGTTCATTGATACCTATGCTATTGATAAAACAAGATAGTAGGGAAGGTACTCATACTAATACGGCTATAAGACTAATAAGTAATCCTGGAGAATGAAACATTAAACACACGGAACCAGGCTCCGGCTTCAACTAGCAATGGAAAGAATAGAACTAGTATACGGGAATTCAACCCGTATTCCAGCTACTACATAACAGAATTGAGCTCATCAAAACACGCTTGTAACTACTACTGACAATACCGAAACAAGAACACGGGCCCTACTACCCTCTATCTCAACCTACCTCTCCCCTTTGGCAAACTGAAACTATTGATCTAACGCGCTTAACTCGCTAACGTTGAAAAGGACTTCTTGTACCGAGGAAGGAAAGTCAACTCTAAAATCTATTGTGCGACGAAGGTATACCAGAGAATCAGCTACCTGTGGTTCCGCAAGTGAAGGAGAGATCGTGGGCGGGCGCTAAGCAAGAGATATCAATTCTGGGTTTCCTGCCTGAAGAATCAATTGTATATTTTTGACTCGACTCGAACTCTCTTAATGCAAAAAGCTTACTATTGGATTGGGATCCCGCTGTAGCTCTTTATCTTATCGGAGTTCTTTCTTATTTCATCCTTATATTATAGTCGACCGGAGAAGAAGAAGACAAAGAAGCGGTTTCTTTATCCTTATTTAGATTTCTATTCTGACAATTGAGTCCAGGAAGAATTGATTGAGGCACAGGCACCTACCCGGGTTGATAAAATATAAAAAGTACTGGCTTTGAGTTAAAGCCCTATCAGCACGAGTGGGATTCCGCCCATGTCTATGAAACTAGAAATTCTTCTACTTAGGAGTTGTTCTACTAGCCCGGCATCCTATATTCTAATATGGTTCCCTACTTTAATTGAGAGTGGATTTCTTTAGTTCACCTTCGACTCTTACCATTCGCATACAAAAATGTAGGCGCATCGTATAATAGGAGTTAGAATTGATCAAGTAAGTCCAAGAATGGTGTTGATACTTCTCAGAGGTGCTTCTCAGACTCGAACTGCTGATAATCAGAGTTCACTGTAGTAGTAATAGACTATCACTATTGCAAATAAGAAAATAACGAAGGATCGAACTCACAACTGGGCATTCCGACTGCTACCTATAAGACTGGACCTAAGAGAATTGAGCTATCAGCAAGCAGGCTATGACACCTCCGAGTAGACTACAAAAAAGTACTTATCATTCTTTACTCTCCTGGGGCTAATTCTCTGTATAGCTCTTGGCATCCGTACCTATCAGTTAAAGAAAGAGTCCAGCTACTCCTAAAACTCTGCCCTATGCGAGTAATCTTTTAAGCTTTAATAAGGAATTGGGCTACTACTATGAAGAGTAAACACCAATAAAAAGAATAGAGCTAATGACAAACTTTGCTAACAAACCTAGTGTTTCTCATCCTTTTCACTTCTACTGAGAAATAGAACCACTGCTAGTAAGAATTGAGCTAGTGTGCCGGAGAACCGACGGAGTACTTGATTTCAATCTCAAATTGCTACTAACAAGGCTTGCTGCCCTGCCTCTCATACTGTAGTCTAAATTGTTGCTAACAAGAATGACTCTACTAATGGGGAAATTCCACTCGTACTGGTAGGGATGATGGAATGCAGAAGCCTCTCATTTGGAATAATGAATTACTTACACAAAAAAAAAAGGCTGGAATGGCTAGTACAGGCAGGTAAGTGAGGGTCGAAGTAATTAGTTGAGGAATAGAAGCAGGGGGGGGGCACAGGCTCACTTCTTTATTTAAGTACTCTACGCGGACTCTTTGACTGATAGATTGAGTTCGGATCTGTTGCTACTAGCTATTCATTACCTTTTATTGCACCTTTTTTTGGTTGCGTTCTGACCACAACTACTATAAGTCGTTCTCCCACCCAGGGCATGGGCTTCTATCGACGAGTTCAATCCGACAAGCAACGGGCCAAACATAGGATTACGCGTATCTGGATCGGGCGAGTAAGCTAAAGCATAAGCGGTGTAAGTTCATTTGAGTTCTCGTTGAACCGTGTAAAGAAGCTTGTTCTGTTCGAAATGCAAGTGTAGTTTGAGTGGAAAAATAAGGTTAAGGCGCAGGTCAAAGGTAAGAGGTCAGCTGAACTTCCAAGATAAGGTAAAGGGTTTAAAGCATGGTTTCAATCATCAGTTCATTCTTTTCCTACAACAAGATGCAATGGATGGCGTGAGTTATAGTAATGAGTTTCTATGTATCCTGATCGCCTGATTATGGCATCCAGGATTTCATGACTTCCTCCGCTAGAATGAGAAATTGGAAACTTCTTTTTTGTTCCCCCAGTATAAGGCTTGTGGACTCGTGACGCAAGACGACTGAACGATAACATGTTTAAGGTTCACAGGAAGGAAATCCGTTTTCAAACTATTGGAGTCAAAGTGGAACTTCCCCACTTATCTTCATCCCTATTTCAGTTAGGGCATATGGCCGAAAGGATCAATGCGTTATTTGAGGAGTGTCTATTAAATAGTATTTTCATTGGATAGGCTTTCAACAGAAGGAGCTTACCCCACTGGCTTGATGGGAATAAAATAGGAATAAACTTTGTATACGAACAAATACTAACAAACCGTCACACACAACGGAATCAAACAGAAATCACAATCAGATGAACACCAAAATTTACGTGAAAAACCCCTTCAACTCGAAGGGTAAAAACCACGGGACAAGCCAGAGAAAATTCACTGTCAAAATAATTAATATGCAGATCTTAAGGCTTATTGCCCAAGCCCAAAGCAACAGCCACAAGAGAATCACAGGGATACAAGGACTATAATCCTAAGCACAATATTCAAAACCTTCCCAAGAGATCACAGTAAGAATCCACTGCAAACTGATCTAACTTGAGATTTGAATGGTTGAGAATAGTCTTTTCCTGCCCTTGTCTTCTTCCCTTTCCTAGATCTCTTGTTTTTTGGCCTCTAATATCAATCTACAGTCTTCTTTCTCTCACCCACATTTTTAGCCGTTGCTGCTCTTTTAATCTCAACCCTAGCCACCTAATCTAGGTTTTAGGTTAATATAAGTGAGGTTTTGGGTTGTAGGCTTTACTAAAGCCCATTATGGGCTGAATCTAGATCATCTGCCCAACAACCTCCCCCTTCAGCCCATAAGGGAGGTTGTCTCATGACTCCTCAATGTGAAGCCATGCCGACCAGCTGTCGGCACATCTCCTGTCTCACTTTCGGTAAAGCCTTTGTCAACATGTCTGCCCCATTATCATCTGTGTGAATTTTCTGAAGCTGTAACTGCTTCTCTTCAAGCACATTTCTGATCCAGTGATATCTGACATCTATATGCTTTGACTTGGAATGAAATATTGGGTTCTTGCATAAATAAATGGTACTCTGGCTGTCACAATACACCACATAGTTTTCCTGTTTCAACCCCAATTCTTATAAGAATCCTTTCATCCATAATATTTCTTTGCAAACCTCTGTAGCAGCAATATATTCTGCCTCTGTGGTGGAGAGAGCAATACACCTTTGCAATCTGGACTGCCATGACACAGCTCCCCCTGCAAAAGTAAGTACAAAACCTGATATGAACTTCCTTGTGTCAATATCTCTTACCATATTTGCATCTGTGTAACCTGTCAATACAGGTGGTCCATCTTCAAAGCTTAAACAAACTTTAGAACTTCCTCTAAGATATCTAAAAATCCACTTCACTACTGCCCAATGCTCTTTACCTGGATTTGCAAGAAATATACTAGTAACACCCACTGCATATGTGATGTCCGGCCTCGTACATACCATTGCGTACATTAAACTTCCAACTACTGAAGCATAAGGAACCTTTTGCATTTTCTCCTTCTCCTCATCACTTGACGGACTCTGATCTGAGCACAACTTGAAGTAACCTACAAGAGGAGAACCAACTAACTTTGCATTACTCATACTGAACCTATCTAATACCTTCTCAATGTATTTCTCCTGTGACAACCAAATCTTTCTCTTTCTTCTGTCATGAGAAATCTACATGTCCAATATTTGTTTTGCTGGCCCCATGTCCTTCATTGCAAAAGACTCACTTAGGTCCTTCTTCAACTTGTCAATCATAGATATATTTTTCTTAAGGATAAGCATATCATCAACATAAAGTAAGAGAATAATAAAATTCCCTCCAAACCGTTTGATGTACACACAATGATCTGAAGCTGTTCTTTTATATTCATTTTCAATCATAAATGAATCAAACTTTTTATACCATTGTCTTGGAGCTTGCTTCAGCTCATACAAGCTCTTCTTCAACTTGCAGATAATATTTTCTTTACCTTTGACTTTGAAGCCTTCTGGTTGCTCCATATTAATTTTCTCCTCTAAATCACCATGAAGGAAAGCTGTTTTCACATCTAACTATTCAATCTCCAAGTCTAGGTTAGCAGCAATACCAAGAGCAACACGGATAGAAGATATTTTAACAACAGGAGAAAAAATTTCTTCAAAGTCAATACCTTTCTTTTGACTAAAGCCTTTCACAACCAATCTAGCTTTATACTTTTGTTGAGAATAATATTCTTGAGTCTTCAACCTGAAAACCCAATTGTTATTCAAGGCCTTACTTCCCTCTGGTAGTTGCAACAAATCATATGTGTGGTTCTTCTGCAGAGAATCCATCTCTTCCTACATAGCAATAAACCACTTATTTTTCTGCTTACTTTCAACTGCTTCCTGGTAACTCTTTGGTTCACCTGCATCAGTAAGCATCACATACTCATCTGTAGAGTGTCTTCTGGAAGGTTGACGTGGTCTAGAAGATCTTCTTAACTGAGGTTCTGTGGGAACTTGCTCTCTTTCTTCTTCCTGCTCAACATATCATGCAGGTAGATCAACGTTTGGCTCTGAACCATCTTCCTACACATCTCCCCCATCACCCTGATATACTGGAGGAATAACTGGGTCACAATCTATAAATCCCTCTGCAGAAGTCTTAGCTAGTGCCTCCTTCTTCAAATCCTCAATGGTTTGATCCTCAAAGAAGACAACATCTCTGCTTCTGAACACCTTCTGCTTTTCTGGATCTCAAAGCCTGTAACCAAACTGATCATGTGAGTAACTAAGAAAAATACACACTTTTGTCTTATCATCCATCTTGGACCTCTCATTGTTTAGAACATGTGCAAATGCACGACAACTAAACACTCTTAAATGCTTATAGGAGATATCTTTCCCTGACCATACATGCTCTGCAACATCACCATCTAGAGCTGTACATGGTGATAAGTTAATTTTATCAACTGTAGTCCTCAAAGCCTCATCCCAAAACCTTTTGGGTAGCTTGGCCTGTGAAAGCATACATCTAATCTTTTCCATGATGGTGCGATTCATCCTCTCTGGAATTACATTATGCTGAGGCGTACCAGGGACTATCAACTTATGCTGGATGTCATTTGACCTACAATAATCATTAAACAATCCTGTGTACTCACCACCATTATCTGATCTTATACATTTCAATTTCCTTTCTGTCTCCCTTTCAACTCTGGCATGAAACTCTTTGAAGACATTAATAACCTGATCTTTAGTCTTCAAAGCATAGGCCTAAACTTTTCTGAAAAAGTCATCTATAAAAGTAACAAAATAAAGTGCACCACGGACCGTGTCTATATAGATGTGTGTGGTCCTTTGAGGATAAAAACTGTATTTTTCTAGATAAACAGATCCACCAGGAGTTTTTGTCTTCAAAGGACCACACACATCTATATAGACACGGTCCAAGGCATGCATTTTTCTAGATAAGGTAGGACTAACAAAGGAAACTCTATGATGTTTACCAGCCAAACAATCAATACAAGGGTTTAAATGTGTACCTTTGAGGTCTGGCAATATCTCTCTCTTGGAAAGTTCTTGCAGCCCCTTCTCAATCATGTCTCCCAATCGCCTATGCCACAACTCTATACTGAAGTCTTTCTCAGTAGCATTCAACTGCTCACCACAAGCTTTAGCCTGCAATCTGTACAATGTATGACATTTCTTCCCATTACCTACAATAAGAGAACCCTTACTGAGCTTCCACTGCCCTTTATGAAATCTGACATCAAAGTCTTCATCGTCCAGCCTTCCAACTAAAATTAAATTCAGCCTTAAGTCAATCACATGCTTCACATCCTTAAGCACCAACTTGCAACCAAGGTTGGTCTTTATATGGATATCTCTCATGCCAATTATGTTTGCTGTACCATAGTTGTCCATCTTGACAACACCAAAATTTCCAGACTTGTAAGTAGCAAAGAACTCCCTCCGTAGTGTAGCATGATAAGAAGCACTTATGTCAATTATCCACTCGAGATCCTGGAACACACAAGAAAAAATATTATCGGAAGTAGACAAAATCAAATAATCACTACCTTGTACTGTAGCTGTGATGTTATATTTTGACTGTATGCTCCACTTCTTTCCCCCTTTTCTTGTTCTTCTTAGGTTGCTTGCACTGATTCTTGTAATGTCCTTTCTCACCACAATTGTAGCAAACAATATCTTTCTTTAATCTTGACTTGCTTCTACCCACGCGTGAACCACTTCTATCCTTTGACTTTGACCTTCCTCTGTTCTCTGAGACAAGTGCTTGTGAATTAATCTGAGAAGTTGCTGAATTCTTTCTCCTTAACTCCTCATTCAATAAACTGCTTGTTACTTGACTCATGGTGACAATACTATCTGGTGCCGAATTACTTAGGGAAACCACCAGCGTCTCTCAACTTTCCGGCAAAGAACTGAGAAGTAACAATGCCTGTAACTCATCATCAAGAGACATTTTCATAGAGGATAACTAGTTAGTAATACTCTTCATTTTATTCAAATGCTCAGGAATAGAAGTATCCTCTTTATATTTCAAGTTCACAAGTTTTCTGATTAGAAAAGCTTTGCTGTCAGCCGTTTTTCTTTCATAAAGATCTTCTAACTTTTTCCAAAGAGAGTAAGCAGAACATTCAGTAGAAACATGTGAAATATACTATCATCTAGCCATTGTCGAATAAAGCCAACTGTTTTTCGATCTAACCTCTTCCACTCATCATCTGTTATAGATATGGGCTTTGCACTGTCCCCTTGCAAAGGTCCATCCAATTGTTTCCATTTAAACTAATCATGCGAGAAATATTACCGGCCTCTATGTTCAAATACAAAAGATTAAATGCCACCAAAATCCTGCTCTGATACCAGTTGATGGGAATAAAACAGGAATAAACTTTGTATACGAACAAATACTAGCAGATCGTCACACATAGCAGAATCAAACAGAAATCACAATTAGATGAACACCAAGATTTACGTGGAAAACCCCTGCAACTCGAATGGTAAAAACCACGGGATAAGCTAGAGAAAATCCACTATCAAAATAATGAATATACAGATCTCAAGGCTTCTTGCCCAAGCCCAAAGCAATAGTCACAAGAGAATCACAGGGATATAAGGACTATAATCCTAAGCACAATATCCAAAACCTTCCCAAGAGATCACAGTAAGAATCCACTGCAAACTGATCTAACCTGAGATTTGAATGATTGAGAATAGTCTTTTCCTGCCCTTATCTTCTTTCCTTTCCTGGATCTCTTATTTTCTGACCTCTACTGTCATTCTGCAGTTTTCTTTCTCTCACCCACGTTTTCAGCCGCCGCTGCTCTCTTAATCTCAACCCTAGTCACCTAATCTAGGTTTTAGGTTAATATAAGTGAAGTTTTGGGCTGTGGGCTTCACTAAAGCCCATTATGGGTTGAATCTGGGCCATCTGCCCAACACTGATGTCTAAGTGAACAATTCTTTAGTGGAGAGTTAAGCCCTACTATCAGTGGTATTGATTCTTATTTTTAAGATCAGTCTTCTAGTTCTTCATCTGGGACAACAACAAAAGAAAGGAATACTTCAACTCACAAGCAAGAATGATATGAAGCAAGGATAGTAAGCAGGTCAAGAGACACCTTGTTAGCACTTGGTTCAATCTTGTTCCCGGGGCAGTCAATTCTGATTATAATAGGAACAAAATATAAGAAAGGAAGTTGATATACATAGTAAAAAGAGGAGAGTTAAGGCTAGGGAGAGAAACACAGACGTGTTTATCTGGGTGAGCTCCCATACTAACAGTAGTTGGTTTAAGAATGAAGGAAAGGAACGGTGGACTTACATGTAGGAGAGGAGGGCTTAGATTAAGTAATAGCAGGCTTGGCTATAGTTGCATCGATCGAGCTCTTTCTTCTCTCTAAAGTGGATAGCTAACTATGGCTTGAAGCGGAGGGTGAACTCATGCTTATATGGCTGGCACTCCCAACCTCAATGCCTACATTTGTGTTTCAAAATCATAGTAACCAACCCCATTCTGTAGTTCACCTCTGAAACTCTACCACTACTCGGGTTCAAACTCAACCTGGTGCCTTTTGATTCTTTCACTGCATTTACTACCGCGTAACGGGGACTGCTCCTCATCTTGAAACTCCATACCTAGCCCATACCCTTTGTGACTTCTTTGTATCATACCTAGTGGGGAGGAATAATGATTCTTTATTTCCAACTTGGATGTGCTATTCTTCATTTCTTACTTTCGAGTTGAGTCCTTGCTCCTATTAGTTGTTTTCTTTAATCCTAAGAGGAAGGAAAGAGTTAGACTCATGAGGTTAAAAGACTATCTGCGCACGCCCACAACAACTATTCTGCTACTATTTAGTGAAAAGGCATATCCCCTCTTTGAATGAGTTTGTCTCTTGCTTGTTCACCCCGGTATTATCCTTCCTACAGCGCCGTATCCTTACTTTAGTTAGAGTTAAGCTACGCCACTACTTGTTCAATAGAGTGGAGCTACGCCCCAACCACTCAATTCTGTGACTTGGGTTTTTCATTCTGACCCGGCGGTTCCAAACTTCTACTACGCTCAGAACTACACTGCCCGCACAATGAGACTGATGCTAAGAAATAAGGCTCTCAATACCGCCTCTAATACGCAACTATGTGGTTGTTTCTTACCTCTGTTGGCTACTTGACGTTAGTTCAAATCTGACTTATGTGTTTGATTCACTTAGAAAAGAAATAAGTCTGATATTGGCAAATAAGGAATGCCAAAACTCCCTTAAATCATATGTTCACCTGTTAGTCTTCTACTCCTTGGGTTCAAACTGATACCACTGGCCTGCTTGCAAACTGTATCTCCTTACTATATCTCATACATTGGACATTCATGATATAATTTTGTATTTATGTATTTCACATCTTATTCTTTCTCCTATTACTTCTATTCTTACTGTACTGACTATGTGCCTAACACTACTGCCTTACATGCTTTAACACTGACACATTGGATCTGGCTTCCAAGCTGACACCACTTCTTTGAATTATGCAATTCCTATTTAGTTTACTTATTTATAATACAAGAAAATTGATTAGCGTATATTGGAATGTGTTTTCATATACAAATAGTCTCTTGTAGTTTGGATTCTCCCATGTCCCTGGGCTAGATGTTCCAGTTAGAGTCCACCTCTCCTTGTTTTCAGTCTTACTTATGAGAGGAGAATGCCTAGAAAAGGGATGAAGCATGGCACGAGGCCCCACTGATTAAAGCAAAGACCTATCAGGCGAATCAAAAGATAGGTTTTTTTGCTTATTCGACTGCTTCTTTCGCTTGCTTTCCTGTGTGTGTATGTTACAATCGATGGCTTGCTAATGATAATGAGCAGGTAACTAGAGTGCCGGAAGAGGGGATAAGATACAACTCATACTCTTTTAGTTGTGTGGACAAGTGACTTTTTCGATATCGATTGATTGTGAGTGCCTATGATAACTACCAACTAGTTAGTTGAGCGAGTGGATCCGTTTGCTCCTGTCTTTCTTTTTGGGGGTACTTTATCCTCTCAATCGCCGAGCTGTCAACTGTCTATTATTCTTCTATTATCATATATTCTATTCTATTATTCGTATTATATTATATCTATTATGTATTCTATTCTTTTTCCTGTTATTCTATTATGATATTAGTAGAAGTATATTAGCGTATATTAGGAAAGGTTTTCTCATCATCAGCTGCCCTCTCCCCGAAAGTAAGGAGCTAGCTTTAGAGTTGCATAATAGGTCTTGCTTCCAACAATGGAGTTGACTTTCACTATGCTTGAGTATGGTTATGCAATGTGTACACTCTCTACTCTCTCTCTTTTCTTGCTATCACTAGGGGGCACTCTCCCCTTTTTAAGAATAGACTGCTGGTAGGACAAAAAGGCTGCTAGAATCCCCTGCTTTAGAACCAGTTACTCTCGGCAAAAAGCAAGCAAGGGATATTAACTCAGCATAAAAGGCTCTTGGTTTGGCAACAAGCAAACGGCTTTCTATCATAGTAGCAAGGATTGGATTCCAAAGCTTTTAACCGAAGGCAGCTTTCAACAATGGTGTTAAAGAAAGAGGACAGACTCATCAGTAAAGCCAAGATCCGATGCAGTGGTTAAGTAATCAAAGCTAGTGGAGCAAGGGTATTCCTAATCCAAATCTGTAGTTCAAGAATAAGAGACAGGCAGACCCAAGCTCAAAGTAGAGAGAGTTAGAGCAAAGAGATATAGGCCGATAACAAGTAAGGGGAACTAACAAACAAGTATTTAAGGTCGATTTCATTCTCTCCGGCAGCCGTTGCTTTCCTTTTTATACTTGAGCCTATCACCCCGGCCTTACTTCCTGGCATTCTTACTACCTTATCCATTAGTATATCCTTCCTTGCTCCGTTATGTATCTCTTCGGTCAAACTAAACCTAGTGCTTTACACTACATAGCAGTATTACTTTACTGTATTATAGGTTGCCTCCACTTGTTCGGATCCCTATGCTCTCTTGTTCGAAACTAGCACTCCTCTCCTGTTTGATAGGCTCGAAAAAAACTTGAACAACTGTAAATGGCATGCCTGTTGGAAATAATCCAAGTAGTTAAAGATGATGATGAGATCAGTTTAGATAAGGATAAGATTTATTTAGATGTGATAGATTTTTTATTATTTTAAAATATCTGTATTCTGTACTGCAGACTGTTGATTGAAAGTACTCCTGGTGTCATCTACTATTCTCTTCTCCTTCTCCCTGAAGTTCTGCAGAAAAGCCAACAGTGGTATCAGAGCCTGGTTCAAAGAAAATCAAAAGGAGTACACTAGTAGATCCAGAAAAAAGAAAAAGAAAAAAGAGAAGATGGCAGACCTTACGGTAAGTGTTCCTAATCAACTTCTTCCTATCTTCAAAGGTGATAATTATCAGTTTTGGGCTATTAAAATGAAAACTCTGCTTATTTCACAAGGATTGTAGAATTTGGTATAAAATGGTTTTGTTCAGTATGATATGCAAGATCCTAGTATTACAAAAGATCAAAAAAACCAAATGAAAGAAAATATACAAAAAGATGTAAGAGCCCTTTACATGTTACAACAAGCAATGAATGATTCCCTATTTCCCAGAATCATGATGGCATCAACATCAACAGAAGCTTGGGAGATATTAAAAAATGTGTTTGGAGGCACAGAGAAGGTAAAAATTTCAAAGCTTCAAATTCTTTATCGTGAATTTGAAACACTTATGATGAAAGATTCAGAATCTGTTACTGATTTCTTCTCAAAAGTTTCTTCTATTGTGAATCAAATGAGATCTTATGGTGAAAATCTAAAAGATTAAACTGTAGTAGAAAAACTTTTACGAAGTTTATCTTCAAAATTTGATATGATCTCTACTGTTATAGAAGAAGCTAAAGATACAAGTATATTGTCTATTGATGAATTAATGAGATCTCTTTTAGTCCATGAACAAAAAGTGAACAGATCTTCAGATGAAACTTTGGGACATGTTCTTCAAATGAAGATTGATCAGAAGAAGGATCAAAAAAATAATTCAGAAATCAGATCTCAAGGGAGAGATCAAAAGGACAGAGGACGAGATCAATCAAATGAAGGTAACAAAGAAACTCGAAAATGCTTTTGTTGTAAAAAAATAGGGCATATTGAAAAAGATTGCTGGTACAAAAATAAAAATCCAAGTGTTCTTCTATGTTCTTATTGTGAAAAATATGGACATTTTAAAAAAGATTATTGGAATAAAAATCAAACTAACTATCACGAGGAAAGTAACGATGACAAAGAAGAGAATATTTTCTTTACAACATCTGATGAAAAATATTCTAGATTTGTTTGGTTTTTGGATAGTGGATGTAGTGATCATATGACAGGGGATAAAAGTCTGTTTCAGAAGCTTCATGATTCGGTCTGATCTACTGTGCAGATGGGAAATGGTAAAAAGGCTCAAGTAAAAGGAAAAGGAACAGTTGCTATGAACACAAAGTCTGGTAAAAAAATTATTGATGATGTATTATTTATTCCTGATTTAAAATAAAATCTCATTAGTATATGACAACTAATGAGAAAAGTATATTATGTTATTTTTTATGAAGAAAATGTCTGATTTATGATTAAAAAATTGGTAAATTGATAGCAACTACAAGGATGACAAAAAACAAAATGTTTGTCTTATTATTTTCGGACTTCGCTGCTCCTACCGAAGAATCAACATTATGAAAAAATAGTTATGATCATTTAAAATTCTGTGGATCTATGCAAATTGTCTCAGATGATGCAGGTCGTAATGTTGATGATACACATATACAGAAAAGGGGTGAAGCTCTAAACTCAAAGGACAATAATGAAAGTACACATACAGAGTTGGTAGAAGTTTCTGATGATGTGAAGAAAGGCAAGAGAAAGAAAAGAAAAATGAAGCTTCCGCATACAAAGGGATTCAATCCTACAAATGCAGAATCTCCATCATATCATCAAATATGGCTACCGAAGAGAAAAATATCAAGAGAAACGATAAAATATTTCAAGTCGGAAGTTCTAAAAAATGTATGGACCGAGAAAAAACATAAGACAACCGCTGCAGCAACGAAGATCAGCTTACCGACATTTTCATAAAAATTTTGGAGAGAAAAAAATTCCTTAAAAATAATTTTAAATTATAACTACTTGAATTAAGGGGGTGTGTTGGAAATAATCCAAGTAGTTAAGATGATGATGAGATCAGTTTAGATAATGATAAGATTTATTTAGATGTGATAGATTTTTTATTATTTTAAAATATCTGTATTCTGTCTTTTAATGATTATAAATAGGTACTCTTGGTTCATTCCAGAGTACTGCAGACTGTTGATTGAAAGTACTCCTGGTGTCATCTACTATTCTCTTCTCCTTCTCCCTGAAGTTCTACAGAAAAGCCAACAATTCCACGATCTATTTCCCATCAACACCATAGAAGTTATGTTTTAGCGTAAAATGCACCAATCTCTTTATGGGGAAAACAAGAAAAATGAAATACAAACTAGAAACTCGGGATTGAACTCGATAGGCAACTCCGGATACGATGTAGTACATCTACCTAAAATAAGAAATAGGAATAAGAGTATGGGTAGTAGACCATGGATTGGGAATAACGGATATATGTGGTAGAACATAGAACCACGGTCGAGGATAGATAATATGTATATGGCCCAGTGCATCTATAATGTCATTTTCATAAAAGACCCAGTGCCCAAGGTAAGAGAATGAACCAAGTGCCTATCACGATTAACTGTAAGCCGCCCAAGCCCTATTCTGTGTGCCAGCAATCAAAGCCTTATTCTATGCCCTATAAGACCTCGCCTTATCTCTGTGTGGCTGTCTGAGCCTTCCTTTCTCATTGGTAGTCAATCTTACTATCTATATCGGTATTCCAAGCCCCTACTCTTAAGCTACTAATCTAAAATCTCACTTACTGCCCCTGACAACCAGGCTCACTTTACGTAGGATCTATGGGCTTGCTTCTCTTGCTGTCATTCTCTCTTTTCTTTATTCAATTCCATATTATAGAAGCTTCTATTAATACAATAACAATTCTTGCCTCCACAGATCAGTATGCCGATTCCCTTAGCTAAGCCTACACTTCTTTACTTTTAGTCTCATTGCCCCCTCCTATTCTTGATCGGATTGAGTGTATTCAACGATCTATTTGCCATCAACACCAAATAAGGTTATGCTAGAGTGAATTCAACACCAATATCTTATATTGTAGGTAAAGCCATAATCCACTAGGGTAGTCTGATTCCTACGCTCATAAGGATGTAACTACAATTAATGAGGCCTATACCGCTACTAACGAGACCTAGCTCTACCTCTCTACAAAAGAGTTACGCGGTAGTGAGTGAAAAGTGCGTCAGAAGAATCAAGTTGGAAAGTACATAATTACAGAAAGGGATGTCAGACCAGAACCACTGCTAACAGGGCTGTTCCTACTGTTTCTAAGACCAATGCAGGAAATAAAGACTAATATCGCCACTAACAAGAGATAAGTAACTACTAGCTACCAAGTCCAGTTCTCTTTCTACTCGGAACTAATGGCAGAGGCAAGCAAAAGGGGACAAGAGGGAATACAAACGTTGACAAGGAGATTCATTTATGTATTTGATTCGTCTACTGCTTACTCCGATTCTACTACTATGGGCTATCAGGCGTACCTACCTCACTTTCATTATCCAGCTACTGGCATTGATCCGGGCTTTCCAACCTTGCAAACTGACAACCCTTTCTGTCGTTCGGGTACTTCACCCTTCGACTAATGTCTCTTAGCGTGCCCCTACTTTCTTTCTTGAACTACTGATGACACACATCTTTCATATGAGAAAACAAATTCCAATAGCACTAGTTAAGTTCATCGATCACACGGACGAAGGTATGGGCAATTGTTCTCATGGGCGGGCAATGCAAATGGAAGAATGACTCTGTTACTAAAGAAAGAAATGTGTGCCCGGGTGTGAATGTGCGGAGAGGCTCAGATCAACCCAACCCCGTCGGCAAAGGTTATAGTCCTCAGGTGACATAGTTCGAAAGTAAAAGAAACAAGTATGTCGAGCAGAAGTAACAGCAACAAGTATGTCGAGTAGCGCCCCCGTTCTGTGAGCGATAATTAACTCTGTCTTTATGGGTAGGTAATCTCTCATTGATTGAGGCATGGGCATGTAAGAATGGAGCCGCTGCTAGCAATACTTCAACAAGCAACCGGGAATCAAACTACTTCTTGATAAACCTTTTCTTTATTGACCTAGTGCAATGCATCCGAAGATAACTCTGTGGTACCCAACCAAGGGTAAGTATAAGATCCATAAGCAGAATAAAGAAGTGAACAACTCATAATTCAAATAGAAACTTATAATTCAATAGGAACACACAACTGGGAAAGAACGATGTCACTACTATCAAGAAAAGAATTAGGACATACAAGAATAGAGGTTAGCACCGGCAAGAATAGAGTGAAGCACCGATGGAGATGATGCTGCCTATCTATATTCTTTACTCTGAGGGGACGGAGTAAGCCTAGGTCCTGCTCCAAAGTCAGAATGCACGACCGATCGCTCGTTGACCGATAGATGCTACCCGAAAACTTAGCTTTTTTACTCGATGAATGAGGTTATGGTCGCTCTAGGGCATGGCATGTGTGTTTGTTTCTCCCTTGTGTGGGTGTGTAGCAAGGTAAGAGGTTTTCAATGCAAAAAGTATGATTTTGGTGTTACAAATTATGATTCAAGTAATAGTTCGCGAAGCAGAGGAATCGTACTTGAATAAGGAATAGTGTAGCCTAGCCCTGTAGTGAAATACATACTAAATAGCAGTAGAGCAAGTCAAGTCCTACAGTGGAAGTTACCAGTTTGAGAACCCGACAAGTAAGATTGGGGTGTCGGGGGGTTGAGAAGGAAAGTAAGGATCGTAATTCCAAGATGGAGTATTGGACTGCATTGCTGGATAATGTGATGGAGCAATTGCATAATCCAAATCGGCAGTGAGAGAATGCAAGTAAGCAGAGACACAAGCGGATAACCTGTGTTTTAGCAGTTGGATTAACCTCTCCCGGTTATGAGAACAGGTATTGGGAGCCCCTCGGGTTGATTCTCTGCCCTGACTTCTTTTTCTTTATCCCTACCACCATTGTCTTTCCTGATAGAAATAGTTCAAAGTAGTTGCTTTTCTTTTATCATTCTTACTGAGAAGCAAAAAGGAGTGGGTGGTATATGGTATGGCAGGATTGGTATATGGTATGGTCGCTAAGAAGCATCATCGGTCAGATTGGATCCAACTTTGTAAGTATGCTGGATTGATTGAAGTGAAGCTCCCGGATCGATCACTTATAACATTCAAAGCTTCTTCTTTTCCTCCTGTTTTGTCAGTACCACTTAGCACAACTAAAGGATAAGATTCTCTACCAGTATGGTAGTTAGTATAGGAGAGTCAAAGCTTTCCCTTAAAGATTGCCCCTTAAAGGAGCCTACCAGATAAAAGTCTATAGGTCTACGAAACATACGAAGGGTCTCTAAGCGGAGAAGTCTAGATTTCACCTATAGCGGATAAGTCTGGATTTTACCTACTAAGAGGTGGTGCTATCAATAGGCGAGGCCTCCGCTTTGGATATTCTAAATTCAATCTGGTTCAGGAAAGCAATATTGATCCACGGAAGCATTATCGATAAGAAGTTTATGGATAGCCAAGTCTTTACTATGGAGAGCACTCATACATCATTCTGAATGATTAGGATGTTATCCATATATAGCACCAAGAAGGTGATAACACTCACACTTACCTTCCTGTACACACAAGGCTTATCTTCGTTCTTCACGAAGTCATAAAATCTGATCGCCTCATCAAATCTTATTTTCCAACTTCTGGAAGCTTGCTTCAATCCATAAATAGATCTAAGTAACCTGCACACTTTATCTGGACTCTTTCTGGATACGAATCCCTCTAGTTGTATCATATACACCTCTTCCTCGTGGTTGCCATTGAGGAATATCGTTTTCACATCCAACTATTAGATCTTATAGTCATAGTGTGCTGCAATGGTCAAAAGAATTCTAATGAATTTAAGCATGGCTATAGGTGAAAAGGTTTCATCATAGTCAACTCCTTGCCTTTGACGATATAGCCTTGCCTTATAGATCTCCCACCTTTTCATCCACTATAATCTTCTTCTTAAAGATCCACTTGTAGCCGATGGGTTCGATACCCTTAGGTGCATCCACCTTGTTAGAGTACATGGAATCCATCTCAGAATTCATGGTTTCTTACTACTTCCCGAAGTCTATACTTATAATAGCCTCCTCGTAAGTCTAATGATCAACATCTTGAGAGTTCTCTCCACTTATATATCCTACATATCTTTCAGGAGAGTGAAATACTCTACTAGACCTGTGCAAAGTTGGAACTTATGTGCTAGGTACCTGAATAAACTCGGACTTCGGAATGGTGCTTGAGCTAGGTTCTCTAACCTCGCTTAACTCTATCTCACTCCCATTGTTTCCACCAAGAATGTGTTCCTTCTTAATAGCTCTCCTAGCAACAAAGATCTTCTGGTCCTCAGGATGATAGAAATAGTACCCATAAGTTTCCTTGGGGTATTCCATGAACTTGCACTATTCCGTCCTTGATTCCAACTTGTCGGGGTTGTCTTTTAAATGTTAGGATCAATTGGCACTAAGAGGGGGGGTGAATTAGTACAAGTGTAAAAAAATCACGGTTTAAGGAAAACTCTTCATAAGAATCAAAACAAAAAATTGGAAGTGTTTCGTTGAGTAAGTGAGTTTAAAAGCAAGTTCAATCATTCTCTTCCGCTTCCAAAATGCTCTTTATAGAAGTTCTATAGAAGTTATAATATATAGTATTCTTCAATTGGGAGCCATTATATTCTTTCTTGAGTCTATCTGGGTATAAGGATTAGCATATGGGCATGACATGACCTTATATCTGTTCTAGAATAAGAAAGATTAGGGGGGAATTAATTATGCTTTTGTCCTCGGTCGCAGCTAGTGATTACTATGCTTGAAGATAGGGTTCCAAGTGTGCACACATATCAAATGTTCTATACCCTATCCAGGCCCAATCGTTAAGTATCTTATAGAAGGTATAAGCCCTTTTTGGAATTCTGTATTGAGTAGACGGTATAAGCCCTTTCTAGAATTCCATATTGAGTGAGTGAGAGTGAAATTATTACTTTACATTAAAAGTACTAGGCTAGCGATAAGAAGTGCAATTCTGGCTTACTGCCCCGGGAACTCCATTCTGAAATTGAATTATGAAATTCCTATCGAAACTCCCATCTCATTATCACCGAGACAGTAACTCCATAAGCTGATGAAGACAATCAATCATCTGAACCCAGCCACTAACCAAATCTAGAACTTGCGACAACAAACATAGATGCAAAGTCGAACTCCTGCTTCCGAGTCTTATCCTTCTTCCTCCGTGAAACTGGCAATTCTCCTTTTTACCGTTTCCCAATTCTATTCTGTATTTGCATGTAGTGTACTTTCCTCCCCTTGGTAACGTAGATCTATTTTACCTAGGCGAGCAATAATTCTGATGTTTCTTCTTATCTTACTTGATACTGTTGATTCGATAGTGGCACCCCGTTCCTAATTACTCTACAGTTTATTCTCTCTCACCCGGCTCCGACGATCCAATAGAAATGAATTGATACACTTTCTCTCGTTGGCTTTCCAAGCACCCGATACTTTCACCTCTGGTTCAGATCACAGATACTAATCTCAAAATATTAAGTTGGAAATTGTAATGTCACCTTTCAAGCAACAACAAAGAATTTCGAATTTCACTATTGAATTTAACTGTGGGGCATATTATATGACTAAGAAGACTAAGGAAATGAGCAACTCAACTCGCCTTAGCACTTAACTAAGTCTTGTGCCATAGACATCTTTCTTCCCGTTAGCCACTTGCTTTTTTTCTTAACATTCCTTGTCATATTGCATTTTATTGTTTCTTGCACCGAGTCAAGCAACAAATACCCTATTCGAGCTAAACTAAATAGAGACTTTGATTACTGATCTGATGTGCCATATACTTACTGATCCAATGTGCCATATAATAGAGGGATGTCACCAACTCTCCCTGGACAGATGCAATTGACAGAAAGTTGTCTTCCAAGGGTCTATGCCCAGTATTTACTTAATTTAACAAGCTTTGTACTACATGGTGAATGAATGAAATGAGGAAATCTCGAATAAGGAAGACTTCTCTTCATATGACAGATAAGAAAAGACAAGCTGACTTACTTAAGCCCTAGATCTAAGACAGCTATTCTATAAAGATAAGGTACATACTAATGCTAGGATAGGACTGCTGGGATGGGATTTAAACCTATTCAAAACAACCATACTATAGAAAGGGAGAGCTTCCCAGCGATACTAGAGCATTTGAAAAGCAAAAGCATAAAATGACTTTGATTTGTGTTGATTCGACCCAGGATTAAACTCGTCATTCTCCACTTGCAAGTGTTGCTTGTCGAGATAAAGATGTGCTGTGGGGTTACCTATTCTTATGATCTTAATTTGAATCTGGCATAGCCGTATGATTTCGTCACAAGTTGTATTGTCTCCCATTGTATCATCCCAGCTTGTAATGACGAAGGCTAGATTTCATGCACCAGGTTGCCATCCATCGCACTCACGGTCATTAGTTTGGTTAGCTTTTCCTGATAGGCTTAAAGGGATGTCCGGGTCGGGTCTTGGCCAAAAGAATGAAAGGGGGAGCGGACAATACTAGTGAGCTGAGAAGCAATGTCAGAATTAATGCCTCTGGGATCATGATGGATTTCAGGTTGGTTTGAAAAAGAGGCTTTTATGTTGATGTCGGTAGCTGGGTGCTTTAGAATAAGTTTGATTTGTAAGAGAGCTGGCATTTCCCTATTTTTTCAGGGATAAAGTAGGAAAAAGGGCTACTAGAAAGAAAGAGCCCTGACATAAATGTTTTTTGCTTACCTGGTTCCAGGCCAAGGCAAACCAAGACTAGGCAAAAGGCAATAGGTGATGTTCCAAAGTCGACTGCTCTCCTTCTCCTTGAAAAGTACTATTCGGGGTGTGAAGGAAGACGAGGCGAATCCTTAGAATAGTATTCCACGACCTCTCTATTTGTAAAGGTAAAGAGTACCCTTGCTTGGGATGAAACTTGTTGATTGTTAGACTACTTTCCATTATTCTGATTTCCCTGTCGAAGGTAGTATGGCATTAATTGGTGTGTATATCCCTGTCGAAGGTAGTATGGCATTGATTGGTATTTATATAAATAAAAGAATAAGATCCACTGGAAGGATAGGTATTACTTTAATGATAACGGATCCAGGAGAGTGTCGCATATCTACTGTTATTAAGAAAGCAGCAAATCCTTATCCACTTTCTTTCTTTTTTTCATATGAAGAAGAATAGCCGCAACATTTCGCTTTCGTAGTCAAGGCTCACTTAGGTGGGGAGAGTATCTAATCTTGGTAATAAGGTTCCCACAAAGGGTCAAGGAAGAGCACCTGAACCCATATTATTGGCTGGTTTGGAGTTTCCTAGCATCCGAACCCAGGCTCGCACCCCTAAAACATCGACTATCTTCTGATTCTTTGAGACGAACTGCTTTGCTTCTTCAGGAGTTAAACACTGCTGATGATTGATGATCTAAATTCTATTGAAACAGCTTCTGCTTATACAATTGATTTTCTTGTCGACATCTTGTGTTTGGGGTAAACTATGAAAATAACAAATTCTAATGGAAACTAAGGGACCCCACTCTATTATCCCTTTTCTTTCTTTTCCATTGAACTTAGTGCCCGAACTCACCTCGAAGACAATGAAACAGGTACTCCCCCGGTGCTACTCCTGATAAAAGAATGGAATCTTGATAGCACTTGTAGTATATATATTTCTTTATGTAAAGAGCAAGCATATCCATCCTTGGAATCGAATACACCACTATCAACAACTCATTCATTTCTTATCGAATTATTGGTCAACAACTTATTCTGAAACTCTGTTAGCGTAAAACTTATCTCTATGACAAAAACCATACCTTTTTCTGCTATGATCGAATCTATTCTTTTATTCCAGTAACTACACTTTCAGAATAGCTTGCTGCTTCATTTTCTCCTACATCATCTAGAACTCGACTTGAAATTATGCTCACTCTATCTTCCTCACCCCGACTCTATCTTCCTCACCAGCTCTATCTTCTGGTACTGCTCTACCTTCTTTTAAGGGTTTTAGGTTTGAACACCACTTTCGAGGTTTAGGTTTGAACATCAGATTTAGAGTTCTGGGCCAGAGTTTAGGTCTAACTGTCTTACTTGCTTTGAAGCAAGGTGTACTTCAGTTAAGTCTGTGTCTCTTTGTCTAGGTTAATCAATTTATGTTTTCATTTTGTTTTTAAGATCAGAAGTCGTTGAAAGGTATTGGGCTGCAAGCGCAAAGGAAGCAGCAATCTTAGTTGACTTTTCTCCTATTAATAAGTAAGAAGCCGAATCCAAGTAGTTATCAACTGTAAACAGAAATGAAAGTAGAGAGTCTGGATCATATGTTGGATCTGGTAAGGAAGAAAGATTCTCTTAAAGGCAAGGAAGTTTATTCATTAGTAATAACAAGCATATTTATTCATTGGTAATAACAAGTTATAACTCATTAACATCTAACGGATGCTCTATAACCATAGGAATGGATTGCCTACCTCTCCTCTGGCCACAAATCATGGATTCTTTCGAGTGGCGAGGAAAACAGTAAATTCATATTGATTACCTGCCTAGCGGCTAGGAATAGAATAGAAAGCTTCTCATGTTAGCACACTTGTTCATCTTGCCTAAATTCTAAATGTGATCTCTCGCCTCTTGCTCCCTAATGTGTTTCAAAATCCGTATTTGATTCTTCTCTTCCTCAAACTTTCCTTCACTTGCTTCTTCTCCTGCTGATTCTCTAGTTTACTCTCCAAGCAAAAGAACTATACTTGCAGAATCGTTTGATGCTTATCCTTATTTAGTAGGAGTTTTGGGCTTGAACACAAGATTTAGAGTGTGGCGCGCCGATGAGAAGATCTGATTTGATATCCTAATTACTCGCACAACTCAAGTAGGAATCTTGTCACCCCCTGTATATAAGTGTATCTATTCTATAATCTTTCTTATCTATACAATAGGTTAAAGCGCTTACGGAGCAACACTCGATTTCACAGAATTACCTACTCCCTATATACTTATACTTTAACTTAACTTCTCTTTACTTGACTTCCCACATCCCTTTTTTTCTGTTGAATAAGACTTACTTTCTACTTAGCATTTTTACTTACCTTGTGGAAAAATGAGATTAGATTCGGGGAACTCCATGACTTAGCGCTTAAGAAGTAAGGGTCGGTCGGTTAAGAGTCGTTCACTAGATCGAGATCGTAATCAACCGCATTGCACGAGCTGCATCATAGATAGAGATCGAGGTAACAATCGACCCGACCGCATCTATTTAAGTTAAGGCCATTTAATAAAGTAGATTAAGGGAGTCCACTCTGCACGCACCATCTCAGGATAATTGTTTTGGTCAATCAATCGCACCCATTTATTATATACATGATACCCCTCTTGATCCACCAATAGTAGGATAAAGAATAGAATACTTGATTGCTAGTGAATTCCTGAGATAACATTATTAACTAGACAAGGCATGCATAGAAAACATCCTAGTTTCCTGGGCCTCTATCCCTTTATTGAGCCAAGCCCGTGGCACTTTTACGTATTCTGTTACAAAAAGAAAAAGAATAATGTTCATAGTTCCAATTGCTAGGACGATGGGAACGATAGAGAGTATTCTAGCCCAATACCGTCCTTGACTCTATATTGCTAGAATCTATTTGACTATTTTCTCATTCTGCTTTAGGCCCTCGAGTACTCCATATATTTATTTAACTGCCTGACTGCTTCCAGAATATCCTTCCTTTTACTATAAGCTTTTGTTACCTAAGGAAACAGGTCGATGCATACCTTATTCCTAAGGCTCTAGCGGAATCCTCGACTACTAAATTACCAGATTAGGGGATAGCTCGAACATCGAAAATCCCTGATTGAATCTTAATCTCCTTTCCTGGGCCTAGGCGCCTATAGTCCTCTTCTCTTTCTTTAAGAACTTAGCCGAGAATTCACTTATTCCTTTTCATAGCTCGGAATGAATTTGTGTATCATCTTTCCTCCAGTGCGATATTCACTATCCTTTCTAACGTTAAGGAAGATGCCTTCATCAATCAGGCAAAAAAGCTTTCTTCAAAGCAAGACTTCAAAGCAGGAAATATGCACTAAAGGTAGTAAGATATTAGATATTTCAAGGTAAATAATTTCTTGAAGAGCACCTTAATTAAGGAAATAAAAAGTAGCTTAATCTTAATAAATGGAGAGAGTCACTAAAAGGGAAGGATTTCATAGCTCCTTACTATAGTGTAGACGATTAAGGCCTAAAAATCTGACAAAAGAAGTAAGGTGCGGAAACTGCTCTAATAGGGCACTCGTCCATAAAAGAAATAGCCAAAAACAGGTCGTAAACGATGAAGGCCTCTGAGAGCGTTTGTTACAAGTCGGAGGAGAGGCAGCTCGAAGATTAACAAAGGTTATCAAATCTGACCCAACCACAACGTAAGCAAGAGAATGTAGCTTCTTTCATTCGTTTACTGATTTACTACTTTTATTCTCTGCATTGTTATTTGAAAACTGTTATTGCTTATTTGGATCTTTGTTCCCCTTGTTTAAAGTCTTCTTTTCCAGCCTATGAGCCTTACTTGTTCATTTCATTATTCAATTGCTTATTACATTATTTTATATAATATTGATAGAATCCATAGTAATAACCCTATCAACTACAATATAGCATTTGATATAGTTATCATCTAAAAAAGTGGAATAAGATTACTTTATAGTTGACCAATTTCGTAAATAAGTAACAAACTAAACCACCTACCCCTAAACCAATAACATAAGGCGCACGCACCCAATCACTGTTGCTTTTTATCTCCGACTAGTTTGTTTACTTGTTTATGTTGTTTATCTCCCCTTGCTTAGTTGCTTTTGCCCTTGAGTAAGTTGGAACCCCACCACCATACTCCCGCCGTGCACACGTATTAATGAGAAAGTGCACCGGCACTTTATCTTGATACATCAACATCTCCTGCACCCGAACTCGTATACTCGATTAAGCCATTAACTCCACTCCCACTCCACTAAAATGAAAGTAAACACCTCGCTTGAGCATTCAACATTCAATTCTTTAGTACAGTCTCTTGCAACACCCATCTTTTTAGGTTGAGGCTGAAACACTCTTACTTTCGCCCGAGATACCCGCTTGCTGGAACATAACTTATAGATTTTTCTGAAACTTTTACTCTTACTGTAGCTGATCCTGCACCAACTCTTTTTCCTTCTACTTACTTACCCGTAACTTAAAGATTCAATTGCAAAATCATTTAGCGTGTCTTCCTAATATAAATCATTCAGCTGTAGGGATGGATTCGGCTCCTCCCCTCAGTATAAGATCAATGCTCTAGCTTCTTATTCTTCTCTAAGCAAGTCCTGTTTTCTAGGAGGCAAGATTACCTTTTTTTCTTTCATGGTTTATAGAGTTTAGTTACTTGCTTCTACTTCTATTAGTAGTAGGGTAGACTCAATTCTCTTCTTGTTGAGTAAGGATCTGAGTGCCTATTATGAAAGTGTTGTTTCTTTTTGGATGCTTCTTTAATACGAGCTCTTGTGCCATTGTCTGTGAGATAGATAGTCTGCTAGAGATGAGAACTTGGGTGGGTAGCCTAAGCATAGAAGTCATTGTCCCGTTGTAGCAAGCAAAGCAGGTTTGATGTCGGTGATTGGCTTTCTTTTCTCTTGTAGTGGATAAACTATCATCAATAGATTGTTGTAGCTCTCAGTACTGAAGTATTGACTCGATAAGAAGGATCTGAAGCCGAATCGAGAGATTCCATAAATCTTGGTTTTCCTCTGCGCTAATAGGAGTTAGTTGTAAAGCGAGAATATGTTGGTGCTCGTGAAGTTCGAGTGTTATCCTCCAAGATAAGATTCAGTTGAAAGAGAAGCGAGATCCCGATTAGATGAAGCTGCAATTGAAAGTTGAGTTTCTTTTGATACTTTTGAAAGTCCAGGGTAGGTGGCCAAGATCCAAATACGATCTCGATCATGCTATGATAGCTTCGGACAAGAAAGATTCCATTAATGATTTGACTCACGCTTAACTCCAACGTTAGCCGAAAATGACTGATTGTCCCGCTTACGCACACGCTCCTTGTTGAGGGTGTCGCTTGCGGTGCTTGTTTGTGTACGAGAGATAGAATAAACAACTCCTAAGTAGAAAGGAAGGCAACTACACTACAGAATATTTTATTACGTCGGTCTTTCAATTGCTTCAAAGCAGGGAATGCAAATGTGTAAACACTACTAGGGTTCTTGCTTACTTTCCAATTTGATAGTATTACTTTGTACTTTCTATCCTATTTCATTAATTTAGTCTAGTCATTTCTTTTGATATGCTTCAATTATCTAAAGTGAAGTCCATTAATGCATTTCAATCTTTACGAGACTGGAGGAGAAGAGAGGAAAAACGAAAGCAAACTTCGCCTAGTCTTTTTTTTTATTCCTTCCTATCTTTTGAGTGTTCTAAGTGGAAGATTTTGTATACATTCCAAGCAACCTTGTATATTACATCCGTCGAAGAAGCGAAGGGGCCAGTGCCTTGATGAACATATCAATTACCGCTACTCTATAATTGTATTCTTTCCTTGTCATTATTCCCTAACCATAAGGTATCCATCTGTCTCATGAGTAGTCGATAGCGAATGTAAGTAATAGTTTTATGTCTATCATCCTTTTTTTTTGTTATTCAGAGTGGGTTATTCGATGTAGCTAATGTAAAGAACTAATTGTCCGCCTTTCTTTTATAGCCCCTTATCCTTTTCTTTCAACTATATATGCCTTACCATTTCTCTATATGAGGGCATCAGTACGTCTGTCTCTCTTTCTTTCGAAGTAAGATTGCCCCAAAGCCAATTCTTCTTGGAAAAGAGAAATCGATGAATTCTTGCTGCTTTTTAAGATAGACCAGGCCCCCTTTAGTCCTATATTTCAGTTTAAGTGCGGAACTTATGTTTAAATCACATATTATTCTCCCTTATCTTTCTTTGTAATAAAGCATTCCCTACTATTATAATGATTTTGCTAAGGTCACAGGTTCCATGCTCCTTTTAAAAGCTTTCCTAAAGCAAGCAATTTCATTTCTTTTTTATTGGCACAGCGAGAGCGATTTGACTTTTCTCAATTCAGTCGATTCCTAATTGGTATATAAGCATTCAAAGCCATCTATTCATGTAGCTCCATGCATTTGCTTAGTATCTAGGAAAGCAAGCCCTTCTATTATATTTAGTGTGTTAGCAGGTCTTCCCTCTTTCGTATCAGGGACAATCCCGCTTTTCTTTTGCTTGAGGTATAAGACAAAAAATCGGTTAATAGACAAAGTGGAAATGATTCTTGTACCTCCTCCAACCGCAAGTATAGATTTTCCTTAGTTTACAAGTTGGGATTCCTTAGTTTACAATTGGGGATTAAGCTTTTTATTACCATTGTTGTATTCGGGGCTGAGACTCAGTGCTCGAGTGGGCCTTCAGGAAACAATCATATTTGCGGGCGAGGGACTGTGTATGCAGTTGTAGCGTCAGTGGTCGAGCCTTATTATCTAGCTTAGGTTCCTTATTACTCCTTTTTCCTTTATCTTGGATATCTGCTTATCCGAAGAAATGACTTATTTGACTTTTTTGGTTAACTTGTCTTGTATCTCTCCTAATCCTACCAATCGGTGGTACATCTATTTTTCCTTTTAGACTTAGAGTCGGGTGGGAGCTGGGGTATGGGCTGGTGAGGTCTATCCCCATTCCCTTGGTGCTTATTATTGTTTTAGGAAGAGAGTAGAGTAAGTTGTGAGCACAAGTTGTGAGCACGGGCTTTTCCTTTAGTTAGTATAATTACCTTCCTTACAGTAGAGTGGTAAGTAGGGACCAACGTATACTCTCGGCTTTCAACCTTTCTCGCTAGTCTTCTCAGTATGGTTATTAGTTTCAAAGCTATGTTTTGAGCTGAGCCTCTTCAAAAAGGAGTAAGGTAAGCGTGTCCAATATGGACAATGCAGTCTACAGAAAGAAGATGCGGGCAAAGAGTCAGCTTAGTAATAGATTCATTCAAAGAGGTTAGTTAGTAGTCTTTCTTCGATTTACATATTAGCTTTAGCGAGAACCATCTAGTCTGAGAGCTTAAGCTATGAGTTTCAAAGTCTGAGAGCTTAAGCTATGAGTTTCAAAGTCAAGTATGAGCCCTTATTTATTCATTATAATAAAAAACCATATATCCCCAAGTAACTCTCTCTCATTAGAAGGAGGAGCATCATATCCGAGTCCACAACAACTTACGTAAGAGCGAGCTTAGCATCCTTCGCAGCAGCCTCATTTGCAGCAAGCTTTGGCAGCATCCTTTCTTTCCACGTGAGAGATGCAAGCAAGACATGTAGTTCCCTCTTCTTCTTCTTTTGCTTAAGATAACTGCATCTGCTGTTGTCGACTACACTAGAACTGCTTATTAAGTTGCTTCTTTGTATATTGCTTTAAGACTTATTATGTTAGCACAGAATCAACTTAAAGATGGATTCAATTATGAATTAATGTGATATAACTTAGGGATGTAAACAACTATCCCTAGTCCCACTGATTCTCGGGGGCATTATGCAACTACCAAATTGAACTTATTATTCTCTAGCGTAGCCTGTGCTCTTGCGAATTCTTGAACTGAACTGAACTGTCAACTACTTGATGGAAATAAAACAAGAATAAATTTTGTATATAAACAAATACTAGCAGACCGTCACACACACAGCGGAATCAAACATAAATCATAATCAAATGAACACCAAGATTTACGTGGAAAACCCCCTCAACTCGAAGGGTAAAAATCACGGGATAAGCTAGAGAAAATTTACTATCAAAATAATGAATATACAGATCTCAAGGCTTCTTGCCCAAGTCCAAGCAATAGTCATAAAAGAATCACAGGGATACAAGGACTATAATATCAAACACAATATCCAAAACTTTCCCAATAGATCATAATAAGAATCTACTGCAAACTGATCTAACCTAAGATATGAATGATTGAGAATAGTTTTTTTTTGTCCTTGTCTTCTTCCCTTTCCTGGATCTCTTATTTTCTGGGCTCTACTGTCAATCTGCAGTCTTCTTTCTCTCTCCCACATTTTCAGCTATCGCTATCCTCTTAATCTCAACCCTAGCCACCTAATCTAGGGTTTAGATTAATATAAGTGAAGTTCTAGGTTGTGGGCTTCACTAAAGCCCATTATGGTCCCCCTCAGCCCATAAGGGAGGCTGTCTCATGACTCCTCAATGTAAAGTCATGTCGACCAACTATCGGCACATCTCTTGTCTCTCTTTCGATAAAGTCTTTGTCAACATGTCTGTCCAATTATCATCTATGTGAATTTTCTGAAGCTATAACTGCTTCTATTCAAGCACATTTCTGATCCAGTGATATCTGACATCTATATGCTTTGACTTGGAATGAAATGTTGGATTCTTACATAAATGGATGGCACTTTGACTGTCATAATGCACCACATAGTTTTCCTGTTTCAGCCTCAATTCTTGTAAGAATCCTTTCATCCATAACATTTCTTTGCAAATCTCTGTAGCAGCAATATATTCTTCCTCTATGGTGGAGAGAGCAATACATCTTTACAATCTGGACTGGCATGACATAGCTCCCCCTGTAAAAGTACAAAACCTGATGTGGACTTCCTTGTGTCAATGTCTCTTGCTATATCTACATTTGTGTAATCTGTTAACACAGGTGGTCCACCTCCAAAGCTTAAACAAACTTTAGAACATCCTTTGAGATATCTAAAAATCCACTTTACTTGGATTTGTAAGAAATCTGATAGCAACACCCACTGCATATGCGATGTCCGGCCTCGTACATAACATCGCGTGCAGTAAACTTCCAATTGCTGAAGCATAAGGAACATTTTGCATTTTCTCCTTCTCCTCGTCACTTGACAGACTCTGATCTGAGCATAACTTGAAGTGACCTGCAAGAGGAGAACCAACTAGCTTTGTATTACTCATACTGAACCTATCCAATACCTTCTCAATATATTTCTCCTGTGACAACCAAATCTTATTATTTCTTCTATTACGAGAAATCTGCATGTCCAGTATTTGCTTTGCTGGCCCCATGTCTTTCATTGCAAAAGACTCACTCAGTTTCTTCTTCAACTTGTCAATCATAGACATATATTTTCCAAAGATAAGCATATCATCAACATAAAGTAAGAGAATAATAAAATCCTCACCAAACCATTTGATGTACACACAATGATCTGAAGCTGTTCTTTTGTATCCATTTTCAATCATAAATGAATCAAACTTTTTATACCACTGTCTTGGAGCTTGCTTCAGCCCATACAAGCTCTTCCTCAACTTGCAGACAAATTTTTTTTTACCTTTGACTTTGAAGCCTTCTAGTTGCTCCATATAAATTTTCTCCTCCAAATCACCATGAAGGAAAGCTGTTTTCATATCTAACTGCTCAATCTCCAAGTCTAGGTTAGCAGCAATACCAAGAACAATACGGATAGAAGATACTTTAACAACAGGAGAAAAAATCTCTTCAAAGTCAATACCTTTCTTTTGACCAAAGCCTTTCCCAACTAATCTGGCTTTGTACTTTGGTTGAGAACAATATTCTTGAGTCTTCAACCTGAAAATCACTTGTTCTTCAAGACTTTACTTCCCTCCGGTAGTTGCACCAAATCATATGTGTGGTTCTTCTGCAGAGAATCCATCTCTTCCTGCATAGCAATAAACCAATTCTTTTTTTACTCACTTTCAACTGCTTCCTAGTAACTCTACAGAAGTTACCACACATATGATTTGATCCTCAAATCCCTCTGCAGAAGTCTTAGCTGGTGCATCCTTCTTCAAATCCTCAATGGTTTGATCCTCAAAGAAGACAACATCTCTGCTTCTGAACACCTTTTGCTTTTCTGGATCCCAAAACCTGTAATTAAACTGATCATGTGAGTAACCAAGGAAAATACACTCTTTTGACTTACCATCTAGCTTGGACCTCTCATTGTTTGAAACATATGCAAATGCACGATAACTAAACACTCTTAAATACCTATAGGAGACATCTTTCCCTGACCATACATGCTCTGCAACATCACCATCTAGAGTTGTACATGGTGAGAAGTTGATTACATCAACCGCAGTCCTCAAAGTCTCATCTCAAAACATTTTGGGTAGCTTGGCCTGTGAAAGCATACATCTGATTTTTTTCATGATTGTGTGATTCATCCTCTTTACAATTGTATTATGCTGAGGCGTACTAGGAACTGTCAACTCATACTGGATGCTATGTGACCTGCAATAATCATTAAACAATCCTTTGTACCCACCACCATTATCTGATCTTATGCATTTCAATTATCTTTCTGTCTCCCTCTCAACTCTAGCATGAAACTCCTTGAAGACATTAATAACCTGATCTTTGGTCTTCCAAGCATATGCCCAAACTTTCCTAGAAAAATCATCTATAAAAGTAACAAAATAAAGTGCACCACTAATACTAGGAACATTAACAGATCCACCAGGAGTTTTTGTCCTTAAAGGATCACACACATTTGTATAGACACGGTCCAAGACATACATTTTTCTAGATAAGACAAAACTAACAAAGGAAACTCTACGTTGTTTACCAACCAAACAATCAATACAAGGGTTCAAACGTGTACCTCTAAGGTCTGGTAGGCGAAATAAAAGCTTGGAGAAGCTTCAGGTATATTCATGATCAGTCTCCACTTGTCATATTTTCATGATAACACATGGGTATTGGATATCGGGAGTGCTTATCATATTTGTAATTCATTGCAGGTTCTAGCAAAACCTAGGAGATTGGCTAGAGGCGAGATGGACCTCAAGATGAGTAATGAAGCAAGAGTTGCTGCAATTGTTATTGAGGAGGTCACCTACATCTGCCTGGTGGAGCTATTATTGCATTGGATGCATGCTATTTTGTTCCCTCTGTTATCAAAAACATCATTTTCATCTCTTGTTTGATAATTAGTGGATATAAATTAGTTTTTGAGAATAATAATTGATTAATAATTATGGATGATGAGATCATCAGTAGAGAGACCCTGATAAATGACTTATATGTGTTAGACACTTCTTTACAGATCATGAATATAAATACGTCTAAGAGGAAAATAGATGAGGTGAACAATGCATGCCTATGACATTATTGACTAGGTCATATACATAAGGTAAAGGATTCAAAAGTTACTAAAAGATGGATACTTAAATCTATTTAACTATGAGTCATATGCAATTTGTGAACCTTGCCTTCGTGGGAAAATGACCAACTCTCCTTTTAGTGGAACTGGAGAGAGAGCCATTGAGTTATTGAAACTCATATATAGTGATGTACGTGATCTTATGTCGACTCAGGTTATAGGTGGTTACTCATACTTCATTACATTCACTGATGATTTCTCTAGATATAAACGCATGTACTTGATGAAGTACAAGTCTGAGGTCTTTGAGAAATTCACGGAATATAAGAATGAAGTAGAGAACCATATTAGAAAGAGTATTAAGACTCCTTGATTAGATTGAGGAGGAGTGTACTTAAGTACATAGTTCACCCATTTCCTCAGAAACCATGAGATTATATCCCAATGGACACCTCCATATAAACCTTAGCTCAATGGTGTATCAGAAAGGAGGAATCACACGTTGTTAGCATGGTGCGGTCCACGATGAGTTTCGCTGACCTCCCCGTCTCATTCTGGGATACGCCATAGAGACTACAGCTTACCTTCTGAACAGAGTTCCATCAAAGTTGGTAGTGTCTACACCATATGTGTAATATCTCTCATTTCTGAAATATTTGTAATGATATATTTTTAAATTATTTATGAGGACCCATTTGTAAATTTAAGGATTTATTTAATAATTATTTTAATTAAATAATTTTATATTAAAAGTTGATTACTAAGGACCTAAATGTGAATCTTAAAAGTATGAAATAAATTGTAAAAGATTCACATTAAGTTAAAAAAATAAAAATAAATAAAACATGGTGAGGACATGTGTCACTATCTTGTTTAAAGTTGTGTCACTTATGCATGTGTATATGTGACATATAAGCACATTGCATGCATGCTTACCACCTAACACCCATATGTTAACTTAAATAATTAATAATTAGAGAAAAAAGGGATTCGGCTGCAACTTAAACTGGAGAAGAAGAAGAAGAAGAAGAAGAAGAAGAAGAAAATAATTGGGGGTTTTGAGATTTTGATCTAATCCACACCTTTTGGATTAAAATCTTCAAAGGTAAGTGTTCTATCTTTCTCCTAAAAAAAATTTATCTTTATTTTTGCCTTGATTATAAGATAAAATTTGGAACAAAACCGAAATCTCTTTTGTTGGTGCCTAAGTGTGAATTTGTAATATTTTTGAGATTATGATCTATCTGTTTTGTTCAAGTAATAACTTTTAGTACAAATATCTGATTTAGACAAAACTTACTTTTTTCAAAAATAGATTTACATATCTTTCTTTTGAAACTAAGTTTGAAGAATTTGGAATTTATTTGCTAGCCCAAACATTTATTTCAATTGAGCATATGAAATCTGTAAAATAGAGTCTATAGCTCCTGACCTTTCATCACTATATTGCTTATATCTTCGTTGGAGTCCCTGATTTATATAAAACTTGATTCATTAGATAATAGGCTTATAGATCTTTCATTTGATATTAGGATTGAAAGATTTGGAGTCCAAATGACTATCGAAATTTATGTTTTGTTAGACCTTATGGATTCGGTAAAACATAGATCATAATTCCTGACCTTTGGTTGCCAAATCATTTACAACTTTTTGTAGAGACTTTCAATTTATATGAAACTTATTTTATTTGAAACTACATTGATTTAACTTTCCAATAATATTATTTTTGAGTAATTTGGAGTATGTTTAATCATATAAATAACTTTATAATTTGCCTTTTGAATTCTGCCAGAATAGGGATCATATTGATTTTGCCTTTACTTGCTTTAGTCATTTCAAAACTGAATTCTCTGATGCTCTTGTATTTGATTCTCTTACACATCAATATATGTTAAGTATTAATTAATTTTTATATCATATTATTTTATATGGTGCATGCATGATTCATTGTTCCATATGTGCTTCTGTTATATGCCAAATTCATTGCTAATGTTCCTTTGTACTATGGTGTTTGTGGGATAATATGAATCTTTGCCATAAATGGTAAATGGAGTTATGTTTAGAGCCTGTGATGCTCTATGGGCCTCCTATGACTTCACTCAGATATGGGTGGATGGAGCTCCCAAACGTGGGAGACTTATGTATGATGGTCATTCAGTAATTGATGATTCATATTATGTTTGTGATATCACTTCACCCTCTATGTTTTATTTGATATGTTATCTAAAGTTTTGCTTATGTGTTTCCTATTATCCTTTGGATAAGAATGATATGCATCCAACTTCAAATGTGATATACGAGCTTAAGTTTGTTATTTGTTCACTTGACATGTTTAGAAGTGTTTCATGTGTTATTGATATACTCCTAAAACTTCATGTCATTGATATATACCAAAATGCTTTTGATTGCCATATATGCTCCAATATCCTTTCCCATATTGTTATGGATTTACATATGCTTTGAGATGAGCCTTGTGGTTTTGAATTTAATTTGATGCTATATGTGAAAACTTTTGTATTCTCTACCTTGCATTCTTATATCAGCTTCAATTTGTAAACACCTTTCATTGCCTTGAACCTATTTGATACTTGCTGGGCTTCTTAGCTCACTCTATTACTATCTAATCTTCTTCAGGTTAGCTTGGCATTTATTGAAATACTTGATACGGGGCTAAAGCAATGAGAAAGCAAGAAGTTCTTGGGCTAAATCTTTATTAGATAATATGTTATCATTGTATGTGTATGCCTGGTGTCTAAAGTAAAGTTATAGACATATTTTGAAGTAGGGTAACTATGTAATGGTTTTAAAAGTACCCTATTATTTGGGATCTCGAATGTTAAACTTGTTGTATAATATATGAAGTGGTGGTATACGGTTATTTTCAAAGTCATATGGATTTTATCGTATTGGTGGACTTTATGAATGTAAATTATATTTAGCATCATTGGTTTTGGATCGGTTGTGTGATTCATTAGGAGAATGTGAAGAGTTATTATAATCTACATATGTTTTTATGAAAGTGGTTGAATGGCTCTGCATGTTTTTCTTGGTATCCTCAAATGGTTGTTTAGATTCTGGATAGTATATGTTGTTGATAATATTAACGATTTTAAGACAAGGTCACACCTCTCGAATGTGATAAAATTCGGGGGGCATGACAATATGAGATATGAAAACGAAGAAAGTCCGATCTTAAGGTAGTTAAGATTTAAGAATGTCCTGCCCACGTTAGTGTTGAATCTCAGATTTTGATGATGCAATCAATTGATGGATTATTGATCTAACATGTATATTAGAGATGATGATGCAGGATTAACTATGACAGAGAAAGAAAGTTACAATCAGATGTTGGGCCAGAGTCAAGTCCGGGGCATCAGGTTGGGGTTCGGACGATGCAGTGGGAACTCGCAGGAAGCTTGCCAAGAGTTCGCCAGGAGCTCAACGAAAGGATCATAGGCTTACCGGGAGTTCGTTGGAAGTTTACCAAAGGTATTAGAAGCTTGTTGGGAGTTCATCGAGAGCTTGCTAGGATGGCGCCAGGAGTTCACCGAAAGAAGACCAAGAGACTCGTAAGAAGATCGTCGGGGGTTGCCGAAAAGCTTACCGGGAGTCAGGAGGGTCTTGTTAGACTTGATGGTCATATTGATTGTAATTAATTAGTTATAATTAGCATCGTTAAGTTCGAGTCCAACTTGAGTTAAGTTTGGAAGGAATCCAAATTAACTCAAGTGAGGCAAACCAGATCCACTATGGGGTTTGGATTGAGCTCAGGTTAAGCTCAATTGGTTAACTTGGAAATTGATCAACATGAGGTATAAGTCGGGATTATAAAAGTGAAGGGAATCACTTTTCTAAAAATCCTGGTGGTTGTACCATTAGTGAGCGGTAGTTATACCACCGTTGCCTTGGAATTTAAGCAGCAAGCGATGGTTGTACTATCGTGCCCTGGAATCTGGGCAACAGGTGGTAGTTGGACCACCTAGGTCGATGGTTGTACCACCCATACCCTATTTTCAAGGTGGCTTTCGGTGGTTTATCGCCAGCGCCGACGGTTGTATCGCCCGTACTTGGATTTTTTGGGTGAGTTTGAATTTTGGCTCCATTTTTTTGAAGCCAATTAGGACCTATAAATACCCTAAGTTTTCTTGTATTTAGCATAGGTTTTTGAACAACAATTGGGCTAGAAATTGTATGAAAAATTGGGTACTACAAGTGTGCAAGAAAAAGAAAAGGGGGAAGGGAGTGAGCCAAGTGTTGTATTTCTTATAAGAAGTCTCCCTTGAGTTGAAAGCCTGTAAGGGTTTGGTCTTCACTCAAAGAAGATTGGTAGTAGACACCAGTGGATCTCGGAGAAGAGGACTCGGGAGTGGACGTAGGCCAGGTTGAGGTCGAACCACTATAAATCTGTGAGTATTTTTCTACTTTATTGTTTTTGATTATGCATGTTCTTATACAGAGCTTTCTTTTAGCAATATCATAACTTAATTTCATTCAATAGCTTATTACTCACTTACTCAATAAAACGCTTTCGAGTTCTGGTTTGATTCTTACGTAAAGTTTTTCTTAAACTGATTTTTTACACTTGCACTAATTCAACCCCCTCCCTCTCTTAATGCCAATTGATCTTAACAATTGGTATCATAGTAAGGTTATTACTCATAACAATTGGTATCATAGTAAGGTTATTACTCATTGGACTAACACCCACTTGAGTAAATAACTTTATTTGGCATGAATGAGGGATATTATATTTCACATCATCTCATGTTCAATGAGATGAATTACACGTATTAGAAAACAAGGATGCTTATTTTTCTTATTTTCATGGATTTTGATTTATAAAACATTGTAGAGAATGGTTTCGAGAAATCTTCCAAACCAATGAACGAATAGAATGATTTGGAAAGGAAAATTTTTTCTTTAAATGTAAAGGCTATGAATGTCTTATTTTGTGCTATCGACAAAAATGAATTTAATCGAGTTTCTGTTTGTGAAGCTGATTTTGATATTTGGTATACATTGAGAATCACACATGAAAGCACAACTAAATCAAATAAATCATTATATGAAATGATCTGTAAAAATGAAATTGAAGAACACATTCCAAAGAACAGGAAGGATTGCGAACTGAGAATGATATATGACTCCTCGAGTGAAACCTCGAGTGATGAGAACTTTGAACCTGAACTCTTGACAAAAGAACCAAAAAATTTAATGGACATGAACCATAAAAATAATATTAAGATGAAAAAAACCTCTTGCTATGAACGCAAGAAGCCGAGATGCTCTGAAGATGAAGTGCACAACCAAGAAGTGGAGAATCTCATGCTTATTACCATCCAAGAAGAGGTTAGTGTTTCACTAAGTATTTCTTTTACTAAATTATTAAATATGTTTCATGAATTGTTGATGAATTTAGAAAAATTAGTAAATTGTATAAGTGACTTAAGAATGAACATGATTCGTTAGTTAGTGGATTTGATCAAATGCATGATACATTATTATCACATAATCTTTGCTCTAAATGTGAAATGTTAGATGATGTTAAAGAGGAAAGTATTATGCTTAAACAAAGGGTAGAAAATTTTGAAATAGAGAATAAATCCCTTAATATGATCCCTGTTAATAAGGGTCATTTAATAGAAGAAAGTGTATAGGATTTGTAGGAAACACTCAACAAAAGCCAATCACTTTTGTTAAAGGACCCACTTTAAATCTATCATCAAAAATTTAATATAACTTTTGTGGTAAATTAGGACATAAATGCTGGTTATAAGTGCCCTGCATGCCAATCACGTGAGTGATGGCACGTGTGACATGTTGTATGATCTTTTTGCTTATGATTAATATTAGCATATTTTCACATTGTATTATATGTAGTATATATATTGTGATGTCCTTGGTTCTGTGTAATAAGAATCGGATCGTGATGAGATCACGATAATGAGATCGATTCATCTTTAAACACAGATCCTAAATAATCTCGGTTATAGGTTACTCGAGATGGACATCGAGATAACCGGACAGACCGGTGTATTATATACATATCCATATGATGGAGGCGGCTGGTCTTATAGCCACTTGTGTGGAGACACTAAGGATATAGTACAGGTGCTCATTGGAGAATGAGTTTACTGATTGATCCGCTTATGGAATATTGTATGGTTAATGATACCTAATGTCAGACAGCGATTCCATAGTCCCAGTTGTGTATCTGGTCCTTAGACTTGAGACACCAAGGATGATTTGTGTGAGTACTCCTTTCTTTGACACTAGACTTATAGGTTTGGAAAGCTCCAGATCTGGTACAGTTGGTTATCGGGATTGATAGTTAACCTTACGAAGGCAATTGAGTATCAATACAGGATCATCCACTCTCGGTATCACGAGAGGAATATCTCATATGTGTTTGCTTAGACAAATCCCTAGCCAGAGTCATTTGTATTGAGAGAGAAGGAGTTCTCCGGTAGAATTCGATTAAAAAGCAAGACAAACTGATTTCGTATATGACCTGACAGTACCATATCCAATATACGGTCTCTGGGATATTATTTGGATGAGGAATTATAGATACATGATAACTGTGGATAGACATGTCCGATGGATTCGATCCCCCTGTACTGTTTGGGGACTATAGCGTAGTGGCCCAGTACGTCCATAGTCGATGAGTGAATTATTATGGAGATAATAATTCACTATATCAGAAGGGGTTCTGATGGGAGTGACTCACGCCCAGCTCGGTATCGGGCCTAGAGGGTCACACACATATAGTGAATGCTTCAGCGAATAGAGGATTGGATGAAGATCCAATTAGCCCCTATTCTCATTAGATGAGACCCTATGTTGATGGGCTCCTTGATTAAGGCCCAATTATAGGCCTAAGGAGATTATTAGATAGATATTCAATAATGCAAGATTAGTGGGGGTTATTGGATGGAGATCCAATACCCACTAAGGAAGGAGCCCTCGGGTTTTGGTGGCTCTCTATAAATAGGAGGGGAGACTCAGGGTTGATAGGCTGCAGCTTTAGCCACCACCTCTTATTCCCCTCCCTCCCTTTGAGCAAGAATTGCAAGATCAGATTGGAGGAGTTTCGCTGCAGAGATCCATCATGTGGATACCGCTAGAGAGGAGGACGCTTGTCCTCCTTCATCTTCTCCTTTCGGATCTGGAATACAGGGATATACGATCTCCTTAGGTAAAATCAATCTCTCACACATCACGATTTTTTGGTTTTTCTGATTTTTCTCGTGACCCCAATCTTTTGCACGATGATTTGATCTGCGTGGGAAATCAGTTTTTTAAGTTGATTTTCGCTACACATGTGATGCACCCGCTGTAGGTTTCCCAACAATAAAGTCTACAAATGTTCATTTAGAAAAATATAGTCCACATAAACTAATTGGGTTCCCAAAGAAACCATTAGTAACCTAAAACCATTAGACAAAATGGGAAGAACATTTCATAAGGGACCTTGAGATCTAACTCTCCTTTAAGCTCACTAGCCTAAGTAATAATAATAAAAAAATTATTGAAAATAAAATTATTAGTAATGAATCTTCAAATGATTCATTAATCTTGATTGTTCTTAACGAGGCATGACTTTTTGTGTAGCTAAAACATGCTAAAATTAGAACAAAGAAAGTTTAGTGCAAAAATAGTTCATGATCATATAATTAATGTTGATAATGTATAGCTAGAACATGCTAGTATGAAAATAAACTAGAACTAAAGAACTTAGTTATTATTAATGAAAAATATTTATGTTGAAATTTATGAAAATGAAACTTTGTTGATGATATATTAGTTTCTATGATTTGAAAGATATTTCATTTAAAACAAACCCTCTTGACTCCTAAAGATATTTATCCAAACAAAACCCTTTTTATATGAGTTTAAATTTTCTTAATTGTGGTTATGACTAAAGACCTTTCTAAATAAAACATGATCTTTTAAAGTACATTTAATGATTGATTTGAATGTTATATTAGATGGACTTGAAATATGTTGCTTGATTGAATACTAGATTGTTCTTGAATTGAGACTTGAAATAAACGAGTTTGTCAACTCCTTAGACTGTGTAAAGAGTTAGACTCGTTTAAATGTTGGAATTGAGATATATTAAATTTTTACTTTGAAGATATTTTATCATCTTGATGTGTTATTCTAATAACCTTAATGATGTTATGTTAGTGTTAAAGAAGTAACTTGAAATATGATTGAATGGTTGAATATTAGAATTTGAACATAAAATAATAAAAAAGAGAGAAAGATCATGGTTCATTTACTAATACTTTTGAAATGAGAATGAAATGAGCATGGTAACTCATTTCAGTAAGTCTAAAAATTATTGGAATTAAAATAAATTAAAGTTTTTGCTTAAAAATATGTTATTGCAATGATCTTGATGAATCTTAGTTTTTGACCTTATATGATATTGAATTCTTGAAATAAATTTTATAAGTTAAACAACTAAAAAGGAGGATAATAATTCTTTATGAAAAACTTTTATCCTATCAATCCTTCGACAAGAGATAAAATAATATCATTATTGTTGAATCTCTTACAATGAATTAGAGAACTTTAACTATTTTCTTTTGAAAAATAATCTTTGTAGCCTTCATTGAAATTTTTGATGATGATTTTAGATATATTTTTATTTTGATGAATCTATCCAACTTTATTGATATTTTGATTTTGATGATTTGATAACTTAAATCGTGACCTTGAAATCTTGATTTGAGATCTTTATATAAACTGAGATCGTTTACTAAGATTTCTTTCTTTTATTAAAGAGAAGTTTATCTTTTTGGAACTATAACATGAATCTTTTTATAAACAATGATCTTGATAAGTTCAAATCACATATATAAATTGAGATCCTGTATTTCTGTATCTCATTTTGCAAAACATGATTTTAATTTCTCAATATTTATAACTTGATTTTGCTTACAAACTTGATCTCTTAAAATTTCTTTTTGATATCTAAGAGGAGAGATGTCAAATTGAATCATGACCTTTAATATTCACAATTTGATATCTTTCATATCATGATTTATAACTCTATTGTATTCATGAATGACATATTCTATTACCTTGAAATTTTTTACTATTCTTTATGATATTAAAATTTGGTACTATTGTATTTTAATTGTTACTTTGACAATGACCAAGGGAGACACAAAAGTGATATTTTGTAATAACAAAATTAAATACTTTGATTATGAAAAATCTTCAATTTGCTAAAAAGAAAATTAGGAATTTAAAATATATGATATTTTCATGATTGAATTTCTATTTTACTTGGAATTTTGAATACATAAGATTTTTTGATTACTTATATTAAAATTCACAATAATAAGGAGGGGTAAATTTATTAATTTAAATAATATTTTTTAATACTTAAAGATTTGATTTTATGACATGATCTCCTTGTATTTTTGGGCGTGATTTGAATATGGATGTTAAGAATAAATTATGTTATCATATTCTTTCTTGACAATGACCAAAAAGAAAAATAAAATTACTAATATGATTAGAATAAAATTAGATATGATGATTCTTATAACATTGAACGAAGAACAAATTTGCTTAGAAGAAAATTTAGAATTCTAAATGCATGATTTACAAATCAAGCTTGATTTACCATCATATTTTTCTTTGAATTTTTTGGTCTTTATAAATTACATTTCTTATCAAAATTTGCATGCAAAATGCATGATTTGCTTGTTTTGCTATCTTACTTGAAATTTGCATAAGATGAATTAAATTGCATGGGTAGCTCCTAATTTTTCTTAGATTTTAAAATTTACATCTATAAAATTGAGTGTTCTTGTGATAACACGTTTTTCACTTCCCTCATTTGTTTCTTCTTTATTATTCAAAGAAAGAGAAGAATAATTTTCTTAAGAAAATTATAGTTTTATGCTATTTTATTAAGGGAGAGCAATGCAAAATTTATTTTATAAAAATATAAAAATTTTATACATGATGAAATTACTTGCTTGTTATTTCACCTCTTTTTATTTTTTTCGATGATGACAAATGGGGAGAAATAGCGAATTGATGACAAAAAAATGATACATACATGTCAAAAAGAAAAAAAATTTGATGAGAAAATTATTGACACGTGCCTTGAAATCATTTACTCTAACATTTCACCTTTTTGTTGATAACAAGGGGGAAGATGACATATTAATGACACATGTAGAAAAATAAAAAGAATGAATATTTCTCATATTTTTGTTTATAAATAAAAGGGAAGAAATAATTGATAACTTAAGGAAGAGAATATCAACTTAATGCATGATTCATGATTTATTGAAATTAATGTTATATCTTGATGATTTTTGAAAGAATGAAATTTTACATGAAATTCTTAGAATATTCTTGAGATTTCGATGATTCATGATTGGTTATAGTAAATATCATGTATCATGTATGATTTGATGATGTTGAAATTCATGATATATCATTACAAGATTTGATAAATGGATGTTATAATACTTAAATTCAAGAGTAGTTGGTTCTCTTGAATTTAAGTTTTTCTTATTTGAATTATGGTATGGATGTAGGGGGAGTAAGGTTTAACCCTCGTCATCAATTGATTGTCATCATCAAAAAGGGGGAGATTGTTGAATCTCAGATTTTGATGATGAAATCAATTGACTGGTTATTGATCTAACATGTGTGTTAGAGATGATGATGCAATATTAACTACGACAGAGAAAGAAAGTTACAATCAGATGTTGCGCTAGAGTCAAGTCCAGGGCATCGGCCTGGGGTTCGGACGATGTAGTGGGAACTCATCGAGAGACTCGACGTAAGCTTGTCGAAGGTGTCGAAAGCTTGTCGAGAGTTCACTGGGAGCTCGTCGAAGGGATCAAATACTTGTTGGGAGTTTATCAAAAGCTTACCGAAGGTATCAGAAGCTTACTGGGAGTTCATCGGGAGCTTACTAGGATGGCGTCGAGAGTTTACCGGAAGAAGACCAAGAGACTCACTATAATATCATCGAGGTTGCTGAAAAGCTTGTCAGGAGTCAGGATGGTCTTGTTAGACTTGATGATCACATTTATTGTAATTAATTAATCATATTTAGCATCATTACGTTTCAGTCCAACTTGAGTTAAGCTTGGAAGGAATCCAAATTAACTCAAGTGAGACAAATCGGGCCCACTATGAGGTTTGGATTGAGTCATGTTGAGCTCAATTGGTTAACCTGAAAATTGGTCAACATGAGGTACAAGTCGGGATTGGAAAAGTGAAGGGAATCACTTTTCTAATAATCATGGTGGTTGTACCGTCGGTGAGTGGCAGTTATACCATCGTTGCCTAGGAATTTGGGTAGCAAGCGATGGTTGTACTGTCGCCATCCTGGAATCCGGGCTGCAGGCGGCAGTTGACCACCCAGGTCGGTGGTTGTACCGCCCGTACCCTATTTTCAGGGTGGCTTTCGATGGTTGCATCGTCGGTGCCGACGATTGTACCATCTGTACTTAGATTGTTCAAGTGAGTTTAAAGTTTGGCTCTATTCTTTTGAAGTCAATTGGGGCCTATAAATATCCCAAGTTTTCTTGCATTTAGCATAGATTTTTACACAATAATTAGGCTAGAAATTGTGTGAAAATTGGATGCTAAAAGTGTGCAAGAAAAAGAAAAGGGGGAAGAGAGTAAGTAAAGTATTGTATTTCTTGTAAGAAGTCTCCCTTGAGTTGAAAGTTTGTAAGGGTTTGGTCTTCACACAAAATAGATTGGTAGTGGACACCGGTGGACCTCGGAGAAGAGGACTCGAGAGTGTACGTAGGCCAGATTAAGGTCGAACCACTATAAATCTGTGAGTATTTTTCTACTTTGTTGTTTTTGATTATGCATGTTCTTATATGGAGCTTTCTTTTAGCATAATCATAACTTAGCTTCGTTCAATAGCTTATTGCTCACTTACTCAATGAAATACTTTCGAGTTCCGGTTTGATTCTTATGAAAAAATTTTCTTAAACTAATTTTTTACACTTGCACTAATTAAACCTCCTCCCCCTCTTAATGCCAGTTGATCTTAACAATTAGTATCAGAGCAATGTTATCACTCATTGGACTAATATACACTTGAGTAAATGACTTTGTTTGACATGAATGAGGGACATTCTATTTCACATCCTCCCATATTCAATAGGATGAATTGCACATATTAGAAAACAAGGATGTGTATTTTTCTCATTTCCATGGATTTTGATTTATGACACATTGTGGAGAATGGTTTTGAGAAATCTTCCAAACCAATGAACGAATGAAATGATTTGGAAAGGAAGAAATTTTCTTTGAATGTAAAGGTTATGAATGTCTTATTTTATGCACTCGACAAAAATGAATTTAATCGAGTTTCTGTTTGTGAAACTACTTTTGATATTTAGCATACATTGAGAATCACACATGAAAGCACAACTAAATCAAATGAATCATTAAATGAATCCGTAAAAATGAACTTAAAGAACACCTTCCAAAGAATAGGAAGGATTATGAATTGAGAATGATATATGACTCCTCAAGTAAAACCTCGAGTGATGAGAACCTTGAACTTGAACTCTTGACAAAAGAACCGAAAAATATAATGAACATGAACCATAAAAATGATCTTAAGATGAAAAAAATCTCTTGCTATGAACACAAGAAGCCAAGACGCTCTGAAGATGAAGTGCATAACCAAGAAGTGGAGAATCTCACGCTTATTTCCATTCAAGAAGAGGTTAGTGATTCATTAAGTATTTCTTTTATCAAATTATTAAATATGTTTCATGAATTATTGATGAATTTAGAAAAATTAGTAAATCTTATAAGTTACTTAATAATAAACATGATTCGTTAGTTAGTAGGTTTGATTAAATGCATGATACATTATCATCACATAATTTTTTATCTAAATATGAAATGTTAGATGATGTTAAAGAGAAAAATATCATGCTTAAACAAAGGGTAAAAAAATTTAAAATAGAGAATAAATTCCTTAATATGATCCATGTTAATAAGGGTCATGTTAATAGAAGAAAGTGTATAATAAAAGAAATTATATAAACTTTGTTGGAAACACTCAATAAAAGTTAATCATTTTTATTAAATAACCCACTTTAAATCTATCATAAAAAATTAAATATAATTTTTGTATTATAAAGCTTCGTATTAAAAAGCTTAAGTCTACAGTCACATCAGGGAAGTTAGTAGATGGCTACAGTAATCATTGTTTTGTTACTCTATATTATATGTTGCAGATAGGTCTCTTATTCTCCGGTTTCATTCCGACTATTAATAGAAGTTTGGTATGCGAGACGCGGATAACTAGAATATTCTCTTTTATTTTGCCGTTGCATGCATATTAGCCGTTTCTTTTGCCTAAGTGCACTTGAGTGGGCGCATTATAGAGTGTTTTAATTTTCTATTCTTTGATTTCTTTACAGGCCTAACTATGCCTTATGGTCTCACTGCAGCAAAAGTGTCGTTAGTCAGTTTGAACAAGCAAAGTAAGGATTGAATAAGAGTATATTAATACTATCCGAAGTAGTAATAAAAGTGAGAGTTGAAATACAAAATATAGATGTAGCACCCAGTAATAGAAGAATGTCAATACCCTGTGAAAAACTCTTTATTCTGACCTACTTCCTCGTCAGCTACTGTTTCTTATCAAGTTAGTTCCTACCTACTACTACTCGGGACACCCTCCCCTGCGCTACCAATCCATTTCCTCTTCTTATATTGGCTTGGCACTCTCAACTCTCAAGTAAGTAAGAATGCAACCTTATAGAAAGTATTCATTTCAGAATGGAGTGACAAGAGTTCTAGAATCATAAAAACAGGGCCCAAACTCTGCGTTTGAAGAGCAGGTGGGCAATAAGTTACCGGTTACATAAATGTATTGTAATCAACAGGTCCTTAAGTTGAAGCTACTAGAGAAAGAAGCCTTATATGTTTGTAGAGTTTATCTGTCTTTGTTGCCTTTGTTAGTTTGAAAGTGCAGTTCAATGAAATGAAGAAGGAGCAAGCAGGATTTGTGTCTTTACTTGGGATCTATGAGTTACAAGCTACTAATAGTTATGAGCAAGCCCTCTGTTTTGGGGATCTAAAGCATAAGTGGGATCAGATTCAGTTTCAAAGATAAGGTTAAGTATCTGCTGTTGTAGGACTAGGACTCAAAGTGCAATAAAAATAGATATTCAATTCCAGTTTTCATGGGCAAGTTTAAGTACATCAGGCGAGTTGACCTGACCGCGAAGACTAAATTACAGAGGCTTGCATTACAAGTATATAATAATTCTTTATTTAAAGGTGAGTTCCCATTTTTGTTTCATCTGCAAATCAATTCAAGTAAACATCGATCTGAGGAGGCTGTACCAACAGAAGAATCAGTAGAAAGATAAAAGTACAAGCGTCGAAGCAGAAACATGATTTAAATCCAAATATGGATCTTAACCAGAAGCAATATCCATCCGGATCATAAGTAGTAAAATCAAAATCCGCTCCAGGGGTTACAGCCCCGAGTAGAGTAGAAAGAAAAGATGTCTTTTAGGCAGGAACAAGTCCTTATTTCGTCGTATCGCCGTCAGGGAGAGTAACAAGTAGACTTAAGCTTGCACCCAACTCGACTATAAGAGTCCACGATTGATACTTAAAGTGAATCATTCTATTCTTTTCTTCTTGGCCAAGGGTATAGTAAATAGAAGGGAATAAGAAAGTACTCAAGATGCTAGGTGTGGTGAAGAATAATTGTCAGTTCCAGTTTCATCCGTCTTTGTTGCCAATTCAACAAGTAAAGTTCCAGCAGAAGATAGAGCATAGTCGGGATCAGAGGATGGAATGACATTCAAAAATAATATCTGAAGCCGAAGATGGAAATTCATTATTTGTAGGACTTTGCTTGGACAAAGTGGAAATTTCATGTTTATGCTGCAATGTGAGATGAGCTACTTGATTCAATTAATACTTTAGAGAATATGGGGATAGTCGTGTGACACAAAATCCCTTATTTGTTTTCCTCGGCGCAAGACTAAGTCTGTTAGGAAGTTTTAGCAAAGATAAACAAATCACAAGTACTTGAGTTTGCAGTGAGTCATATGTTAGGAGTTAGTGTTTTGAAGCAAAAGATAAGGGAAGGAAGGGATTTGAGTATAGAATAATTATTGGTAATTAGACAGAGGATGAGGATTTTCACGGGTGAATTTTGTTCTTGTCTTGGCGAAATAAGCTTGTTTAGTATGTATATAGTGAATAGGAGAAGGAAAAGGATAAACATCTTAAGCAGTAGATGGAGTATGAACAAGTGATGTATTTGCTTTCCCTTTGGGCCTAAAGTTTGTTAAAGATGAAGATGTTGGCACCACCCCAAGTTCGGCTGTCAATAAGGGAATCTGCAGTGACGAGTTATTAGGCTTAAAGTGGAATTATGGTTTGTGGAGTTCTTACTAAATCCACTCTCAACCTTAAGTGATTGTCTTATTTTCCCTTAATTCTTCCACGCTAAGATCAATTCCTGTTTATGTTCGGCTGAAATATGTGTTTCTTGTTTACTTGAGTTCGAGCCTTGTCCACGAGATCATCAGCTGTTTAAAATTTACAAAAGATGATATATATGATGGGAATATAACAGGAATCAACTTTGTATATGAACAAATACTAGCAGACCGTCACACACAGTAGAATGAAACAGAAATCACAATCAGATGAACACCAAGATTTACGTGGAAAACTCCTTCAACTAGAAGGGTAAAAACCACGGGACAAGCCAGAGAAAATCCACTATCAACTAATGAATATACATATCTCAGACTTCTTGCCCAAGCCCAAAGCAATAGCCACAAGAGAATCTCAGAGATACAAAGACTATAATCCTAAGCACAATATCCAAAACTCTCCCAAGAGATCACAGTAAGAATCCACTGCAAACTGATCTAACCTGAGATTTGAATGATTGAGAATAGTCTTTTCTTGCCCTTGTCTTCTTCCCTTTTCTAGATCTTTTGTTTTCTGACCTCTACTGTCAATCTGCAGTCTGCTTTCTCTCTCCCACGTTTCTAGCCGCCGCTGCTCTCTTAATCTCAACCCTAGCCGCCTAATCTAGGTTTTAGGTTAATATAAGTGAGGTTCTGGGTCGTGGGCTTTACTAAAGCTCATTATGGGCTGAATCTGGGCCATCTGCCCAACAACCTCCCCCTTCAGCCCATAAGGGAGGCTATCTCATGACTCTTCAATGTGAAGCCATGCCGATCGGCTATCGGCACATCTCATGTCTCTCTTTTTCTGCTCACTTTCAACTGCTTCCTGGTAACTCTCTGGTTCACCTGCATCAGTAAGCATCACATACTCATCTGTATAGTATCTTCTGGAAGGTTGACGTGGTCTAGAAGATCTTCTTAACTGAGGTTCTGTGGGAACTTGCTCTCTTTCTTCTTCTTGCTCAACATGTCCTGCAGGTAGATCAACATCTGGCTCTGCACCATCTTCATGCACATCTCCCCCATCACCCTGATATACTGGAGGAATAACTGGGTCACAGTCTACAAATCCCTTTGCAGAAGTCTTAGCTGGTGCCTCCTTTTTCAAATCCTCAATGGTTTGATCCTCAAAGAAGACAACATCTCTGCTTCTGAACACCTTCTGCTTTTCTGGATCCCAAAGCCTGTAATCAAACTGATCATGTGAGTAACCAAGAAAAATACACTCTTTTGTCTTACCATCCAGCTTGGACCTTTCATTGTTTGGAACATGTGCAAATGCACGACAACCAAACACTCTTAAATGCCTATAGGAGACATCTTTCCCTGACCATACATGCTCTGCAACATCACCATCTAGAGCTGTACATGGTGATAAGTTGATTACATCAACTGCAGTCTTCAAAGCCTCATCCCAAAACCTTTTGGGTAGCTTGGCCTGTGAAAGCATACATCTGATCTTTTCCATGATGGTGCAGTTCATCCTCTCTGCAATTGCATTATGCTGAGGCGTACCAGGGACTGTCAACTCATGCTGGATGTCATGTGACATGCAATAATCATTAAACAACCCTATGTACTCACCACCATTATCTGATCTTATACATTTCAATTGTCTTTCTGTCTCCCTTTCAACTCTGGCATGAAACTCTTTGAAGATATTAATAACCTGATCTTTAGTCTTCAAAGCATAGGCCCAAACTTTCCTGGAAAAGTCATCTATAAAAGTAACAAAATAAAGTGCACCACTGATACTAGGAACATTAACAGATCCACCAGGAGTTTTTGTCCTCAAAGGACCACACACATCTGTATAGACACGGTCCAAGATATGCATTTTTCTAGATAAGGCAGGACTAACAAAGGAAACTCTATGTTGTTTACCAGCCAAACAATCAATACAAGGGTTCAAACGTGTACCTCTGAGGGATGACAATACCTCTCTTTTGGAAAGTTCTTGCAGCCCCTTCTCGCTCATGTGTCCTAGTCGCCTATGCCACAACTCTATGCTGGAGTCTTTCTCTGTAGCATTCAACTGCTCACCATAAGCTTTAGCCTGCAATCTGTACAATGTATGACATTTCTTCCCATTAGCTACAATAAGAGAACCCTTACTGAGCTTTCACTGCCCTCTATGAAATCTGACATCAAAGTCTTCTTCGTCCAGCCTTCCAACTGAAATTAAATTCAGTCTTAAGTCAACCATATGCCTCACATCCTTAAGTACCAACTTGCAACCAAGGTTGGTCTTTATATAGATATCTCTCATGCCAATGATGTTTGCTGTGCCATAGTTGCCCATCTTGACAACACCAAAATTTCCAGACCTGTAAGTAGCAAAAAACTCCCTCCGTGGTGTAGCATGATAAGAAGCACCTGTGTCAATTATCCACTCGAGATCCTGGCACACACAAGAAAAAATATCATCGGAAGTAGACAAAATCAAATAATCACTACCTTGTACTGTAGCTGTGATATTCTCTTTTGACTCTGTATGCTCTACTTCTTTCCCCCTTTTCTTGTTCTTCTTAGGTTGCTTGCACTGATTCTTGTAATGTATTTTCTCACCATAATTGTAGCAAACAATATCTTTCCTTGACCTTGACTTGCTTCTACCCACACGTGAACCACTTCTATCCTTTGACTTTGACCTTCCTATGTTCTTTGAGACAAGTGCTTGTGAATCAATATGAGAAGTTGCTGAATTCTTTCTCCTTAACTCCTCATTCAACAAACTGCTTGTTACTTGACTCATGGTGACAATACCATCTGGTGCCGAATTACTGAGGGAAACCACCAGTGTCTCCCAACTTTCTGGCAAAGAACTGAGAAGTAACAATGCCTGCAACTCATCATCAAGAGACATTTTCATAGAGGATAACTGGTTAGTAATACTCTGCATTTCATTCAAATGCTCAAGAATAGAAGTACCCTCTTTATATTTCAAGTTCACAAGTTTTGTGATCAGAAAAGCTTTGTTGCCAGCTGTTTTTCTTTCATAAAGACCTTCTAACTTTTTCCAAAAAGAGTATGCGGAACATTCAGTAGAAACATGGTGAAAGACACTATCATCTAGCCATTGTCAAATAAAGCCAACTGTTTTTCGATCTAACTTCTTCCACTGTCATAGATGTGGGTTTTGCACTATCTCCTTGCAAAGGTCCATACAAATATTTGCAATACAAGAGATCTTCGATTCTTGGTTTCCATATCATCCAATTATTTTCGTTTAAACTAATCATACGAGAAATATTACCGGCCTCCATGTTCAGATACAAAAGATTAAATACTACCAAAACTCTGCTCTAATACCAGTTGATGGGAATAAAACAGGAATCAACTTTGTATATGAACAAATACTAGCAGACCGTCACACACAGCGGAATGAAACAGAAATCACAATCAGATGAACACCAAGATTTACGTGGAAAACCCCTTCAACTAGAAGGGTAAAAACCACGGGACAAGCCAGAGAAAATCCACTATCAACTAATGAATATACAGATCTCAGGCTTCTTGCCCAAGCCCAAAGCAATAGCCACAAGAGAATCTCAGGGATATAAGGACTATAATTCTAAGCACAATATCCAAAACTCTCCCAAGAGATCACAGAATCCACTGCAAACTGATCTAACCTGAGATTTGAATGATTGAGAATAGTCTTTTCCTGCCCTTGTCTTCTTCCCTTTTCTTGATCTCTTGTTTTCTGGCCTCTACTGTCAATCTGCAGTCTGCTTTCTCTCTCCCACGTTTCTAGCCGCCGCTGCTCTCTTACTCTCAACCCTAACCGCCTAATCTAGATTTTAGGTTAATATAAGTGAGGTTTTGGGCTGTGGGCTTTACTAAAGCCCATTATGGGTTGAATCTGGGCCATCTGCCCAACAATATCCTTAGACCCATGTGTTCGATAATCAATAAAGTGTGGACTGAAGTGAAGATCAACTGCTGAAATAAAGTCTCAAGAATCAAAGTAGAAAGATCTGAATAAGGTCAATCAGGTGTTGAAGTTCAAAAGTAATAAGCATCATATGTTAGAGTTGAATCGACAAGATCATAAGAAGGAAGGAGTAGAAGTAGCAAAGTAAGCTAAGGCGGGGAACGATATCAACGAACAAGTCAGATATTAGGTGAAAACGTATGCATTATTAAGAACCGTTTTTTAGTTGAAATAAGTGATTCCACATTTGATGAGTTGACCAAGGTTTAAAGGATGCAAAAGGGGGTCTGTCTCTTAAGGTCTCTGTTAGGGAGCGAGTTAGGTTTGCAACTAATGCATAATCCCTAGCAATGTTGTGTTGATGCTGCTTAATCTATTGCACCTATAAGATATGAATTGGATCAAGCACCCAACTTGAGGAGCACTTACAATGAAATTTTTAACTGAAATATGTAGTTTGACTTTAATCTGTTTGGCTACGAGAGGTAAAGGTGATTGATTGGTTTTACATCTAAAGGAGATTAAACAGTGCTTGTTAAGTTTCTTGGTGTTGTGGACTCGAGAGAGGAAATATGGTTTCAAGTTGGCTTGCTCCTTACACTTGCTTACACTCAAAATAGATAGTGGCCCACGTAGCAGTAAAAGAATTCGTAGGATATGTGAAACAACGATTCAAGTTTAGTTCGTTGCTTGTTGAGTTGTGCTAACACTTGTTTATGGTATAAATAATAGGAATCAATTAGGGTGCTTGTTGAGTTGTGCTAACACTTGTTTATGGTATAATAGGAATCAATTAGGGTGGGAGCACTTACGTGAGCTTGTAGCAGTAAGCAGTCCGGTTACTTTCCCATATAATATTTATCTATTTTTCATTCTCTTTAATTCTTTAGTTGGTCTGTTATTTTAATTAATTTATTTATTGACTTTATTTACTTTACTTCACTGAAACTTTTAGTATTAGATTTTGTGATTAATGAGATACACTAATCAGATGAATGGCGCTAGAGGTTGTCAAGCAGATGAACAGTGCAAGAGGATGTCCGGACTATCTTAATATGCTACACTGTAGGAGTGAAGTGACTTTCTTATCCTAGATTGATTATAGGTGGACGGGTTAGTTCCAAAATATATTTGATTATTATTATTATTATTATTATTATTATTTTTTGTTTTGTTGACCAGAAGATCAACTGCCTTTACTTATAGGTTAATGTTTCACTTAGCCAGTTGCTAGTGGACGGATTTCTTTAGGTGCTAGGTTTAATGCTTTATGGTAATGTTGTTCTAACGCATTTAGTTTCTAAAGATGGACTTGTTTGCAAACTCCCAGCACTGTAGTCTGGAGCTCACGTGAGCACAACTCTAAGAAAAAGTGGAAATGATTTGTTGCATGCAGTTCTTTCAAGTAGAGTGATTGTTGAATCGAAGTTCGAATCCCCAAGTAAAGGCGTTGGCGGTCCAGAATCATAATTTTCTGTAATAGAATCAACAGGAGCATAAGCTGTTGAAAGACCTGGATCTAGATCAATAATCTTTGTTTGTTGGCGAGAACAAAGAGTCAAGGCATTACATTCTTAACTTTGAGGAAAGGCCTGTGATTGAGTTGCAGTAGATAGTTTCAAGTTTTGGATAAGTTCTCAAGTAGTCTCTGAGATCATAAGCGGGACAGAAAGATGGGAGTTTAACCAGGAAAGAAAGATTAGTTCGGGTCAAAGAAGATCAATCACTTAGATTGCGATGCTCGATAATAAGTAATAAGATAAGGAATAGATAACTACATAAACACGTTGGGAGGGGTAATCTTCAGTGACCTTCTTCACTTCAAGTCGACTGGAGGTTATTAACTAAACAAACTGATTGTCCCGTTGCTGCTGGTGGAATACAGTTGACTGTCGTCGTAGATAGAAGTTCTGCACTAGGGGTCACCTACAAAACATTCCGCTAGTCCCATTAAGATTTTATTGGCTAATGCGAGTTGATATGATCGTAAGTAGAGAGATGAAAATTCCTTATTTGTTGACAAGACAAAGTTGTTGATGGGAGGGGAGTAGTGTCTAGCAGATGATCCAGATTTAATCCATAATGAGTTTTAGTGAAGCACACACACAGTCTAGAACGTCACTTATATTAACCTAAACCCTAAATTAGGTGGCTACGGTTGAGATTAAGAGGACAACGACGACTGAAAACGTGGGAGAGAGAAAGAAGACTGCAGATTGACAGTAGAGGCCAGAAAATAAGAGATCCAAGAAAGGAAAGAAGACAAGGATAAGAAAAGACTATTCTCAATCATTTATATCTCAGGTTAAATCAGTTTGCAGTTGATTCTTACTATGATCTCTTGGGAAGGTTTTGGATATTGTGTTTGGTATTATAGTCCTTGTATCCCTGTGATTCTCTTGTGGCTATTGCTTGGGCCTGGGCAAGAAGCCTTGAGATCTGTATATTCATTATTTTGATAGTGGATTTTCTCTGGATTGTCCCGTGGTTTTTACCCTTCGAGTTGAGGGGGTTTTTCACGTAAATCTTGGTGTTCATTTGATTATGATTTCTGTTTGATTCCGTTGTGTGTGTGACGGTCTGCTAGTATTTATTCGTATACAAAGTTTATTCATGTTTTATTCCCATCAACTAGTATCAGAGCAGAGTTTTGATGGTATTTAACTTTTGTATTTGAACATGGAGGCCGATAATATTTCTTGCATGATTAGTTTAAACGAAAATAATTGGATGATATGGAAACCAAGAATGAAAGATCTCTTGTATTGCAAAGATTTGTATGGACCTTTGCAAGGGGATAGTGCAAAGCCACAATTATGACAGATGATGAGTGAAAGAGGTTAGATTGAAAAATAGTTGGCTTTATTCGTCAGTGGCTTGATGATAGTGTCTTTCACCATGTTTCTACTGAATGTTCTTCTTACTCTCTTTGAAAAAAGTTAGAAGGTCTTTATGAACGAAAAACGACTGACAACAAAGCTTTTCTGACAGAAAACTTGTGAACTTGAAATATAAAGAGGATACTTCTATTCCTGAGCATTTGAATGAAATGCAGAGTATTACTAACCAGTTATTCTCTATAAAAATGTCTCTTGATGATGAGTTACAGGCATTGTTACTTCTAAGTTCTTTGCCAGAAAGTTGGGAGACACTGGTGGTTTCCCTCAGTAATTCTGCACCATATGGTATTATCACCATGAGTCAAGTAACAAACAGTTTGTTGAACGAGGAGTTAAGGAGAAAGAATTTAGCAACTTCTCAGATTGATTCACATGCACTTGTCTCAGAGAACAGAGGAAGGTCAAAGTCAAGGGATAGAAGTGGTTCACGTACAGGTAGAAGTAAGTTAAGATCAAGGAAAGATATTGTTTGCTACAATTGTAGTTAGAAAATACATTACAAGAATCAGTATAAGCAACTTAAGAAGAACAAGAAAAAGGAAAAAGAAGTGGAGCATACAGAGTCAAAGGAGATTATCACAGCTACAATACAAGGTAGTGATTATTTGATTTTGTCCACTTCTGATGATATTTTTTCTTGTGTGTGCCAGGATCTCGAGTGGATAATTAACACAGGTGCTTCTTATCATGCTACACCACAGAGGGAGTTCTTTGCTACATATAGGTCTGAAAATTTTGGTGTTGTCAAGATGGGCAACTATGGTACAACAAACATCATTGGCATGTGAGATATCCATATAAAAACTAACATTAGCTGCAAGTTTGTATACTTCACACAACAAGTGATCTCATCTTCTCTTGTCCTTTCCTCTGGCATGGGCATAATCGTGTTAAGAACATATATAATTTTCTCCGCCATGAGAATAATTATTAAATTATGGAGCCAATATGTGTAGTTTGGACTAGTGAGGCGGTTGGCATCAAGATGTCATGAAGGGGGTTTAGAAGCGACAAATAAGATATAGTGTAAATTAATAACATATGTAAATTTTACAGAAAAACTAATTAAGATGTGGACTTTTATCTTAATGTACTCCCACTATTTTCCTAGTGAATCATGTGACACCCTTGACACGTGAGACGGAAGTCTCCGGCAGACTCCTAATGGGGATCGGGATCCAGTTGACGTATAATGCAACCTTGAGGGACTCGATAAATTACACTAAGCCTAAAAGATATGCAATTCTTTGTGATTCTCATCATGTTCGGCCTCCGAACCATCATGGTCTTGAGGGACTCGAGCAACCATGATGTTCAGTTAAGTCATCACCATTGTTACAAGATGAGTATGATTTGATGATGTGCCCTCGAGGGACTTGATCAAGCATACCATGTCCTCAGGTCACCAGTGACATCTTTATGTCATAGGCAAGATCTCAATCACGTAGATAGGTGAGCCTCGAGGGACTCGATCAACTTAACCTATGTCGTAATTCAATTTCTTCCTATAACAATGGAAGGTCATATGAGTCAATCTTATTACCTCATGCATACCAACTTAATATTATCGTAAGGAGGGGTTTTTGTTTTATATTAGTCTTGTAATATATCATGTCATACACATACATATTTAATATATATCTACATCGTATATATATATATATATATATATATATATATATATAATATTATATATGCAAGCCACATCTAATAATCATAAGCCGTCACCTAATATGATTAAGCCCGAGTTAATGTGTCAAATCACTCACAATAGGATCTAAGTGTGCATAAGTACATCTCTATGCCCTGTGATCGTTGATCTCATCATCATCGGTTCCGTTAGATCTTCACCGCATCACCATTCGTCGTGATCTCCCGCCATGGCATTGTGGGTCCCGCTGTCACCTCCACGAGTATATCTCGTTTGAGAGATTATTTTACCTAGGGAGATCATATATCCCTATTGTCTAGATCTAGATGAAGAAGATGAAAGAGGTCAAGCGTCCTTCTCTCCAACGGTATCCACATGATGGATCTCTACAGCGATACTCCTCCAATCGCAGTCTCAAGTCTCATAATTCTTGTGCTGAGAGAAGGAGGAGAATATGAGGGGTGGTCAAAGCTGCAGTCTATCAATCATGAGCCTCCCCTCCTATTTATAGAGCCAACCAAAAACCCTAGGGGTCCTACTTTAGTGCGTATTGGATCTCCATCCAATTACACACTACCCTTACATTATTGGATCTCTATCCAGTAGTATCCTTTGGCCTCTAATTGGGCCTCATGCAAGGAGCCCATCAGTAAAGGGTCTCATCTAATGAGAATATGGGCTAATTAGGTCTTCTTCTAATCCTCTATTCACTGAAGCATCCACATATATGTGTGACCCTCTAGGCTCGATACCGAGCTGACCGTGAATCGCTCCCATCAGAACCCCTTCTGATATAGTGAATTATTATCTCCATAATAATTCACTCGACTCATCGACTATGGACGTACTAAGTCACTACACCATAGTCCTCAAACGGTATGAGAGGATCAAATCTATTAGACTTGTTTGTCCATAGTTATCGTATATCTATAATCTCTCATCCAACTAATATCCTAGAGACTATATATTGGATATGGTACTTGTCAGGTCACATACGGAATCCGTTTGAGACTCGTTCTATTCGGATTCTCCCGAAGAACTCCTCTCTCAATTCGAATGACCCTGGCTAGGGATTTATTTGAGTAAGTACATATGAGATATTTCTCTTGTGTTATCGAGAGTAAATGATCATTTATTGACACTCAATTACCTTCATAAAGTTGGCTACCAATCTCGATAACCAACTGGACTACATCTGAAACTTTCAAAACATGTAAGTTTAGCGTCAAAGAAATGAGAACTCAAACAAGATATCTTTGGTGTCTTTAGTCTAAGGACCAGATGCACAACTGAGACTATGAAATCACTGTCTGACATTAGATATCATTAACTATATAGTATTTTATAAGCGGATCAATCAGTGAACCCATTCTCCAATGAACACATGTACTATATCCTTAGTGTCTCCACATAAGTGGCTATGAGACTAGTCGTCTCCATCATATGGGTGGGCATATAGTACACCGATCTGTCTGGTTATCTCGAGTAATTTATGACCATGATTATTTAGGATCTGTGTTTAAAGGTGAATCGATCTTATTATCATGATCTCATCATGATTTGATTCTCATTGCATAGAACCAAGGACATCATAATATATATACAATAGAGAATATAATGCAAGAATATGCCAATAATAATTATAAGCAAAAAGATCAAGCAGCGTGTCACATATGCCATCACTCACGTGATTGGCTTGTAGGGCACCTGAAACCAGCAATAGTGACAAGACCATAAGTGCTCCAGCTGAAGCATAATCATGACTAAATTGTAATAGTGGGCATCTTGCATTGACTCCAGGTCACGTAGAACCCATGGGTCTAGCCAAGGTATGTCCCTAGAAGACGACGAACTAACCTGCACCACCCCCCAAGGTGGAGTAGAAACCATGGTGAATCAATGACGTGACAAGCTAGAACTAGAAGAAGAAAGAGAATACATCCCAACCTGCTTTAAATGTAGGAATATTGATGGAGGAGGAAAAAGGGCAGATGGACCCTCGAAGACAACAATAAGAAACCAAGGACTCGATGAACATGAGGACACAAAAGCAAGGCAAAGGGCACAATATAAGCCCTTCACTAGCAAGGGTCAGAAGAGACAACCATCCCCTTGCCTACTACACATCGACAATTGGCCACATGACTGGCATCACAAGATCCCCAAGATTGCCTCGAGGCAGACCTTGGGTGAAGTCGATATTAAAGCCCAACCATATCCTTTTCACCCATGGTCTGCCTCGAGGCAATCTCGGGTGAAAATGGGATTCGAGCCCAATTATAGCGGGTGGAACCCTCGAGACATGCAAGGAACGCATGAGCCTTAGGACCAGCACACTAGATCACTAGTGAAGCAACAAAATAGATCCCACTGTCATTTGACCAAGTAGGAAAAAGCCTACCTTAATTCAAGGTAAGCAGTGGTTCCCTCCAACAACCCCATGATATAGCATGAGAGCAAGCGAAAGGCCCATCCGATAATGACAAGACCCGTTATGGTAGAAGCCGCTATGGTCGAGCAAAACTTGTTACGGCAGAAGCAGCTACGATGGAGCAAGACCCACTATGAAGGAACAAGACCGATTATGGTGGAAAGCCACTATGGTGAAAACTGGCATCACAAGATCCCCAAGATTGCCTCAAGGTAGGCCCCAGGTGAAAACGTGATTCGACCCCAACCATAACGGGGCGGAATCCTCAAGACATGCAAGGAACGCATGAGCCTTAGGACTAGCAAGAAAACCAGTGAAGCAACATAAGAAATCCCGCCATGATGGAAGAGATCCCACTATCATTTGACCAAGTGGGAAAAAGCCTGAAAGCCTGCCTCAATTCAAGGTGAGCAGTTGTTCCCCCCAACAACCCCATGATATAGCACGAGAGCAAGTGAAAGGCCCATCCGACAATGATAAGACCCACTATGGTAGAAGCCACTGCGGTAGAGCAAGACCTGCTATGGCAAAAGCTGCTATGATGGAGCAAGATCCACTATGAAGGAACAAGACCCATTATGGTGGAAGCCCACTCTGGTAGAGCCCTAAACCTACTATGATGGATGAAAGAAGGCTCACTATGGTGGAAGCTACTATATGGAACAAGACTTGCTATAGAAGCTCATTACGATAGATTCCTAAACCCATTATGATGGATGAACAAAGGCCCACTATAGTGGAATCCACTATGGCGGAACAAGACCTCCTATGGCGGAGCCTTAAATTCACTACAACGAACGAACAAAGACTTGCAATGACAAAAGCCACTGTAGCGAAACGAGACCTGCTATGATGGAAGCTGCTCTAGTGGAAGCCCAATGGGGAAAACAAACGCGCCACGTGCCCCAGACAAATAGGTTGGGAAACTCGACTTGGCCACCACTAGCCATGGTATTTCTAAACATGGGCGGGTCACAAAACCCAACCTTCAACTCATCATCTAGACATGCCAAACAAGGCATGCTCAAAAGGCAAAATCATGAAACCCAACCCCTGGCTCATTATCTGGGCATCTCAAATGAGGCATGCCCAAAATGCAAGAAACCATAAAATTCAACTCCGATAAAAATAGAAATAGTCAAATGACATGCCTTGAACCCCCTTTCTGGAGCCTCGAAGCATGCCTTCCAATAGGACAAATGATAGAAAAATTAATGACATAAGCATCACCCTGCTGACTCACCCATCCGTGAGCTGCCACCTGGCACTACTAATGCCCCTCTCCTATAATCGTCGGTAGGAGCACGATCCTTCGACCCTTGCTCACCTCGATCTTCGAGAAAGTCACTCGAGCTAGTCACAGGGTGCATTAATCCTCGACAGCAAGGTTCATCCCTTTTTCTCCTTTTGCAAGCAACCTGACACTCTCGCCAACCACAATTGTGGGAAGGCTCACATGCCTGGTTGCGAAGGGCATTAATCCCAGGCAGCATGGCCTAGTTCCCTGTCTGAATGCCTGGTACATGAGGGACATCCGCTGCTTATCTTAGACAAGCTTTAACCCTGACAAATGACACCCTTAAAGCCATCCTTCTCTGACACTATCGTCAGAGAAACGTGCTCACTAGCTCTTAGCATAAAATGAGTCCATGGACAATGTAAGGGGCTCCTGAACGGGCAGCCAACCATACTCTATCACTCACTCAGGTATAAAAGCTAGCCCCTAAAGCCTAAATGGGCAAGCATATATACTATCTCTTACCTACTTAACTAACTTTACCATCGGAGAGGTCGGGTTGGGAACATCCCCCGACGCTAACTGTTTGTGCAAGGATCTCGACGAGGTTAAGACACCTTGGGATGGCTCCAAAACTCGATTCTGGTGGATAAATAGTGCCTCAGGATCCTGCCAACCAGGTTGCTTCTTCAATCTCCTCACATGCCCCCCTCCTTCCCCTGTGGGTCCCTTGGATGAGCTAACGCCTTTAAGACTGAACCAAGTCGTGTCGATTCCCCGATTAATGACATCAACAACAACGATAATATCTAAAACTAAATATTCTCTAATGATATTGTAACTTAAGAGGAATGACCTCTCGAAATATGTATATTTCGAATTAGACTTGTTATTCAAACTTTTTGTCTAACTTAAGCGAGCATCATACATATCATATTCTCTACTCGACATAATTTAGGAAGGCTCACTTATGAAGGGAGCATGATATGGAGGATCAGGTAATCGACATTCGATTCTCAAATATCGTATCGTTCAAGAAATATATCAAGTTAAATTAGGTTAATTTCATAACATAGGTCCAACACTAACATTAAGTCTGAGATTTTTATTGTCTATCCATCAATCCTCCGCTTGTGCTAAGAAGTGTTAATGATACAAAATATAGATCATGTCACATATGCAAACACTATAAAATATTCAAAAAGACTCATTATTCATTGTATCCATCCATATATTAAAAATAAAATAATTTACAAAACATTACAACTATTACTTGTAACGCTAATTACTTTGGTGTTGACCATTGGAAAATGTTGATGGCTATTGATGACCACACACTCCTAATTAAATGACCAATTGGCAGATTGTGGTGTGATCTTTCTACAACAATGTTACCAATTGACCAATTATCCCAACGTGCTTGGAATAATTGGCTTAATTGGCTTCACCATTGATAACTCCAAGTCCCCGAGCATGGCTAATATACAAATCGATGATTAGCAAGTCATAAATCTAAAATTAGTGCAAGTCAAAATCCTTATTTTTTTCATTTGATTTGGTTGAGTTTGTATTTTTCATTTCCGCCAAGAATATTCTTTAGAAAATATTCCACTTACTTCGATTTTATACACATAATTTGGTAAGAAGGAAATAAAAATTGTAAATCTAAAACAACAAAATAACCTTATGGGGAGAAATAAAAAGTTGGAAACTATAATCTTGATTTATCTTGGAGTTCTTAATTCCCCAAAGGATTGATCGACACTTAAAACATTAATCGAATTGTATAAAACTCGGACGGAGGTTTAAATCTTCATCCAACGAATTTTCAAAGATCAGATCGATTAAATCATGCTACTTATCTCTTGTTAAAATAAAAATGAGTTAAAATTAATTCAGGTATTTCTGTCAATAATTTTAGAGATTGTTTAAAATAATACAGCAAATGCATGAGCTTGATTGATCAAATAGTTATCAAAATGTATAATATGCAATGTGACTGTGATCGAGTTCCCAAAACAGTATTATAGTTTGTCGAGACGTGACTTACAATTATTTATATTAATTTTCAAAAATTGTATTGGCTGTATCTTTTTGATTTTTTGTATTTCATAATATTCTAACCCAGCCATCACATTAATCGGATTCGATCCGACCCGAGCTAATCGGATCCGATCCAACTGGCTCCATCAAGAAGAGCCAAAACCGCTCCAATTGTTTTTCTCTTGTGAAAGTTTATATATTTCTGGTCCTAATTGCTCCTACCGAAGCATATACCTTTCTTGGAATTATAGTAAAAATGAGGGCTCTGTGGTAGGCCCCCGCGAGGCGGTTTCTGTGTCGAATAGTAATCAGGTAAGTTGACGAGGCATTCGGAAAGCTCGTAGAGAAAGTATCTTGTTTTCTTCTCGTTAGTTTTTCTTCCTCTCATTTAACCCTAACCGCATAAAGAGTGTTCCGCCGTCTCCTTTCTGTTCCTCTTCCTCCTTCCTAGGGTTTCCCAGACCCTAGACGCCGTTAATGGAGCAATCGAAGCGGAAGCGCGGCCGTAAGACCAAGAAGGCCGTCGCCGAGACCATGGACTTCCAGATGGCTGCATCCGGTGCTCCTTCGCCGTCCGCCCTCGACGAGCCGCAAGAGATCCCCGACTCTGCCTCCCCCAAGCCCCGTCGCGGAAGGGGCCGACCCAAGAAGGCCACACGCCGCCAAAACCTTGCCCCCGCTGACTCTCCCGCTTCCTCCCCCATCCGACGGGGCTCCCAGGTCGTCACCATCAACGGCGAGCACGGCGAGTCTGGTCTCGCCGTGGTCTCCCTCGATCCGCCACCGCGGTGGGACCAGGTGGTGAGAGTCGTGCCGTCCATGGACGCGGTCGTCAAGGTCTTCTGCGTGCACACGGAGCCAAACTTCTCGCTGCCGTGGCAGCGGAAGCGGCAGTACAGCTCGAGCAGCAGCGGGTTCATCATTGGAGGCAGACGAGTGCTGACCAATGCCCACTCGGTCGAGCACTACACCCAGGTGAAGCTAAAGAAGCGTGGGTCTGATACAAAGTACGTTGCTACTGTGTTGGCGATCGGGACTGAGTGTGATATCGGTAAGATTAGAAGGTTATCATTTATGACGTATAGGTTCTTGGATTTCAGTTTGAAAATACTCGTTAGAACTAATGAAATGGATGCATTTTCCGCTTGTGTATAGGTTATCATTTTTGAAAATATCATTATCTGGATGCTTTTTCCGCTTGTGTGACACACAATCAGATAGCAATTCGAAATCAATGGCATTTTAATAATCCATTTCCTGAGATGAGGGGATTTATGGGTCTCCTTTGTCTTTCTACGTTATCCTCATCCTATTTATATACACATATATTTCTGTAGATGTATGGAAAAGTGCTAAGTAGCTACAATGGTTCGTATGACATTTTTGGTCCTCTGATGCTAGGGTTTATTTTACTGGTCCCATTGGTTTAGAGTTATCTGGAGATGATACATTATTACTTGATATGACTAGAAGGGAGCTTTTGTTAGAATAGGATGAAGTAAGCCAAAATGATTTGTCATCTTACTATGATATCTTTGGGACATATTGTTCAATGTGGTGAATAAGGTGCTATATGAATTTCTTAGCTGACAAATTAAACCATTGTTACCTTCTTATTGGAGTCGCTAAGACCCACCTCTATCTGATTGATCATGTCAGGCTTGTATCTCTGTGTCTCAAATTCCAAATTTAGACAGTAATAAACTCTTTGACAATAAAATTTGAATATCAAGTTTTTGGTTTGGCATCTGACAGATCCATTTTTTAAGCAATCTTATAACTTTGAAAAAAAATGAGATGTTCTTAATAAATTTTTTTTTCTCTGTTTTTCCATCATCATCACCTTTTTGTCTCATTGCCAACTCATGGATATGCTGTAATATCATTTACGTATCTGCAATTGTGCTTCACTGTTTTTTGCCAAGTAGGAGACAATATGATTATACAGTTATCAAAATTCCCTTACATCTTTTGTAGCAGCAATTCAAAGAGTTAGAGATTAGAATTAATGAGGGTGCTTAATTAAATGTATTCCTTTATATAGATGCCATAGCAAAGGATATACTGTGTTTGAATGAGTGTGAAGTGAACTAAAATGCTAATGACTTAGATTGAACCAAGAAATGGAAATTAGGGAAGCTGTAGATGCTAAAGTTTTTTTTTTGAATATATAGACATGTGGACATCTATATGAAGGTTAAGTCAGATGATGGTAATTTATTCAAAAAATGGATGATGGGCAAGGTACTAGCAAGCCTAGCATGACCTATTTGAGAAATCTTAATAGGAGACCAAGAAAATAGGATCAAATATTTGTGTCACCATGATATAACATCTATGTATAGAAAAGGAGGTTAGATGCTCCCATCCCTTTACCATGACGGTTGAGCATTTGGTTGTGGTTCAACACAGTGAGGTCCTATCCCTTTTACGGGCACTTTGTGTGTCTTTTGCTTGCACCTTCTGTGTTACCTGTTCAGGCCTCATTGGTTGTACCTCTTTTCACTTCTGGAGCTGGTTGTGCCTGGGTTGCAGCGGTTAAAGAAAAGGACTGAGTGATATGCATAACAATGCTTTAGAGAATTGTAAGCGATTAATGGGTTGCCTGATGCTATCTGCCATCTCTGCTCTAGGCGACTTTATTCTAGTGGACACCTAACAGTGGAGTGGTCCAGCATGACATTAACATTAAAGAAAAGATATTATGTCAGAGTAATGAAATGCATCTTGCCTTATCCTTATTAAGGCAAACTATTCCTTACTCTAAATAGTGAAAAGATTAAAAGGAAACTAAAGCTTAAGAAAATGTTTTTAAGTTAGGGTAATGATAAATCTTGACCTTTCTAAGACACATCTGGGTAATGATATATCTTGACCTTTCTAAGACACGTATCATGTTAATTACTGATCAAAGATGAGTTTCTTGATAATGAACTTTCATTTGATATTTTTAATTTGTTGGAGCTTGTGAGAAACAAGTATACAGATTGCTGAATAAAATAATTAATCAGATCATCGGTTTTTTGCATGTATGATTTTCATTTCCTTGCATGACTTAAGTGGTATATAGTATATGATCAATATATTCCTATCTATTTTTTCTTTGCTCTTGATATTTATCAGTTCTTTTGGTTTTTTTCTTACTGCAGCTATGCTGACTGTCGACAATGATGAATTCTGGGAAGGTGTCTCTCCAGTTGAATTTGGTTCCTTGCCAGCTCTTCAAGATGCTGTTACTGTTGTGGGATATCCAATTGGTGGAGACACAATATCTGTCACTAGTGGTGTTGTATCACGCATGGAAATACTATCATACGTCCATGGTTCTACAGAGCTTTTAGGTCTACAGGTTTGGAAGCTGAAACTTGGTTTAGTTTTCCTTTCTAAAGGTCTTTTAGAAAAATCCTCCATTACATTTATTATAAATCTGATTTCTCACCCTATTTCATTTTTTTTGATATTGTTGACCACTTCTAAATTTAATGCTGTTGATTTTTTACCTCTTCTATTCTTGGTTCCTTTTGACTTAATTAGCTTCACCATTTCAGATAGATGCAGCCATAAACTCGGGAAATTCAGGTGGTCCTGCTTTCAATGATAAGGGAAAATGTGTAGGTATAGCATTTCAGTCCCTCAAACATGAAGATGTGGAGAATATAGGTTATGTCATACCTACACCTGTCATTATGCACTTCATTAATGACTATGAAAAGTCAGGAGAATATACAGGTACTTAATAAATTTGCTTGTTACTGCATAATTTCTTTGTATTTTGGTGTTTATTACATGTTGACATCATGTTGTTTCCGAAGTTCATGCTTGGTTGCATTAAATTTTCCATTTAATTTATTGTGATCATTGGTTTAGGTCTGTGCTATTGGAACTCAAAAAATTCTGCTTAGCTTAAATGATTTTAGAATGCCAGAAATCGTGTTACTCGAATTGCGATAAACTTTATGTAATTGATTTAGACGTACTGACAATAATATTTTCACTAATTTGTGGATAGGACTGAATGGGCTCCAATTAGCAAAGCTGAGCTGTTGTAAAATTCAACTATAAATTGGATGATATATCTTTTCCACATCCCACTTAGTTCACCCAACAATTTTTTTGTATTTGACAATTTTGCATTTGTCCTCCTATTTATTAAATCTCTCTACTTGCAAGTCCAAATTGTTCTTTCACAAGCAGAAACAGGCCTTCTGCTATTGTTCTGTTTATTCCTGATTTTTAATCTTGATTTTTTTTTCAGATTAATTATTAAAGATCCTCTCCACATTTTGTTTCCTGGAGGATTGCAGATAACAAGTAGTTTTTTGTATTTTTAGAGTGAGCAATCCATACAAAAAACTAATCATAGAGAGCTTTTCATGTGGAAAAGCAGTTGATCTCATTTCGAGGTCTAACCTATTATGAACCAATATGTTGCGTCATAAAGCCAAAATTTGTCGAGTCAGAGGTTTATAGTATTTGTCTTATGGATCAGGTCTTTGTTTCACCATAATTGATGTAAGTGAATTGAGCCAGTTGTTTTATTATAGATGATTAAAATTTAGTCAAAGCCAAATTAGGGCTTGTTTAACCAAAAAGTAATTTCACTTCTTTCTTGATCATTGGATGCTAATTCATTGTCCTTCATTCGTGATTGCAATTAGCCAATACACTTATTTGAAGCATGGAAAAATATATGAGATAACAGTTTATCCCAACTATCATGACTTAAGACTTAAAAGAGGTAGTTTTTCAAAGAATTATCTATGACCTATCTCTTAAATACCCTAAAGGTATTTGATCTTTTTTATCTTTTCGATGGTTTGAGAAAGGTGCATACATATGTTCAAGAAACATCCTACAAGGTGTTGGTAAATTGCATATATCAGATAAGTATTTGGCATGCAATTTAAACCATCCATATTTCTGCAGATGGTCCTTTTCATGGCCATCTCATCTTTTGTTATTGTCTTATGTCTAGTATAATCCCCTGGCCCTATTCATTTTATCTCTATTTATTCCACATTCTTTTTTTTCTTTTCTATTGGCAGCACATTCATGCATTAGTTGGTCATTGTGATTTGGCATTTTGTATAAAGCCTATAGCTGATGACACCAACACACGAGTATAGATATCATGTTTAGTTTATGACATTAGGTGAATGTGATGTTAATTTTGGATGGTTTGACAAACCCCAAAGAATCTTAAGTAGAAGAAACAAATAAAACAAAGAATAGATTCTATATTATCCGTAGATAGGTTGACCTCTACAGTCTATATTTTGCTTGAGTTGACCTTAAATGGCTAATAAAGTGTTGTACAACGTGTATGTGTCGGCACCTCAATATGTGACCTTAATGTCTATATTAATTTGTAGATTTTGTAAACAACTTTACTTTATTAATCTTTCATGGCAATTGGTCATGCTAAATTGGTACCATAAGAGTTCTCAACTCCAGCATGTGAATTCACATCACCACATAGCCTGTGCCTCGAAGTTGGAATATGTCATTGATCATATGCCCCTTGGATCATCTGGAGTGGGGATGTTGTGTCATGGAAGATGGGAGACTATGACTTCAAATAGAACGGCAATCGATCTTGGAGATGGCGTCAAACATGACAGAGAAAAGGGTAGCTACTTGAAGTGCCACTTGGATGTAGTTGTGAAACGACTACTTTAGTCCTGGTGCTTGGACCTATCATGGCACGATTCATCTCGTCCTTGGCATTATTCCTTGGGTCAATATGGTTGCTTAGATGACACTCTCAAGTGAGCCTCCACATCATTGTCCTTCCCATTGACACATGTTAGAGGGGGGTGGGGGTAGGGCACAATAGTCTTTACTTGAAAGAAAAAATACAATCAACATAGTCTAGAACACAAGCAACAAACAAAAATAGCTCACCTTGAGTAGCAAGATCGACTTCGATAGAGATTAGCCATTCATCCATCTTTATGATGGTTGAAGAGGTTAATAAAACTCAAGAATTCCATAGCCATTGGATCGGGGCCCTCAATCCTATGAATTCATATATCAACATGGTATGTCTTTTCCCATGACAATTGTGTTCTTGTAAACAATATGCCATTGATGCATCAACATGATAATAGTTGTTGCTTGATCATCATTAATGATGTGTCCGAGGAGCCTCTTGAGGCAAGTTTGATTGTGGTATGTAGGCATGTAATAGTTGTTGCATACCTTCCACCAAATGACGTGTTTGAATCTTTTGAAGTTTTTGATGAGCTCTAATTATCAATTAGGATGGTTTATTGAGGAAGAGAGTGAGAAAAAGCATGAGTGACGAGGAGTGGAAGAGGGGAGGAAAGGGCTTTAAAAAGAGGGGAACGACCCTTAACAAAGGATTTGATCGTTTGATCGTAATTGAATTGGCCCATTGAATTGATATGATCGAAATCAAATTGTTTATGGTTTGAGTATCGATCGTAATAGGCAATATAGGGGGTGTGCTCGATGGTATTCCCCATGCTTCATGCGTGCTACTTGAAACGAGTTGGTTTGCAGATTGGTCATTGGGCGAATTAGTATGTACCAACACCAATTTCATATAGTAGTCGTTAGTGTATTCAATATTTTAAAACCTTGGCTTTGCTATCCCTGCAAGATTATCATATGCATAATGTAAGCCAAGGGTCTTGTAATTTTACTTTACAATGTAGAGATTGTAATACTTTACAATGTACCCGTTTTGAGCTATTGCTGTCTTTGTCTATGTTAATGCTCTATAAGAAATGTCATATTTGAGGATAAGCTATGTCCAAAATGCAATTGATTTGTAATGATATATTTCATTATTTCTACATTTTAAGACCAGGGTTGTAACATGGTTTTTGTATGTTCCTATTGTCTTTTCATGTAAAATCATTTATTTGTTATTTATATCCAGGTTTTGATGTTTCATCTTCAGAAAATATTTAATGTTTTATTATCTAAATCCTTGTGCAAGACCTTTATTCACATTTTGTTTTGTTCTTACAGGATTTCCTATGCTAGGAATTGAGTGGCAGAAGATGGAAAATCCTGATCTGCGCAAGGCAATGGAAATGAAACCTGAACAAAAGGGTGTCCGTGTGAGAAGAGTAGAGCCTACTGGACCAGAATTTGAGTTTCTGAAGCCATCCGACATTATCTTGAGCTTTGATGGAGTTGATATAGCTAATGATGGGACTGGTAAGGCAATCATTTCATGATATGAGCAACCTAGTTTCTGAAGTTGCACGATCTCTTATATTTATTGCTGTGGATGGATCATATTTGAAAAAAATAGGGACAGGATATAATTTGTTGTGTTCATTGCAAAAAGTTACAGAATGTGTAGTGCTTTTAATGATTCTCACTCTCGTGTTCCTTGGTCAATAAGAATGGTATTTGCACTTCATCAGGATTTTGAAAGTTTGAAAAGTCGGGTAGAATTTTATTGAATGATCAATTCACAAATTAACTTACTTGCACTTCCTCTGGATATGAAGAGAAGTTGCTTTGTAGAATTTTATGGAATGTTCAACCAATTAAATAATTTTTAAACATTTACAACTTGGTTTTAGTCTACTTATCACACTTAAAATTCTTATCCAGTTGGCAGTCAGCATAAAACTTATCAGTTCTTATCAACATGGATCGATACTGATTTAACTACAATCTAGGTCTTTAAGGCATTTTGTCTAATTATATTGTCCAAGACAATGCTCAGTGTCATGGTAATATTTGTAGTCGACCTGAAATAGCTGGTACATCAGCTTGTTATATTACCCCTGAAGTGTCAGCTGGCTTTGTAGATTATGTAGTAAATGCAGATGGAATAGGATCATTGTAATATTTTTATACTGTTCTCTAGGAAGGTGGAAGATGTACCATATGGTAAAAGAGATTTACAGCTCTTGATAGATGATCATTAATCTCCAAATTATTTGGACAGTAAATATATCGAACTGGGAATCGTTGAATTTGTTATTTGGGATTATTAACTACTGCCTTGAAGTACTAAATTGTCTGCAGATGCACATCATGCCTTTACATTGGTATTATTAGTTTAATCTATGTGGTTCTTTTAGAATTTTCATAATTACATGATATTTGATGTGGTGGATGCCATATTCTTTGTTTGTACAATTTGTTATTATTTACATTGATATAACCAAGAGAGGAGCATTTTTGGTTTTTATCCAACATAATGTATGATTAAGGTTTCGTCATACTTTTTTTTCCAGAATGCTAGCTGCTTTAGATAGAGAAGGTTAAGTATTTTGTGCAACCTTGATCTTTCTTCATAAGATGTTGCTTTATGAATATACTTTTTACATGTGACACTTATTTCATTGTGTGCTGTTGTTTAGTTCCATTCAGGCATGGGGAGCGCATTGCGTTTAGTTATCTTGTTTCTCAGAAGTACACCGGAGAGAATGCTTTGGTCAAAGTCTTGCGTGATTCAAATGTTTATGAATTTAACATAAAGCTTGCGACACACAAGAGGCTCATTCCAGCTCACATTAAAGGAAAACCCCCCTCATATTACATAATTGCAGGCTTTGTGTTTACGGCTATATCTGTTCCATATCTTCGGTCTGAGGTGTGGAAACTATCTACATGTTTATTGCTATTCTTAGTATTGTTTCATTTTTGTTTTTTGCAGAAATTTATGAGTGGACACTGTTGACTGTTATGCCTTAACAGTTCAATACACAATAATTCTTATATTTCTCTTATCTATACACCTTGAAGTGTCTCATATTTCTCACATTTCTCATATTTATCCACTGTTGGATGTTATCACCTGCTTCCTCGATATTTGGATCAACTCTTGTTCGTTTGTAAATCTGCTTTTGATAGCACCTCGTGCTACTATTTATTCTCTCTCCTTGTCATCTCTATATACCTTGAAGTGTCTAAGCTGGCTATCATGAGTTTGGGTGACAGTTTTACTGTACTAAAAATATGACTTCGTTTTGCTTGCATTTAAATTAGTTGCCTTCATATATTATTAGAAAAATCATTGTGTTCAACTTAGATTTATGGTTTTGTTTTATTTTTTCTCCTCTGTTGATTTAGACCTGAGACTGCTAATTGTTTTCTCATATTTTCGTGGTGCCTAATAGAATCAATTAAATAAAAAAAAGAATCAATAAATACTGGACTAGCTTTATGATCTAGATTGAAAATTTGTCATCTTTTTATGCTATGTTCCTAGCACATTTAGATACAACGGTATCCCACCAGTCCCAGGGTTCAGGACCAGTAGATTGACCATAGTGTTTTGTCACTATACTGGCCAGCCAGTCCCTGGTTCTGTTCTGGTGTTGAAATCTTCATGGATACACTATCTATTTAACACACTCCATTTGATTCTGCATTGGTGTCTTTGACGCTATAAAGACAGATTAAATGAATCAGATGACTTGAGTTTATCAGCATATTAGTTAATTTTTTATTGAGGGAATAAAAAAATAGTGGCATCCACTTTCTGAGAATCACACTAGTGCTGCTTTTATAAACAAGGGTAACCATTTGCATACGTTCTGCATTTATTTAGCTGTTACTGTATTTTGCAAAGGCTTGAATTTTTTTTGTTTCTTATATGCTGCCACATCCTCTGCAGTATGGCAAGGACTATGAATATGATGCACCAGTGAAATTGCTGGACAAGCTTTTGCACACAATGGCACACTCACATGATGAGCAGCTTGTGGTGATATCCCAGGTTTCTTTTTCTCTCGACACCTTTCTTTATTTCTGAATGTGAATGTCTTCCTTAGTATTTGCTTCAATAAAAATGTTGTTTTTGTCTAGTAATTCTTGTACCACTGTCTAGGTGCTAGTGGCAGATGTTAATATTGGTTATGAAGATATTGTCAACACTCAGGTTAGCACTAGTACCCCAGAAACATAGTTCCTCATGTTAACTTTGTATTAACTTAGCTGATGTATTAATTATCAATTATTGACAAGAATTAGGGTATTGATTTCTATTTTGTACTGAATCTTGTATCTGTATTTTTTAATTTTTCTTTTCAGTGCTTTCTCATTTGGTCGATGATTGCAGGTAATGGCTTTTAATGGCAAACCTGTTAAAAATCTGAGAACCTTGGCAAACATGGTTGAAAATTGCAGTGAGGAGTTTTTGAAGTTTGATCTTGAGTACCAGCAGGTATGTCTCTCTTTTGGTGGTGCCAGTTGACATTAATCACAGTTGCTTTTCATTTTGCTTTATAGAATTCCAACTGCTAGTGCTTGCTAATTCAAAATATTATACTTTTATGTATCACCAACCCAAACAGTGGCAAAAAAAAAACTTTAGTCTGAATAATTTAGGGTTTGATGAAGTTGTCCACTATACTGATTTGGTTTCAGCTGAGGCAACACCTTTTCATTGTCTTAGGGTTCCTCATTGTTCTCCAAGCAGCTATTTCTTTAGTCATATGTTTTGCATCTCAACTTCTTCTAGCATGAGGCATCCTTCCCAAGTTCTCCTCCATGGTTATCTTTTTTTTGGGTTGATATATACCCTTGCTAGAGTCATAATTCATTTAAAATGTGTAATGGAAGTATTTACTTTCCTTAATAAGAGTTCCTTTCTTGTACAAAGAGGCCTATATATATATATATCTTGCTGATGTTTTGCGTGCAATCCCAAAATGTCATAAGACCTATAAGCTGATCATGCTACATCAGCAAATTTTGTACAAAATTGGTGAATGAACACTTGCTATATATTGTTTTCTTGCTGACAGATAGTAGTCCTCCAGACGAAAACTGCAAAGGCTGCGACACCAGATATCCTTGCAACACACTGCATACCCTCTGCAATATCTGAAGATTTGACGTCGTGAATCGTGAAGGGAAGGAGAAGACGTCACTGAGCGCTATATTTCTGTGGAAGCCACAGATGTTGGGCATCAGTTATTCATATGCTATGGGAAGATGTGTTGTTTCTACGGTAATTGCCAAGATTCTAGTGTAGCTATTACAGTGTGCTGTTCTGGTACATGTTCCACAGGAGATCCATGTTTAAATCACTTATGTAGAGTTTTTGGTAGAGCATAACTGTCAGGTTTTATTCGTTCCAGATGTAACTGTGATATAGCTACAGGGAATCTACTTTAGTTACGCTTTCACCTAAATCAATTTAAAGTTTGAACCGAGAGAAACGTGTTAAATGATTCTGGCATCATCTAAAACTTGGGCAATGAATCAATCAGCAAGCGGCTTACTCTCCGATAACATGTGGTATCTTCCGAATTCACAGATGTGGAATTTCTTATGCCTTGTTGCATTAAGCATTTTCCACCGCTCATTTTGAGATCAGATCTTTTCCATTTACGCTTATGCATCTGAGTCTAAATGTTTTGTAGGATTTGGAGTTGCCTAGACATTGTCATTTCAGCCGACTTGCTTAAACTTGGTTCAGCTTTACTTTGAATGGATTCCGACCGAGCCGAACAAGTATAATAAGCTGAGAATGGATTCGGGTTTGGTTCGGGGATTATTATGTACAAAAAGCGCAAATATTACTTCTCGTCTAAGTCTTCCCATCCTCCGCCTATCTTCCTCTTCTTTTATGACGCCACCACCCGCATCCTTCGTACCCTATACCCGCTCCCCCATTTCTCTCTTTCTCTCTCTCTCTCTCTCATTGGAATTCAATCCCCTTCTTCGGACTCATCGAAGCAATTGAGAATGCGAGTTCTGAAGCGGAGCGATCCAAGGAACAGTCTCTCTCTCTCTCTTTTGCCAGCCAAAACTGAACTAAAAAGCTAGGAATGCAATGAGGATCATGTGATCTGTTCCTCGCCAAAGCTGCTCTCTTCTCTCTTTCCCCAAGGCTGGTTCCTTTTTCGCCCCCCTTTACTCTTCGAGATGTCATCAGGCGCTTCCAGGTTCATCAAGTGTGTGACCGTCGGGGATGGAGCCGTCGGCAAGACATGCTTGCTCATCTGCTACACCAGCAACAAGTTCCCAACTGTGATTCCCTTTCTCCTCCCTTTTAACCTCTTATGTTACTTTCAGAATCTGTTCCTTGCTTTCTGTTTCCAATCTTCTCGGGTTTCTTGACTCTTGATCGTTCTTCTGTGATTCTTTGCAGGATTACGTACCCACTGTATTCGACAACTTTAGTGCCAATGTGATTACGAAGGGAAGAATCGTGAATCTGGGCCTCTGGGATACTGCAGGCGAGATCGTGTTCCCCGTCCATCTTGACCTCGGATTATGGGGAAAAATCTGACTGGATTTTTCATTGATTGTTTGTAGGACAAGAGGATTACAATAGACTGCGACCACTGAGCTACCGAGGGGCGGATGTCTTTCTGTTGGCTTTCTCATTGGTGAGCCGAGCGAGCTACGAGAATGTTTTGAAGAAGGTGAGTGTAGGAACTTGGATTTTGGCTTCATGAACAATGTTATTACTAAATCTGCTTCGCTTCTGCCTCTTGTGTTGATGATTCCAGTGGATGCCTGAGCTCCAGCATTATGCTCCTGGAGTCCCTGTGGTCTTGGTTGGTACTAAATTAGGTGAGCAGAGAACCAACCTAACCAGCAATGTGCTTCTACTCAACAGCTTTTGTTCAATCTTTACTTTTTACTGGATGAGTTAAAAAGTATAAGTTGTCATCTAGGTTAAAAATCCATGTGATCTTTCTCTTTAATTTAACATCTGAAAATTTTTAATCATAGATCACTTGTATGCGTTTGCCAAACACTATATATAAGAACCAATTGCTTTGCTGGTAGATATGGAAATTGATCTGCTCCATTTAAGAGCATTCTTTTCTTGCTGTATATCAGTTTACTATTATATTACATAATACATACTCATTAGCTGAAGCTGGTCATATAAATTCATCTATGGATAACAAATCAGAGCAGATCATGCTAGCTGATGAGATGAATCTGTGTGAGAAAACACTGCTAAGTCAAATTGGTGTTCTTCATGATATCACACATTAGGAAGGAGGATCTTGAGTTACCCAGGTTAATCCCGTCCAAAAAAGCGGAACAGTTATCGGATCATAGGAGCCAATCTAGATAAAGACGGAAAGGCATCTCTACCGAGTCTTCCATTTTAAGGACAAAAAAAACTAAGAGAAGTCTGTGAAGAATACCTAATCGGTGGATAAGTCTTGTGAAGTATTGTTAGAAAGAGTAGTGGATTGATAAGTCTATATAAATGAGTCTATATAGTGGGGAGTAGTCCAAACAAGAATTCATGGGCTGAAGCCCCATAATTTAAAAATCTTCATTATTTTTCTTGCTGATGTGGGACTGAAAGTCTCATGTATCTTTGCCAGCAAGAAACAAAATGAAAGGATTGGAGATATTTTAGCTAGACCCCGATGCCTATTCTTATCTAAACAATTTTCATACATTTCCTTTGTCCACTAACAATATATATTGCAATGTTTTGCAGATCTTCGTGAAAATAAGCACTATTTGGCAGATCATCCTGGGATGCTGCCTGTTACTACTGTACAGGTTTCATATCTGTTCCTCAAATATAAAATCTGATTACTTCAAATTTCTTCTGCTTCATGGTTCGTTGAGTGTTTTGGTGTCTATGATTCTTGATCATAGGGAGAGGAACTTCGTAAGCAGATTGGTGCTGCATATTATGTTGAGTGTAGCTCAAGGACACAGCAGGTCAGTCTCAAATCTCTCTCTTACAAATTTATTGGTTAAGTGACAGCTTCATGCAGTATTGCTAATTCACTAGATTTTGTCCTCGGGTTGCTATTTAGTTATGAACCTCATGTACTTTCTTAGGCTAACACGAATATTATAAAAATTTTGGGTAGAATGTCAAGGCAGTCTTCGATGCTGCCATCAAAATAGTTATTCAGCCTCCTTCAAAACATACGGAGAAAAGGAAGAGAAAAACAAGACGTGGTTGCTCAATTCTGTAAGTAAGCGTATTCCCTTTACATAATCAATTAAATGATTTCTATGTGTATACGTAATTTCTGTAATATGCATTCTTGTTAGAACCCTTGCGGATTCTAAGCTTGGGGTGATCTCTATAGGGGATCGGCCTCCTTGGAACTCTATAGGGATTCCTCCCTCCTTGGTTTTCTGCTACATGAGCTGAAATATAATTGATCTATTGATGATGAAAAAGGAGAAAATACAAGACTATTTATAGGGCTTTTAAACCCCAACTCCTAATAGGATTCCTACTTAAGACTCCTCCTAACAACTCCAAGAAGCAACTCGTACTTCCAACAACTCCAACTCTAACTCTAAGAAGCAACCTCTAAACTAATCCTAATCCTATTCTTACTTAACCCCTCCTCAACCAACGCCTCTTTAACTAGGATAATGGGTGGTTAATTAGGGTGACATGTATCTTATTCTTTCTTGAAAATATCTTCCTCCAAACTAATCCTAACCTAGCCGGCCTCCTCACCTCTTTAATAGGGGTTGGCTAGATAGGATTTACATGAATGCCCTTAGAATTTGCATATATGCTCTCTTCAATGAAACTAAATTAGGACTCCCATAGCTAGAGTCCTAATAGACCCGCCCTCTTCAAATCAGCCTTGTCCTCAAGGCTGTGCTCCATATCTCTGGGTCTTGATCTACAACTCCTCATGAGGCTCTCTCGTGGCCCTTATGGTAGGTGTGTCCTGCTCCTGTGGTCCAGCATCAGTAGTAGTGACTGGACGGTGATGTGTCATGATCCTACGATCCCATGCAATCATTAGCTGAATTTGGGCCTCCTCATCAACTTGGGTGTTGAGTGGATAGATCTGGGCTGAGTTATCCTCTCTAAACTTCCATTTGCGGTAAGATTCCTGGAGGATCAATTACAACTTTAAATTAGTGTACTGATCTGATTCACAAGTTACAGCTTCATTGTGATCTCCAATTTTGTAGGGATCAAAGAAGCTAGGAGACCACTTTCGTGAGGCTCGAGTCTTCATAAATTCTTGCTGGTAGGGATGGATATGGAGAAAGACTTGATCTTTAATAATAAACTTCCTTCTACTTCGGCGTTTGTTGGGCGGTTGTTTTTTTCTTGTGCGAGTTGACATGTAGTTGTTTTTTAATTATAGCCATGCCTTCCTCTGTGATGGTAGCTGCCTTCTAGTAAAGTCCATGGTAGGGTGAGCTTGATCTGAGTTTAGAGGAAGCAGAAGCTGTAATTTTTTAGGACTTACTTTTATTTCCTCTTCGTGCTGTTGTCCTGTATCATACCAAGTCACAAATTCATCTAAGGTTAGCATTCCCTCGTCATTACTTGGTAGCTTTAGGTGATGTGGAGTGAGGGCTTTGCTGATTAGGCTAGGGGTTGGCCATCTTGCATGTGGATAACATAATTTCTAGCTCCCGATGCATCAATAATAAATACTTTGTCGAAGTCAAGTAAAGTTAGCACTGATGTAGATGACATCGTGACTGTAAGGATCCTGTAGATGGTGGACGTATGGATGCCTTCCTCTTGTTTCTTCAGAATTTTGATCTCCATCAGTAAGGTTTGGTGTCACAGATTCCATGCTGGTATTGTCGCTGGAGGGACTCAATCTTCTTGCGGTCGTGGGCCGTGGATCGGTGGTCATCATCAAGGAAGACTTTGAGCATTATGGTCCGCTCATTGGAGACGTCATAGAAGTAGCCCGAGATCTGGGAGTATTGCTTCAGAAGCCATAGCTGGTTCGGTCGGATGTGGCACTTCAGGAAGAGTTTATACCGGCAAACAAAGAGGCAAAGCTTTTGGAGATAAAGTGTCGTTGCAAGGGAAGGTTGTGGCTGAATGATCTGTGTCTCCTACGTCTCTTGGACGATCCTTTTAGCTTCGGCCCTCTGAGGATGTGGACAACAATATGGCCGAATATGTGCTAGTGGTTCGTTCTGCAAGTTCAACATATGAAGAGCATATAGCCTGGTAGGAAGTAGTCGGCTCGGTTTGGCGTAGGCGCCTGAAATTTTAGTAAGCTTCTGCAAGCGTTGTGTCAAGATCGTCATTACTTCGCTCCCATGTTTCTCGTATAAGGTCACTTGTTCTCCTTTGCCATTCATAAGATTGTTAGTGAGGACGGTGACGGGTTGCTGCTTAAAGGATTCTTCAACTTTTGCTGCTTGTGGGTTCGCATGACCGGCTAAAGCGTGAGTCGTGCAATCGGCCGGTTGCGGGTCCTCCTTCGTGTTCTTCTCCTCAGGTTCCTAGAAATCTTCTTCAGATTTTTTAATAGATTTTATCATGGAAAGCTCCCCTTTTTTACAGGATGGTTGCGGCTCCAAAGTTCGTTACAATGCCAACAAAGGCCCTTCGCCGATCTGTCGCGTAGCTCTTCTCTCGTCAATTTTTTTGGCAGCAAAGAATGGCTGGGAGCAGTGGGAGGTTTATATGCTGCTGGTCTAAGAGTGGTTCTCATCCTCCGAGCATCTTGGTTTAGCCGTTCCTCTTGGATTTGGGCGATAGAGATTGAGGCCTTCACGGTGGGGGGCTGTCGCACTTTAACCTCTCGTTTAATTTTCGGCTTGAGCCCTTCGATGAACGTCCCTAATAATTATATGTTAAACCAATCATGAGCAAAGTAAGATAATTCCTCAAACCTGGTATGATATTCTTGGATCGTGGAGGTTTGTCGGATCTTGGCAAGTTGTCCGTTAATATTCTCGTACTTGGTCGGCCCAAAGCAGTTCAACAGCGCATACTTGAATTGTATCCACGTCGGAGTCTCATAGTTATATTCAAGTCAATTGTACCATCGTATAACATCTCCTTCAAGGTGGATGACAGTTGTGTCCACCATGGAATCCTTCGGTATTTGGTGATGACGGAAGTAACGTTCGGCGTGCAAAATCCATCCCGTCGGGTCTCCTTCCCATCGAGGGAAGTCCACCCTCATGCATGGCTGCATTATATCAGTGGCTCGTTCTTCCTTCTTTGGAGGCCTCTCTGAACTTTCTCCTTGCTGGAATTTTGTTGGGCTCGAAGATTAGCCCAGTCCAAATTTGGCGAATAAGGCACGCAATCTGTCCTCCATGTGTGATTCAAGCCGTGATTCAAGCGCCTCCAACTTGGCTCCGAATAGATCTCCTGATGACATGATGAAAACTCTAAATTTGTTGTGATAAGGTCCTTCTCTTGCTGTTGGATCACTAGTATGGATTGGTGTTCGAAAAGGGTAGATGGCTCAAGGCGCGGAAGGCTGTGGTAGGCTGTTGTTTGCTGCAGTTGCTGCTGCTGTTTGGGATGGCTGAGGTGTTGTATAAGGGGTATGATTGTAGAGGTTTTAGGGTTAGAGGGGTGGCTTAGGGTTGCTATTGATGTAAGGTTCGGTGGCTGCGGAAGATAAGGATTGGTGGAAGGTTCGGTGGCTGCGGAAGACCGTTGTTTGGGCTGCAGTTTGGGTTGGCTGTGGATTCTGAAAATAGGTTATGATGGCTGTCTTAAGGCTAAAGGGGTGCCCTAAAGATGACGTGGGTGGCAGCAACAATTTCGATAAGGATCATATATGGGTGCAGCAAAAACACCGAAAGGTAGTGCTGCAGAATTCTGCGTTGATCGGCTATAATAGGTTGTTGTTTTGGGCTACGATTTTGGGTGCTATTTGGGTTATGAAAATCGGTTACGATTGTTGCATCTTAAGGCTAGAGGGATGCCCTAAAGATGTCTTGGGTGGTGGTAGCAAGATGGTTTGGTTTTGGTAGGTTAAAAAAAAAGAAGGAAGACAAAGGCGTAGCAGCGGATTTTTTCGTCGAAAAAATTCCAGCAGTGAAGACGTAATTTTTTTCCAGAAATTCTCAACGAAAATTCAAGTGAAACTCAAGGGGAATCTACTAGTAAGGGAGAGGTAATATCGTTAAAAATTTCGTGGAAAGAAATGACAGCAAAAGTTTTGGCAAAATCAAAGATTGCAAGGTGTTGCTGTAGAATTTTTTCAGCGAAAGATTTCAAAAGTATAGTTGAGACCATGATAGTCCGGAGGCAAAAAATGACGGGAATCACAAGGAGTTGTGATTGACAAGAGTTGCCTACCCTTTGGGCTTAGTGTGATTGGTCGAGTCTCTCGAGGTCATACTAAGATGCCAATTGGATCCCGATCCCTACTAGAAGTCTGTCGGGGATTTCCGTTTCACGTGTTGAGGGTGTCGCGTGATTCGATAAAAATATTAGGAGCATGTCAAGATAAAAGTCCATATCTTGATTATTTTCTTTTTGCGAAGTCTGCATGTTATTTATTTATGTTACATCTCTTGTTTGTCAGAAACATATCACATATAGACTTCTTATGTGGCATACTTAATGCCAATAGCCTCAGTGGTCTAAACTTTACTTATTGGCTTCGTAATTTGAGAATAGTTCTCACAATGGAGAAAAATGCAGATGCCCTAGAGGGTAAGGCAAAGATTGCCATGAGAGACCCAATAAAAAACAAAGGATAGTGCTTCCACTATGGTAAAAATGGGCATTGGAAGATAAACTGCAAGGAGTATCTTGTGGAAAAGGTGAAACAGAAGCTTAGAGAAGCTTTAGGAACACTCATGATAAGTCTTAATATGTCAGATTTTTGTGATAACACATGGGTATTGGATACCGGGAGTGCCTATCACATCTGCAATTCGTTGCAGTTTCTGACAAGGCTTAGGAGATTGGTTAAAGATGAGATGGATCTCAAGATGGGCAACGGGGTAAGAGTTGCTGTTGTGGCCATCGGCGAGATCGTTTTACATCTACCTGGTGGAGCTACTATTGCATTAGATGTATATTATTATGTCCCTACTATTATCAAAAACGTTATATCCATTTCATGTTTGATATTAAATGAATATAAACTAGTTTTTGAGAACAATAGTTGTTCACTTATAAAGGATGATGTGATTATCCGAGGGACATTGTATAATGGTTTATTTATGCTAGACACTGTTTCACATATCATGAATGTAAGCATGTCCAAGAGGAAAAGGGATGAGGTGAACACAGCATACTTGTGACATTGTAGGCTAGGTCATATCCATGAAGGAAGGATTCAAAAGTTGCTAAGAGATGGATATTTGGATCCATTTGACTATGGTCATATGCAACTTGCGAGCCTTGCCTTCAAGGAAAGATGGCCAACTCTCCTTTTAGTGGAACTGGAGAGAGAGCCACTGAGTTACTAGAACTCATACATAGTGATGTATGTAGTCCTATGTCAACTCAGGCCATAAGTGGTTATTCATACTTCATTACATTCATTGATGATTTTTCAAGGTATGGATATGTGTACTTGATGAAGTACAAATCCGAGGTCTTTGAGAAATTAAGAGAATATAAGAATGAAGTAGAAAACCAGATTGGAGAGAGTATTAAGACTCTTCAATCAGATCGAGGAGGTGAATACTCGAGTACAGAGTTCACCCAGTTCCTCAAGGATCATGAAATATTATCTCAGTGGACACCTCCTTATACACCTCAGCTCAATGGTATATCAGAAAGGAGGAATAACACACTGTTCGACATGGTGCGGTCTATGATGAGTTTCGTTGATTTACCTATTTCATTCTGGGGATGTGTCCTAGATACCGCAGCTTACGTTCTGAACAAAGTTCTATCTAAATCGGTAGTGTCTACGCCGTATGAGATATGGAAAGGGAAGAAGCCCGATCTTAAGGTTGTTAAGATTTGGGGTTGCCCTGCCCACGATAAAAGACACAATCTCGATAAGTTGGAATTGAAGACAGAATGGTGCAAATTTATGGGCTACCCCAAGGAGACTTGTGGGTATTACTTCTATCATCCCGAAGACCAAAAGGTCTTTGTTTCCAAGAGGGCAGTGTTCCTTGAGAAGGAACATATACTTGGCAGGGACTGTGAGAGGATGATAGAGTTGAGCGAGGTTAGAGAACCTAGCTCAACCACCATTCTGGAGTCCGGATCTGTTCAGGTACCTGACACAAGTTCCAACTTTGCATAGGTCTAGTAGAGTGTCACATCCTTTTGAGAGATATGTGGGACATATCAATAGAGATGACACTCAGGATACTGATCCTCAGACCTACGAGGAGGCTATTACGAGTATAGACTCCGGGAAGTGGCAAAAAGCTATAAATTTTGAGATAGATTCTATGCACTCCAATAAGATGGATTCTATATACTCCAATAAGGTTTGGAACCTTGTTGATGCACCTGAGGGTATTGTACCTATAGGCTGCAAATGGATCTTCTAGAAGAAGATCGGAGTAGATGGGTAGGTGGAGACCTATAAGGCAAGGCTAGTGGCTAAGGGGTATTGTCAAAGGCAAGGTGTTGACTATGACGAAACCTTCTCGTCTATAGCCATGCTGAAATCCATCAGAATTCTATTAGCTATTGCAGCATACTATGATTATGAAATCTGGCAAATGGAAGTGAAAATCGTATTCCTCAATGGCAACCTCACAGAGGAAGTGTATATGACACAGCCTGAGGGATTCGTGTCCAAGGAAAGTCCAGATAAAGTATGCAGATTGCTTAAGTCCATTTATGGATTAAAACAGGCTTCCTGAAATTGGAACTTAAGATTTGATGAGGCTATCAGATCTTTTGACTTCGTTAAGAACGAAGATGATCCATGTGTGTATAGGAAGGTAAGTGGGAGTGCTATTACCTTCTTGGTATTATATGTGGATGACATCCTAATAATTGGAAATGATGTAGGAATGCTCTCCACAGTTAAGGCTTCACTATCTTGACACTTCTCTATGAAGGACTTAGGAGAAGCATCCTATATATTGGGGATTCAGATCTATAGAGATAGATCCAATAGGATGCTTGGTTTGTCTCAGTCCAGGTACATAGATTCCATTATAAAAAAGTTTGGCATGAAAAATTCCAAGAGGTCTTATACCGATGAGACATGAAATATCACTTTCCAGGAGTATATCCCTAAAGACTCCTGAAGAAAGGGCAAACATGAATAGAATACCTTATGCTTCTCCCGTAGGTTCTATCATGTATGCCATGCTATGTACCAGGCCTGATATAACGTATGCTCTGAGTGTCACGAGCAGGTATTAGGCGGATCCAGGCTTGGAGCACTGGAAAGTAGTAAAATGTATCCTTAAATACTTAAGAAGGACTAATGATCTTTTATTGGTATACGGAGGAGGTAGCCTCCAGGTTGAAGGCTGCACAGACTCGAGTTTTCAGTCTGATATCGATGATAGCAAGTCTAATTCAGGGTATGTATTTACCTTGAATGGAGCAGCAGTACGCTGGAAGAGTTCCAAGCAAGATACTACTGCTGACTCAACCATTAAGGAAGAATATATTCCAGCAGCAGAAGCTGCAAAAGAGGGAGTCTGGGTGAAGTTCATCACGGATCTGGGAGTCGTTCCAAGCAGCGTGGAACCGATCCCTATATATTGCGATAATAACGAGGCGATCGCTCAGGCGAAGGAACCCAGGTCTCATTAGAAGTCTAAGCACGTTCTGAGGAGGTTTCATCTGATTAGAGAGATCGTGGCCCGTGGAGATGTAGTAATGACAAAGGTTCCATTCGAAGATAATATTACAGATCCACTGACTAAGCCATTACCTCATATTGTATTTGAGTATCATAGACGTCTGATGGGGATTAGACATGCAGGTGATTGGCTTTAGGTCAAGTGGGAGATTGCTAGTTATAGGTGCCCTACAAGCCAATCACGTGAGTGATGATACCTGTAATACGCTGCAGTAATCTCTTTGTATATTATTGGCATATTCTCATATTATATATATATTTATATTGTGATGTCCCTGATTCTATGCAATAGAACATGATGAGATCATGATAATGAGACTGATTCATCTTTAAACACAGATCCTAAATTGTCCTGGTCATAGGTTGCTCGAGAGGGACATCGAGATAATCGGATAGACTAATGTGCTGTATACTCGTCCATATGATGGAGGCGGCTGGTCTCAAAGTCACTTGTGTGGAGACACTAGAGATACAATGCAGGTGCTCATTGGAGAATGAGTTCACTGATTGATCCGTTTACAAAATGCTATATGAATGATGATACCTAATGTCAGACAGCGATTCCGTAGTCCCAGTTGTATACCTGGTCCTGAGACTTGAGACACCAAAGATGTCTTGTATGAGTACTCCTTTCTTTGACGCTAGTCTTACAGGTTTGGAAAAGATCCAGATCTGGTACAGCTGGTTATCAGGATTAGTAGCCAACCATACGAAGGCAATTGTGTGTCAACAAAGGATCATCCACTCTTCGGTATCATGAAAGAAATATCCCATGTGCTCGCTCAGACAAAATCCCTGGCTAGGGTCATTCAGATTGAGAGAGGAGTTCTTCGGGAGAATCCGATTAGAGCAAGACGTAGAAGGATTCCGTATGTGGCATGACAGTATCCATGCCCAATATTCGGTCTCTGGGATATTAGTTGGATGAGTGACTATAGGTACACGGTAACTGTGGACAAAGAGGTCCAATGGATTTGATTCCCCTGTACCGTCTGGGGACTGTGGCGTAGTGGTCTAGTACGACCATAGTCGTTGAGTCGAGTGAATTATTATGGAGATAATAATTCACTAGATCAGAAGGAGTTCTGATGGGTACGACTCACGACCAGCTCGGTATCGGGCCTAGAGGGTCACACACATATAGTAGACGTTGCAACAAGTAGAGATGTAGATATGAGATATTCGCAGAGATCCTGATATAGATAAGATTGGATGAGATCCAATCTGGATAAGATCTAAGAATATTCTAGGAATATACCATTTGGATAAGATCTAAGAATATTCTAGGAATATGTCAAGAATATACTAAGAATATTCTAAAAATATACCATAAAATTATAAGAATATGCTAGGAATATGCCATTTGGATAAATATCTAACATGAACAGCATCAGATTAACATCAAGAAAATGCCATTTACCTCTATAAATAAGGGGCACCCTTATGCTTATAGGCCAGAACATTTGGGTTCAGCTTTCTGTTTCTCTTCAGAGAGTTCTTCTCCTCCTTGCTGAGAGTGTGGAGAGGTTGATTCCGCCACTGAGGTGTTGTCGCAGTGTCTGCTGTGTGGATACCGCTAGAGAGGATCATGCGAGTGTTCCTTCGATATTTTCATTGGATCTTGAGGCTTCAGAGATACGATAACTTCAGGTAACACGTCGGTTTATTTCATACAGGTTTTCAGGTTTTTGTGTGTTATACGCACACTAATCATCGCGCAATGGCAAAATGATTAACTTCGGGAATCTGATATTTAAATTTGCTTCCACTGCGCATATGATGTCGATCCCTGAATTCCCGACAGGACTCGGTGGTTGTCCAATTTTGAACTCCGCGAATAAAGTGCACAATTTGTCCTTCGAGCGTGATTCGAGCCGCGATTCAAGTCGAGATTCCCATGCTTCGAACTTGGCATCAATTGGATCTTGGGAAGCCATGGTGTATGCCTGTAGATCAGATATGTTCTCGTCTTTTTTCTGTTGACGGGTCAATGGCATGGGTGGTGGAAGATTCGGACAATCGGTTGGTGATAGAAGGGTTCGGCTGCAATGGTTTTCTATTTTGGGCTACGGTTTTTGGGGGTATTAGGGTTATGAAAATATGTTATGACAGCTGCGTCTTGATGCTAGAGGGATGCCCTAAAGACGTCTTGGGTGGCGGTAGCAAGATAGTTGGGTTTCGGTGGGTTAAGAAGAGGAAGAAAGACAAAGGTGCAGCAGCAGATTTTTTGTTGAAAAAGTTCCAGCAGTGAAGACGTAATTATTTCCAGAAATTCTCAATGAAAATTCAAGCGAAACTCAAGGAGAATCTTTTGGTAAGTGAGAGGTAATATTGTCAAAAATTTCGTGGAACGAAACGACAGCAAAAGGTTTGGAAAAATCAAAGATTACGATAAGGTGTTGCTGTAGAATTTTTTCAGCGAAAGATTTCAGCAATATAGTTGAAATTTTTTTGCAGCAGTTCGTAACAAGGAATCAAGTCAAACTCAATGGGAATCCACTGACAAGGGAAAGGTAATGCTGTCAAAAAATTCATGGAAGAAATCGGTAGCAAAAGGTTCGGCAAAATCGAAGATCATGGGAAGTACTGTAGCAGATTTTTACGTCTAAACTACAGCAGTTTGGACGTAAAAGATGAGCAGGTTATCTTAATGATTTTTCGACGAAACCAAAGCGAGATCTAAGGATGGGAAGTTATAAAGCCGTGGTAGAAATTTTGTAGAAATTTGATAAGTAAAAACACAGCAACAAATCAAACATTAAGGGGTGTGCGGCTGGAATTTTGCAGCGTAACTTTCATTGTAAAGATGGAACTTTGCGACGAAAAGTTTGTGTAGCAAATAGGAACAATTTTTTTTATATTTTTTGAATAGGGATAACTAAATTGCAGCAGCAGTAAGGTAGGAAACCAGAACTTGTTGCAGTTCACTGGGAGATCAAAGGATGATCTGCGGTAGTGGAGATGACGGTCGGATTTGGTGACGATCTTCAAACAATTGTGGGAATTGCTTTGGACGGCTATGGGGAACTGATAGATGGTTGTGGAAGGGCAGCGCGACGCCAAGAACGCTGCTCTGATATCAAGTATTAGAACCTTTGTAGATTCTAAGCTTGGAGTGATCTCTATAAGGGATCGGCCTCCTTGGAACTCTATATGGATTCCTCCCTCCTTGGTTTTCTGCTACATGAGCCGAAATGTAATTGATCTATTGATGATGAAAGAGGGGATAATACAAGGCTATTTATAGGGCTTCTAAACCTCAACTCCTAATAGGATTCCTACTTAAGACTCCTCCTAACAACTCCTACTCCAACTCTAAGAAGCAACACCTATTTCAAACAACTCCAACTCTAACTTTAAGAAGTAACCTCCAAACTAATCCTAATTCTATTCTAACTTAACTCCTCCTCAACCAACCCTTCGTTAACTAGGATAAGGGGTGGTTAATTAGGGTGACATGTATCTTATTCTTCCCTCAAAATATCTTTCTCCAAACTAATCTTAACCTAGCCGGCCTCCTCACCTCTTTAATAGGGGTCGGCTAGATTGGATTTACATAAATGCCCTTAGGATTTACATGTTTATCCTTTTCAATGAAACTAAATTAGGACTCCCCTAGCTAGTCCTAACAATTCTCTTGATTGATGATGCTGTTATCTTTTTTGTTTTTGATCTCATTGTTCCTAAATGAAATGGTACTCCGACACATATAAGTTTTCTGGTTTGTTTTAACCTTTGCGTACTTCTAGTATGGTCAAAATATAAGGACCTTATTAAGGTCTTCAAGTACTCCATAGATTTCTCTCTTGAATCTTCTACTCATAAATATTCAGTCTTCAATATCTTGTAACACCTCCAGAGTAAAATCTGGAGTTGCTGCAGATGTATTAACTGTACACTCACCTGATAACTTCATTGATATTAAGGTGTTTTTTGATATTTTAGACGTCAGCCTTCACTGAGTGCTTCATTATAATATAGGCCATTTTTTGTAATTAAATTAAGAGTTTAGCAACCAATACTTGAGCATGATCCATATATATATGCTGTCACCGCCTTAATCAATTTATGCTAATAAAAATGAAGAACATTGCTGTATCAAATCTAATTTCAAGTGAAGGATCCTAAACAGATGTCTTATCCAACAAAAGGACCTGCCAACAAGATAGTTACAAGATAAATTAAGATCTATCTGATGTAAGAGGTCGATTATGAAAATTACCTCATATAGTATGATCAATTGTATGAATTTAGATCAGACATGCTGCTTTTAAGGTCCATTTCATCCTTCTTATGATTTTATTATGCTTTCTTTGTTGTCCACAATAAGAAGGTTAATTTGAACAGTTTTAGGTGAGAAACTTATTGCCTTGATCTTTTCAGTGCTGTGCATCTCTTATGTTTCCATCCTTGTACATTTTATCCAGCCTCAAGTCATTCTTATCACAAAATTGATTTTGTTTTCTCTAGATGTTCAGCTTTTTCTGTAAGAGAAAAGACTCTTTAACATCTATGAGTTTTACGAATGCCAAAATACAAGACCAAAATTATTGGGCTATCTCAACAAGATTTGCATAAAAAGCAACTTATGCTGGAATTGCAGGAATATTCCTTGCGTGAGGAGACTTGTGTGCTTTAAGTGAAGGCACTTGCAATAAGAATGACTGATCTCTTCTACATGTTTGCTCTCCTGTCCCGAAGACGAGGGCTGCATCAGCTCTGAGTTCAGTAGTGTGGAAGATTTTGTAAATTGTAAATGTTTGATGTGCTGATATTGAAAGAAAAACCGCACTCCTAAAGAACTGGATATATGGTGTTGTTGATAAAGTTGGGTTGCTAGTTGTGCTTTTGCACTGATACAAACGTGTCTCAACTGGGAAGGTTGACTAAGCCAAGTAAAGCAATTTCACAGGTTATCACGGCACTACATTTGTGACAAGGTTGATTTCATGTACCAGCTAGCTAATCTTTTCAACATCTTGTTGACCCTGCAGAATACGCTGGATCAAGCAGTTTCTGATGATGCTGAAATTTTACTAGTGTCTCAGTTGTGAACAGGCAGAGATTACAGGTAAACTTTATGAACTATCACATCATGCATAAGATACATTTCATCATTTTATGAACGTCTACTAATCCTGATTGTTCATGTCCATGAGTTAGACTTAATGGAATTTGATCAATCCTTTTTATCTTTTCATTGTATTTATCATCCATAAGATCGCTGTTCTTGAGCCACCACAATCGTGATTTTATTTTCTCATCAGCTGGTGTCTGCGGACTACAGCAACTTTGAACTTTTCATTGCATCTTAGTTTCTGGTGCCGGTAGCTTTTTTTCTAGTAAAATGTGCTGGAAGGTACTTCATGGAGGGTGTAAGATTTAAGTTTGATTTAGTTATTCAAATTCCCAAAATCAGGAGGGAATACATTTTCCTTCGAAACCCTAATCCTTGTGCGAGCTCGATTGTAGTAGTTCTTCCATGCTTCGAGCGATAGAAAAGAGTTACTTTCCAAGGATGAGATATGTTTATTACCACCGTGCTACTATTTTTTTTTTCTTCTTTCGTAACTTGAGATAGGAGTACATTATTGACTCTTTTCTGGAGAAGAGCTGTCCTAAAATGGATTATGAGATGCTTTCAATATAAATCCAATGCTCAAATGTCTCCCTTCAGCCGACGATTTCAATGTGCGAAAGAATAATTATTAGGAAACCCGTGACGAACTGATCATTTTGCACTAAACTCTGTTTTCGAGTAATAGATAGGTTTTAACTCAAGAAAAAAAGCAAACCTGTGAAGTTTTCCGTACCAGAATAATTAATCAGCAAACCTGTGAAGCTTCCCCCAAACGGAAACTCTACTAATTAACTATAGATACCTGATATGATCCAAACTTGGACATACCAAAGAAGTTTGCACGGTTCAAATGCTCTGTTTTGGATACCCGAATATTCATGTCCTTGTTTTTTGTTTTTTTTTTTAACTAAGAAAAAAAATTCATTTCATTAAATGATATACAAACTGCTAAAACACGAATCTGAGATTCGTTGATTGTGGAACAATACACTTGACCACTAGAATAAATGATGTGTCATTAGACTCGAGTACTTGATTGCCCAAACCCATTCGTAACCCACTTAATGTGTACCTTAATCCAATTTGAGTGGGTGGGATGGACACAGAATAATCAGTAGAATATTTCACAACAATTAGAAAGAATTGAAATGTCCCTGATGAACGAACAAATAGACTGTATAACATAAAAAGTATTGTGCCGTCAAAAATCAATTGCATGTTTCTATTGATACCGGAAAAGTTACAAGATATGTTTCCTAGAAGGAACATGTATGCCACCTTGTAAATCATCTTTGATAGTACCAAATATGACTAACAATTAGGCAGAGATATTTAGATAAAAATACATTCCTAACAACCATATAAACTATGCATAAAACAGTCTTGCACGGTCGAATATCAATTGCATGTTTGTATCGATCCTAACAAAGTTACAAAGCTATGTTTCCTTCCCTTGATGGAGGAGATGTGTCGCCTAATTTATCATCTGTCATGCCATAACTAAGTACAAGTGAAACAACTTCTACGATAGAAATTGTCCCTAACAAACATGCAGAATATGTATGGAAAAAGTTGTGTAAAATCAAATACTAAATGACATGTTTGTAATGATTTCCACAAAAACTATAATTCCATCTCCATGCACGACTTCTCTAGCACAAGTTCATAAACTGCTCATGGTGTTGATGCGAGACACATAAATAAGCTGAGACAAGTTATGCTCAGAAATTTATTTGAAGGGCTCCATCTGTGCCTTTGTCACTTCTAATTTGCTCGTATCCAAGTTCCAACATGAGACAAAGAAGATTATAATACTACATAATTCTTGCTATCATGCACCGGGTGCTTGCATGACGATCAGCGTCAGCCTATGATCTTAAGCAGTATGATATACTCAGAATTAAAGATAATAGATAATATTGAGATCAACAAGTATCACATTTATGACAAGTGAATGGCAGAACTTTGAGGAACAAAGATGAACTTCAACAAGCATTTGCAAGAATCTGTTAATTAAGCAGCTATTGGTCACACACACAAAAATTTTCCAACATAGGTAATGGAATAACAGCTTCCACATGATTAACTATTCATGAGAAAAAGTACCAGTTCATAAAAAGTACCAGTTCTCTGATGACAACCAGATAGTTAAGATGTTCCTTGGGAGTGCTTAACAAAATAAAACAAAACAGGAATACATATGTGCTGCTTTGTCAACTTAACACAAACAACAGATTTTGAGTATCAACAGTGTTGTGTCTGCAGCACACAACAAACAACAAACAAACACCCAAACCAGCCAGAATCCACATTAGTTTGAAACTTAAATTTAAGATACAAGTCTTAAGAAAGAAGATGCATGCATCACCACAATCAATGATTTAATGTCTAGAACCATCATCACATTTGCCCTAAGAAATAGAAGGCCAAAATTGTCAATCAATCAGGAAAACCTAAGATGTCCGTAGTTAAGCAAGTTCAACATTATTTTTATCTGAAAAAAAAATATGACAATGAGATTATATAATGAACATCGAACTCAGGGAAGTAAATATAGAGCAGTTCATGCTTCAGCAGCAAAAACATGAACTGTGGTTCTGGAGGACAAGCATACACGATAAGTTGTAGGAACCACAAACAAGAAGAAAGCAGCAATCTTTGATGGCCAACACAACACAGCTAAGCAGATCTGTCGACATCCCATCTCCCTTCAGGCTCTTTCCTCTTTGAACCTACACCTGGCAATCCATACATTCTTGTCTGTTCCTCCATAAAAGCCTGGGAAGTGGCAGCCAAAAGTTGTTTTTGATGCTGAAGGTGACCTCTCACCTTTTCCTTGCATTTTTCCACTTCCTGAACATGTATTAAGATCAGAAACTTGTCTGCTCCATATCAAACTGTTGTCAGATACGCTAGCAGTACTACCTTCTGGAAAGCTTATCAGATAAGGCCTTGGATAATGAGCTGAAGGAAAAGTAGGGAAGCATGAACCACCTCCTGATGACAAATCAACATATTGTGTTGAAGTATCCGGGAGAGAGGTTGAGGCAATTGGAAAACTGGAAGCAAGGGGAAAGCTTCCACAGGAAAATGCTGCTGCAGGAGAACATGTCATGGCTGGAGATGATGAAAGTACAGGATGGACCCCTATAAATATCATTACCAAGGTTGCCACCACCAGTTACTGACCCCAAAATCCTCTGGGACCCTAGAGCTCCAACTATTTGATTAGATTGCACTCGTCTATCATACAAGAAAGATGGTACAGCAACAGCTGGATAAGAGTTTGGATGGAACCATGATGATACAGAATTACTTGTTCTATGATCTGTAACTGGAGCCAAAAATGGCACATCACGGGCACTGTTCGCTTGTTGGTTCCTTTGTACAAGTTCTATACCAACTTGATTGGGGCTTGGTCTATCATTCAGATCAAAGTTCCTTGGCATATTTGCTTTGGATGCAGGTCGAACAGGCAAAAGCGGCATCTCCAATCTGCAGCTTTTGCCTTGGATATTTCCCCTGCTGCCACAGTAGCCGGTAAATTCATTCCCATGTCATCCCCGACAACCAAAGGAGTGATAGCTTCAGAGTATTTGGCACAGCTTTCTATCAAGGCATGAATAGAACTACAAGAATTTCTTCTCTTTGGTCTGGTCAAGGAAACTACATTTTCATTTCTAGATGATAAACAAGCAGTTATAATCCTATCAACAAATTTTCCATGCTCTACATCAAGAATATCTGTTGGTGATATCACATCTTCTTTAAAATCGTTTGCACTGCAATGGTTCTGTATTGGCATCTGTGGCAATGTGAGCCTGAGAAACATCACTCTTTCTGTCTTTTATGATTGTTCAGGTGCTGTTTGTCAGGAATACCAGGAGATGATGATCTGCTGCTCATAACCAAAGGGTCCTCAAAAGAGTCACCACTGGCACTACGTCGATGACTCCGACCATGATTAGGAAGCCTAACAATTAGACTGTTTGTATTTCCATGATCATCATCAACAGGCACATCGGTTGGCCTTTCAGATGTCTGTCCACATTGTGATGCCTTTTCCAAAGTCATAACCCTGTTGACAGAACCAGACCAACCCAAATTATTTTCCCTCTTACAAGCAGCTATACTTGTTCCTAAAAGTCCATTGCTTGATCTTTGGTGATGATAAGAATCACCAGCTAGCTTTGCTAGTACTTGTTGAACCAGCTGTTGAGCTCCTTGCCTCTTCCTTCCACGAAGAAGCAATTGTTTTTGCTTGATCACTATTATTCTGAGACTCAATGGAACCACTGCTCTTCTCCTCAACTGTTTTGCAATGTGGGTCCGTCGAGCTAACCACTATAGATGCTGGAAAAGTTTCCCTTTTTAGTAGAATCTGGAGCTCCATAGTTATTAGACAGAGCTCTCTACATGCTGATGGCTGAGTGCTGTGCATTTTGGCAGCCACATTAGCTGATCCAGATCTTTTATTTCCTAAATGACTGACATCAGAATAACATGGTTTGACTGAACATGAAACAGCTCGGCCAGATCCAACAGATTTTGCATCATTAGTTTTTGATATTTCTGCATTGACCCGTTTCTTCCAAGTATCAACAAGACTCCTAGCTTTCTTCTGAATCTCCAAGTTTTTATGAGCGCACAAATTATTCACTGACTTGCCAATGTTGCAAGTCTGCAGAGCATTTAGGTTTACAGGCAGCTTATCAAGTGCACGAAGCAAAGATAAGAGAAAAATCCTCAACTACTTTGTCACTGTCTCTGTGCATTCTACCATCAGCAGGCTTTCCTTTATGCACCTCCTGGAGCCAGTCATCCAACACAGGCACTCCCATAAGTTGCGCACAAACTTATCGAGGCAATCATATTTATCAGTAGCTGCAATGACATCTGCAAGCATTATTCGAGCAGCCAAATCTATTTTTTTTCTTGGTTCTACCAAGCTGCATAAGATTCACCAACTTCTCAATCCCTTCATAGCTTATAAGACCACCTTTTTCTGTAATTTTTGCAATTTCAGCTTTCATGTTGGCAAACTTAAAGTTCACGTAATCACCGTCATCAAGTTTAGCAGATCTCGCTTGACAGCCCCAGTGACTTGATCTCCCTTGACCAGTTCTTCACCCTGATTACCCAACCTCTTCTTTCCCTTTGCCTGAGATGGGAAGGAGGTGTCACTATTTTCTACTCTTTCTGAACCATATTTTCACTGTAGTCTGCTTGCATAAGTACTCTGAGATTTTTGTGATCCCGACCGTACTGCCTCATGCATTTCTAGCCGTGTTTTGTTTAAAAGCTTATCTACTTCTGATGTTTCTGAGAAAGAACAATGAAAGATTAAAAGGGCTCAAACATAAATAACAGAATAGAAATACTGTACCTTGCCACTATCATAGATATTTATAGATAGATGAAAGAACTTACAGTGATGTAATCCTTAACAATAACTTACATCGATATATATACTCCTGATTAGTTAACCACCACAAGCGTTTGTTAGCAATGTCATATACTCTTCTACACACAAATGATGAAATCCACGACGGAAGAATTTCAACACTCTTCTCTAAGAATGCAACTTTACATGGATTAAGTAAAGAAGCAGCAGTTATGACATCTTTGTGAAAAGAGTAGAGAACTTCATTTAGGGAATTATCAAGCAATATGTCTTTTGCAAGCTTAATGTCAGCAGGTCGGTAAAGCCAGTTAACACACAACTTAAGACAATCAATCCTCTTTGCCTCTGGTAAACCACCGGATTATTCAACAAAAGGTAGAGTATTTCCAGTCTGAAAAAGAGCACATTCACCAATATGACTCCTGCAAAAAAAAAAAAAAAAGATAAAGAAGACATTGATTATCTGATATATGAAAAAGAAAATGTCATAATCAACCCAATCATGCATAAAAGTGTAGATGAAAATGACATGTTATAGTGAAATCAATATTCATAAAAGTGTAGTCACAAGGATAGATGGACTATCATATTAAGGTGAAAACAAAATCTCAAGGAGACTAGACAGAAGTACGTGCTGTCAATAAACAATCAGATGGTGCATCAAATGGGGAAGAATCCAGATATGTAGTAGAAAAGTATATAAATCAAAACAAGAAACATAACACCGTTGCAGTATATCAAGATCTACTGAGAACTATGAAGAGAAGTAAAAAAACACTGCCGCAGTATACCAAGATCTACTGAGAACTATGAAGAGAGGCAAAAACCACTATTGCAGTATACCGAAATCTAATGAGAACTATGAAGAGAAGTAAATGTAAAACTTAAGCAAAAGTCTCAAGTGGCCCACTACCATTTTGATTCCTTAAGTTGAAACATCAACCCAAAGCATTACACAAAATGAATATTCAAAATTCAAAATGAATAAGGAAGAAAGATTTAGTACAGAAATCAGAAAAAACAACTTATTATTAGCGCCATTAACCACTTCTTTACACCCAAGTCTCAAAATTGAATTCGTGGATAGCATTATGTAATAACTTTATTAGTTGCATACTAATCTGAATCCTTTGAAAATTAACAAACAGCAATTTATATCAGCAAAGCAACTATATTTATTTCAAGCTCGTTATATACAGTTAACCTTTTCTTTACACCTAAATCTCAAAACTGAACTCGTGGATAGCAGCATCATGTCCTAGTTTATTACTAATCTGAATCCTTTGAAGGTTAACAAGTAGCAACTTTAATACCAACAAAGCAACTAAATTTATTTGGAGCTCATTAAATGTAGTTTCAGTGTCAGGATATCATTAAAAGAATCTAAAAGCTTATCTTAATACCTGCATGTAAGAACTAATTGTAAATAGCAAAACTAAGTTTTTCATAAAACAATAATTATATCTTAACCAACAAGTAAAATTTTAAATGTTCCACAATACCCATACATTATGTTGGGTTCAAAGCAAATTATAAATATGAATAAATGGTTCAACAAATGGGATTACTAGATCAACAATAATTTATGATGAACCCAGTGCACAAGGCCTTGTGTGATTACAAGATCAACATTAATTTACGACGAACAAATGGGATTACTAGATCAACAGTAATTTACAATGTAGGATATGAGGATCAATGTACATAGGCTTACCCCTCTAAATAGTGGTTCTTTCCAAGGATTGTTGTACTGCTCGAAAATGGTATAGTACGGGTGGTACCTACCAGTCTGAGCATGGACGGATATGCAGATCATCCCATTTCGGGTTATTTCAGTATTATATATATATATATATATATATATATATATATATATATATATATATATATATATATCAAAGCATATTAGGGCTTTTTTTGCATCAAAGCCACGGTGCAGCCTCTTTGCCACTTTGCTGCTGCAGCAGTGCTGCCACTTTGCCGCTGTGATGTTGCAGCGACACTACCTCTTCGCCGCTATGATGCTGCAGTGGCACTGTCTCTTCGCTGTTGTGATGCTGGCGTTTCCCTTTGACACTGCCACTGTTTCTCAAGTATCACTGACTTTTTCTCCTCTTCTTTCCTCTTCTTCCTTTCTCCTTCTTCATCCTCTATTCGTCCACCGGTCCTTCCTCTTCAACCTCTTTTTCTTCCTCGTCGAAACAATGATATGCACCGACATATCATATGTTGGTACACTGGTACAATACAAGTACATATCATTCCAGCAAATTATAAAAAATGGGTCCGATACCCAAGAAGGTAAACCTTTGTGTGATTCTTGCTTTGCCCATCCAAATCACAAAAAGCAATCATATATATATATATATATATATATATATATATATATGTCTCTACCATCTTGACTCAATTAGAATCAACTAATGAAACTAAGTCAGATTGTCTAGTAAAAAATTATATTAAATATAAGAACAAAGGTGATATAAATTACTGTACATTCAATGTGTAACACTTATTACTTAAGTATAAACTGATTGTGGTTTCCGGCTCTTCTAATTTACTGAACGTGAAATTTGACATATTTGATAAACAAAATTGAAAAGAGTGATATTCAGAACTTCTGAATAAATGCATTAGACAGATTCTATCATATCGGTCTGACCAAAAACCGATGTGACAGTTCTGCTTGGCTCAGTTTGAAACTGAACCCTGAGGTCAGGTAATCTTACTAACCAGGCATGCAATGTGGTTTTAAAGGTTAACCGTGGGTACAATGTGGTACCGCTATCTTTTTCTTTTTTGATTGTGACACTTGTTTTCTTTTTACTTTTATCGTCTTCCCATGCTGTGATAAGCTGACTGCTGCGTATCCCTATCTTTTTTCCATAATAACGTTTTTTTTTTTTTTTTACTTTATTTTCGTCCCATCTATTTTCTCTTTCTCTTTCTCTTGATTCTCTCTCAATCAACTCTCGTCATGCCACCATTTCCTCTCCATCACCATCCACTGGCTCAGCTCAGTGCCTCATAGCAATTCCGTACTCATTAGCTACAGCTTCCTCTTCCTATGTCTCCACGTTATCCTCCTACTACACTCCTCCCATCATCTCACTGTCTTTCTCCTAAGTCCATACACACCAGTTACGCCAACATACCATGTGTCAGTAATGCTACTAGCATGTACTGGAGCTGTACTTATCCAGATCTTAGAGTCTCAGACCAAAACTTTGAATCCTTGATTGAAATGGTCATCCATGCATCTAGAAGCTAAAAATGACAATTGTTCTTCTAGTCAAGAATCCATGATAGAAAACTCATGGAAAAGAAAAAATAATTTAATAATGGCATGCAATGATAACATCTAAAAGAGCAGCTATCCTTCCAAAAATATTATGAATTATCATGCATCAAGCACAGAAGGAATATACTGTCACATAACTGAATAAAGTGCAATAATAGCTTCTACAGCTTTACATGAATCCTCAACTATCGGCTTTCATATCTCATGGAAGGCCATGCAACATAACAACCTCAATGTGAATACTGTTAGGGATGCAACCGATGACAATCAAATAATACAAAGAAATATAAAAATATCAGATAACTTACCCAACCAGAACAAGAATTGCATCAACTTAGCTGACTCCAGTGTTTGACAAGAAACCAAGTATCTCATTGCATAATCTACAAACATTCTCACAAAGACTCCACGAGAATAAGATTACATATTCCGTGAAAATAGACTTATAAGTTCAGTTGTGCTACTTTATAAGTTGACTTATAATTCAGAGAATAAACCATTCGATAAACCATAACAAACATAATATTTTTTGTTTATTGGGTTTCTAAGGTAAAATGAATTGGTACAGCAGATTATTCAACAGAAAGAGAAGGAAAAAAAAGAAGAGAATGGGAGGTGCAATGGGTGTCAAAGGAGAGAAGAAAAGGTGTGGCTGTGAGAAAAAAAGTTGCTGCTTCTTTTTTTTTTTTTTTTTGTGAATCATTCATTCATTCAAATTAATTGATAAACTCTATAATAAGACTATCAATTACTTGTCACAATTCGCCTTAAAGTCCAGTCTTGAATAGGAGATTAGGAAAATAATAAGACAGTGACCAAATAAAGCCCTAATCTATTCAGCTGATTACTCCTATTACATTATCCTAATCAATAAATGTCAGCTAGTTAAACTAATCTATAATTAACCTAAATCGGAGTCAGCCTCAACTAATCAACAAGTTACAACAATTACAAAATAAAGATCAATGAGAAGTAAATCTAACATCTAATTAAATTTAAAATAGATGTTTTCTACTGTCTCCTAATAGATAACTAAAGGGCTAATGCAACTAACACGTATGCTCTATCAGTACAATGCCAATAAATCATAATGTCCTAACTATGTGGAGTCAACCAATTGGATCTCAAGTTGTAATGTCCCTACTATGAGGAGTCCAACTAAATGAATCTTTTTCAGTCGCTGGACTCTGTTTCTCAGTTAATTGAGAGCTCCTAATTCTTTGTTTATAGGTTCTAGTAAAGACTTAGATTTCCATCTAAGTCTCATCATATTACTAATACTAATTATCTCACCCCATTTAACTACAACATATATAAGTCTCCTAAGAGTTTGTCCATGACATTTTAGACAATGTTTCCTTATTTTATTCTATATCTGGGACATGCTTAATTATATATGAATTAAAATATTTCCCTCTGTGTGTTTCCTAGCAACTCTACACATACATCTCGATGCTTTCATCTCGGCGACAAACTTTTTGTACATATATGTTATACTAATCTATAATAAATGATAGAATTGCCTACGAGATCAACTTATCAAGTGTTTCTAAAAGTTATCTTAGAACTGAATAAGTATAGAAGTCACTTAGCTAGCTTGACATTACAAAAGAGCAAAAAATAAAGACATTGGGTTGAATGCTTACGTAGTTAACATGTAATGCAAAGTACTAACATGCATGAGAACAGAAGCTAGCACACACACCAACACAATCAAACTTTATTCTTGCCAAGATTGATCTTGCCGATGGCATGGTGTGCTAATGCAATCATATTAAGATCATGCAAATAATACACAATCCAACTTCATTCTTGCTAAAATTGATCTTTGCGGTGGCACTGTTGGTGGGTGGCATGTTTGCATGCCAATCCAATGGTTGATCACCTATAACAAGTGATAGAATCAGTCGGGGATGAGCCTCTGGCAATGGTAACACAAATGACAAACGAGCATTGCTATGACATTCTTAATAGTAAAAAAATTTGTGACTATTGAGGGGTATTTTTGGGTTATCAGTCAAGTTCATTGACACCGTAAATGTTCCACCAACTGGATAGGTTAATGTATGGAATGAAATACAGAGTTAACTTCTATTTGATAACCATATCATGAGATTTCACTATTCATATTCTCTCATACAAGGCTTGTGAGATTTTTTTTTGAAAGAAAGAGTTTGAGAGAGTGAAAAATGTTATTAAGGAATTTGTAAGTCACATGTAGTATCAAGGTTTGAAATTTTGAGGTGTACCGTTCGGTACGGGTGGTATGTACCAGTCCGTCAGGTTATCGATATACGAACCGTCCGCTTCCGAACGGTACCGCTTCATGTGACCCGTTTCGGGCGGTATCGGGCGCTACCGCCCGGTAACAATCGAAACGATCGTTACATCTCCTGTAACATCGTAACAGTCAAATTTTAGACGTTACATGTTGGTAACGATCAAATTTTTTATCGTTACATACCGTTACAAACCCTCAAACGGTCATATAACCCTTCCTACCCCTATTTAAACTCATTCTCCTCCTATTTCACTCACTCTTTCTTAAACTTTCTCACATCTCTTTCTCATTCTCAATATTTTCACTCTTCAAAACTCTACAAGACAAGATTTGTGGATTTAATCAAGGCTAATCTAGGAAGAAGGAAGGATTATCAAGGAAGAAGGAAGGATTTTTCAATCAAGTTGTATGTATTTAATTTCTTTAATTAGAGTAATTATCATTCTTAATATTATGACTAGTATGTTAAATATTAATTTATTCAAAATTAGATTCTTAATATATAAGATGGTTATATTTTATGTATATTAAATATCAAAAAATAAATATGATGAAAAAATAGATTTAATTAGGTTTTATTACCATTAATTAATGCTATAATTAGTTAATCTAATGATTATTTAATCAAAATATGATCTATTTTAGGTCAATTAATAGTCTTTTATAGTTGTTTAACATGTTTATAATATTGAAAAACATAACTAATATATAATTAACTATATTAATTACATGATTAGTGTATTAATTTATGATTTCATAATAATATAATATTTATTATATCAAAATTATTTCTTTAATTTGTTTTACATATTTATAATGGTAAAATAGTTTAATTAGATTTTATTAGAGTTAACTAATGCTGTAATTAGTGAATTTAATTATGATTTAATCGAAATATAATTTATTTTAGGTCAACTAATAGTTTTTTATACATATTAGGTTGTTTAAGATGTTTATAATATTGAAAAACATAACTAATATATAATTAACTATATTAATTACATGATTAGTGTATAAATTTATGATTTCATCATAATATAATATTTACTATATCAAAATTATTTATTTATTTTATTTTACATATTTATCATTGTAAAATAAGTTTAATTAGATTTTATCAGATTTAATTAATGCTGTAGTGAATTTAATTATGATTTAATCAAAATATGATTTATTTTAGGTCAATTAATAGTTTTTTATACGTATTAGGATGTTTAACATGTTTATAATATTAAAAAATATAATTAATATATAATTAATTATATTAATTCCATGATTAGTGTTTTTATTGATGATATAATCATAATATAATATTTATTATATCAAAATTATTTATTTAATTTGTTTTACATATTTATGATGGCAAAATAAGTTTAATTAGATTTTATTATAGTTAATTAATGTTGTAATTAATGAATCTAATTCTGATTTATTCAAAATATGATCTATTTTGGGTCAATTTAATGTCTTTAATACATGTGTTTGAAATATTTATAATGTTGGAAAATATAATTAACATATAATTGAAATTATTTAATGTCATAATTAGTAGTTTTTTTATCTATATTAGGTCAATTCTATATGTTTATAACTTATTTGATTTAAATATGATAGGAATATGACACCAAAGGAAGTACCATAAGATAATGCATAGGTTTATTCCCGAAAGCTAGATGGGAACCGTCATCATTGGCAATGTATTTATTGTGACTACATTGGCAAGGGTGGAGGAATAACTCGGATGACGATACATTTGGCCGACGGGTACCCTGATGTTGCAAAATGCAAGAAAGTTCCGACGGAGATCCGTAAATTATTTCAAAACAAGCTTCAATAAGTAAAGGAAGAAACATTAAAAAAGAAGGCATTAGCCGAGGAAGAATGTTATAGGACTATGTATGAATAAGTTTATGATCAATATGAGGGTCGTGGTGATGATGTCGATCCAGATCTCACAGTTGGCATTCGTGCATCATTAGAGCATCAGTATATAACTGATGAAGGAATGAGACATCGACGACCTGACTCACAATGGGAACATGGCGATGGTAGTGGAGTGCAGAGGTCGGCTAGCATGAGGCAGCCAATTGCACCTTCTCAGTTAGGCCGAATTAGTAGCATGTGACATAGTGGACCCCGTGGTTTTATGAGAGGTCTTGGTAGGAGGTCTGCACCAGATATTGTTGATATTGATCCGCAAGCCTATCCTCCATAAACAACGAAACAAACACGGATTGATGATGCATATACAAAAGAAAAAAAATGAGATATTGGGAAGGCAATTTCGAAATGGTTCAACTTCCATAGGATTCCAGCAAACACTGCCCAAGGTCCATATTATAAGACCATGGTCTTCTCCATTCAAAAGTCTGGCACGAGAATCCAACCTCCAATACCGAAGGAGATTCATGGCGTGTACTTAGATGAAGAGGTGGCAGAATTAAAAGATTGGATCAAATCCTTCGAGAGGCAATGGAACGAATATAGGGTGACACTAATGTGCGACAGTTGGACAGGGCCAACAAGAATGAGTATCATCAATTTTCTTATTTATTGCAACAGAAGGGTAGTATTTTACAAGTCAGTTAATACTTCCGACAAGATCCAAGATGCAAACTATATTGAGAGTTTGATGGATTCTATTGTAGAGGAGATTGGACCATAATATATTGTGCAAATTATAACTGACAACGGAGCAAATTTCAAGAGAGCTGGTTTACAATTGATGGAAAAAAGATAAACATTATTTTGGATTCCATATGCAGCTCATTGCATGGATCTAATACTGAAATATATTTGTGAGTTGGAGATGATCAAGAAGTGTGTAGCTCGAGCACAGTCAATAACAAAGTTTATATATAATCATCACTGGGTCCACAGTTTAATACAAAAGTACATAAACGGTGAGATACTCTGACCTGGAGTCACTCGGTTTGCTACTAATTTCATTGCATCAAAGTCATTGCAGCAAAAGAGGAATGACTTGAAGGTAATGGTCACCTCACAAGAGTGGTCCGATTCCAAATATTTGAAATCGAGCGATGGAAAGAAGATGGAAAAAGTCATTCTTTCCTTTAGATTTTGGGAGACTGTGGCTGAAATCGTAAAAGGTATTGAACCACTTTATGTTATTCTCCGTAAGGTTGATTCAGAAAAGCGTCCATAGATGTCGTATATTAAATATATGCTGATTTCAGCAAGAGAAAAGGTTAGGAAAGCATTCAGAGATAATTTTAAGGTTGACCAGTATGTATGAATCATTGATCGTCGCACTGAAGCTCATATAGATAAAGATATCCATAATGCAGGTAAATTCGTATTCAAAATAATTTAATTTATATTTTTTATAATAAAAAAATTATATTAACAAAATTATGTCTTGCAACGTATTATCTAAACCCGGTAATTCAATATCGGTATGCCCTCGGAACACAACATGATTCACTAATGGCACTAAGAAATGTGGTACATCGAATCTTGCCAAACTTTACTGATACAGCCGAGGCTCTTGCGGAGAGTCAATATTTTCGAGAAATAATTAGTTCATTCTCCGACGTTATAGTTGTATCGTGCCGTTACATTATGGATCCTGGTGAGAGCAAATTACACATATTGCTTACCAATTATATTTGATGTTAATTATTTGTTATGCTAATAGTCTTATTTATATCTTTTTACAGTCGAGTGGTGGATAGAATTTGGAGGGAATACACCACATCTAAGGAAGGTTGTCATTCGTGTACTTTCACAAACGACGACATCTAGTGGTTGCGAACGTAATTGGTCAACATTCACATTGATTCACACAAAGGTCCACAACAGACTCTTGTATAGACGATTGGAGAAACTAGTACATGTTAATTATAACATGCGACTAAGGTTACGATGTGCCGAGCTGGATAAGGAGCCAGAGGAATTAGAGATTGAACCCATTGACATCCAATTATACAACGAAGATTCAAAGCCAATGTTAGAGTGGGTCGAAGCTGCGGAGAACTAAGATGATCCTCTACTTGATGAGGCAGGAGATCTTCAACGTCCTTCGCATTTTATCACCAAGGCAATAGAAGAAGAGGAAGCTAATCCCCAGCAGGTGGAAAATCCCCCTCAGTCAGAACGTGGCAGAAGGAGTCAAACAACATCAGACACCCAATTATCACAGTCATCCGCCCAGCGTGCAAAGGTAAAAGAAAAGGGGAAGGCAGTACCATCAGCGTTGGAAAGAATAGAGTCAAGTGATGAAATATCTTCATAATCACATTCAGCAACTCGCTCGGTCCAGAGACATGATACAAACACAGATAGCAATTCGTCAACCGATAATGGTGGTGACGTCGGACAGTCGTACGTATCATCTACACAAGTTGAGGGTGGTGCGTGGACAGAGGAGCAGTATTTTACACATGCCACCCAAGACATAGATCACGGAGCTCAACAAGATACTGGTCAAGTTTATGCACGAAAGGGGAAGGGGAAGGCAGTGGGTGAATTTGGGCAGATGCGACAGAGCCTATAGGATGTCGATACAGAACGAAACTCATCATATTCACAACCGTTGTATTATGAAGAATCTTATGGCCAACAACAGTATAGTGATAGTTGGTCATTCTTCTCCGATCTACAACATGATATGGAGCAACAGGTCAGTAGCGAAAGTAGAAGCTCCAACATTCACCAAATACATGCCTCAAGAGCCGCTTCAGACAAATATAATTCATGACGATCAACCTACGATCATCACCACATTGATGCACCAATGACATACGATGTATCAATATAATATGTCATGGGATCAATTTTAGGATTGGGTTCGACAAACATATCATATTGATAGCAGATACACAGGATCAAGGATCCTAATCCACCACCCGTGGAAGCTCGTCGTTCATTTTGGTGGTAGAATCAGTAATCAGGTATATCTACATATATGATTATTTAATTCATTTGAATCGTAAAGTTTATGTTGTAAAAAAATAATTTAATAATTTAAATATTTTTTCTATAGATAATTCAATATTAACAAATGGACGCTCTGTAATGGATCAAAAATACGAATCTTGTACAAGACTGTTCTTTAAAGCTTGAAAAAGATATGTAACACTATTATTGCATATTCTATATTAGTTTTGCTAAACATATCTAAATATACATCTATTTCTATCTTAACAACCTTACCTATCTTTTTTTTTTCTATTTTTCAGGTATTTAGGGGATTAAAATATTATTTTTTTCTGTACCGAGCGATACACACTATATGTACTGCTCGGTACCATGTACCATACCGTATCGACTAGAACTCGATATGCCAATACGGATAGGTACGACGAACCTTGTGTAGTATAAAAATTGACACCTATACTATGAAAATAGGAATACTCTCAGAAAGATGTTTGATCTTCACCCATTACAAAAATTGATTCATAGTGAAAGTTAGGAGCCTCGAAGATACAAAAAATGGAAGTGGATGTAAGTCGCAAACTGAATCATTATGAAAAAGACTTCTTTTATATTCTTAAATTTCTTCTGCTTTCTTATATATAATTGTTTGAAGTTTTTATTGAACTGAGAAACATTCATATACAAATTTCTATAACACTAATTTGTTACTGCTTTTAGTGACTTAAGGCTACACTAAATAGTTACTGCACCATAACAACCTATACTCCTAATTGGCCTTGCAATAATGATGATTTCTATTTCAAGAAAAGATTATAGATGCAGTATTGTCAGAACCCCGTAGGATTATAAGCTTAGGTTGACCTTTGTATGGGATCAGTCCAGCTTGGAACTAACTCTATAGGGCTTCCTCCCTCCTTGGTAGTCGGTCACAATGACTGAAAAAGATTGATCTATTGCTTGATAAAAGGGGTGGCTACAAGTGTTTATATAGGGTTCCCAAACCCTAATTCTAATAGGACTACTACTTCTAGTAAACTTCTTCTTAATAAAACTCTAACTCCTACTCAAACTCTAGAGAGAGTCCCAAGCTAAGTGAAACTCCTCCTCTCTAACCCTAACCGCCTCCTCTCAACCCTAGCCGACTTCCCCTCATCAAGGTAGGCAGCCAATTGGGTTGTTTACAAGCTTGACTTGGTTGACCCGACCGAATCAGCTCTGATTCCTAACCAGACTCCAGTTCAGCCGAATCCCAACCCTGCTAGGATTTGGGCTAATTTATTACAACATACTCGAATCTCCTCCTAGTCAAGTCTAGGCCAATCAACAAGGTCCAATCTAAGGACTCAACTCAATTGAATAGGACCTGACTCAGCTGGAGTCCTAACAAGTGTCCACTATGACTTTATAACAAATATAGAAGATCATATGATCCATGTAGCCTCCTCAAATTCAGCACAATTCTAGATTATATAATGGAACAAGAGTTGGTTGCCTACAACCTTCACGTTGCTTACTACCAAATTGCCAAATCCACCCTAGAAGATAGCAACAGCATGCAATTACTCTATTTGACATTCTCCATGTAGTATTTGCAATAAAAAAAATGCATAAGGACTTGTGCTTGACCACTATTGTCATAATATAATTTAGCAATTAAAGATGAGGATGTGGCATCTGATCTCCATGATGTATGTTTAACCACTAACTATTTGACATCATTTAGCAATTTGAGATATAAGAATATGGCATCTCAAGTTCAATTTCTCCATCAACTCCAATGACAATGTTCTTTATGCTTCATCAATAATCAGTCGGCGAATAATGCCTCAACACATGACAATTGTCCAAAGTGTCACGAACGGACGTCGCTCAACCGCAACGTCTTCACTTCGTGAACCGTTCGTTGCTTTTTCTTGTTTGTACATATGTTTGGCAGCTTGTTTTGCCTTGAGTTTATGTGTTTTTACCTAAGAAATGTGAGCGAAAGTAGTGTAGAAGGCTGCAGAATGGTCGTTCGCTGCACAGAGCCAAAACAGTCCTGTTTTTGTGTCTTTTTCGTGTGCCACGGCAACCTTTCTGAGCGGTGCAAAATGTCAGCCATTTCAGCACCTTGGAACCCCCCGGGTGGCTCCGGGCTGGATGGGGCTCCGGTTATATGTCGGGCGTAGGCGTTCATCAGCAATTGAACTTGTCTTACTTCCGATACCTTGGGAACCGTCGTTTGCGGACTTGTGACCATTCCTACAACCCTCCAAAGTCCTATTTTGCTCTCTTTCTCTCTTTTCTCAGCTGCACTCAAGGTGTTCGACAAATTGCTTGTATAGCTTTCCGCTTTGCGAGACGCCGGGATGTGTCCGTCGCTCGCTTCCAAGCTAATCAACTTCTTCTTTGCAGGTCCTACGAGACCTTAAGAGGTTGTAAGAGGGCTGACCCTGTGCGGACAGATAACGCTTTGGGCGTTTCATGACTTAGGCAATCCCAGCTAAGTCCAGAACAGTGGGCAAGGTTGCTTCACGACTTAGGCAATTTCAGCTAAGTCTTCGAGAGGGCCGCAAGGGTGCTGCACGGCTTAGGCAAATTCAGCTAAGCCCGTGACAGTGTGGTATCAGAGCAGGCAAGCAATTTGTATAAACAGCGAAGAAGATTCGTAATCTCGCCATGGTGAGACATCGTGGTGAATCGAGCAAGATGGGGCAAGCGGGACCCTTGCTCCAAGAAGCCGTAGGTGGGCTGCAAGTGTAAACTCGCTCGCAAACTGCTGGAGCCACTTATGAGGAGCGCGGTAGTGAACAAGACGAGCGTGAAGTTGGGTATTCTCCATGAGGGGAGGAGGCACCATATGGAGCGCCAACCGGGAAGAAGAGCCACAAAGAGACACAACGGCGGAAACCCGCCTTGATGTTCTTGAAGCGAGCGTGGAGGAACTCTACCAAGGCCAAGGAAGGCTACTTGGGGTAGAGAGCTCGCAAGAAGAAGCTGAAACTTGGATCGAGAATGTTGAATCCCTGATTGATCAACTGACATAGGACACCAAAGATTTCGTACGACATCTACATGAAGTTGTGGCGAAACTCACAGCTAAGGTGATGGTGTTAACAAGGACTCTTAATGCGGGAGGGAACAACACCTGCGCTGCGCCACCACAACACTTCAGAGCACCGGAGCCGCAGTGCTACGGAGGTGCTAGGGATGCCAAAGAGCTTGAAAATTTCTAGTTCGACATGGAACAGTATTTTCGTGCTATAAGGCTCGATTCTGAAGAAACCAAAGTTACGATAGCAACAATGTATCTGAATGGGGATGCAAAACTTTGGTGGCGAATCCGTTGGGAAGAGATCCAACAAGGCCGATGTCGAGTGGATACATGGGGAGACTTGAAGCGAGAGTTTAGAACTCAGTTCTTGCCCGAGAACACAGAGTTTATCGCAAGAAGGAAACTGAGATAACTCCGCCAGAGTACAATAATCTGAGACTATGTGAAACAATTTTCAACACTGATGCTGGATATTCGGGACATGTCTGAGAAAGATAAGCTATTCAGCTTCCTCGATGGCTTGAAGCCAATGGGCACAACAAGAACTACATAGGAGGTAGTCGGGGCAATTGCACCCGCGGAAAGGCTGACTGACTTTGTTTCTTCAGAGGATTTGAGAAAGAAGAAACACTCTTTGGGAAATCGCCCATCTAAATACTCTCGAGCGAAGGAGTCTAGGGGCGAGCAAAAGAAGAAGAATTTTTACAAGGGACCGGGCTTAAGAGGTAGAGTCCCAAAGTCTAGTGGATGCTTCTTATGTGGAGGACCACACAAAGTGAGGGAGTGCCCACAAAAACAAGCACTCAATGCTCTAACGTCATCGGTTCTATCCCGTAAGTCAGACAAGGGCAAAGCTATCACCCTTAGTTCGAGCAGTTCTGACTCCAGTAGCGACAATGATGCGTCGCAAGGACCCAGGATGGGAGCAATGCATTTGTTGAATGCGTTGCGGGGTCAAGTGGGGGAGAACACAAAGGCAAAGCCACTGAAGGCAGGAAATAGCGAGTTGATGTATGTGGACATCAAGCTTAATGGCCAAACAACTCGTGCAATGGTGGACACGGGCGCGACACACAATTTTATTGTCGATCGTGAAGCTAAGCGACTGGGATTACTCTTGGAGAAGAGCCCAAGTCGTATGAAGGCGGTGAATTCGGAGGCCAAGCGAATCTCCGGACAAGCAAAAGGGATCCCCATCAAGATCGGGACATGGAGCGGGAGCACAAACTTGATGGCAGTGCCACTAGACGACTTCCAAGTGATTCTCGGAATGAAGTTTATGCACGCAGCGAAGTTGGTGCCAGTACCGTTCTTGAACTTCTTATGTCTAATGGGAGGTGATGATCCCTGCATGGTTCCAGTTTCTCGGGGAGGAACCAAGGACCTACAACAAATATCGACTTTACAATTGAGGAAAGGGGTACGAAAAGGTGAATCAACCTTTGTAGCAGCTATGAAGCTAGATACACCTGATGGGGAAGCCATTCAGGAACCTGCTGTTGTGGCGAACATCCTGAAAGAGTTCTCAGATGTGATGCCAACATAGTTGCCGAGAACTCTACCACCACGCAGAGGCGTGGATCATCGGATTGAGCTGGAGCCAAAAATTAAGCCTCCAGTGAGACCACCATACCGCATGGCCCCTCCAGAGTTGGCAGAATTGAGGAAGCAGTTAGATGAACTGCTAAGCGGTGGTCTCATCCGCAGTTCCAAAGCACCTTTCGGAGATCCAGTCCTCTTTCAGAAGAAACAAGAAGGGAGTCTCCGATTATGCATCGATTATCGAGCCCTTAACAAGATGACAGTGAAGAACAAGTACCCTATCCCGCTCATCGCGGATTTGTTAGATCAATTGGGCAAGGCAAAGTACTTCTCTAAACTCGACCTTCGGTCGGGGTATTGGCAGGTGCGCATTGCAGAAGGTGATGAGGCAAAGACTGCCTGTGTGACCAGGTATGGAGCATTCGAGTTCTTGGTGATGCCTTTCGGCTTAACCAATGCTCCGGCCACATTCTGCACTCTAATGAACCAGCTGTTCAAGGAGTATCTGAATAAGTTTGTGGTCGTCTACTTAGACGATATCGTCGTCTATAGCCAAACACTTGAGGAGCATGTTAGACACCTCCGAACAGTTTCCAAAGTTCTCAGGGAGAACACCTTGTTCGTGAAGAGGGAAAAGTGCTATTTCGCCCAAACGGAGATTTTATTCTTGGGGCATCGAGTCAGCAATGGTTCCATCCGAATGGACCAGTCAAAGGTGCAAGTTGTGGCGGACTGGCGAACACCAAAGAAGGTGCCAGAGTTGAGATCCTTCCTTGGGTTCGTCAACTATTATCGGCGCTTCATAGCTGGGTATTCGAAGCGCGCAGCTCCGTTGACGGAGTTGCTAAAGAAGGAGCAGTCCTGGAGATGGTCGGACAAATGTGAGGTGGTATTTCAAGACCTAAAGACTGCTGTGTTGGAGGAACCTGTACTCCATACAGATGCTTCTGATTTTACTATTGGAGGAGTTCTTATGCAGGAGGGCCATCCGGTGGCTTACGAGAGTCGCAAGCTCAACGAGACCGAGCGGCGATATCCTGTGCATGAGAAGGAGATGACAGTGGTGGTCCACTGTCTATGAGTGTGGCGACACTACCTTCTGGGAGCACCATTTGTGCTAAGGACAGACAATGTCGCATTGAGTTACTTCCAAATTCAAAAGAAACTCTCCCCAAAGCAAGCATGATGGCAGGACTTCTTGGCTGAGTTCGATATGGTAATGGAGTACAAGCCCGGAAAAGCAAATGTCATGGCCGATGCATTGAGTCAGAAAGTGGAGCTAGTGAATGCTATACAGTTGGAGGGCGGAAGCCAAGTAAGTCAATTGCGCTCTAACTTCCTTTCCAGGATCAGGGATGGACTGTACCGAGATCCTCAGGCAGTAACTCTGATGCAACTCATCAAAGAGGGCAAGGCACGATGATTTTGGGCCCAAGAAGGACTCATATATACCAAGGGGAACAGAGTTTATGTTCCGCGAGCGGATAACTTGAGGCGTGAACTCCTGAAAGAGTGTCACGATTCCCTTTGGGCTGGACTTCCGGGTATCCACCGAACAATGGCTCTCGTGGAGAGGGCTTTCTATTGGCCGAAAATGAGGACAGATGTGGAGGAATATGTTCGAACATGCCTTACTTGTCAACAAGACAAAGTAGAGCAGTAGAAGCCAGTGGGACTTTTGGAGCTGCTGCCCGTACCAAAAAGGCCTTGGGAGAGCATTTCCTTGGACTTCATATCAAGCTTGCCCGTAGTAGGGGGACTTGGATCGATACTCGTGGTAGTTGATCGGTTCTCGAAGTATGCAACATTCATTGCTGCACCCCTACATTGCTCAGCGTAGGAGGCGGCTAAGTTGATGATGAAGAATGTGGTGAAGTTTTGGGGAGTCCCACACAACATCATTAGTGATCGAGATTCTCGGTTCTTGGGACGATTCTGGACCGTGTTGTTCAAGTTGTTGGGATCTAAATTATACTTCTCCACAAGCGTCCTCCCCTAAACGGATGGCCAAACAGAAATAATTAATTCGCTCTTGGAGCGATATCTTCGTCACTATGTAAGTGCCAACCAACGAGATTGGGTGAAGCTGTTGGATATAGCCCAATTCTCCTATAACTTGCAGCGGAGCTCTGCATCCAACAAGAGTCCATTTGAGATTATTACGGGACAACAACCATCAACTCCTCACACCCTGGTTATTGGTTATACAGGGAGCAGCCTATCAGCCTATCACTTTGCAAAGGAATGACATCGCAATGTAGATATTGCGCGGGCTTACTTGGAGAAGGCGGCCAAGAAGATGAAGAAGTGGGCAGACTTGGGGAGGCGACCACAAGAGTTTAAAGTGGGCGACATGGTGTTGGTGAAGCTCCAACCAGCATCACTCCAGTTCTTTAGGCACAGAGTGCACAAAGGATTGGTGCGCAAATATGAAGGGTCTTTCCCAATCAACAGTAGAGTAGGCAATGTCTCATACAAGTTGCAACTTCCAGCATGGTTCAGAATTCATAACGTCTTCCATGCGAGCAACTTGAAAGCCTACCACTTAGATCCGCAAGATGATTCTCGAAATGTCCAACTCGACTACCCCCCACCAGAGCTTCTTACGAGAAGCGAGTTGAAACTATTCTAATGGATCGCAAGATAAAGCTACCCAATGGAGCACAGCAAATTGAGTACTTGGTGAAGTGGCAAAAGCTTCCTCAAACAGAAGCCAGTTGGGAGCCAGAAGATGCCCTCCGACATGAAGAAGCTCACGTCAAGCCTACCAACAAACGTCGATGAGGGCGTCGACAGTTTAAGTGGGGGAGAATGTGACGAACGGACGTCGCTCAACCGCAACATCTTCACTCCGTGAACCGTTAGTTGCTTTTTCTTGTTTGTACATATGTTTGACAGCTTGTTTTGCCTTGAGTTTATGCGTTTTTACCTAAGAAATATGAACGAAAGTAGTGTAGAAGGTTGCAGAACGGTCGTTCGCTGCACAGAGCCAAAATAGCCCAAAACAGCCCTATTTTTGGGTCTTTTTCGTGTGCCACGGTAACCTTTCTGAGCGGTGCGAAATGTCAGCCATTTCAGCACCATGGAACCCCCCGGGTGGCACCGGGCTGGATGAGGCTCCGGGTATATATCGGGCATAGGCGTTCATCAGCAATTGAACTTGTCTTGCGTCCGATACCTTGGGAACCATCGTTTGCGGACTTGCGACCGTTCCTACAACCCTCCAAAGTCCTATTTCGCTCTCTTTCTCTCTTTTCTCAGCTGCACTCAAGGTGTTCGACAAATTGCTTGTATAGCTTTTCGCTTTGCGAGACGTCGGGACGTGTCCGTCGCTCACTTCCAAGCTAATCAACTTCTTTGCAGGTCCTACGGGACCTTAAGAGGTTGTAAGAGGGCTGACCCTGTGCGGACAGATAATGCTTTGGGCGTTTCATGACTTAGGCAATCCCAGCTAAGTCCAGAACAGTGGGCAAGGTTGCTTCGCGACTTAGGCAATTTCAGCTAAGTCTTCGGGAGGGCCACAAGGATGCCGCACGGCTTAGGCAAATTCAGCTAAGCCCATGACAAAAGGGCATAACTTCTTCTCCAATTGCCTACTTCTGGGTGCCAATAATTATACATATAAATAGTCTTGTTCCTTCTGTTTCTTCTTCACCATTTTAATTAACTTCTCCCATTCAACTAAGCTTCTTGAACTTGCTGGTCCTTCTCCATCCTGTAGAAATGTCTTACGCAGAACTAATCATCATCCTGAAACACATTAATTTGATGTTATGTGGTCGATTTCAATACTAATGAAGCACTTAGGAATCATCCTTCTTGTACTTCTGTAATGGATTTCGGAGAAACTAATTTGTAGCCTAACCAATGGTTCCAAAGAGCTATGGTAGATTACCTCCCAGGCTTCCCACTGATCTTTCTCCTATTCAACTTTGTTACTGTCTGTAAGATAGTGTAGTCGGATAGATCTCATGTATAGTCAATCTCTCCCAAAACATATGTCAAGTCCTAGACCTGCTTTGCATTTAGATCATAGTCTCACACAACTCGACTCTCAAGAAAAAAACTTACAAAATGTTACAGTATATTCATCTCCCATCTTATATCCCTGCTCTTAAGAATTATGAATGAAAGTAGTTGACAGTCCAAAGGGAGAAAACAAATAATTGCAAGGGTTTATCTTCCATATAGGGCTGTCTCACCTCTCTCAGTCCACAAGGACTGCTGTATGTAGCAGCTCTAATCTTAGCCATCATGAAATGAACCTAGCATTAGTAGTATGCTAAGAGAATAAGGCCTCAAGACTAGCAAGACAGGAAAGAAAACCTCAGGTTCCATTTCCATGAGTTTAATAACCTCAAGTTTAAGTGAAGTTAACACATTTGACCATTCTTGGATGATCTCCAGAAATCAACAAATTTTGCTGTCCTCAACCTCTATAAGCATGTATATTGGTGTTAGGAACACAAAATCTAGATACAGATCTCCTATAGGTTGATTCTTGAGCAACTACACCCCTATGAGGCAAAAATCCCGTGTTATTTGAGACATATATAAGGACTGTCAATTTCAACCAGGTAATTTGTATCATTTGTTGGAAGCCTAGTTGACATCTTAAAGATTCATGACACACAGGATCATCTATCCTTGATTTTTCAGAATTTCTAGGGAACAAGAAGAAAAAGAAACTGACACAGCTTACAAGGTATGTGAAGAGTCAGTGCATGTAGCTTCATACCTTCAGTAGAGAGGCTACCATCTTAGCCTGACCTATGGTTACTTGGATCACGAAGAAGAAAACTTAGTCTTACCATGATGCAAAGGTTCACCCTCTATGTCTAGGAGTAAAATTTTAACAAATTAGACAACAGAAGATGATAGATACAGGAAGATATCTCAATCTGATGAATGGAAATCCTCCTCATCTTCACAATATGTGAAACTTCAACAGAATTGACTGTAGAAGATAAAAGATGCAGGAAGTCATTTCAATCTAATGAATGGGTGACACCTGTATAAACCCTTCTCATCTTCATAATACTTCAAGTCTTATGGTTTCTAATATTCAAAGTTGGTGATCAAATGCATGCTGTTCCTGTAAGCCTGAAGCTACCACTTTGTCTTAGGATTTGCAGATTCCAGCTGAAAATAGCTGTTGCAGTGGTCACTGAGCACAAAAGAAGGAAAGAAAAGATATATTAACAGAAATGAGGATAAGACAAGCAAAAATATATATAGGGACCAAAAAGCATTCACTATTTCTCAACCATTTTCTCATTTTCCATTTCTTAATACTCCACCAACTCTTTTTCCTATAACCATTAGTTAATCTAACTGATAGAATCTCAGAAAAAACTCTATAGATTTTGATCTTTAAGGGAGATCAACCCTTGAAACGCTGTAGGGGTTCCTCCCTCCTATACTCGGTACAAGGCTGAAATATAACTGATAATTGCTTGCTTCAAGAGGGAAGGGGCGGCTATATCTTTAAATATGGATCAAAACCCTAGCCTAAGGGGGTGTTTACCTAAGTAGAATTACCCTATTGCTCCTCTTATAGCCGACCTGCCTTAATAGAAACAGGGGACGGCTAAGTTGGCTCTATAGCCAACCTAAGCAAGGGGAAACCCTAGCTGACCAACCCGGTAAGGGGGGGCGGATACTAAGCCCTAATGGCTAATCTAAACCCTAGTCATATTCCTTTATAAGATATGAATGACTTTATAATAATCTAACAGGGTTTTTATTGACTAGTACTAAGATGATTAGGACTCAACCCTGCTGGAGTCCTATCAAGTCCGCCCTCTTCAGATCAGCCTTGTTCTCAAGGCTGAGGGTCCATAAACTCTGGAAACTAGATCTTCAACTCCTCATATGACTCCCATGCTATCATTAACTGAACTTTGGCCTCCTCATCAGTTAGGGTGTTAGTTTGAAGGATTTGGGCTGAGTCGTCTTCTTTAAATTTTCATTTGAGGTGGGATACCTGGCGGATCAACTATAATCTTGATCTGGTGCATGAATTTGATCTCCAGGTTAGAGCCCCAATGTGATCCTCAATTTTGCAAGGCCCAAAGAAATAGGGAGACCACTTCATTAAGGCTCGAGTTTTCTGCTGATCGGGCTAGAGGCGTAGAAAAACTTGATCTTCAATTTTTCATCTATTCTGAAGTTTGTCGGGAGGCTGTTTCTTATTTGCATGTGCTGCCATATGGTTAATCTTTAGTGATAGCCAATCTTCTTCTGGAATGGTGACTGCCCTCTGGTATGGTTCAGGATGATGAGAGCCCAATCTGGTATAAGCATGGATTGCAATTCTTCTAGTTTTACTCCTCTTTCATGCCATGGACCTATATCCAGCCATATTTTAAATTTGATAGTAATTAGTATCCTTTGTAAAAACCTCGTGTGGAGTGTGAGGGAAGCCTCGGTCAAAATTAGGAGTCGACCATCTTGCATAAGAATAGCCCTAATTTCAACTCCTGACGCATCGGCCTTAATGACAAAAGTGCGACTGAAATCGGGCATCGCTAGGATCGACGTCGTCGTTATAGCTGCCTTGAGTCGTTCGAAAGCTACGGAGGCTTTATCCGACCACAAGAAGGAGTCTTTCTTCAGTAAGGACGTGAGTGGAGCACTGATCTTGCCATAATCTTTCACGAAATTTTGGTAGTAGCCCATGAGTCCAAGGAAATCGCGTAGTGATTTTATGTTTGTAGGTCTCGGCCATCCTTGCATTGCCTCGATCTTTGTCGAGTCCACCGCCACTCCATCCTCTAATATAATGTGCCCAAGATACTCCACTTTATGCTGTAAGAAGCTACACTTTGACTGTTTAACATAAAGAGTATTCTCCCGAAGAATCGTTAGAACAGTTCGTAAATGCTGAAAATGTATATCAAGCGTAGGGCTATAAATGAGAATATTATCAAAGAATATCAATACGAACATATGTAGAAAACTCTGGAAGATGTCATTCATCAGGCTTGGGAAAGTAGAAGGAGCATTCATAAGTTCGAAAGGCATTACCAGAAACTCATAGTGGCTTTTATGCGTGCGGAATGCAGTTTTCGGAACATCTTCGGTGCATACCCGAATATGATGATAACCGGAATGGAGATCCAATTTAGTGAAGACTTGAGCTCCTTTTAATTCATCCAAGAGTTCATCTACAACTGGTATAGGATATTTATCCTTGACGGTGATAGTGTTCAAGGCTCGATAATTAATGCACATTCGTCATGTACCATCCTTCTTGCGCACTAGCAACACCGGTGAAGAATAAAGGCTACAACTCTGTCGAATCACCCCGGTGTCTAGCATCTCTTTAATGATGTTCTCGATCTCATCCTTCTGCAAGTGAGGAAAGTGGTACGGATGTAAATTTGCTGGAGATTTGCTCGGTAGTATAGGAATACGGTGGTCATGCGGCCGGTGGGGGGTAGCTCGCGCGGCTTCGTGAAAACATCCACGAATTCGTCCAGCAAGAGGGCAAGCTTAGGATCTGAATTTTGTATATTCTCCCCCTTGGATGGCTGCTGGATATGCATAAAAAATCCACCATGTGCTTTATGTAAAACTTTATCCATTTGTTGCGACAAAACGGTCGAAATTTGGCTCCCGCACTTGCCTTGTAACGTGACCTGTCTCCCTTTGCAATAAAATTTCATGATTAATTTAGAAAAATTCCAGGAGATATCACCTAGTGTTGTGAGCCATTCGATCCAAGTACGGCTTCATAATCATCGATAGGTAGGAGGAAGAAATCAACTACCACTTCTTGGTCTTGGAGGAGTAGTTTCACCCGTGGGCACCGTTGGTCGCAATTAAAGATTCGACCATCAACGACCTTTACGTCGAACTTGTTGCAACCTTCAATTTGAAGTGTCAAATGTGCAGCAACCTTATTGTTGAGGAAGTTATTTGTGCTGCCCGTGTCGATGAGAACGATGATGGGTTGCTATTTTAGAAGTCCTCAAACTTTCATCGTTTGCGGGTTGGAGTAGCTGGCCAATGCGTGCACTACGTAGTTGGCCGGTTGGGGCTCTTCCTCTATGGCTTCTTCTTTAGGTTCAAGGGCTTCTTCAGATGTTTCATTGCCCTTATCCTCCGCTGGGTCAACAATGAGGAGTTGGCCCTTTTTGTAGCGATGTTCGCGACTCCACGGTTCATTGCAATGCCAACACAACCCCTTAGTCGATCATTCGCGAAGCTCGTCTCTTGTCAACTATTTTGGTGCGGGGGCTTAGATGGCAGTAGAGGGGGAAAGTAAGCCTTGGCATGGCTGGTCGGGGAGTGACCCTTGTCCTTCGTACCTCATGGTTCAATCGTTCTTCCTGGATATGCGCGAAGGAAATCACAGCCATAAGAGTGTATGGTTGCTGCGCCTTTACTTCTCCTCGGATCTTCAGCTTTAGGCCCTCGATAAAAGTACCTAAAAGTTGTTTCTTAGACTAATTCTCAGTTTGGTTAGATAAACGCTCAAACCTTGTTTGATATTCTTGTATTGTAGAGGTTTGACAAATCTTTGCCAATTGTCCGTCGATGTTGTCGAAATTGGTTAGTCCGAAGCGATTTAGTAGTCCTTCCTTGAATCATTGCCAAGAGAGTCCTCCATGGGTGTGCTCAAACCAATTAAACTATTGAATAGCATCTCCCTCGAGATGGATGGTAGCAATCTCCACTCGTGTGGCATCAGCGGTTCGGTAGAACCGAAAATAGCGCTCCGCACGCGAGATCCACCCAATCGGGTCTCCTTCTTCCCATCTAGGGAAGTCAACCTTCATGCGTGGATTGTTGAGATCAGAGGTGATGTGGCCACGTTCTTGAGGATCATCTCGCCGATCTAAAGTTTCTTCATGTTGTGATTTCCTGGGGCTTGACTGTCGACCAATGCTGAATTCGACGAATAAGGATTGCATCTTCTCCTCCATGCGTCTTTCAAAGGCTTCAAACTTGGCATTGATGGCCTCCTCTGATGCCATGGTGTATGCCTCTAGATCTGTAATATGGAGATCTTTCTTTTGTTATCGGGTAAGTGGCATGAGAATTTTGGGGAAGGGGTGGCCGGTTGGAAGGTGAATCAGTTTGGATGGGTGTAGGCTACGATTTAGAGCTGATTTGGGTGGCTGTTTGGTTTCAGTTTAGGGTATGGGTTTGAAGGATTTTTGATGAAGATGGTAAGGTTTAGTGATGAGGAAAAGAAAGTCCAAAATCCCATAAAAAATAACACTCAAATCCGAAAGAATTCGACAAAAAAAGTGTTACGATGTGCAGTCCTGTCGAACAGATTTTACGTCGGAGAAACGATGACTTCTCAACATAATTTTCAGAAGAAAGTTCAAGGAAATTATGCAGAAACCCTTGGTTTATATGTTGGGAATATCAGTAAAAAGTTTGGCAAAATTTTGGCAACATAACAGTAGAGAAATAGGGCAAAAGACGAAAGGTAGATCCTTCGTTGTAAAAATTCTAGAACTGCGTGCTGGTGAAAGATTGCACAAGAAAACTGGTTCCAAAAGGAATTTTTTCCAGAGATCAATTTCAGATGAAAGCTAAGTTGATATTTGGAATTGTATAAAAATTTTGGCCAAAAATTATGAACAAAAGTTTGATTTTAAGAGGCCAATAGACGGAAGGCAGATTCTGCGTTGTAAAATTTCAGTACTGTGCAATGAAGAATCGCAACGCTATAAGTCCATATCTAGGAGTTATTTCATGAGATCAGTCTTAGATGAAAGCTAAGACGATCTATAAACTTGTATAAAAGTTTTAGCCGAAAATGACGATTAAAAGTTCAGTTTCAAGAAGCAACAACTGACTGAAAATTTCTACAGCTTTTCGCCTTCGCAACGATGATAACGTTTGTGACGGTAAAATTTTGCAGCAAGGAAACTTTTGGAAAAAAAAACTTCTCCCACGTATAAGATAGAGGAATAACAGTAACAAGAGATATGGGCTTGGAGTTTTTACCAGATCTTTTGATGCTGACGCAAAGGAAAGCAGCAGATTGATTTGATCTGCGACTGGGGTGGACGATGGTGGATGGAGGCAACGTCAAAAGCAATTATGAGAATTGCTTGGAAGATGGAGGCGTGGATGATGGCTACAGGGGCAGCAAGATTACTACTCTAATACTAGATGATAGAACCCCAGAAGGCGCTGTATAAATTTTGATCCTTGAAGGGGATCAACCCTTGGAACGCTGTAGGGGTTCCTCCCTCCTATAATCAGCACAAGGCTGAAATATAATTGATAATTGCTTGCTTCAAGAGGGGGGGCGGCTACATCTTTAAATAGGGATCAAAACCCTAGCCTAAGGGGATGCTTACCTAAGTAGAATTATGCCTTTGTTGGCTCTATAGCCGACCTGCCTTAATAAGAACAGGGGGTGGCTAAGTTGGCTCTATAACTGATCTAAACAGGGGAAAACCCTAGCCGACCAACTCGGTAAGGAGGGCGACAACTACTAAGCCCTAAAGGCTAATCTAAATCCTAGTCATACTCCTTTATAAGATAAGAATGACTTTATTACAATTTAACATGATTTTTATTATAACATGAGATGATGTGAATCATAACATCATTCGATCTCTGTAGACTTTGAAAGACAACGTGCTTGCTGGAAACTCAAAAGTCCAGTTGAAAGATTCAATGCAACTACAAACAATTTAACCAGTGGAATGGACATATCTATGTTAAAACCTAAAAGATGAAACAAAATCAACATAAAATCCAGAAGTTGTCTATAAAACAAGAAAGGAGATGTTCCATGCATAATTCAAGCATAACAAAAATATCTTTCATATCTAGAGCCAAAAACACAAACTTTGTTCCCTCCTCATAATAACATTAAATCCTTTTTTCTACATAGAGAGTTTGTTATTGCTTAGACTTCGTTGCTTGTTCACTCATTTAAGAGCTTTCTAATTGGAATTGGATTTACCACCCATAAATGATCTCATATATTAAGGAATCAAGAGACCCAGCACAACACGCTGTCAGAGCTTGCATCTTTGAGAAATTCGTCATTTACTATAAACGAACCCACCTAAGTTCAATAGAAAACTGCATAAAACCATACAAATCCCCAGCACTTCTTCAAGTGAAGACCACTAACGCCTTATTACGGAGTATGCAAAGTTCCACTCAGCGTCACTCACCACAAAAATACATGGGTCAGTAATTTAAGGATGCACCAGAACCAATTCCAGAATGAAGACCAGATTCCAATGAGAAAACAAATAACAAACATCAATTCAAAATTTTCCAAAATATACAACAAACACATGACAAACAACAATTCAATAAGTTTCACAAAATATTCAACTAACACAGAAATCATCAACTTTTTTCCCCCTAAATCATCACGTACAAAGTAAAAATCCAAACCTATATATAGAACCCGAGAAAGGAGGCACCTCTGAGAAGGAATCCAAGGAGTTCACGGACGGAAAAACTAGGGGAGTTACTGCTTTTGCTGTTATACTATCGAGCGTGAGGGTCGGTCACATTTACTGCTATCGTTTCTGATAAGACCCCAGAAGGAGTCCTATAGATTTTGATCACTGAGGGGGATCAACCCTTGGAACGCTATAGGGGTTCCTCCCTCCTAGACTCGGCACAAAGGCTGAATTGAAGGTGATAATTGATTGATTCAAGAGATGGGACAACTACATTATTATATAGGGATCAAAACCCTAACCTAAGGGGATGCTTACCTAAGTAAAATTACTCTTTTACCTCTCCTATAGCCAACCTACATTAATAGGAACAAGGGGCGACTAGGTTGGCTCTATAGCCGACCTAAGCAGGGGAAAACTCTGGCCAACCAACCCAGTAAGGGGGCGATGGCCACTAAGCCCTAATGACTAATCTAAACCCTAGTCATACTCTTTTATAAGATAGGAGTGACTTTATTACAATCTAGCAGGGTTTTATTGACTACTTCTAGGGAGATTAGGACTCAACCCTGCTGGAGTCCTATCAAACCCGCCCTCTTAAAATCAGCCTTGTCCTCAAGGTTGAAGTTCCATGAACTCAGGGAACCAGGTCTTCAGCTTCTCATCAGCTTGGGTGTCAGTTGAAAGAACTTGAGCTGAGTCGTCGTCTTTAAATTTCCATTTGAGGTGGGATACTTAGAGGATCAACTGTAATTTTGATCTGATGCACGGATCTGATCTCCAGGTTGGGGCTCCAATATGATCCCCAATTTTACAAGGCCCAAAGAAACAGAGAGACCACTTTCTTGAGGCTTGAATTTCATACTGGTGGAGCTGGAGATGAAGGGGGCTTGATCTTTCTCAGGAAACTTTCTTCTGCACCGACGTTTGTCAGGGGGAAGTTTCTTCCTTGCATGGGTTGCCACATGGTTAATCTTTAGTGATAGTCAATCTTTCTTCTGGAATAGTGACTGCCCTCTGGTAGGATTCAGGATGATGAGAGCCCAATCTGGCATGAGCATGAATTATAATTTTTCTAGTTTAACTCCTCTTTCGTACCATGGACCATCTTACATAAGAATACCCCAAATTTCAACTCCTGACGCATCGGCCTCAATGACCAAAGTGCGACCGAAATCGGGCAGCGCTAGAACCGACATCATCGTCATGGCTGCCTTGAGTCGTTCGAAGGCTGCAGAGACTTTATCCGACCATAAGAAGGAGTCTTTCTTCAGTAAGGACGTGAGCGAGGCACTAATCTTGCCATAATCTTTCATAAAATTTTGGTAGTAGCCCGTGAGTCCAAGGAAACCGTGAAATGATTGTACGTTTGTAGGTCTCGACCATCCTTGCATTGCCTCGATCTTTATCGGGTCCACCGCCACTCCATCCTCTAATATAATGTGCCCAAGATACTCCAATTTACGCTGTAAGAAGCTGCACTTTGACTGTTTAACATAAGGAGTATTCTCCCGAAGAATCGTTAGAACAGTTCGTAAGTGCTGAAAATGTATATCAAGCGTAGGGCTATAAATGAGAATATCATCAAAGAATACCAATACGAACTTACGAAGAAAACTCTGGAAGATGTCATTCATCAGGCTTTAGAAATTAGAAGGAGCATTCGTAAGTCCGAAAGATATTATCTGAAACTCGTAGTGGCCGTTATGCGTGCAAAATACAGTTTTCAGAATATCTTTAGTGCATACCCGAATATGTTGGTATCCGGATCGGAGATCCAATTTAGTGAGGACTCGGGCTCCGTTTAATTCGTCCAAGAGTTCATCTACGAATGGGATATGATATTTATCCTTGACAGTGATGGCGTTTAGAGCCCGATAGTCAACGCACATCTGTCACGTACCATCTTTCTTGCGCACTAGCAATACCGGTGAGGAGTAAGGGCTGCAGCTCGGTCGAATCACCCTGGTGTCAAGCATCTCTTTAACAATGTTCTAGATCTCGTCCTTCTCCAAGTAAGGATAGTGGTACGGTCATAAATTTGCTAGAGGTTTGCCTGACAAAATAGGAATGTAGTGGTCATGCGGTCGGTTAGGGGGTAGTCCGCGCGGCTTTAAGAAAACATCCGCGAATTCATTCAAGCAAAGGGCAAGCTTGGGATTTGAGTTTTGTTAGTTCTCCCCCATAGATGGCTATTGAATATGCATTAAGAATCCACCATGTGCTTTGTGCAAAACTTTCTCCATTTGTTGCGACGAAACGATGGAAATTTGGCTCTCGCGCTTGCCTCGTAACATGACTTGTCTCCCTTTGTAATAAAATTTCATGATTAATTTAGAAAAATTTCAGGAGATATCACCTAGTGTTGTGAGGCATTCGATCCCGAGTACGGCTTCATAAACATCGATGGGTAGGGGGAAGAAATCATCTATCACTTCTTGGTCTTGGAGTAGTTTCACCCGCGGGCACTGTTGGTCGCAATTAAAGATTCGACCGTCGGCGACCTTTACGTCAAACTTGTTGCAACCTTCAATTTGAAGCGCCAAACGTGCAGCAACCTTATTGTTGAGGAAGTTATTGGTGCTGCCCGTGTCGATGAGAACGGTGATGAGTTGCTGTTTTAGAAGTCCTCCAACTTTCATCATCTGCGGGTTGGAATAGCCGGCCAATGCGTGCACTGTGTAGTTGGCCGGTTGGGACTCTTCCTCCATGGCTTCTTCTTTGGGTTCAAGGGCTTCTTCAGATATTTCATTGTCCTCATCCTCCGCTAGTTCAATCACGAGGAGCCGGCCCTTTTTGCAGTGATGTTCACGGCTCCACGGTTCATCACAATGCCAACACAACTCCTTGCCCGATCGTTCGCGAAGCTCATCTCTTGTCAACTTTTTTAGTGCAGGAGCTTGGATATCAGTAGAGGGGGCAGTAAGCCTCAGCATGATTGGTCGGGGAGCGACCCTTGTCCTTCGTACCTCGTGGTTCAATTGTTCTTCCTGGATACGCATGAAGGAAATCACCGCCATAAGAGTGTATGGTTGTCGGGCCTTTACTTCTCGGATCTCCGGCTTTAGGCCCTCGATAAAAGTACCTAAAAGTTATTTCTCAGACCAATTCTCAATTTGGTTAGATAAACGCTCAAACCTTGTTTAGTATTCTTGTATTGTAGAGGTTTGACGAATCTTTACCAATTGTCCGTCGATGTTGTTGAAATCGGTTGGTCCGAAGCAGTCTAGTAGTTCTTCCTTGAATCGCTGCCAAGGGAGTCCTCCATGGGTGTGCTTAAACCAATTAAACCACTGAATAGTATCTCCCTCGAGGTGGATGGCAGCAATCTCCACCCGTGTGGCGTCAACGGTTCGGTAGAACCGAAAATAACGCTCCGCACGCGAGATCCACCCGATCGGGTCTCCTTCTTCGCATCTAGGGAAGTTAACCTTCATGCATGGATTATTGAGATCAGAGGTGATGTGGCCATGTTCTTGAGGATTATATCGTTGATCTAAAGTTTCTCCGTATTGTGATTTCCTCAGGTTCGATAGTCGGCCAATGCTGAATTTCGCGAAAAGGGATTGCATCTTCTCTTCAATGCGGTTTCCAAAGGCTTCAAGCTTTGCATCAATAGCCTCCTCTGATGCCATAGTATACGCCTCTAGATCTATAATATTGAGATCTTGTTTCTGTTGTCGGGTTAGTGGCATGAGAATTTTGGAGAAGGGGGTGGCCGGTTGGAAGGTAAATCGGTTTGGATGAAAGTAGGCTACGGTTTAGGGTAGATTTGGGGTTACAGTTTTGTGGAGTTTAGGCTACAAATTGGTATGGTTTTAGGGCTGTGATAGTAGTAGATGAAGGTTAGAAAAATAGATTTTAGATCTGGGATAGATGGCAGCAAAGGTAGGTGTCTCGGTAAGGAGAGTTGGCTAAAAAGGTAAGTGGATCGATAAGGAAGTAGGCTGATTTGGGTGGCTGATTTGGGGGCTGTTTGGATTCGGTTTAAGGTAATATTTGGAAGGGTTTTTAGTGAGGATGGTAGGGTTTGGAGATGAGGAAAACAGAGTCTAAAATCCCACAAAAAATAGCACTCAAATATGATAGAATTTGGTTAAAAGAAGTGTTGCGATGTGCTATCCTGCTGAACCGATTTTACGTCGGAGAAACGATGACTTCTCGACGTAAATTTCAGAGGAAAAGTTCAAGGAAATTATGCAAAAACCCTTGGTTCAGATGTTGTTAATACCAGTAAAAAGTTTGACGAAATTTTGGCAACATAACAGTAGGGAAATAGGGCAAAAGACGAAAGACAGATTCCTTCGTCATAAAATTCCAGAACTGCGTGATGGTCAAAGATTGCACAAAAAACCAGTTCTAGAAGAAGTTTTTTCATGAAATCAAATCCAAATGAAACCAACTTGATATTGAGAATTGTGTAAAAATTTCAACCAAAAAGGATGAACAAAAGTTTGGTTTCAAGAGGCCAATAGACGGAAGGCAGATTCTGCATTGTAAAATTTCAATACTATGCAATGAAGAATTACAGTGCTATAAGTCCAGATCCAGAAGAAGTTTTTTTATGAGATCAATCTTAGATGAAAGCTAAGACGATCTATGAAATTGTATAAAAGTTTCAGCCAAAAAGGACGATTAAAAGTTTAGTTTCAAGAAGCAACAATGAGCTGAAAATTTCTGCAGCGTTTTCCTTTTGCAACGATGATAACGTTTGTGACGAACAAAATTTGCAGCGGATAAAATTTGAGAAAAATCTTCAACATTTAAAGTAAGGAATCTTGTAGTATTGAAGAGGCGTGGATGATAAAAATAATACAAGATTTCTAGATAAAATGCAAGGGGCACCGGTAGACTGATTTGATCTGCGGTTGGGGTGGAAGGTGGAGGCGTGGATGACGGCTACAGGGGCAACAAGATCGTTGCTCTGATACCAGATGATAAAACCCCAGAAGGAGCTCTATAGATTTTGATCACTGAAGGGGATCAACCCTTGGAACGCTATAGGGGTTCCTCCCTCCTAGACTCAGCACAAAGACTGAATTAAAATTGATAATTGCTTGATTCAAGAGAGGGGGCGACTATATCATTATATAGGGATCAAAATTCTAGCCTAAGGGGATGTTTGCTTAAGTAAAATTATCCATTTATCCCTCCTATAGTCAACCTGCCTTAATAGGAACATAGGACGACTAGGTTGGCTCTATAACCGACCTAAGCAGGAGAAAACTCTGGCCAACCAACCCAGTAAAGGAGCGACGACCACTAAACCCTAAGGGTTAATCTAAACCTTAGTCATACTCCTTTATAAGATATATTATAAGTGATTTTATTATAATCTAGTATAATTTTATTAACTATTTCTAAAAAAATTAGGACGATTAATACTCAACTCTGCTGGAGTCCAATCAGTTTATTCTCGTCACCTTCCTTCTCGCCCATACATAGCCTTGCATTTTTCCAGATTAGGTGTCTCCGACCCCTCTACCGACGGAACCATCAATTCTAAATTGCTTGCTTCTGATACCTGAATCACCGAATCCTCGAATCAAAGCATGAGAAGGCCGTCATACCCTAGCTCCACGGGTGGGAGGCCTCTGATAGATGAGACGGAGGAAACCCTAGTCACAGCCCGACGGCCACATCATATATGGAAGGATAGATCGGCAGACGTAGGAAAATGATACGATCAAGAGGAGGAAGAAGGGGATTGGATAGAATAGGGAGAGAGAAAGGCAGAGGATGGTTTATACTAGAGAAGGCCAACCGAGGAGATCGAAGGCAGAGAGAGCAGGAATGGGGAAATGGAGAAACGTGATTGCTTCGATTTGAGGGGAAATGCAAGAGAGAGAGAGAGAGAGAGAGAGAGAGAGAGAGCGGGTGTCAGCAAAATGGAAGCGGCGACTGCAATTTAGTTTCCCTTTTTCACGGGTCCAAAATGAGGCGACCGGCGCACTCCATTGAGTCCCAATAAAAATGCGTTATTGCCCCGCCTGTTCCGTGAACCAGATCAGACACAGCATCCGTACGGTTTGGTTCATGGTTTCGTGGACCGATTGGGAAGGGCACGGGAAAGGGTGCTAGAGAACAAGGCGCCGGTCCAATGTCGCGGCCGAGCACCATCCAGAAATAAGACCATTCCAAATTGGTCAACTATTCTGGGCCCCTGAGAATACTAACTACAAGCCGATGTAGCTGGTACATCCATTTTCCTGAATCGGACGAGGTACATGAGTTTCACCCACCGATGAACCCGGGTTTGGATCGACCGGGAAGGGCAGATTGGGGGAAGGGAGGGAGTGAACCGGGAAGGCCGCTTCCGTGGCCTTCGGCCGAACTATCAACAGGGAAGAGGCGATTTCCATTGGTGGATACCTGTGTGGGCCCCAACAGTAACAACCAACGGTTTTCGCCTCAGTATCCTAATAGAGAAAGATGATAGAGATGCATTCCAGTGTTTTAAGCATCATTATATGACGGCCTTTCAATTAAAAGGTTTTGTATCGTCAAGATGCAGAATGTCTTGTTAGGTTAGTTCACAACCAATATGTTTAATTCCTTCTTTATCTTTTCTCATTAATATTTTCTGACACTTGATACGTTGAGTTGCCAGAAGAAGTCCATTTCATCATAATTCTAGTTAAAAAGAATTAACAAAAATATTGTGGTCATGAGCCCAAAAAAAAAACTTATCCAAGAAGTTTGCATTAAAAACATTTTGTATATATACAACTTAATGTAACAAAAGAAAATTAATTTAAAAAAGGTAATTAAAAAGTAGCTATCATCCTTTGCACCTTCATAAAATGTGGATGTGGAAGAAACCTCAAACTCTTAGGTCCGTATTGTGATCAATGATCAATCTATGACTTAAGGCCATATTAACCAAGAAATCTTGGGAGATGTCGACAGAGGTGTAATCCCGACGTTCCCTTGTGTAACAATTTACATTCTCAGCTTAAATGTAAACACAAACACAGTTCACTTTGGTCGATTAGATAGGACCTGAATATAGTACATGATGTAGAATTGCATCACTCCAACTACAACCTGGGATCTTCTATGTCCTTAGGATCTTCCATGTCCAGACAGTGAAGAAGTAATCCTGAAAATTGATGAACAGGAGAAACTTAAGTATGCAGATTTCCAAACATGATTGAGACTAACAAAAAAAAACTTTACTGTTATAAGAACATCTTGTAAAGAACATTACATGCTTTTCCAACTACGTAAGAGATGACTTTTCTGTTAAAGGGGCTCTAGGATTCTCCTTCAGCCAAATCAACATTTATTTTTGGGAGAGGTGATAGCCACACCATAATAAATAAAATAATATACATAAAGAAATACCTCATGGCAATTCTCTGAAACTCCTGCACACAAAGAACAGAGCTCATCGCATCGTAGGACATTAAACCTAAGAATTATTATAACTCTTCAAAGCTCATCATGTTTAGCCTCTACTGGCTAATTGAAAAAGCTATTGCAGATAAATTGAAGTGAAAAAAGATTATACTATTCCAATTCCAAATGCTATTTTTATTCACAACAGGTTTTTGTTTAGGATGAAAAGACAAACATATACGAGTGTTTACCAACAAGACTATTTAGATTCATTGTTTCTGTTTTTTTTTTTCGGTGAAGGTAGGTCAATAAAGATATTCTTCCCTGATAACTTCATTCCCATGGGTTGTGATTCTTCGGATCCGTTGGATTTGCAGAGTCCTCCATCCACCACTCAAACTATATATACTGCCATCTAAATCCTTTCACCTGATCTCACCTATAGATCTACTAGTGCAAAAACAAATTTCTACAGGAAAGAGGATCACCATTACACAAAAATATCAACTCAAATATTCGTTATAATAAATAATAGTCGTACCTGCGGGGACATTAGAAGCCGACCATTAAAATTAACAAGCTTGTTGACAAACACAAATTACCTAGATCCATAAAAGAAAAAAAAAGAATGAAACATCAAGATCTAAAATAAATAATTTCAAAGACTCAAATTAACATGAAACTCAATAATTTGCTGCTTTGTAGTTTTTTTGTAGTTTTCCTGGAAAGATGCTTGGAAATATATGCTTATCTTTTTCATTGGATCTACATATGCTACTTGGAAAAATGTAGTAGTAAAAGTCATCAGCATAGAACTATAAACTTTGTATTACTTTATGGGCAGCACAAGCATGATTTCTATAACACTAAAATGTGAATCAAGTATTATGTTGTAGACAATAAAATATTATACTAATAGTTCAAATCTATTCATTAGGTTGATCAGGAAGGTTGTGAATAACACCAATAAGAGGATCATCAAGATGCTTACTTTTTTTTATAGGCATAGCATAATTGGCATCGGAAATACAAAGAGAATCCTCAAGTGAATTTTCTCGCAATAGATGAATGACTATCAGTGAAAATAAGACAAATACCATCTCAGGTTCCTAGACATTCCAAGTTTTTGCAGTAAAGTTGTTTCCCAAAGACTTCTTAACTTGAAAGAATATCATATGTTGTTTAATCAAGTATGATAGGATAAGTTATGGATCGATCTAATTCATCAAGATAATTCCAACTCGACAGATCACGATAGCATTGGCATAGTACTGGCCAGATTGCCACGATCGTAACTGAGTTGAAACGCCCATAAATGAAGAATGGTGTGCATGCCCTCGCTCCACGCCAACCGGACGTACAACAATATGGGCGCTCGGAGAGATCGCACATCAGCCTTACCAGCACGTCAGCCTTACTAGCACGTCAAGGGCAGGAGTACGATCGATTAGACATCGGGTGAGTATAAAAACCCCTCTTGGGAACGGGATACGAGGGCTCTCTTTTTTATTCTCTCGGACTCCCTTTTTACATATTAAACTCCTAAGACCACTTTGTGTCGCGACATTGACTTGTTGTCGGAGGGGCTGCATCAGGCATGCCCACTCTGACGAGGCCTTCGTACAAGATCCCTCGACAGACCTCGAGAAGGACGAGTCCGATGCGCGCCCTTGAGCAAACCTAGCCGAGGCGTGTTCCCGAGCTTCCCAGCGTCCTTCCACCCAACGCGGATGAGCTTATGCACACGGGCAAATCTGAGTCGTGCTGACTCCTCGGCCATGACATCAAGTTCCACAACATTTTTGGTGCTAGAAGGAGGACCGATGTCGCAAGAACGCCCGTCGAGCAATGTGAACGCGGAACATCTTGGCGAACAAACTCATATTCCCCTACCGACTTTGGAGATCGGGGGGCCGAGCTCTTTTCCTCCTCATGAGGAAACGAACATGTTAGAACCTAGCTTAAACTGCTATTGGAAACTATTCAACGACCTGAGATTTTTCCCCCCGACGGTGAATCCTGGACCACCGCTATTATAGCTGAGGTCTTCCTCGGCCCACTAAGTCCAAGCACTGTCCGGGATGATGCAAGCCATCGTCCTGCACATCCTGCAACTCATGCAGTCAGCGACGCCCCAACAGCCGCCCCCCCCCCCCCCATCGACACCCCAGCAAATGCAGCCTTAATCACCCTCGACTCGGGAGGATCAGCCCAACTTGGTGGGACAACAATGTCCCACAACTAAGGTGAGGTCGAGAACCCCGAGTGTCACTGTCGCACGATCAGTGAGCCATCTCCGAGACTACATTCACACAACTCTCGAGCTGGACACTATCTCCTCTGATTCAACGAACTCATTAAGGGAATAGCTATGCCAAGTTAACCAGAGGTTGGACGAGGTCTAGAAAGAGTTTGTTAAATCCAAGGAGGAGCTCGGGGAAAGCTCGAAGGGCGAGTCTCCATTTATCCCTGAGATACAAGACAAACTCATTCCAACCAACTTCTGACTGCCCTCACTCGAATCTTATAATGGCAGTATAGACTCAGCAGAACATGTTGCAACATTTCGGGCTCAAATAGTCCTCTATGACACATCGGACGCTCTAATGTGTTGAGCTTTTCTAACTACCCTTAGGGGTTCGGCTCGGATTGTAGTATAGTCAATTAAAGCTGTCCTTAATCTCATCGTTCGACTTGCTCGTAAAGGAGTTCGAACTGAACTTTTTGGCGAGCGCCCATCTAAGACCCACAGCTGCTTCGCTCCTTGGCCTAACCAAGGAAGCGAGGAGTCCCTCGCCCAAATCGTTGGGCGTTTCATGGCAGAAATTTGAGGAGTGCTTGACATGCATCCCTCTCTAGTGATCCAAACATTCTTAATGGGGCTCCGACCTTCCAGATTCTTCTGGTCGTTAATCGAATGACCGTCAACGATGGTGCCCAATATGCTACAATGGGCAAACCAAACATAGCTGCCAAGACTCTAGTTGCTTGGAAATAGGATAATCAGAGGCGCCCCCAAACTGAACAATCCTGAGGACAGCCCTCAGGACCCCCAAGAAGAAGAATTGACAGGCCAGAGTTTCCACCACCAAGGCCACCACCGATCCCTCTCAACTCAACCTAAACAGAGATCTTCCTCCAAATCCAAGAAAAGGGGCTTCTCAAGTCCCCTAACCTAATCAAAACATGCCCTGAAGGGTACTACAAAAGAAGATACTATCGTTTCAATCGAGAGCACGGACATGATACGAAGGAATGCCTGTTGGAAAACCTTAGTGGGAGCATCACATGCATATCGGAAATTAAAACAAAAATCATTTTCCGATATAGATCAAATCATCGTACAAAAGATTAGGGTCGCGAGAAAGCCACAAAAATCGAAAAAACTACGTCGTGTGATAGATTGATTTACCTAGGGAGATCGTATATCCCTGTAATCCAGATCCGGATAGAGATGATGAAGGAAGTCAAGTGTCTTCATCTCTAACGGTATCCACACGATGTATCTCTATAGCGAAACTCCTCCAATCTGATCTCACAACTCATGCGTGGAGGGAGGGAGGAGAATAGGAGCGGGAGGCCAAAGCTGTAGCCCATTAACCATGAGTCTTCCCCTCCTATTTATAGAGAGCCACCAAAAAACCCTAGGGTTCCTACCTTAGTGGGTCTTAGATTCTCCATCTAATCCTCTATTTGTTGAAGCATCCACCATATATGTGTGACCCTATAGGCCCGATACCGAGCTAGTCGTGAGTCACTCCCATCATAACTCCTTCTGATATAGTAAATTATTATCTCCATAATAATTCACTCAACTCATCGATTATAGATGTATTAGGCCACTACGCCATAATCCCTAGACGATACAGGGGGGATCGAATCCATAAGACCTGTCTGTTCATAATTACCATATATCTATAATCACTCATCCAACTAATATCCCAGAGAACATATATTGGACATGGTAATATCCCTAGATGGTACTTTCAATGCCCGTCTTGGTCGTAGTGGAAGCACTATCCTTTATCCTTTGTTGGGTCTTTCTTGACAACCTTTGCCTTACCCGGTCTTTCTTTGCCCTTGCCCTTCTTAAGGGTTTTACTAGCCTCCTTTTCCTATTCGTCTCACCAATATAGAGAACTGATTTCTCTTTCTTGATGGTACTCTTAGCTTCCCTCAATATATTGAGGAGCTCAGGTAGAGTTACCTCAAACTTACAAGTTATTCTTTAAGACTATCTTTATACTTCACAAAGCGAGCGATCTCATTCTCACTTGTCCTTTGCTCCAATATGGGCACAATCGTATTAAGGACATATACAATTTTCTCTTTCATGAGAATAATTCTCAAATTGTGGAGCCTTTGGACCAATGAGGTAGTTGGCATCAAGTATGCCACATAAGGGTTTTGCAAGCGACAAATAAGATATAGCGTAAATAAATAACATACAGACTTTTACAGAAGATACTAATTAAGATATGAACTTTTATTTTAATGTACTCCCACTATTTTCCTAGCGAATCACGCGACACCCTCGACACGTAAGACGAAAATCTCTAGCAGACTCCTAGTAGGGATCAGGATCCAATTAGCATCTTAGTGCAATCTCGAGGTACTCGACTAATTACACTAAGCCCAAAAGGTAGGCAACTCTTGCCAATCACAACTCCTTGTGATTCCCGTCATGTTCAGCCTTCGAATCATCATGGTCTCGACTGCTCGACCAACCATGAAGTTCAGTTAAGTTATCACTATCGTTACAAGATGAGTCTGATTCGATGGATATGCTCTCGACTGCTCGACTAAGTCATACTATGTCCTCAGGTTACCGGTGACATCTATATGTCGTAGGCAAGAACTTGATCACGTAGATAGGTGAGCCTCAAGTGACTCGACCAACTCAACTTATGTCTTGATTCAATTTCTTCCTATGACGATGGAAGTCCACGTGAGTCAATCTTATTGCCTCACGCTTATCGACTTAATATTATCATAGGAGGGATTTTTATTTTGCATCGGTCTCCTAATATGTCGTGTCATACACATATATATTTAATATATATCTACATCACATGTAAATATATATATACATATATCTAGTAGGTGTATAAAATACATCACATATGCAAGCCACACCGGATGATCATGAGTTGTCACCTAATATGATTAAGCCTGAGCTAATGGGCCTAATCACTCACAATGAGATCTATGTGTGCATCGGCGCATCTCCATGCCTTATGATTATTGATCTCATCATCATCGATTCTATCAGATCCTCGTCGCATCACTTTGCGTCATGATCTCCCGCCACGACATCGTGGGTCCCGCTGTCACCTCCACGCTCCCGTTGTACCTCTCAATGTAATTACAAATAATAATAAGCATGTAGGCCCGACAATAAACGAGAAAAACAAAGGCTCACAGGCCTCAATAATAATAATAATAATAATAATCATCATAATTATACACATCACAACACATGACTCATGATCATCCATCCACATTATACATCACATGTACATCACATCACATGTATGATTACTTGATATATAATAATTAATTAAATTATTTAATTAATTATTTTTTTATAAATCAGGACACGCTCATAATTTTTAGAATTATCAAGGGCATTTTTATAATTTTAGATAGGAGGATATTCCTCGAAATTTCTAGAATTATCGAGGGTATTTTCGATATTCTGGGAATAGGATAAACCTTGGAATTTCTTAAAGTCTAAGGGGTATAATCATCCTTTTCTCAAAAGGATGCCCTAGCACTCCCCTTCTGCCCTCATCCTACGGTAGTCGCGGTCGTCGCCATGCATGCGGCAGTGCTGCACACCGTTGGCGGCCGCCTCTGCCAGCGGCCGGGCACTGCTACCCTCGGGCGATAGCCCCTGTGGGCTGGTGGCGCCGCCTCACACGGCCACCCGGTCCATAGGCCCGTCCACTAGCGTTGTGCCCATAGGCGACCGCCGCTACAGGTGGGCGCCTCGCTGCATGTCATCGCCCCTGCGGGTGGTTGCCCCTGCAATAGGGCCTTGGCCACAGTCGATCGCCCCCTTGCAGGTGGCCAAGCCATGGCCGACCGCCCATGCAGGGGGGGGCTTGGCCGTGGCCAGCCACCCCTGTAGAGGGCCTGGTTGTGGCCGGCCACCCACTTTCCTTGCTGCCTTTACTGCGAAAACGTATAGAACAGTTCTACGCGATGCAATCTCATCACATGCAGTTTAATACCAATCTTTCACATGAAAACCTTGGCTTTGAAGTCATTGTTAGGAAACCTTAATGGGAGCATCACATGCGCCGTAAAAACTGAAAAAACTATATCGTATGATAGATTGATTTGCCTAGGGAGATGGTATATCCCTGTAATCTAGATTTGGATAGAGATGATGAAGGAAGTCAAGCATCTTCCTCTCTAGCGATATCCACACGATGGATCTCTACAACAAAACTCCTCAAATTTGATCTCGCAACTCTTGCACAGAGGGAGGGAGGAGAATAGGAGAGGGAGGCCAAAGCTGCAACCTATCAACTATGAGTCTCCCCTCCTATTTATAGAGAGCCATCAAAAAATCCTAAGGCTCCTGCCTTAGTGGGTATTGGATCTCCATCCAATTACCCACTAACCTTGCATTATTAGATCTCTATCCAATAATCTCCTTAGGTCTCTAATTGGGCCTCAACCAAGGAGCCCATCAGCATAGGGTCTCATCTAGTGAGAACATGAGCTAATTGGATCTTCATCCAATCCTCTATTCGTTGAAGCATCCACCATATGTTTGTGACCCTCTAGGCCCAATACCGAACTGACCATGAGTCACTCCCATCAAAACTCCTTATGATATAGTGAATTTTTATCTCCATAATAATTCACTCGACTCATCGACTATAGACGTACTAGGCCACTACGTCATAGTCCCCAGACGGTACAGGGATATTATCCATCGGACTTGTCTGTCTATAGTTACCGTGTATCTATAATCCCTCATCCAACTAATATCCCAAAGACCGTATATTAGACATGGTACTATCAGGTCACATACAAAATTCGCCATAGTCTCGCTCTAATTAGATTCTCCCAGAGAACTTATTCTCCCTCCTATAGCCAACCTGCCTTAATAGGAACAGGGGTCGGCTAAGTTGGCTCTATAGCCGACCTAAGCAGGGGGAAACCCTAGCCAACCAACCCAGTAAGGGGGGCGGCGGCTACTAAGCCCTAAGGGCTAATCTAAATCTTAACCATACTCCTTTATAAGATAGGAGTGGCTTTATTACAATCTAATAGGGGATTTATTGACTAGTACTAAGATGATTAGGACTCAACCCTACTGGAGTCCTATCAAGTCCGCCCTCTTCAGGTCAGCCTTGTCCTCAAGGCTGAGGGTCCATAAACTCTAGAAACTGGATCTTCAACTCCTCATGTGACTCCCATGTTGCATCTTCGGAGGGTAAGTTAGTCCACTTCACAAGTTCTTCGGTTGAAGAGCGTCGACGATGCATCATAATCCTCCAATCAAGTATAGCTTCAGGTTGGGCTTTGATTTTGCCATCATTAGTGGTGCTCAGCAGCTGAGTCTGGACCTTCTCATATTCTCCCAACTTTAGCTTTAATAAGGACACGTGGAAGACGGGATGTATCTTAGCGTCATCTGGGAGCTTTAATTTGTATGCCACGGCCCCAACTCGCTCTAAGATCTGGTATGGTCCATAAAATTATGGAGACAGTTTCATTGATGCTCTTGCGTTGATTGATAGCTGCTTGTATGGTTGGAGCCGAAGGTAGACCTAATTGTTGGGAAACCTCAGCCGGTGCATCACATGCGTAGCGAAAATCAAAACAAAAACCAGTTTTCCATGCAGATCAAATCGTCGTGCAAAAGATTGGGGTTGCGAGAAAAATACAAAAATCGATAAAATCACGATGTGAGAGAATTGATTTTACCTAGAGAGATCGTATATCCCTATATTCCAGATCCGGATGGAGAAGATGAAGGAGGACAAGCGTCCTTCTCTCTAGCGATATCCACACGATTGATCTCTATAGCGAAACTCCTCCAATCTGATCTCGCAACTCTTGCTCAAGGGAGGGAGGAGAATAGAAGGTGGTGGTTAAAGCTATAGTCTATCAACCATGAGTCTCCCCTCCTATTTATAGAGAGCCACCAAAACCCTAGGGCTTCTTCCTTAGTGGGTATTGAATCTCCATCCAATAACCCATTAACCTTGCTCTATCCAATAATCTCCTTAGGCCTATAATTGGGCCTTAATCAAGGAGCCCATCAACATAGGGTCTCATCTAATGAGAATAGGGGCTAATTGGATCTTCATCTAATCCTCTATTCGCTGAAGCATCCACCATACCCTCTAGGCCCGATACCGAGCTAGCCGTGAGTCACTCCCATCAGAACTCCTTCTGATATAGTGAATTATTATCCCCATAAAAATTCACTCGACTCATCGACATTGAACGTACTAGGCCACTACGCCATAGTCCCCAGACGATACAGTTGGGATCAAATCCATCGGACCTATCTGTCCACAGTTACCATGTATCTATAATCCCTCATCCAAATAATATCTACTGTATATTGGACATGGTACTGTCAGGTCAAATACATAATCAGTTTGTCTTGCTCTAATCGGATTCTACCGGAGAACTCCTCTCTCAATCTGAATGGCCCTAGCCATGGATTTGTCGGAGCAAGCACATATGAGATATTTCTCTCATGATACCGAGAGTGGATGATCCTCTATTGACACTTAATTGCCTTCATAAGGTTGGCTACCGATCCCAATAACTAATTATACCAGATCTGGAACTTTCAAAACCTATAAATCTGGCGTCAAAGAAAGGAGTACTTATATAAGGCATTCTTGGTGTCTCAAGTCTAAGGACCAGATACACAACTGGAACTATAGAATCGTTGTCTGACATTAGGTATCATTAACCATACAGTTTTCCATAAGCGGATCAATCAGTGAACTCATTCTCTAATGAGCACATGTACTATATCCTTAATGTCTTCACATAAGTGACTATGAGACTAGCCGCCTCCATCATATGGACGGAGGAGGGGCGGCTAGCCATAGCCAGCCCCCATGCAGGACCGGTCGCCCACGGCAAGGCAGCGGCTAAGGCCCGCTGCAAGGAGGGGTGACCGACTATGGCCAGGGCCAGCCCGCAAGGGAGGCCAACGACGCCGGCAAGGGGCGGTGCCCGCGGGCAGAAGCACCGCATGATGGGCACAATTGCTTGCAGTGCGGCGCCCGCAAGGGGCTACCGCCTACGGCCAGCCTTGCCATCAATAGGGGCCGCGGCGTCGGCCACAGGGGTGGCCGCCCCTTGGCAGAGCGGCTGGTGGTGGGCAAGGGCAGCCGCCGCTTGCGCAGGGGCAGCGATAGCTACAACAGCAAAGAGGGGGCAAGAGGGGTTAGGGCATCCTTTTTAGAAAAGGATGATCCTGCCCCTATGAATTATTGAAATTTCGAGGACTGTCCTCTCATCCAGAATTACTAAAATACCCTTGATAATTCTAAAAATTCGAAGCATGTCCTGAATTCTATAAAAATAATTAATAAAATTATTTAATTAATTATTATATATATAGTAATTCGACATATGATGTGATGTATGATGTTGATGGATGATCATGAGCCAAGTGTTATGATGTGTGTAATTGTGATTATTATTATTATTATTATTGGGGCTTGCGAGCCTCTATTTTTCTCGTTTATTGTCGGGCTTGTGTGTCTGTGATTATTTGTAATTACATGAAGAGGCGTAGCGGGAGCGTGGAGGTGACATCGGGATCCATGATGTCGTGGCGGGAGATCACGTCGCATGGTGATGTGACAATCCGACGGAACCGATGATGATGAGATCAACAATCATAGGGCATGGAGATGCGCCGATGCACACATAGATCCTATTGTTAGTGATTAGGCCCATTGGCTTGGGCTTAATCATATTAGATGATGGCTCATGATCATCCGGTGTGGCTTGCATATGTGATGTGTTATACACTTACTAGATATATGTATATATATATTTGCATGTGATGTAGATATATATTAAATACATATGTAAGTGTGACATGACATATTAGGAGACCGATACAAAATAAAAACCCCTCCTATGATAATATTAAGTCGGTAAGCGTGAGGCAATAAGATTGACTCACGTGGCCTTCCATCGTTATAGGAAGAAATTGAATCACGACATAGGTTGAGTTGGTCGAGTCACTCGAGCCTCACCTATCTACGTGATCGAGTTCTTGCCTATAACATATAGATATCACTGATGACCCGAGGACATGGTATGACTTGGTCGAGCAGTCAAGAGCATATCCATCGAAATAGACTCATCATATAACGATGGTGATGACTTAACTGAACTTCATGGTTGGTCGAGCAATTGAGACCATGATGATTCAGAGGCCGAACATGACGGGAATCACAAGGAGTTGTGATTGGCAAGAGTTGTCTACCTTTTGGGCTTAGTGTAATTGGTCGAGTTCCTCGAGATTGTACTAAGACGCCAATTGGATCCCGATCCCCACTAGGAGTCTGTCGGAGACTTTCGTCTCACGTGTCGAGGGTGTCGCGTGATTTGCTAGGAAAATAGTGGGAGTATATTAAGATAAAAGTCCATATCTTAATTAGTATTTTTCTGTAAAATCTGTATGTTATTTATTTTTTCTATATCTTATTTTGTCAGAATCATGTCGCTTGCAAACCTCCTGCGTAGCATACTTGATGCTAATCACCTCACTAGTCCAAACTACATGAATTAGCTCCGTAATTTGAAAATTATTCTAACTGCGGAGAAAATCGTATATGTCCTTAACATGATTGTGCCCACGTTGGAGGAAACGACAAGCGAGGATGAGATCGCTCGCTTTGTGAAGTATATATATAGTTCTAGAGGATATCCTGTGCGTTGATCTTATACTTCAGTCCCTACCAGATTCCTTTTCACAGTTCATTATTTTTAATATGAACAAGTTTGAGGTGACTCTCCCTGAACTCCTCAATATGTTGAGGGAAGCTGAGAGTGCTATCAAGAAGGAGAAGCCAGTTCTCTATATTGGTGAGACTAAAAAGAAAAGGAAGGCCAACAAGACCCTTAAGAAGGGCAAGGACAAAGAAAGACTAGGGAAGGCAAAGGTTGCCAAGAGAGACTCGGCAAAGGACAAAGGACATTGCTTCCACTGCGGCCAAGACGGGCATTGGAAGAGGAACTGTAAGGACTACCTTATAAAGAAAGAGAGACAAAAGCTTGGAGAAGCTTCAGGTATATTAATAATCAGTCTCCACTTGTTAGATTTTCATGATAACACATGGGTATTGGATACCGTGGGTGTTTATCATATCTGCAATTCATTATATTTTCTAGTAAGACCTAAAAGATTGACTAGAGGTGAGATGGACCTCAAGATGGACATTGGAGCAAGAGTTACTGTAATTGCTATTGGGGAGGTCACCGTACATCTGCCTAGTGTAGTTATTATTACATTGGATGCATGCTATTTTGTTCCCTCTATTATCAAAAACATCATTTCCATCTTTTATTTGATAATTAATGGATATAAATTAGTTTTTTAGAATAATAATTATTTAATAATTATGGATGATGAGATCATCACTAGAGGGACCGTTATAAATGGCTTATATGTGTTAGACACTTCTCCACATATCATCAATATAAATATGCCTAAGAAGAAAAGAGATGAGGTGAATAATGCATACCTATGATATTGTAGGCTAGATCATATACATAAGGGAAGGATTCAAAAGTTGCTTAAAGATGGATACTTAGATCCATTTAACTATGAGTCATATGCAACTTACGAACCTTGCCTTCGTGGGAAGATGACCAACTCTCCTTTTAGTAGAACTGGAGAGAGAGCTACCGAGTTATTGGAACTCATACATAATGATGTTTGTGGTCCAATGTCGACTCAGACTATAGGTGGTTACTCATACTTCATTACATTCACTGATGATTTCTCTAGGTATGGACACGTGTACTCAATGAAGTACAAATATGAGGTCTTTGAGAAATTCAGGGAATATAAGAATGAGGTAGAAAACCAAATTGGAAAGAGTATTAAAACTCTTTGATCAGATCGAGGAGGAGAGTACTTGAGTACGGAGTTCACCCATTTCCTCGGGGACAATGAGATTCTATCCCAATGGACACCTCCTTATACACCTCAGCTCAATAGTGTATCAGAAAGGAGGAATCGTACATAGTTAGACATGGTACGATCCATGATGAGTTTTGATGACCTACTAGTCTCATTTTGGGGATACGCCCTAGAGACCGCAGCTTACCTTCTGAACAGAGTTCCATTAAAATTGGTGGTGTCTACACTATATGAGATATGAAAAGGAAAGAAGCTCGATTTTAAGGTAGTTAAGATTTGGGGCTATCCTGCCCATGTTAGAAGACACAACCCTGACAAGTTGGAATCAAGGATGGAATGGTGCACGTTCATGGGATACCCTAAGGAGACTTTGGGAAATTATTTCTATCATCCGAGGACCAAAAGTTCTTTGTTGCCAAGAGAGCTGTGTTCCTTGAGAAGGAACACATTATTGGTGAAAACAGTGGGAGTGAGATAGAATTGAATAAGGTTAGAGAACCTAGCTCAAGCACCATTCCAGAGCCTGAGTCTGTTCATGTACCTAACACATAAATTCTAACTTTGTATAGGTCTAGTATAGTATCTCATCCTCCTGAAAGATATGTGAGACATATCAGTGGAGAGGACTCTTAGGATGTTGATCCTCAGACCTATGAGGAGGCTATTATGAGTATAAACTCCGGGAAGTGGTAAGAAGTCATGAATTCTGAGATGAATTCCATGTACTCTAACGAGATTTGGAACCTTGTGGATGCACCTGAGGGTATCGTACCCATCGACTGCAAGTGGATTTTCAAAAAGAAGATTGGAGTAGATGGAAAGGTAAAGACCTATAAGGCAAGGCTAATAGCTAAAGGATATCGTCAAAGACAAGGAGTTGACTATGACGAAACCTTTTCACCTGTAGCCATGCTTAAGTCCATTAGAATTCTTTTGGCTATTGCAGCACATTATGACTATGAGATTTGGCAGATGGATGTCAAAACGATATTCCTCAATGGCAACCTTGAGGAAGAGGTATATATGATACAATCAAAGGGATTCCTATCCAGAGAGAGTCTAGATAAATTATGCAGGTTGCTTAAGTCCATTAATGGATTAAAGCAAGATTTCCGAAGTTGGAACATAAAATTTGATGAGACGATCAGATCTTATGACTTCGTTAAGAACGAAGATGAACCTTGTGTGTACAGGAAGATAAGTGGAAGTGCTATCACCTTCTTGGTGCTATATGTGGATGACATCCTAATCATTGGGAATGATGTAGGAATGCTCTCTACAGTAAAAGCTTGGCTATCTAGAAACTTCTCCATAAAAGACTTAGGAGAAGCATCCTATAGTCTGGGGATCCGAATCTATAAAGATAGATCCAAGAGGATGCTTAGCTTATCCCAGTCCAGGTACATAGACTCCATTGTCAAAAGGTTTGGCATGGAAAATTCTAAGAGATGTCTATACCAATGAGACATAGAATATCACTTTCTAGGAGTATGTCCCTAAAGACTCCTAAAGAAAGCACAGATATAGATAAGATACCTTATGCCTCAGTGATAGGATCTATCATTTATGCGATGCTATATACCAGGCCTGATATCGCACATGCTTTGAGTGTCACGAGTAGGTATCAGGCAGATTCAGGTTTAGAACACTGGAAGGCAGTAAAGTGTATCCTTAAGTACTTGAGAAGGACTAAAGATCTTTTATTGGTATATGAAGGAGGTAGCCTCCAAGTTTAGGGCTACACGAACATGAGTTTTCAGTCCGACATTGATGATAGCAAGTCAAATTCAGGGTATGATTTAACCCTAAATGAAGGAGTAGTAAGCTGGAAGAGTTCCAAGTAAGATACTACTGCTGACATGACTACAGAGGTAGAATACATTACTATAGAAGAAGCAGCAAAGGAAGGGGTGTGGATGAAAAAGTTCATCAGAGATTTTAGAGTTATACCATGTAGCATGGAGCCAATTCCCAAATATTATGACAGCGACATGGTGATACCTCTAACAAGGGAACCCAGGTCTCATCAGAATTGTTCTGACAAGGTTCCATCTTATTAGAGTGATCATGACCCGAAAAGTTATAACAATAGAAATAGTTCCATCGGAAGATAACATTGCAGGTCCACTAACGAAGCCGTTGGCTAAGATTGTATTTGAGCGTCACAGGGGTCTAATGAGGATTAGACATATAGGTGATTGACTTTTGGTCAAGTGGGAGATTGTTGGTACAAGTGCCCTGTAAGCCAATCACATGAGTGATGGCACGTGTGACATGCTGTGTGATCTTTTTGCTTATGATTAATATTGGCATATTCTTACATTATATTATCTGTAGTATATATACTGTGATGTCCTTGGCTCTATGCAATAGGACTCGGATCGTGATGAGATCGATTCACCTTTAAACACAGATCCTAAATAATCCCGATCATACATTACTCGAGAGGGACATCGAGATAACTGGATAGACCGATGTACTATATACCCGTCCATATGATGGAGGTGACTGGTCTCAGAGCCACTTGTGTGGAGACACTAAGGATATAATACAGGTGCTTATTGGAGAATGAGTTTACTGATTGATCCGCTTATGGAATACTGTATGATTAATGATACCTAATGTCAGACAACGATTTCATAGTCCTAGTTGTGTATCTGGTCTTTAGACTTGAGATACCAAGGATACTTTGCATGGGTACTCCTTTCTTTGACGTCAGACTTATATGTTTGAAAAGTTTCAAATCTGGTACAGCTGGTTATCAGGATTAGTAGCCAACCGTACGAAAATAATTGAGTATCAATAGAGGATCATCCACTCTCGGTATCATAAGAGGAATATCCCATATGTGCTTACTCAAACAAATCTCTAGCCAGGGTCATTCAGATTGAGAGAGAAAGAGTTCTCCGGGAGAATCCGATTTGAGCGAGACTATGATGGATTCCATATGTGACCTGATAGTACCATGTCCAATATATGATCTTTGGGATATTAATTGGATGAGGGATTATAGATACACGATAATTATGGACAGACATGTCTGATGGATTAAATCCCCCTGTACTGTCTGGGGACTATAGTGTAGTGGCCTAGTACGTCCATAGTCGATAAGTCAAGTGAATTATTATGGGGATAATAATTCACTATATCAGAAGGAGTTCTGATGAGAGTGACTCACGACCAGCTCGGTATTGGGCCTAGAGGGTAACACATATATGGTGGATGCTTCAGCGAATAGAGGATTAGATGAAGATCCAATTAGCCCTTATTCTTATTAGATGAGACCTTAAGCTGATGAACTCCTTGATTAAGGTCCAATTAGAGGCCTAAGGAGATTATTGGATAGAGATCCAATAATGCAAGGTTCGTGGGTTATTGGATGAAGATCCAATACCCATTAAGGCAAGAGCCCTTAGGTTTTGGTGGTTCTCTATAAATAGGAGGGGAGACTCATGGTTGATAGGCTGCAGCTTTAGCCACCACCTCTTATTCTCCTCCCTCACTCTGCGCAAGAGTTGCGAGATCAGATTGGAGGAGTTTCGCTGTAGAGATCCATCGTGTAGATACCGCTAGAGAGGAGGACACTTGACCTGCTTCATCCTCTCCATCCGAATATGGAAATACAGGGATATACGATCTCCCTAGGTAAAATCAATCTCTCACACATCACAGTTTTATCAGTTTTTATATTTTTCTCGCGACCCTAATATTTTGTATGATAATTTGATCTGCGTGGGAAATCGATTTCTATTTTGATTTTCGCTGTGCATATGATGCTCCCACTGAGGTTTCCCAACAATATGAGGGGAGGTTTATAGTTGATAGGTTGTATATGTCACCGCCCCCTTTTGTTCTCCTTCCTCCCTCTCTCTGTGCGAGAGTAACAAGATCTGAGATTACGATTAGATGAGTATCGCTGCTACGATCCATCATGTTGATATCGCTAGAGAGGAGAACGCTTAACCTCCTTCATCCTCTCTATCAGGATCTAGAAAATAGGGATATACGATCTCCCTAACCAACTATACCAGATCTGAAACTTTCCAAACCTGTAAGTCCGACGTCAAAGAAAGGCGTAGTTATACAAGGCATCCTTGGTGTCTTAAGTCTAAGGACCAAATACACAACTGGGACTATGGAATCACTGTCTGACATTAGGTATCATTAACCATATAACATTTCATAAGCGAATCAATCAGTAAACTCATTCTCCAATGAGCACCTGTACTATATCCTTAGTGTCTCCACATAAATGGTTATGAGACCAGCCACCTCCATCATATGGATGGGTATATAGTACACCGATCTGTCCGGTTATCTCGATGTCCCTCTCGAGTAACCTATGACCAAGATTATTTAGGATCTGTGTTTAAAGGTGAATCGATCTCATTATCGTGATCTCATCACGATCCGATTCCCATCGCACAGAACCAAGGACATCACAGTATATATACTATAGATAATATAATATAAGAATATACCAATATTAATCATAAGTAAAAAGATTACGTAGTGTGTCACACGTGCCATCACTCACGTGATTGGCTTGCAAGGCACTTATAACTAGCACCTAATTATAGAGAGCCACCAAGAACCCTAGGGGTCTTGCTTGATTGAATCTCTATCTAATTACTCACTAACCTTATATTACTGGATCTATATCCAATAATCCCCTTTGGCCTCTAATTGGGCCTCATGCAAAGAGCCCATCAATGCAAGGTCTCATCTAATAAGAATAGGGGCTAATTGGATCTCTATCCAATCCTCTATTCGCTGAAGCATCCACCATATGTGCGTGACCCTCTAGGCCTAATACCGAGTTAGTCGTGAGTCGCTCCCATCAGAACTCCTTCTGATATAGTGAATTATTATTGCCATAATAATTCACTCGACTCATCGACTTTGGACGTACTAGGCCACTACACCATAGTCTATACAGGGGATTAAATCCATCGGACTTATCTATCCATAGTTATCGTATATATATAATCTCTCATCCAACTAATATCTCAAAGACTGTATATTGGATATGGTACTGTTAAGTCACATACAGAATCCGTCTGAAACTCGCTCTAATCGGATTCTCCTGGAGAACTCCTTCTCTCTCAATCCGAATGACCATGGCCAGATATTTTTCTAAGCAAGTACATATCAGATATTTCTCCCATGATACCAAGAGTGGATGATCCTTTATTAACACTCAATTGCCTTTGTAAGGTTAACCACTAATCCCGATAACCAATTGTACTAGATCTAGAACTTTCTAAATCTGTAATTCTGGCGTCAAAAGAAAGAAGTACTCAAACAAGACATCTTTGGTGTCTTAAGTCTCAGGACTAGATACACAATTGAGACTATGGGATCAGTGTCTGACATTAGGTATCATTAACCATGTAGCATTATATAAGTGGATCAATTAGTGAACTCATTCTCCAATAAGCACCTGTACTATATCCTTAGTGTCTCCACACAAGTGGCTATGAGACCAGCCGCCTTCATCACATGGATGGGTGTATAGTATATCGGTGAGTCCGGTTATCTTGATGCCCCTCTTGAGTAACATATGACCGAGATTATTTAGGATTTGTGTATAAAGGTGAATCGATCTCATTATCATGATCTCATCACGATCAGATTCCCATTGTATAGAACCAAGGACATCATAACATATATATGCAACAAATAATATAGTGTGAGAATATGCCAATAATACTCATAAGCAAAAAGATCGCATAGTGTGTCATACGTACCATCACTCACGTGATTGACTTGCAGGGCACGTATAACCAATAATCTCCCACTTGACCTAAAGCCAACCACCTATGTGTCTGATCCCCATCAGACATCTGTGACGCTCAAATATAATCTAAGTCAATGACTTCGCTAGTGGATCTGCAATATTATCTTTGAATATAACTCTTTCCATTGATATATCTTTACGGGCTTTGATCTCTCTAATCAGATGGAACCTCCTCAGAATATGCTTAGATTTCTAATGAGACTTAGGTTCATTTGCTTGAGTGATCGCCATGTTGTTGTCATAGTATATGGGAATCGACTCCACGCTATTTGATACAACTCCTAAATCTTTGATGAACTTCTTCATTCATACCCCTTCTTTTGCTGCTTCTACTGCAACAATGTATTCCGCCTCTGTGGTCGAGTCAGCAACAGTATCTTGCTTGAAACTCTTCTAGCTTACTGCTACTTCATTCAGGGTAAAAATATACCTTGAGTTTGACTTGCTATCATTAATGTCAGACTAAAAACTCGAGTCTATGTAGCCCTCAACCTGGAGGTTACCTTCTCCATATACTAGTAAAAGATCCTTAGTCCTTCTCAAGTACCTAAGGATACACTTTACTGCCTTTCAATATTCTAAACCTAGATCTGCTTGATACCTGCTCGTGACATTCATAGCATGTGCTATATCAGGCCTGGTACATAACATAGCATAAATGATAAACCATATCGATGAGGCATAGGGTATCCTATCATATTTCTTTAAGAGTCCTCGGGAACATACTCATAGAAAGTGATATTCTATGTCTCATCGGTATGAGATCTCTCTTGGAATTCTCCATGCTAAACCTTTTGACAATGGAATCTATGTACCTAGTTTGGGATAATTCAAGCATCCTTTTGGATCTATCTCTATAGATCCGAATTCTCAAAATATATGATGTTTCTCCTAAGTTTTTCATGAGAAGTTTTTAGATAGTAAAGCCTTTATTGTGGAGAGCATTCCTACATCATTCTCAATGATTAAGATGTCATCCACATATAATACCAGGAAGGTGATAGCACTCTCACCTACCTTCATGTACACATAAGGGTCATCTTCGTTCTTAACGAAGTCATAAAATCCGATCGCCTCATAAAATCTTATGTTCCAACTCCGGGAAGCTTGCTTCAACCCATAAATGGACTTGAGCAACTTGCACACTTTATCTGGACTCTCTCTGGATACAAATTCCTTTGGCTGTATCATATACACCTTCTCCTCGAGGTTGTCATTGAGGAATATCATTTTCATATTCATCTGTAAGATCTCATAGTCATAATTGCTGTAATGACTAAAAGAATTCTAATGGATTTAAGCATGGCTACAGGTGAAAAGGTTTCGTCATAGTCAACTTCTTACCTTTGACGATATCCTTTAGCTACCATCCTGCCTTATAGGTCTCTACCTTTGCAGCCACTCTGATCTTCTTCTTAAAACTCCACCAAGCAGATATAGGGTGATCTCCCCAACAACAACTGCAGCAACTCTTGCTCCATTGCCCATCTTGAGGTCTATCTCAGCTCTAGCCAATCTCCTATGTCTTGCCAAAATCTGTAACGAATTACAGATATGATAAGCACCCCGGTATCCAATACTCATGTGTTATCATGAAAATATGACAAGTGGAGACTGATAATGAATATACCTGAAGCTTCTTCAAGCTTTTGTTTTGCCTTATCTGCAAGGTAGTTCTTACAGTTCCTCTTCCAGTGCTCATCTTGGTCGTAGTGGAAGCACTATCCTTTATCCTTTGCCGAGTCTTTCTTAGCAACTTTTGCCTTACCTGGTCTTTCTTTGCCCTTGCCCATCTTAAGGGTCTTACTGGCCTTCCTTTTCTTCTTGATCTCACCAATATAGAGAACTGACTTCTCTTTCTTGATGGCACTCTCAACTTCCTTCAACATATTGAGGAGCTTAGGGAGAGTCACTTCAAACTTACTCATGTTAAAATTCATGATGAATTGAGAAAAGGAATATGACAGAGACTAAAGTATAAGATCAATGCACAGGTTATCCTATAGGACTATTCCTAGATTATGAGTTTCTCGATCCACTCTATCATCTCTGGGATATGGTTCTCAAACGATGTCCCTTTTGTTATCCTAGATTGGAAGAGTCTCTTGGATATCTCATATCTTTGAGTTCTTCCCTGTTTCTCAAACAGTTAGTGGAGATGAAGAAGGATAGAATATGCATCTATCATGTTACCTCTGTAACTCAGGAGTCATGGAGGCCAACATATAACATTTTGCCAATGTGGAATCATCTATATACTTCATATAACAAGCGATCTCATCCTTGCTTGCCCCTTCTTCCGGTGTGGATACAATTATATCAAAGACATACCAGATTTTCTCCATTGTGAGAATAATTCTCAAATTACAGAGCCAATCCAAGTAGTTAGGTTCAATGAGGCGGTTGACATCAAGTATGCCACGCAGGGGGTTTGCAAGCTCTATATTTCTGTCAAACAATATATAGCACAAATAAATAACATACAGATTTTGTAGAAAAACTAATCAAGATATGAACTTCTATCTTAATATACACTTACTATTTTCCTAGAGAATCATGTGACACCCTCGACACGTGAGACGAAAGTCTCCATTAGACTTCTAGTGGGGATTAGGATCTAATCGACATCTTAATGTAACCTCGAGGGACTCGACCAATTATACTAAGCTCGAAAGGTAGACAACTCTTGTCAATCATAACTCTTTGTGATTCCCGTCTTGTTCGGCCTCTGAACCATAATGGTCTTGAGGGACTCGACTAACTGTGATGTTCAATTAAGTCATCACCATCATTACAAGATGAGTTTGATTTGATGATATGATCTTCAGGGACTCGACCAAGCATACCATGTCCTCATGTCACTAGTGACATCTTTATGTCGTAGGCAAGATCTCAATCATATAGATAGGTGAGCCTCGAGAGACTCGACCAACTCAACCTATGTCATGATTCAATATCATCCTATAACGATGGAAGGCTACGTGAGTCAATCTTATTACCTCATGCATACCGACTTAATATTATCATAGGAGGGGTCTTTGTTTTTGTATCGATCTCGTAATATGTCGTGTCAACACACATACATATTTAATATATATTTACATCACATACATATATATATATATATATATATATATATATATATATATATATATATATATATAGTAGGTGTATAACATATATCACATATGCAAGCCACACTAGATGATCATGAGTTGTCACATAATATGATTAAGCCTAATCACTCACAATATGATCTAAGTGTGCATCGGTGCATTTCTATGCCTTGTGATCATTGATCTTGTCATCATCGGTTCCGTCGGATCCTCGCTACATCACCATGCGTCGTGATCTCCCACCACGGCATCATGGGTCCAGCTGTCATCTCCATGCTCTCGCTGCACCTCTTCATTTAATTACAAAATAATCACCGGTACACAGTCTTGATATTGTTTTCTTGGTGCTGATCCGATTAGCTGAAGTTCTAAGAAACAAAAGATAGTTGCTAGGTCTACTACTGAAGTGAATATCATGCTATTGCCACTACTGTTATCGAACTTAGTTGGATCACCAACTTACTTAAAGAGCTACAAATTCACTCTGATTCTACGCTTGTTATTTATTGTGATAACATCGGTGCTACTTACCTTTGTGCCAATCCAGTTTTCCACTCCTACACGAAACATGTTGCTATTGACTTCCATTTTGTATGAGATAAAGTCGTTTGCCAACAGCTCCGTGTTTCCCATGTCCACACGGCTAATCAACTTGCTAACTCCCTAATGAATTCTCTAGCCCATAAACTATTTTCCTATTAATTTCTTCGACTGAGGGGGATGGCTGGAAGTGGATGGTGCTAGAGGTTTATATGTTGCTGGTTGTGATATGGTTCTCGCGCTCCGAGCATCTTGATTGAGGCACCCTTCTTGAAGTTGTGCGAAGGAGATCGCTGTCGACAAGGTATAGGGTTGTCGTGCCTTAACTTTGCTTCTTATCTCTGGTGGGCTCTCTTTGCGATATGAACTCCCACCATGCTGTGGATCTTCTTGGGCTCGGTGATTGGCCCAATCTAAACTCCTCGAAGAGAACATGTAGTCTAGCCTCCGTATGTGTCCCGAAAGCCTCTAATTTGGCTTCAAATAGATCTATCGATGTCATGACGTAGGGATCTCTAACCTGTCAAATAAATTGATTGAAGATGGTGGCTGCAATCTTCAGGTTGAAGGCAGCAGTGGCAGCAAGAGGATGAGAAATGATGGTTGTGATGATGCTGCAAAATCATCGAGGTTGCGATGGTGAAAATTTTCAAGTGGCTGCTATGTTGTTAGAGGATGGCAGCCAAGGGAATATGAATCCGGAAGCAGCAGCGACGGTGGAGGAGGAAGAGGGCAGTAGCAATGCCGGCTACGGGTCTACGATGATGCTGCAAGATCATCGAGGCTACGGTGGTGCAGTGATAGGACCCAAGCAAGATTGAGTCATACTCAACCAAGTAGCCGCTAATAAAAACCCTATGAGATTGTAATAAACTCTACCTAGCCACCTCTATCTTATAAAGAAGGTTGGCTAGGGTTTATATCTAGGGCCTTAGGGCTTCTTAGTCATCGCCCCCTTTACTGGGCAGGTCGGCTAGGGTTTTTAGCAGGGGTTATTAGGAAACCCCTATAACGTTCCAAGGGTTGATCCCCCTCAAAGATCAATAAGCATAGAATTCCTCTAGGGTTCTATCATCTAGAATGAAAGTAGTGATCTTGTTGCTTTTGTTGCCATCCCTGCTGCCCCCCATCAGCCAAGCAATTCCCACAATTGCTCTTGACATAGTCGTCTCCACCATCATCTCTTACTGCAGAACAAAATAATTTATTGTCGCCACCACCAATTACATCAAAGATCTGGTATTTTCCTATCACTAATACCTTTTGCTACTGTAATTTTCTATCCAAAAGATACCAAAAAGAAGCTTTTATAGATCCCTTATTGTGAATTCCTTCCATCGTAAAAGATATCATCTTTATAGACAAAGGATTGCGATAGAAAATTTCAATCGTCTATTGTTGCCTTTGAGTCAGTATATTTGTCATACTTTTTGAACGAAATTTCTTACAAGCTTCATAAATCATTTTGGCTTTCATCTGTGTTGATCTAATATAGAATTCATCTCTGAAAATGTTCTTGTGTTGCTATAAATTTTCGCTGCAAATTGCTGAATTTTTCGATGAGATTCTGCTATCGCAACTTGTAGTGCTTCCTTGCTGTTATGCTGCCAAAATTTCCTTGATCTAATTTATCATCCTTACCATTATTTAAACCGAGATCTTGTTGCCAATTTTCTCCACAAATCTCTTAGTTTTTGCCATAAATTTTGTCGAGAAATCGTTGTTTCTTTAACGATAATTCTGCTCTTATGAGACAACACCTATTCGCAATGAACCTCCACCAATTTCTATCAAACTTGTTGGGAAACCTTAGCGAGCGCATCACATGCGCAGTGGAAATCAAAATAAAATTGGTTTCCCATGCAGATCAAATCGTCATGCAAAAGATTGGGTCGCAAGAAAGCCACAAAAATTGATAAAACCACGTCATGCGATAGATTGATTACCTAGGGAGATCACATATCCCTGTATTCTAGATCTGGATGGAGAGGATGAAGGAATTCAAGTGTCTTCCTCTCTAGCGGTATCCACACGATGGATCTATGCATCAAAACTCCTCCAATTTGATCTCGTAACTCTTGCGCAGAGGGAGGGAGGAGAATAGGAGGGGGAGGCCAAATTTGTAGCCTATCAACCATGAGTCTCCCCTCCTATTTATAGAGAGCCACCAAAAAAACCCTAAGGGTCCTGCCTTAATGGGTATTGGATCTCCATCCAATAACCCACTAATTTTACATTATTGGATCTCTATCCAATAATCTACTTAGACCTCTAATTGAGCCTCAAGCAAGGAGCCTATTAGCATAGGGTCTCATCTAATGAGAATAGAGGCTAATTGGATCTCCATCCGATTCTCTATTCGCTGAAGCATTCACCACATGTGTGTGACCCTCTAGGCCTGATACCGAGCTGGTCGTGAGTCGCTCCCATCAGAACTCCTTCTGATATAGTGAATTATTATCCCCATAATAATTCACTCGACTCATCGACTATGGGCGTACTAGACCACTATGTCATAGTCCCTAGATGGTACAGGGGGATCGAATCCATCAGACATGTCTGTCCACAGTTAACGTGTATCTATAATCCCTCATCCAACTAATATCCCAAAGATCGTATATTGGATATGGAACTTTCAGGTCACATATGGAATCTGTCTAATTATATTCTCCTAGAGATCTCCTTCTCTCTCAATCCGAATGACCCTGGCCAAGGATTTGTCTGAGCAAGCATATATGAGATATTCCTCTCGTGATACCAAGAGTAGATTATCCTCTATTGACACTCAATTGCCTTCATAAGGTTGGCTACCAATCTTGATAACCAACTGTACCAGATTTTGAACTTTCCAAACCTATAAGTTTGGCGTCAAAGAAAGGAGTACTCATAAAAAATATCCTTGGTATCTTAAGTCTAAGGACCATATACACAACTGGGACTGTGGAATCACTGTCTGACATTAGGTATCATTAACCATATAACATTTTATAAGCGGATCAATCAGTGAACTCATTCTCCAATGAGCATCAGTACTATATCCTTAGTGTCTCCACTCAAGTTGTTATGAGACCAGCAGCCTCCATCATATGGACAAGTATATAGTACATCGGTCTGTTCGGTTATCTCGAAATACCTCTCGAGTAACTTATGACTATGATTATTTATGATCTATATTTAAAGGTGAATCAATCTCATTATCGTGATCTCATCACGATCCGATTCTCATTGCATAAAACCAAGGACATCACAATATATATGTAATAAATAATATAATATGAGAATATGCCAATATTAATCATAAGCAAAAAAATCAAGCATCATGTCACATGTGCCATAACTCACGTGATTGGCTTGCAGGGCACCTGTAACTAGTAATCTCCCACTTGACCTAAAGCCAATCACTATGTGTTTGATCCCCATCAGACCCCTGTGATGCTCAAATACAATCTGAGCTAGCGGCTTCGTTAGTGGATTTGTAATGTTATCTTCGGATGAAACTTTTTCCATTGCTATATCTTTATGGGTCATAATCACTCTAATCCACTGGAACCTCCTCAGAATAATTCTAATGAGACATGGGTTCCTTTGCTAGAGCTATTGCCCTGTCGATGTCGCAGTATATGGGAATCAGCTCCACACTGCTTGGTACGACTCCCAAATCCCTAATGAACTTCTTCATCCATATCCCTTCTTTTGCTGCTTATACTGCAGTAATGTATTTCGCCTTTGTGATCGAGTTAGTAGTAGTATATTGATTACAACTCTTCCAACTTACTGCTCCTCCATTCAAGGTGAAAATATACCCTGATTTTGACTTGCTTTCATCAATGTTGGGCTGGAAACTCGAGTCCGTGTAGCACTCAACCTGGAGGCTACCTCCTCTATATACCAGTAAAAGATCCTTAGTCCTTCTCAAGTACTTTAGGATACGCTTTACTGCCTTCCAGTGTTCCAAACATAGATCTGCCTGATACCTACTCGTGACACTCAGAGCATGTGCTATATCAGGCCTGGTACATAACATAAAATACATGATAGACCCTATCGCTGAGGTATAGGGTATTCTATCCATGTTTGCCCTTTCTTTAGGAGTCCTTAGGAATATACTCTTAGAAAGTGATATTTCATATCTCATCGGTATAAGACCTCTCTTAGAATTATTCATGCTAAACCTTTTGACAATGGAGTCTATATACTTGGACTGGGACAAGTCAAGCATCCTCCTAAATCTATCTCTATAGATTTGGATCCCCAAAAAATAGGATGCTTCCCCTAAGTCTTTCATAGAGAAGTTTCTGGATAACAAACCTTAACTTTGGAGAGCATTCCTATATCATTCCAAATGATTAAGATGTTATTCACATCTAGCACCAAGAAGGTGATAGTACTCCCAATTACCTTCCTATACACACAAGGCTCATCTTCATTTTTAATGAAGTCATAATTTCTGATCGCCTCATCAAATCTTATGTTTCAACTTCGGGAAGCTTACTTTAATCTATAAATGGATCTAAGCAACCTGCACACCTTATCGGGACTCTTTCTGGATACGAATCATTCTTGCTGTATCATATGCACCTCCTCCTCGAGGTTGCCATTGAGGAATGTCATTTTCATATCCATCTGTTCGATCTCATAGTCTTAGTGTGTTGCAATGGCTAAAAGAATTCCGATGGATTTAAGCATGACTACAGGTGAAAAGGTTTCATCATAGTCAACTCATTGTCTTTGACGATATCCTTTAGCTACCAACCTTGCCTTATATAAGTCTCTACCTTTCCATCTACTCTGATTTTCTTCTTGAAGATCCACTTGCACCCGATGGGTACAATACCCTCATATTTATCCACAAGGTTCCAAACCTTGCTAGAGTATATAGAATCCATCTCAGAATTTATGGCTTCTCGCCACTTCCCGGAGTCTATACTCATAATAGCCTCCTCGTAGGTCTGAGGATCAACATCCTGAGAGTCCTCTTCACTGATATATCCCACATATCTTTTAGGAGGGTGAGATACTTTGCTAGACCTATGCAAAGTCAGAACTTGTGTGTTAGGTACATGAATAGACTTAGACTCTAGAATGGTGCTTGAGCTAGGTTCTCCAACCTTGCTTAATTCTATCTCACTCCCACTATTTACACCAAGAATGTTTTCCTTCTCAAGAAACATAGCTCTCTTGGCAACAAAGACCTTTCGATCCTCGGGATGATAGAAATAATACCCACAGGTTTTCTTGGGGTATCCCATGAATGTGCACCGTTCTATCCTTAATTCTAACTTGTCAGGATTATATCTTCTAATATGGGCAAGATAGCCCCAAATCTTAACCACCTTAAGATCAGACTTCTTTCCTTTTCATATCTCATATGGTGTAGATACGATCACGTTTGATGAAACTCTGTTCAGAAGGTAAGCTACGGTCTCTAGGGCATACCCCTACAATGAGATAAGTAGGTCAGCGAAACTCATCATGGACCACACCATGTCTAACAGCATGTGATTCCTCCTTTCTGATACACCATTGAGTTGAGGTGTATATGGAGATGTCCATTGGGATAGAATCTCATTGTTCTTGAGGAAATGGGTGAACTCCGTCTCAAGTACTCTCATCCTCGATCTGATCGAAGAGTCTTAATACTCTTTCTAATATGGTTCTTGACTTTATTCTTATATTTCCTAAATTTCTCAAAGGCCTCGTACTTGTACTTTATCAAGTACACATGTTCATACCTAGAGAAATCATCAGTGAATGTAATGAAGTATGAGTAACCACCTATAGCCTGAGTTGACATGAGACCACATACATCACTATGTATGAGTTCCAATAACTCAGTAGCTCTCTCTCCAATTCCACTAAAAGGAGAGTTGGTCATCTTTCCATGAAGGCAAGGTTCACAAGTTGCATATGACTCATAGTCAAATGGATCTAGGTATCCATCTTTTAGCAACTTTTGAATCATTCCCTCATGTATATGACCTAGCCTATAATGACATTGGTATGTATTGTTCACCTCATCTCTTTTCCTCTTAGACGTATTTATATTCTTGATGTGTGAAGAAGTGTCTAACACATATAAGCCATTTATTATGGTTCCTCTAGTGATGATCTCATCATCCATAATTATTGAATAACTATTATTCTAAAAAACTAATTTATATCCACTAATTATCAAATAAGAGATGAAAATAATATTTTTGATAATAGAGGAAATAAAATAACATGCATCTAATACAATAATAGCTCCACCAAGCAGATGTAGGGTGACCTCCCCAATAACAACTGTAGTAACTCTTGCTCCATTGCCCATCTTGAGGTCCATCTCACCTCTAGCCAATCTCTTAGGTCTTGCCAAAACCTGCAATGAATTATAGATATGATAAACACTCTCGGTATCTAATACCCATGTGTTATCATGAAAATATGACAAATGGAGACTGATCATGAATATACCTGAAGCTTCTCCAAGCTTTTGTTTCGTCTTATTTATAAGGTATTCCTTATAGTTCATCTTCTAATGCCCGTCTTGACCACAGTAGAAACACTGTCCTTTGTTCTTTGTTGGTTCTTTCTTGGCAACCTTTGTCTTACCCGATCTTCCTTTGCCTTTGCCCTTCCTAGGGGTATTACTAGCCTTCCTTTTCCCATTGGTCTCACCAATATAGAGAATGTTGAATCTCGAATTTTGATGATGAAATCTATTAATGGATTATTGATCTAACAGAATAATTAGAGTTGATTGATGTAGTATTAATTACGATAGAAGGATTATTACAATCAGGATTAGCTAAGGTTAAATCCATGCATTGAGTCGATGCATTTGGGAACTCGCCAGGAGTGTGTCGGAAGCTCGCCGAGGGTATCGGGAGTTTGCCAAGATGGCGCAAGGGAGTTCGCCAAAAGAAGACCGATTCTCGTCGGAAGATTATCGGGGGTAGCCGAAAAGTTTGCCGGGAGTTGGGCTGGTATTGTAATGGATATTTTGGTAATTATGATTATATTTAATTAAGTCATAATTAGCATAATGCAGGTCTAACTATGGCAGGATCAATGAAGTTTCAACCAGATGATGGGTCAAGATAAAGCCTAGGCATCAGGCCAAGTTCGGACGATGCGGTGGGATCTCGTCGAAAGTTCGCTAGGAGATTCGCCGAAGGAATCGGGAAGCTCGTTGGGAACGCGAAGGGAGATCGCCGGAAAGAAGACCAGAGGACTTGCCATAATATTATCGTAGGTTGCTGGAGTATGCGGGAGTTAGGTCTTAATTAAGCTTAATTGGTCATTAAATGTTATAATCATTGAGTCGTAGTTAAAAGTTAGAGTCCTAATTGAGTTGGATTTGGAAGGAATCTAAATCAACTCAATGAGGTAATCAGATCCACTACTGGGTTTTGTTGAGCTCAATCAGTTGACCAGAGAGCTAGTCAACGTAAAAGTCAAGCTGGAATTCAAAAATTGGAGGGAACCACTTTTACAGAAATTTTAGCGGGTAAACTATCGGTGAGCGGTGGTTGGACCGCCCGTACCATAGAATTCGAGCGGCAGGCAGCAGCTTTCGGCAGGTAAACCGCTGAAGTGGTGGGTGAACTGCTTGTACCACAGTATCTGGGAGGTGTCAGCTGTTGACGACGGGTAAACCGCTTGGGACGGTGGGTAAACCGCTCGTACCCGGATTTTCGGGTGAGTTAGATTTTAGCTCCAGTTTTGAAGCCAATTTGGGGCCTATAAATATCTAAAGTTTTCTTACATTTATAATAACACTTTTGGGGGATTATATTCTGAGAAAATATTGTGTGAGAATAGTAAGAAAAAGAAAAGGGGTAAGGGAGAGAGCTTAGAGTTATAAATCTAGTCTCCCTTGTAAACTCAAGTGTAAGGATTTGATCTTCACCCATAGAAGATTGGTAGTGGATGCTGGTGTGCCTCAAGAAGGAAGACTCGGAAGTGAATGTAGGCCGTTGGCGTCGAACCACTATAAAATTGGAAGTGTTTCATACTTGCATTACTTGAATGTTATTGAATTGATGCTTCCAACTTAACTAAACTCCTTGAAATCAAGATGAGTTTTATTAAAAACACTCACTTGATTATCTTTTCAGCTTCTTACTTTTAATCACTCACTTGTTTTATTGAAAATAAAAAGCTTCGGATTTCCTATTCTATCTTATTCGAAAAGCTTTTGCTTTAGAAATAAAATCTTAGCTTGCACTAATTCACACACCCCCCTCTCCCTCCCTCAATTGATCCTAACAGAGAACTGATTTCTCTTTCTTGATGGTGCTCTCAACATATTGAGGAGCCCATGTAGAGTCACCTCAAACTTGTTCATATTAAAGTTAATAATGAACTATGAAAATGAATCTGGTAGGGACTAAAGTATAAGATCAATATACATGTTATCCTTTAGGACTATCTTTATACTTCACAAAGCGAGTGATCTCATCCTCGCTTATCTTTTCCTCCAACATGGGCACAATCGTGTTAAGGATATATACAATTTTCTCTTTCATGAGAATAATTCTCAAATTATGGAGCATTTGGACTAATGCGACGGTTGGCATCAAGTATGACACATAGGGATTTTGCAAGTGACAAACAAGATATAGCGTACATAAATAATATGCAAACTTTGTAGAAAAATACTAATTAAGATATGGACTTCTATCTTAATGTACTCCCACTATTTTCCTAGCAAATCACGTGACACTCTCGATATGTAAGACAAAAGTCTCCGACAGACTCCTAGTGGGGATCGGGATCCAATCACATCTTAGTGCAACCTCGATGGACTCGATCAATTACACTAAGCCCAAAAGGTAGCAACTCTTGCCAATCTCAACTCCTTGTGATTCCCATCATGTTCAACCTCCAAACTATCATGTTCTCGAGGGACTTGACCAACCATGATGTTCAGTTAAGTCATCACCATCATTACAAGATAAGTTTGATTCGATGATATTCACTCGAGGGACTCAACCAACCATACAATGTCCTCAGGTCATCGGTGACATCTCTATGTCGTAGGTAAGATCTCAATCACGTAGATAGGTGAGCCTTGAGGGACTCGACCAACTCAACCGATATCGTGATTCAATTTTCTCCTATAACGATGGAAGGCCACGTGGGTCAATCTTATTGCCTAACGCTTACCGACTTAATATTATCATAGGAGGGATTTTTTATTTTGTATCGATCTTCTAATATGTCGTGTCACATACATTCATATTTAATATATATCTACATCGCATGTAAATATATATATATATATATATATCTAGTAGGTGTATAACACATCACATATGCAAGTCATACTGGATGATCATGAGCCGTCACCTAATATGATTAAGCTCGAGCCAATTGCCTAATCACTTATAATAGAATCTATGTGTGCATCAGTGCATCTCCATGCCCTGTGATCATTGATCTCATCATCATCGGTTCCGTCGAATCCTCGTCGCATCACCATGCGTTGTAATCTCCCACTATGGCATTGTGGGTCCCGCTGTTACCTTCATGCTCCTACTGCGCCTCTCCATATAATTACAAATAATCACAGGCACGTAGGCCCAATAATAAATGAGAAAAATGGAGGCTCGCAGGCCCCAATAATAATAATAATAACCACAATTACACATATCACAACATATAGATCATGATCATCCATCCACATCATACTTCACATGTACATCACATCACATGTAGGATTACTAGATATATAATAATTAATTAAACTATTTAATTAATTATTTTATAGAAATCAAGACATGCTCAGAAGTTCTAGAATTATCAAGAGTATTTTTGTAATTATGGATAAAAGGATAGTCCTCGAAATTTTTATAATTGTTGAGGGTGTTTTCGGTATTCTAGGCATAGGATAGCCTCTGGAATTACTCAAATTTCAAGGGTAGTATCATCTTTTTTGTAAAAGGATGCCCTAGCCCTCTTCTCTCACCTCACTATGCCACCGTCGCCGCCCCTACGTAGGCGGCAACTGCCCTTGCCCGCTGGCAACCGCCCCTGCTGGCGATAGCCCTAGCCGCGAGCGACAATCCCGGCCACCCTTTGCAGGGGGCCTTGGCCACAGCCGGCCGGCCCCTTGCAGGTGGCCAGGCCATGGCCAGCCACCCTTACAGATGGCCATGGCCGACTACCCCCTTTCCTTGCTGCGTTTACTGTAAAAATGCAGCAAGAATGCGTAGAACGATTCTACGCGATTCAATCTCATCACATACAGTTTAAAACCAATCTTTCATACGAAAACCTTGGCTATGATACTACTGTTGGGAAACCTCAGTGGGAGCATCACATGTAAAGCAAAAATTAAAACAAAACTGGTTTCCCATGTAGATCAAATCATCGTGTAAAAGATTGGGTCGAGAGAAAGTCGTAAAAATTGATAAAACTATGTCATGTGATAGATTGATTACCTAGGGAGATCGTATATCCCTATATTCCAGATATGGATAGAGAGGATGAAGGAAGTCAAGTGTCTTCCTCTCTAGCGGTATCCACACGATGGATCTCTACAACGAAACTTCTCTAATCTGGTCTCACAACTCTTGCACAAAGAGATGGAGGAGAATAGGAGGGGGAGGCCAAAGCTGCAACCTACCCTCCTATTTATAGAGAGCCACCAAAAAAACCCTAACGGTCCTACCTTAGTGGGTATTGGATCTCCATCCAATAATCCACTAATCTTACATTATTAGATCTCTATCCAATAATCTACTTAGGGCTCTATTTGAGACTCAAGCAAGGAGCCCATCAGCATAGAGTCTCATCTAATGAGAATATGGGCTAATTAGATCTCTAGGCTCGATACCGAGCTGGCCATGAGTCGCTCCCATCAAAACTCCTGATATAGTGAATTATTATCCCCATAATAATTCACTCGACTCATCGACTATGGACATACTATGCCACTATGCCACTATGCCATAGTCCCTAGACGACACAGGGGGATCGAATCCATCAGACCTGTTTGTCCATAGTTGTTGTGTATTTATAATCCCTCATCCAACTAATATCCCAGAGACTGTATATTGGACATGGTACTGTCAGGTCACATACGAAATCCGTTTGAGACTTGCTCTAATCGGATTCTCTCGAAGAACTCATTCTCTCTTAATTCGAATGACCTTAGTTTGAGGTTTGTCCGAGCAAACACATATGGGATATTCCTCTCATAATGTCGAGAGTAGATGATCCTCTATTGACACTCAATTGCCTTCATAAGGTTGGCTACCAATTCCGATAACCAGTTGTACCAGATATGAAACTTTCCAAACCTGTAAGTCTGACATCAAAGAAAGGAGTACTCATACAAGATATCCTTGGTGTCTCAAGTCTAAGGACGAGATGCACAACTGGGACTATGGAATCGTTGTTTGACATTAGGTATCATTAACCATATAATATTTCATAAGCGGATCAATCAGTGAACTCATTCTCCAATGAGCACCTGTACTATATCCTTAGTGTCTCCACACAAGTGGCTATGAGACCAGCCGCCTCCATCATATGGACGGGTATATAGTACACCGGTCTGTTCAATTATCTCGATGTCCCTCTCGAGTAACCTATGATCGGGATTATTTAGGATTTGTATTTAAAGGTGAATCGATCTCATTATCGTGATCTCATTACGATCTAATTCCCATTGCACAAAACCAAGGACATCACAATATATATACAATATATAATATAATATGAGAATATACCAATATTAATCATAAGAAAAAAGATCATGCATCATGTCACATGTGCCATCACTCATGTGATTGGCTTGTAGGGCACCTGTAACTAGCAAAACCTTTACTGCCATCTACTATAGATCTAAAACCCCTTTTTCTAACCTCCATTCACTACCGTCATAGCCCTAAAACTCTACCAAACCATAGCCCAAACTGTACATAAAACAGCTATTAAACAAGCCTAAATTGCAGACTACATCCACCAATCCACCAACCCTTTCGACCACCACTTCTCTCAATCGATACATGCCTTTGACCCAACAACAAAATAGTGATATTAACATTACAGATTTGGAGGCATATACTATGGCATATGAGGAGACAATCAATGCTAAACTCGAAGCCTTCAAGACATAAATGGAGGATAAGATACGAACTCTCTTTGTCGAACTTAGTTTGGGCCGGCCATCGAGCCCAAAGAAATCACAACAATGAGAAAGCTCGGACTGAAAAGATGATTTCTAGGAGAGGAGAGGCTCTATGACCGATCCCTACTATCCACGCATGAGGGTAGACTTCCCTAGATGGGAAGGAGACTCAATTGGTTGGATCTTGCGCATAAAGCGATATTTTCGTACCATAAAATCACGGATGTATCTATGGTGAAAATTGCAGCTATACATCTTGACGGAGACGTCATACAGTGGTTTGATTAGTTGAAACACACTCATGAAGTCCTCTCATAGAAATCATTTAAAGAATGACTACTGATCCGCTTTGGACCAACCGATTATGAGAACATTGATGAACAAATCACGAAGATCCGTCAAACCTCCACTGTCCAGAAGTAGCAAACTAGGTTTAAAAAGTTATCTAATCAATCTCATGATTGGTCTGAAAATAGTGGGACTTTTATTAAGGGCTTGAAGCTGGAGATTTGGGTAGAAGTTAAAACGTGACAACCGTACACACTTATGACAGTCATCTCCTTCGTGCGACTTCAAGAGGAGTAATTGAACCATGAAGCTTGGAGGACTAGGGTCACTCCTTGACCAGCAGCACTGAAGCCTTCAGCCCCCCCTCTTGTCAACCGAGCCCCTGCACCAAAAAGTTGATGAGGGAAGAGCATCGGGAGCGATCTGCAAAGGGGTTATGTTGGCATTGTGACGAGCCGTGGAGCCGCGAGCATCGTTGTAAAAAAGTGAGACTTCTTATGATTGAACCCATGGAAGAAGAGGTCATTGAACATCCAGAAGAGCGCCTTGAACATGAAGAAGAAGATGCAGAAGAAGAGCCACAATCGATCGATTTTATAGTGCACATGCTAGCCGGCTACGTATATCCACTAATGATGAAAGTTAGAGGCTTACTCAAACAACAACCAATCATTGTTCTCATTGACACAAGCAGCACTAATAACTTCTTAAATAGTAAAGTTGCTACTCAGATGGCACTCTACATTGTAGACTACAGCAAATTCGACATAAAGGTTGTCGATGATCGAATCTTAGAGTACGACCAAAGATGCTCGCAGGTGAAACTATTGCTGCAAGACCAAGAAATTATTGCAAACTTCTTCCTCCTACCAATTGATTATTATGAGGCCATGCTTGGCATAGAATGGCTAACAACACTATGTGATATTTCCTGAATCTTTTCTAAATGAATTATGAAATTCTATTGCAAAGGCAAATATGTCATCCTACGCTGGAAGCGCGAAAGCAACGTAATGACCATTTTGACTCAACAAATAGAGAAAGTTCTATATAAGGTAAATGGTGGCTTTTTGATACAACTCTAGCAACAACCAAAGGAGAAGAAAATCAAAATTAAAGATCAAAACCTCACCCATCTGCTTGCTGAATTTGCCAATGTTTTTGTCAAACCGAGCAATCTTCCTACCGGGCAGCATGACCATTGGATCCCAATCCTTCCTGGCAAACCACTAGTGAACACTCGCCCATACCACTACCCCCATCTCCAAAAGGATGAAATTGAAAAGATTATAAAAGAGATGCTTGAAACAAGGGTGATTCGGCTAAGTTGCAGCCCCTATTCTTCGCTGGTGTTACTTGTACGAAAGAAGGATGGAACTTGGCAAATGTACATTGACTACCGATCTCGAAATGGCATCACCATCAAGGACAAGTACCCAATATCAGTGGTGGATGAACTTCTTGATGAGTTAAAAGGAGCTCAAGTCTTCACGAAGTTGGACCTCTAATCTGGGTATCACCAAATTTGGGTATGTGAAGATGACATTCCAAAAACTGCATTCCAAACGCATAACAGCAATTATAAATTCCTGGTAATGCCTTTCGGACTCACTAATGCTCCTTCAACCTTCTAAAGCCTCATGAACGATATTTTTTGGAGCTTTCTTTGAAAATTTATGCTAGTATTTTTTGATGATATTCTCATTTATAGCCCTTCTCTTGAGACTCAGTTTCAGCACTTGTGGATTGTTTTAACAATCCTACGGGAGAATACTCTTTTTGTTAAGCAATCAAAGTGTAGCTTTCTCTAACAAAAAGTAGAGTACCTTGGGTACATAATATCAGAAGGAGTGGTGGTAGACCCAACAAAAATGAAAGCAATGCAGGGCTGGCCAAAACCTAAGAACGTGAAATTATTGAGCGGTTTCCTTGGACTAACGGGCTACTAGTGAAAGTTTGTGAAAGACTATGGGAAGATTAGTACACCCCTCACCTCGCCATTGAAAAAGATGCTTTTCAATGGTCGGACAAAGCCTTCGCTGCCTTCAATAAACTTAAGGAACCATGATGACGACACTGATGCTAGCGCTACCCGATTTCAACCGAACCTTCATCATTGAGGTTGACAATCCTAGAGTCATAATTGGAGCCATTCTCATGCAAGATGGTTAACACGCACATATACCAGCAAGGTGTTATTTCTCTCCCATCAAAAAATATCAATATATGATAAGGAGATGCTCGCAATTGTGCACGCAGTAACAAAGTAGAGACCCTACCTGATTGACTGATGCTTTTAAATTAAAACTGAATATAGAAGCCTCAAATATTTCTTGGAGTAGAAGATATCATCCCCCGAGCAGCAAAAATGGGTAACCAAACTTCTTAGATTTGATCATGAAATTATTTACAAAAAGGGGAAAGAAAACATTATTGCAGATGCTCTCTCACGACTACCCAAACAAGCTAAATTTTTAGCCATTTCCCTTCCTAGCAGCGGCTTCCTCGAGGATATTAGGGAGGAATGGAAGGACCTAGAGACCAGTACAATCATAAAAAATTAGAAGAGGATCCAAGCGCAATAGCTCACTACACTTGGGATTCGAGGATCTATGCTACAAATATCGCATTGTGCTTATACCCAGCTCCCCTTGCATCAAAACCATCCTGTAAAAGATGCAATCCACACCTTCAGCAGGGCACTCCGGATTTCTAAGAACCTACAAAAGAGTGAAACAAAATTCTTATTGGAGAGGGATGAAAAAAATTATTTCTGAATTTGTAGCACAGTGCGATGTATGTCAATAACAAAATGGTGAATCAGTGGCAAGTCTAGGGAAGCTACAACCACTGTTGAATCTTGGATTTTGATGATGAAATTAATTGATAGATTTTATGATCTAACTTATGTGTTAAAGAAAATGATGCAGGATTAACTACGACAGTAAAGGGTAGTACAATCAAATGTTGGGTCGGAGTCAAGTTTGAGCATCGGGCCAAGGTTCGAATGACGCAATGGGGGCTCGCCGAGAGTTCACTGGATGTTGGCTGAGGTTCAGATGATGTTGTCGGGAGCTCACCAAAAACTCACCAGAAGTTTGCTGGGAAGTTCATCGAGAGTTCGCCAACAGGTTGTTAGGAGCTCACCGAGTGTTCACCATAAGAATGTTGGAAGTTCGTTGGGAGTTCATCGAAGGAAATCGAGAGCTCGCTGGTGGTTCATCGAAAGGATTTCAGGAGTTCACTGAGAGACAATTGAACAAAGAAGATTATGTGTTGAGAGTCATAGTTAGCATCATAATGAGAGTTAGTTGTTACTAACTCAATTAAGAGGTCATTATGCCTTAATTGGGATTTATTTGGACTTATTATAAAAGTCATTTCAGTAACCCAAGGTCAGATGAGACACGGTCTTCAAAGATACGGTCTCCAAGATGACATAGTCTTCGAAGGTGTGTCAGGCGGTTAAACTGCCCAGACTTGTCTCCCAGACTGTCAAGCGACTGAACTGCCCAGACACACTATGCCAAACTGTGTCAGGTGGCTAAACCGCCTAGAACGCAGTCTTCGAGACTAGTACCTCGGGAACACTTAAAAATTGATTTTTGGCTCCACTTTTGAAGCCATTTTGGGCCTATAAATACCCCACCCTTTCTTGCTGGTAAATGAGCAAGAATCAAAAGTGAAAAACTTATGAAAACACTGTTGTAATCCCTTGACAGCTCCCATAATTTCTTCTTGTGTAGTTTTTGTTTAAGGGAGAGCTGAAAGAATTGTAAAGGTTATCTCTTGAACCTATAAAAGGAGAATAGAGCTGTAAGAGGGGTGTTTGATCTTTGCCCATTGGAAAAGATCAAGAGTAGAAGCCGGTGGCCTCAAGTGAAGAGGAATCAGGAGTGGACGTAGGTCAAGGGGACCGAACCACTATAAAATCGGTTTGCTTCCTCTTCTTTACTCTTTATGTTCATTGCTTAATTATCTACTACCTTTGTTTGCACTCTTACAAATATCTCTACGCTTAAACGTATCTCTACGCTTAAATGCATCTCTATACTTAAATGCGTCTTTACGCTTAAACGTATTTTCGATACGATTTTTATTGAGTGAGTATTTAAATCGAAGTGAGATTTTTATAAGCACTAATTCATGACCCCCGTATCCCCCCCTCCCTCCCTCCCTCCTCTTAGTGTCACTTTAATCATAACAATTGGTATTAGAGCCATGTTTCTCTCTAATTGGCTTAAAATCCAAAAGAGATGGCTTTTGTTAGCAATCAAGAGGGACTTTCTATCACATGTCCTCCTATGTTCAATGGGATGGACTACACATCTTGAAAAATTCGAATGTACATCTTTTTTATTTCGATAGATTTTGATTTGTGGTGTCTTGTTGAAAAAGGTTTTCAAAAGTCATCCAATCCAATAATGATTGGAAAGATTATGAAAAATAAATATTTTCTTTAAATGCCAAGGCTATGAATGCCTTATATTATACTCTCAATAAAAATGAATTTGATCGGATTTCCTCTTGTGATTCAGCTTATGAGATTTGGCATACTTCAGAATTAACACATGAAAGCACACTAAATCTAAATGAATCATTAATAAAATATCTTATAAAAATGAACAAGAAGAATACCTTCACTAAGAGCAAGAGAAATTTGACATTAAGAACCCAAGAACACCTTCCAAAAGATAAGAAAGAATTGAAACTAAAAAGAACATATGACTCATCGAGTGAAATCTCGAGTGATGTGAACTTTGAACATTTGACAAATCAACCGAATAAATTAATCAATATGAAACATAAAAATAATTTAAAAATGGATAAAACTTCTTGCTATGAACGCAAGAAGCTGAGACGCTCCAAAGATGAAGAACACAATAAGGAAGAAGTGAAAGATCTCGTGCTCATGGCCAACCACGATGAGGTAAGTAACCCACCCGAAAGCTCTTTTACTTTTAATGAGTTATTACTTTCTTTTTATGAGCTTTATAATAAATTTAGAAAGATTAGCAAATCCTATAAATTACTTAAGTAGAGCATGCATAATTAGTTAGTAAACATGATAAAATGTATGAAGTAGCACCATCACACAATATATGTACCAAATATGAAATCTTGCATGATACTTTACCATTACATAATTTTTGCTCTAAATGTGAAACACTAGATAGTGTTAAAGAAGAAAATATCATGCTTAAGACTATATTAAAAAATTTTAAAATAGGAATAAATCCCTAAATATGATCTTTGTTAATAAGGGTCATATTAATAGAAGAAATGGCAGAGACTTTGTTGGTAACATTCAACAATAGCCAACTATTTTTGTTTAAGGACCTACCTTAAATTTGCCATAAAAAATTAAATATATTTTTATGGTAGATTATAACATATAGCTTTCAAATGTCCATTAAAAAACTATATTTCTCACAAATTAGTTTGGGTTCCTAAGGGAACAACAAATAATCAAAACCCATTAGATAAGAAAGACAAATTTCTTCATATAGGTCCCAATGTAAAATGGGTACCTAAATCTTTCTTATAGGTTTGTCACCAAACTAAGGCTAGAAGCAAAATGAAATGATATCTTATGGATGCTCAAGCCATTTGACTTGAGATCTAACTTACTTATTAAGCTTCTTAGCTAAAAGGTATAAAATAAGAAAAATTATTTGAATTAAGATGTTTGAAGCTTAATAATCCTTGTTTCTATTATAATAAATCCTTTTAATGAAAATAGTTATCATTATACAATTAATCTTGATGATGCATAGCTATGACATATAAGTATAAAAATGAACTAGAACCAAAGAACCATAATTATTGAAAAATATATTAAAATTTACATAAATGAGATTTTGATGATGATTGAATAATAAGTTCAAAATCATTGGTTTGAGTATTTGGAAAGGCTATTGTTGAATGACCTAAATGTTATGAATAATTGATGGTTGAATAGTTGTATGATTTGAATGTTATATTAGAAAGACTTGAAATAAATAAAAATTTTTGAAATGAGTTTTTAAACTTCTTGCACTATGTGTAAAGAGTTAAACTCATTTATATGTTGGAATTGAGATTGGTTGAATTTTTGCTTTGAAGATGTTTTATCATTTTGATGCATTATTGTAATTGTCTTGATAATGTTGAAGAAATAACTTGAAATATGGGTTGTATGATTAAATGGATATTATTGAATGATAGAATTTGAGCATAGAACATTATAAAAAAGGAAAGAAAAATCATGCTTCATTGTCTAGTATTTTTAAAAATTAAAAATATATTTAATGAGAATGAAATAAGCATGGTAACTCACTCTAAAAATCATTGGAATTGGAATAATGTTAGGACTCCAGCTAGGGGAGTCCTAATTTAGTTTCATGAAAGAATACAATAATGTAAAATTTAAAGGGCATTCGTGTAAATCCTATCTAGTCGACCCTTATTAAGGAAAATAAGGAGGCCGGCTAGGTTAGGATTAGTTGAGGAAGATATTTGAGGGGAGAGTAAGATGTATATTACCTTAATTAACCACCCCTTATCCTAGTTAAAGAGGGGTAGGTTGATGAGGGGTTAAATTAGAATATGATTAGGAAATAATAAAGCAACCGACTACCCCTAGATGGACCGGTTAGTGGTTGGACTTAGAGTTGCTTTAGGAGTTGGTTGAGGGTAGGAGTCTTGAAGTAGGAGTCCTCTTAGGAATTAGGGATTGAAGGCCTATAAATAGCCTTGTAATCATCCACTTTTTATCATGAATAGATCAATCTTTCTTTAGCCAATGGCTTGAGTACTAAGGAGGGAGGAACCCCTAGAGAATTCCAAGAAGGCCGATTCCCTATAGAGATCACCCAAGCTTAGAATCCGCAAGGGTTCTAACAAATAAATTAAAATTTTTGTTTGAAAATATTTTATGATTTCTTTTAGAAATGATACTTGATTTTCAGTTTTAAAAGGTTAAAAATGTTTTACTTATTTTAATGATCTTGATGATTTCTTTTCATATGAAACTAAAATTTAAATGACAATCAATACAAGGATTTGACATAAAAGGTGAAGGAATTTTTGTATTAAACAAATCACATGGATTGAAATAACTAAAAAGAGGAAAAGTTTTTCTTTGAAAATTTCTTAATCAAGTTTTTAGTAAGAGATAAAGTGTTATGATTATTGTTGAATCCTTGAACTATAAAAACAATTTTCATAATTGAAATTTGAATGAGATTTTTTTTCGGCCAAATCATGAACTTTCTCATGATTTTTTTACTTGAGTTTTCTTATATGTGAATCATTTTTTTTTACTTCTATAATTTTTTTTTACTGAAGAGAAGACATATGATCTTATAACTAAAGATTTTCATTAAGAACTATGATCTTGATAACTTAAAATTTTCTATATATAAATCAATTTTTTTTTCTTTTCTCCTATGCAATGTACCATCAAAAGGGTCTTATTATGATCTTGATAGCTTGAAAATCATAATTTGAGAACTTTATATAAATCAAGATTGTTCAATAGGATTTTTTCTGTTTCATTAAAGAAAACTATCTATATGAAACAAGATCCTTCTTATTATTTGATCTCATAAAATTTCTTCTTGACCTAAAAGAAAATTTATCAAATTAAATTATATCTTTTGATATTCATGATTTGATATTAATATCCTTCATAATACGATTCTTTTATGACTTCCTTATATTCATGTATGGTATATCACCAAATTAATATTTCTTAAATTTATGATAGGTTGAACATTGAATGTTTTGCTTTAAACTTCGCGTTGACTTATCCTTTATGAAAATTATTTTTAACCTCTATGATTTTTTCTTTTTAATAAAAAAAGAGATTTATGATCTTAGCAACTATAATTTAAGATTTTTAAGTAAGATCATTCTTCCATTTTATTAAGAAGAATTATTTGAATGAATTATATGTATTAAGATTTACCTTGAACGAATCAATATTATTTACTCCCATAGGACTCATTTTCATTATTTACAATGACCAAGGGGGAGATAAAATTACTATCTTGTAACAAAATCATTAAATGAGGAACAATTTGCTTGAGAAAAATTAGATATAAAAAACCTTCTAAATGCATGATTTGTTATCATGACTTTGAGGATTTCTTAATCTTTACATGAGATGATATGAATAGCTCTTATATTTTTCTCAGATTTTCCAACTTTTTAAGCTATCCTTTGAAATGGTTTCACTTGATTATTTCTTCTTGACATTTGTAAAAGAAAAAAAATGCAAGTTAAAATTCTCTTGTGATAAGACTCATAAGGTCTTTTTCAATATTTTGATTCTTGGATTCATGAATATTTTCAAATATATCCCCCCTCTTAATAATTTATTTTATTTTGGGATACTTGATTTTTAGATCTTTGACACCCCCTCCCCTTCTTCTTCTTCTATTTTATTTACAAAGGGGGGAAAACAATTTGATACGAAATGGATTAAACTCTATATTTTCACTAAGAAGGAGAATGGACTAGATTTCTGTCTTTGTGTAATGAATATTTATGATAAATGTGTTGACATATATATTGAACACTTAGTGTTCAAATGTGTGGTGAATATTTTTCCTTTTTTATAACAAGGAGAAACGATATGATTGATGACATATGATAAATGTTGTGTTTGAAAATTTATCATATAATGAACATTTATTTTGAACAATTGTTTAGAAAAGTTATGTTGAATATTTCTCCTTTTCGATGACAAAAGGAGGAGAGATAGTATATTGATGACAAATTATAAATAGTATGTTTGAATATTTTTAATAAATATTCAAAAATGATAAATATTTCAATGATAGATACTTGTGATAAATGTTCAAATATGAATTGAGCATTTCTCCTTTTTGTTTATAAAATGACATAATTGATGACATAAGAGAGATATTTTGATATCTTTGAAATAGTTTAAATGGATGCCATATCATAAATGAGGACATGGTTTTATTGTGAATGAAATTTTTATGTGATACCAAGAAAATGAATGTTTTGAAAATTTTATAATATATGGTATCATGAATGGTTCAATTATGAAAATACTATACTTGAATTCAAAGTGATGAGTTGTTTTAAATTCAAGTTTGTTGTATTTATCCTATGGCATATACATAGGGGGAGTTAAGGCTAACTCCATCATTAATTGGTTGTCATCATCAAAAAGGGGGAGATTGTTAAATCTCAGATTTTGATGATGAAATTAATTGATGGGTTTTATGATCTAACTTGTGTGTTAAAGAAAATGATGCAGGATTAACTGCGATAGTAAAGAGTAGTACAATCAGATGTTGGGCCGGAGTCAAGTTCGAGCATCGGGCCGAGGTTCGGACAACGTAATTGGAGCTCACCGAGAGTTGGACGGAGGTTGGCCAAGGTTTAGACGATGTTGTCAGGATCTTGCCGAGAACTCATCAGAAGTTTGCCGGGAAGTTCGTCGGGAGTTCGCCGATAGGTTGTCGGGAGCTCGCTGGTGTTCGATGGAAGAATCCTGGAAGTTCGTCGAAGGAAATCAGGAGCTCATCGAGAACTCACCAGAAGTTTGTCGGGAGTTCGCCGACAAGTTGTCGGGAGCTCGCCGGGAGTTTGCCAGAAGAATTTGGGAGTTCGTCGAAGGAAATCGGGAGCTCGCTAGGGGTTTATCAAAAGGATGCCGGGAGTTCGCCGAGAGACGATCAGACAATGAAGATTGTGTGTTGAGAGTCGTAGTTAGCATCATAATGAGAGTTAATTTTTACTAAATTAATTAAGAGGCCATTAGGTCTTAATTGGGGCTAATTTGGACTTATTATAGAAGTCATTTTAGTAACCCAAGATCAGATAAGACATGGTCTTCGAAGACACGGTCTCTAAGACGACATAGTCTTCGAAGGTGTGTCAGGCGATGGAATCGCCCAGACTAGGTGGTTGAATCACCCAGACACGATCTCCCAGACTGTCAGGCGACTGAACCGCCCAGACAGTTTGCCATATTATGTCAGGTGATTGAACTGCCTGGAACACAGTCTTCGAGACTAGCACATCAAGAACACTTAAAAAATTGATTTTTGGCTCCACTTTTGAAGTCATTTGGGGCCTATAAATACCCCACCCTTTCTGACTAGTGAATGAGCAAGAATCAAGAGTGAAAAACTTGTGAAAATATTGTTGAAATCCCTTGAGAGCTCCTCTCATTTCTTCTTGTGTAGTTTTTGTTTAAGGGAGAGCTGAGAGAATTGTATAGATTATCTCCTGAACCTATAAAAGGAGAATAGAGCTGTAAGAGGGGTGTTTGATCTTTGCCCATTGAAAAAGATTAGGAGTGGAAGCCGATGGCCTTAAGTGAAGAGGAATAAGGATTGGACGTAGGTCAAGGGGATCGAACCACTATAAAATCGATTTGCTTCCTCTTTTTTGATCTTTATGTTCATTGCTTAATTGTCTACTACCTTTGCTTGCACTCTTACAAATATCTCTACGTTTAAACATATCTCTATGCTTAAACGTATCTCTACGCTTAAACGCATCGTTATGCTTAAATGCATTTCCGATACGGTTTTTATCGAGTGAGTATTTAAATTGACATGAAATTTTTATAAGTGTCGATTCACAACCTAACCCCAACCTCCTCTCCCCCCCCCCCCCCCCCCCCCCCCCCCCCTCTTAGTGTCGCTTTGATCCTAACAACCACTACCCATATTGGACTCAGTGTGGACTGATATCTCCATGGATTTCATCGAAGGGCTGCCACCATCCCAAGGTAAAAGTATAATTCTCGTGGTGGTTGATCGACTTATGAAATATGCTCATTTTTGTGCTATGTAAAATCCCTACACTACTGCTAGTATTGCTCATATTTTCATAGAAAATATTGTTAAACTGTATGGGATGCCAAGGTCCATTGTAAATGATCATGATAGGGTCTTCACCAGTAAATTTTGGACCGAGTTATTTTAGCTACAGGGCACCAGACTCAAGATGCAGTATATCATCCACAGACTAACGGCCAAACTAAGGTAGTAAACAGTTATTTAGAGATGTACCTTTGGTGTTTCACCAGTGACCAACCAAAGAAGTGGACGAAATGACTCCTTGGGCCAAATGGTGGTATAATACTATATATCACTCATCTACAAAATGTACCCCATATGAAGCACTGTATGGTCGACTAGCCCCTGTAATTCCAAAATATATAAGTGGCTCAACCAAAGTAGATCAGGCCAACCAGGATCTAATTGACAGGGACAAACTCCTATAGCTGCTAAAGGATAATCTCTCTGTCGCTCAAGCCAAAATGTAGCAAGCTGACACACATCAAAGTGAAAGAGAGTTCTTAGTAGGAGATTGGGTTTATTTTTGCCTACAGCCATATATGCAATTATCCATTAACACACGAGCCTCCATGAAGCTATCTCCATGCTTTATGGGCCCTATCAAATCACGAAGCATATTGGAGCCATGATGTACAGATTTAACTTGCCTAATGATGCCAAAATTCACCCTATCTTCTAATCCCCTAAGTTTGGAGTGCACGAGTCAGCCTAGATTCAACTGCCCAACACCACTGATAATGGAGATATAAGAGTCTAACCATAAGCCATACTTGACCGTAGGATTGTGATGTGTCATCGACGTCCCACTACCGAAGTACTGGTGTATTGAAATAATTTGTCACTTAAAAATACCACATGAGAATCATATGAGGAGCCGAAGACCAGGTTCCCTAAGTTCATGGAATCTCAGCTTTGAGGACAAGGCTGATCTGAAGAGGACGAGCTTGATAGGACCTTAGCATGGTTGGGTCCTACTCAACCAAGTAGCCACTAATAAAACCCTATGAGATTGTAATAAACCCCACCTAGCCGCCTCTATCCTATAAAGAAAGTTGGTTAGGGTTTATCTCTAAGGCCTTAGGGCTTCCTAGCCACCACCCCTTTTACTGAGTAGGTCGGCTAGGGTTTCTAGCAGAGGCATCTAGCTTGTTGCAGCACCCTAGGCCGTCGGCCCTTACAGGGCAAGTCAACTAGGGTGGAGGGCAAGGATGGTATTTTACTTTATGGAGCAACCTCCCAAGGGTTAGGGTTTTAGAGCCCTATATCAGCATGTAGCCTCCACCACTTTTGAATAAGCAAATCAATCAATAATTCAGCCATCTAGCTCACTATTAGGAGGGAGGAACCCCTAGAGTGTTCCAAGGGTTGATCCCCCTTAAAGATCAATTTGCATAGAATTTCTCTGGGGTTCTATTATGCAGTTTCCAAGTGGCTGCTATGTTATTGAAGGATGGCAGCCAAGGGATCTGGATCAGGAAGCAGCAGCGATAGTGGAGGAAGAAGAGGGCAGCAACAATACCAGCTATGACTGCGTGGCTGCAGGCAGAGGTGGTGGTTGTTTATAAGCGATTGTGGTTGAGGTGGTTGCAGCAATTTGTGCGACTGTGATAGAGGGAAAAAGAGGCTGAGGAGGGTAGCAATGGTGTGGTTGGTTTTAGAATAGCATGGAAAGAACAGCGATAGCAAGGTCGTGCAGCCGTGGCAGAAGAGGACAGCAGTAGTGTGGATTGCTAATGGCTGATGGGGGTGGAAAGTAGAGATAGCAGTAGTGGGTAGTAGGTTTTGGAGTGAGAGCCCGCTACTGGTAACTTGTGCAGCGAGGGATCACTACTGGCTACGAGCAAGTCAGATGGCAACGAGAGATTGCCATTGGCAACTTGTGCACTGAGGGATCGCTATTGGCTATGACCAAATCGCTATTGGTTGCAAGAGATCGTTGCTCGCTATGAGAGATCTATGCTGACAACATTATACAGTGAGAGATCGCTACTGGTCACCTTGTGCAACGAGGGATCGGTGTTGGCCGCGAGCAAGGCAGATGATAGTGGGAGATTATTGTTGGCAGTGTTTGTGCAGCAAGAGATTATTGCTAGCTGTGACCGAGGAAGATGGCAGCGAGAGATCGCTGCTGGTCATGATCAAATCGATACTGGCCGCCATCAAGGTAGATGGTTGCGAGAGATCACTTTTGGCAGCGTTTGTGCAGCAAGACATCGATGTTAGCTATGACTAAGGAAGATGGCAGTGAGAGATCGCTGCTGGTCATGATCAAATCGTTGCTGGTCATGATCAAATCACTGCTGGCCACTATCAAGGTAGATGGCTACGAGAGATCGCTACTAGTAGCATTTGTGCAGTAAGAGATCGCTACTAGCTGCAACCAAGTAAGATGACAGCAAGAGATCACTGCTAGAAGCATTATGTAGTTGCGATGCATGTTGCGGTTGAAGGGATAAAGGAAGATTTGGTGGCCAAGAGATTGGTGGACCGAAGGTTGAAGGCTGCAATTTTGGGGCTTAATAGGTTGTTGTTCAGGGTGCGGTCTGGGCTACGATTTAGTAGTGTTTTGGGGCTATGACAGTAGCGGATGGAGGTTGGGAAGATGGTTTGAGATCTGTGGTTGATGGCAGCGAGGGTTTGATAGGGATCGGTAGAAGTATGCTGTGATTAGGTGTTGGTTTATAGAAGCAGAATTGTCATCGAAGAAATAGCGATTTCTTGATGAAATTTCTAGTAGTAAATCAAAAACTTTTTGAAGGAAATTGATAGTAAGATCTCAATTTCGATAATAGCAAGGATGACAAAATAGATCAGAAAATTTTGGCAGCAAGACAGCGAGAAAAAGTGATGCAAGTTACGATAGGAGAATTCTCGTCGAAAAATCAATAGTTTACGACGAAGAATTGCAGCAACGTAAGGACATTTCCAGAGATGATTTCAATGCTAGATCAAACATAGATAAAAGCCGAGATGATCTATGAAGTGTATAAAAATTTTCGTTCAAAAAGATGGCAATAAGATCGGCTTAAAGGCAGCAAATAGGTGACTAAAATTTTCTGTAGCATTCCTTCGTTCGTAGAGATAAGGACTTTACGATGACAAGAATTTGCAGCAAGGGATAGATGAAAACTTCTTTTTGGTATTTTTTGGATAAGAAATTACAACAACAAAAGGTATTTGTGATAGAAAAATACCATATCTATGATGCAATTGATGGCATCGGCAGCACATTGATTTGATCTGCGACAAGGGAGATGATGGTGGAGATGACGTTGACAAAAGCAATTGTGGGAATTGCTTGGAAGAAGGGCAACAAGAGTACCAAGATCGATGCTCTGATACCAGATGATTGAACCCTAGAGGAATTATATAGCAGATTGATCTTTTGAAGGGGAATCAACCCTTAGAACGCTGTAGGGGTTCCTCCCTCCTAGGAGACGACCACAAAGCTGAAAGGAAATTGATCTCTTGCTTATTCAAAAGTGGTGGAGGCTACATGCTTATATAGGGCTCTAAACCCTAACCCTAGGGAGGCTCCTCTCCAAAGCCAAATTCCTCTTTTACCCTTCCTCCCTAACCGACTTGCCCAAAAAGGGGCCGACGGCTAGGAGGCTACAATTCCTCGAGTGCTCCTCCTCAAAATCCTAGCCAACCTGCCCAGTAAGGGGGGCGGTAGCTTGGAAGCCCTAAGGCTTCAAGACTCCTTCCTCAAACCCTAGGCGACTCCTCAATCAAAGGGGATGATAGCTAGATTATGAGGATATTACATGACTCAAGATTTTATTGACTTATTGAGTTTAGGACTCATCCAAGCTAGGGTCCTAACAAGTACTTGAGAAGGACTAAGGATTTTTACTAGTATATTGAGGAGTTATCCTCCAAGTTGAGGACTACACGAACTCGAGTTTTCAATCTGACATCAGTGATAGCAAGTCGAACTCAAGGTATTTCTTCACCCTGAATGGAGGAGCAGTAAGCTGGAAGAGTTCCGAGTAAGAAACCACAGCTGACTTGACCACAGAGTAGAGTACATTATTGTAGTAGAAGCAGCAAAGGAAGGGGTGTGGATGAAGAAGTTTATAAGGAATTGAGGAGTCGTACCGAGCAGCATAGAGTCGATTCCCATATACAGTGACAACAACAGGGTGATAGCTCTAGTAAGGGAACTCAAGTCTCATCAGAATTGTTTTGAGAATTTTTTAACTAATTAGAGAGATCGTGGCCTATAGAGATGTAGCAATGGAAGGAGTTTCATCTGAAGATAACATTGCAGATCTACTAACGAAGTCATTGCCTCAAATTGTCTTTGAGCATTACAGGAGTCTGATAGGGATCAGACACATAGGTGATTGACTTTAGGTCAAGTGAAGATTATTGATTATAGGTGCCTTGCAAGCCAATCATGTGAGTGGTGGCAAGTGTGACATACTACATGATCTTTTTACTTATTATTATTATTGACATATTCTCATATTATATTATATATATATATATATATATATATATATATATATATATATATATTGTGATGTCTTTACTTCTGTGCAATAGGAATCAGATCATAATGATATCACGATAATGAGATCTATTAACCTTTTAACGTAGATCCTAAATAATCTTGATCATATGTTACTCGAGAGGGACATCGAAATAACTAGACAGGCCGGTGTACAATATACCCGTCCATATGATGGAGGCGATTGATCTCATAGCCACTTGTATGAAGACACTAAGGATATAGTATAAGTGCTCATTGGAGAATAAGTTTACTAATTGATACGCTTATAGGGTGTTGTATGGTTAATGATACCTAACATCAGATAGCGATTTTGTAATCTCGGTTATGTGTCTAGTCCTTAGACTTAAGACACCAATGATGTCTTATTTGAGTACTCTTTTCTTTGACGCCAGACTTATATGTTTGAAAAGTTCTAGATCAGGTATAGACGGTTATCAAGATTAGTAGTCAACTTTACAAAGGTAATTGAGTATCAATTGAGGATCATCCACTCTCAGTATCACGAGAGGAATATCTCATGTGTTCTTGCTCAACAAATCCCTAGCCAGGGTCATTTAAATTGAGGAAAAAGGAGTTCTTCGAGAGAATCTGATTAGAGCGAGACAGAAACGGATTTCGTATATGGCCTCATAGTACCATACCTAATATATGGTCTCTGGGATATTAGATAAATGAGGGATTATAGATACACGGTAATTGAGGATAGACAAGTCCATTGGATTTGATCCCCTGTACTATTTGGAGGCTATAGCGTAGTGGCCTAATACTTCTAGAGTCGATAAGTTGAGTGAATTGATATGAGATAACAATTTACTGAGTCAGAAGGAGTTCTGATAGTTTAGACTCACAACCAGCTTGGTATTGAGCCTAAAGGGTCACACATATATGATGGATGTTTCAGCGAATAGAGGATTAGATATGAGTTATCTAATTAGCTCCTATTTTCACTGGATGAGACACAACATTGATGGGCTCCTTGCATGAGGCTCAGTTATAGGCTAATTAAGGTTATTGGATAGAGATCCAATAATTCAAAAGGAGTGGGTAATTAGATGAAGATCCAATACCCACTAAGGCAAGATCGATTAGGGTTATTGGGTGGCTCTCTGTAAATATGAAGCAGGGGTAGCACAATAGTGATAGGCTGTACCTTTGGCCGCCCCCTCTTATTCTCCTCCCTCTCTCATCTTCTCAATCGACTAGCCATTCTTTGCTGTGGGAAGGTAGCAAAAAAGATAGGTGATCTTCTTCTATGGGTGCTGCGAGAAGGTGCGTAAGAGTTACTAGTTTTGGGCTGCGATTAGAGGAACATCGCTATAATGATCTATCGTGTAGATACTGCTAGAGAGAAGGACATTTGACCTTCTTCATCCTCTCTATCTAGATCTAGATTTTCAGGGATATATGATCTTCCTAGGTAATTAATCTCTCACGTATCACGGTTTTTGATTTTATGGATTTTTCATGCACCAATCTTTGCATGACGATTTGATATACGTGAAAAATTATTTTTGTTTTGTTTCTTCCGCTATGCGATACTTTGATGGTTTCCTAACAGTATCAAATTTTGAGTTTATGAAGGGTTATAGCTCTCTCTTTAAGCATTGTTTGAATCTCTTTCTCCTTGAGTTTAGAGGTAATTCTAAGTTGTAGGATGTGAGAAATCTTATAAAAGAGTGAGTATAGAGATTCTTTCCTAAGCCTATTAAAAAAAGAAAAGCTATAACAACAGTAGTTTTCAACTATTGGAAAGAAGATCGGTAGTGAAAGTCGATGACAGTAAAAGCTGTTAGCTTCGAGGGAAGAGAAATTAGGAGTAGATGTAGGTTGGAAAGACCAAACCACTATAAATTGGTTTGTATTCCTTCTCTTGCTTTTGATTTGTTATTACTTACTCGTTTACTTCACTCTTAACCCTTACTCACAATTTTAGTTAATCGTGTTTTCGATACAGATTTATCGATTGAACCTTAAAATTAGTTAAAATTTACTATAACACTAATTTTTCTCCTAGTGTCATTACGATCCTAACAAGGAGATTGTGCAACATTTTTAACAAGTATGTGGTGTGATATTTGCCACTCCAGAAGCCCACATCATCTAACCACACATATCATGAGGTAAGACACTCAAACATTAAGCCACGTGTGATCTGTTGAAGTCACATGACCTAGGATTCGATTGAATATAATTGATAGGTGGCTAGAACGACTGACCTATTAGGCACGTTTGAACTTACATCATTGCCATCGCTATCTTTCCCTATCACTAGCAAATTGAACTCATAACGAAACTATTTTTAGATTTTTTTCTCTTTATTCTCTCATTCACTTTAAGAAAAATATTATTTTATAAAAATAAATTAAAAAGTAATAAATTATTTAGAATGTGTGATGAGATTTCTTAATCATATTACATATGAAGATTATGATAAAAAATGATATACACGTGCTATATCTCTATAGCACGTGTTTGGAGGTTGATTGTTAGAATCCTTGTGGATTCTAAGCTTAGGTTGATCTCTATAGGGATCAGCCTCCTTAGAACTCTATAGGGGTTCTTTCCTCCTTGGTTTTCTACACAATGGCTGAAAAGATATTGATATATTGATGATGAAAAAGGTTACAATTATAAGTGTTTATATAGGGTCTTAAAACCCGAACTCCTAATAGGACTCCTTAAACTAAGACTCCTACTAAACCAAGACCCCCCTTCTTCTCAACTCCTAACCCTTAGCCAACTCCTAACCTCGATGTGGCCAGCCATTATAGGGGTCTTCAACTCTTAATTTTATTCTTATTCCACCCTAAAGAGAGTACAAGCTAAGTGGGAATCTCCCCCTCTTGCCCTAGCCAGCCTCTCTTAAGAGGAGGAGACGACTAGGAGACTCTTATCCCATAAGGACCCCTCCCTAACCCTAACCAACCACTTCTTTACTATGGGGTATCGGCTAAATTAGGGTTTATTACATTCAGGACTCAATTGACTCTAACCCATATTCAACTCCAACTCCTAATCAGACTCCAATTCAACCGAATCCTAACCCTACTAGGATTTGGACTGATTTATTACAATATATTCAAATCTTCTCCTAGCCAACCTAATGTTAGGTCTATTGGCCAATAAGGCCCAATCTAAGGACTCGACTCAATCGACTAGGACTCGACTTAGTTGGGGTCCTAACAGACCCGCACTCTTCAAATCAGCCTTGTCCTCAAGGCTAAGACTCCATGACTCCAGGTCTTGATTTGCAACTCATCATAAGGCTTCCTCGTGGTTCCTATAGAATGTGTACTATGCACCTGCAATCCAACATCTGTAGTAGTGTCTGGACGGCGATGCGTCACAATCCTACGATCTCATGCAATCATCAACTAAATCTGGGCCTCCTCATCAGTAGGAATATCAAGTTGGCGAACCTTGGCTGAGTCGACATCTCTAAACTTTTATTTATGGTGAGATACTTCGAGGATCAATTATATTTTTGAATTAGTGCACCATCTGATCCATAAGTCATGGCTCCAATGTGATCTCCAATTTTGCAAGGGCCAAAGTAGCAAGGGGACCACTTCCGTGAGGCTCGAATTTCCTACTGGTAGGGTTGAAGATGAAGGGAAACTCGATCTTCATTAGCAAACTTTCTTCTGCTCTGATATTTGTTGGGGAGTTGTTTCTTTCTTGCATGGGCTGCCACTTGGTTGTTCTTTAGTAACCGAGCCTTCTTTTGGAATAATGGTTGCCCTTTGATAAGGGCCCCGATAGTGTGAACCCATTCTGAGTCTGAGTTCGATAGGAGTTACAATTTTTTATCTCTCCTTCATGCTGTTGACTTGTATTATGCCAAATTTTAAATTTAGTAGCAATTAGTACCCCTTTATAGATCAGAAGCATCATGTGAAGTGTAGGAGAGCCTCGGTGCATATAATGGGTCAACCATCTTGCATGTGGATAATATAAATTCTAGCTCCTGATGCGTCAATTACAAACACTTTGTCGATGTCAGGTAACACTAGCACCGATGAAGAGTAGGGGCTGTAACTTGGAAGGATGGCCCTTGTTTCGAGCATCTCATTTTCATTTCTCTCTATTTTAGCTTTCTAGAGGTGAGGATAATAATATTGGCAAGTATTTGCTGCTAATTTGCCCAGGAGAATTAGCATCCGGTGGTCATGTTGTCGGGTAGGAGGTAGACTGCACGGTTCGGCGAAGACATCTAAAAATTCAGCAAGCAATTGGAGAAAGTTTAGGTCTTTAATTTTTGGTGGCTCCCCCATCGATTGCTGCTGGAGTTGCATTAGGAAGCCGTTGTTCACTTTATGTAAAACTTTCTCCATTCGCTGTATGCAAATCATTATTACGTTGCTCCCCGCGTTTCTCACGCAGAATCACTTGTTTCCCTTTGCTGTAAAATTTCATAATTAATTTCAAGAAATTCTAGGAAACATCACCTAATGTCGTTAGCCATTTGATGCCAAGCACGGCCTTATATTCATCAAGTGGGAGAAGGAAGAAATCCATAATTATTTCTTGGTCCTGTAGCAACAGTTTCACCCGTGGGCACCTACGGTCACTCTTAAAATTCATCCGTCGGTGACCTTAACATCAAACTTGCTACAATCCTCATTATGTAAGGCCATCAGAACAGCAACCTTGCTATTCATAAAGTTATTAGTGCTCCTGGTGTCAATAAGAAGTATGATTGGTTGTTGTTTCAGAAGTCCTCCCACTTTCATTGTCTGCGGGTTCACGTAGCCAGAAAGAGCATGCATCGTACAATCGGCCACTGTCGTTCTTCCTCCAAGACCTTCTCCTCATGCTCTTGGACCTCCTCCTCTAAATCTTCAATGGGTTCAATCAGTCGAAGACATCCCTTTTTGTAGCGATGGTCATGGTTCCACGGTTCGTCGCGATGCCAACAAAAGCCCTTCGCTGATTTATCGCAAAGTTCATCTCTCGTCAATTTCTTTGATAGTGAGGGATGGCAGGGAGCAGAGGGCAGTGAAGGTTTATATGTTGCTAGTCTAGGAGTGGTCCTCATCCTTCAAGCATCTTGGTTGAGCCATTCCTCTTGGATTCAGGAGAAGGAGATTGTGGTCATCATGGTACGGGGCTGCCACACTTTGACTTCTCCTCTTATTTTATGCTTGAGTCCTTTGGTGAATGTCTCTAGTTTTGTCAGACCAATCACGAGTGAGATTAGAAAATCTCTCAGGCCTGGTTTGATATTCTTGGATCGAGGAGGTTTGTCAGATTTTCACAAGTTGTCCATTGATGTTCTCGTACTCGATCGGTCCAAAGCGGTTCAACAGCCCTCTTTTGAATTATCTCAACGTCTCCTTGAGTGTATTTAAACCAATTGTACTACTAAATTGCATCTCCTTCGAGGTGGATGACAGCAATGTCCACCATGGAAGCATCCGGTGTCCGTTGATAATGGAAGTAGTATTCTATGTGCGAAATCCATCCTATCGGGTCTCCCTCTTCCTATCGAGGGAAGCTCACCCTCATGCATGGCTACATCAAGTCAGTGGCTTGTTCTTCTTTTTTGGGAGACCTCTCTGAACTCTGGAATTTTGTTGGACTCGAAGATCGTCCAAGTTTGAATTATGTAAATAAGGCACACATTCTTTCCTCCATGCGTGATTCAATCGCCTCTAACTTGGCACTGATCAGATCTACCGATGCCATGGCTTAAGACTCCATATATGTAATGTCAAGATCCTTCTCTTGATGTTAGGCCAATGGTATGAACCGATTGGGTGGATTGGTGGCCGAAAGAGGTGGTGGATCAAGGGTAGATGGTTGCGGTTTTGGGCTAAAAGGTTGCTGTTGGGGCTATGGTTTAGAGCAATTGTAGGGGTTGTAAGGGGGGTTTGTGACAAAGGTTTAGGGTTAGAGGGGTGCCTTAGGGTTGCTGTTGATGGCATCAACCGGTTTGGTAGGAATTGATGGCTGCGAAGGGTAAGATCAGTGGAAGGTTGGGTGGCTACGAAGGACCGCTGTTTGGGCTACTGTTTAGGTTGACTGTGGATTCTAGAAATAGGTTATGATGACTATGTCTTAAGGCTAGATGAGTGCCCTAAAGATGACGTGATTGGTGGCAGTAAGATTGATAGGGTTTTGGTGGGTTGTGAGAAGAAGAACGACAAAAGATACAATAGTAGAATTTTTTTCATCAAAAGATTTCAGCAGTATAGACAAAAATATTTCTAGTAGTTCATGACAAGGATTCGAGTAAAACTCAATTGGAATCCGCTGGTAAGGGAAAGGTAATGTCGACAAAAAATTTATGAAAGAATATGACAGTAAAGAATTCAACATGATCAAGGAATACGAGAAGGTATTGTAGTAGAAATTTTACGTCAAAGGTCCAGCAGTTTGGATGTAAAATATCAACGATTTATATTGACAATTTTTGCATGAAATCAAAAGGAAATCCACTATTAAAGAGTGCCAAAGCTGTTGTAAAAAACTTATAAAAGATTAGATTGAAAAATTACAACAGCAAGATCAAAATAGGCAATGGTATGCGGCTGAATTCTGCAACATAACTTTCATCGTAAAGATAGAATCTTTGCGATGAAAAGTTTATGCAGCAAGATAAGAACACTTTTTTTGTTTTTTGGGTTAAAGATAACTAAATTGCAACAGCCAGTAAGGTAGAAAACCAAAACCTAATGTAATTCTTTGGGAAGATCAAAAGGTGATCTGCAGTAGCGGAGATGATAATGAAATTCAGTGATAATCTAAGCAATTGTGGGAATTGCTTAGACAGTTGTGGAAGGATGATGAGCGGCTGATGAAGAGCAGTGAGACGCCAAGAACGTCGCTTCGATACCAAGTGTTATAACCCTTACGGATTCTAAGCTTGGGTTGATCTCTATAAGGGATCGGCCTCCTTGGAACTCTATAAGGGGTTCCTCCCTCCTTGGTTTTATGCACAATGACCGAAAAGATATTGATATATTAATGATAAAAAAAGTTACAATTATAAATATTTATATAGGGTCTCAAAACCTTAACTCCTAATATAACTCCTCCTTAAACTAAGACTCCTACTAAACCAAGACTCCTCTTCGCCTCAACTCCTAACCCCTAGCCAACTCCAAACCTTGATGTGGCCGACGACTATAGGGGTCTACAACTCCTAATTTTATTCTAATTCTGCCCTAGAGAGAGTCTAAGCTAAGGGACTCTCTCCCTCTTACTGACCTCTCTTTAGAGGAGGAGGCGGCTAGGAGACTCTCATCTCATAAGGACTCATCCCTAACCCTAGCCAACTACTTCTTCATTAGGGGGTGGCAGCTAGATTAGGGTTTATTACATTCATGACTCAATTGACTCTAACCCGTATACAACTTCGACTCATAATTAGACTCCAATTCAATCGAATCCTAATTCTACTATGACTTGGACTGATTTATTACAATACGCTCAAATCTTCTCCTAACCGACATAATGTCAGGTATAGATTGTCCAACAAGATCCAATCTAATAACTCGACTCAATCAACTAGGACCCGACTCAATTGAGGTCCTAACATTGATCTATTTATACAAATTAAACTAATTTTTAATTAGAAATATAATTATAACACATTTTTTAATTTGCTCTTCGTGATTGAATGGAAACCAATTCCTATTTATTGGAATAATTCTAGTTTAAAACTCTAAATATAGTATATAATATACGATAATCAAGAAAACCAACAATTGATTGAAGTTCAATTTCGTTTCTGTAAGATGATATAGTTTCCTTAAGAAGCAAGGGATTATATTAAATTAAATTATTTGCATAATAGCAAGCAAAAAAAAAAAAGATCAACTTAGTAAGTCTGACATAATTAACTGATCGATTAGCAACTTTGTGTCCTCTCAAAATCACAATATAAGAAAACAAAACAACTTCAAGATTACATGATAGATTCAAGATTACATGCTGATTAAGGATGTCCACAAGTAGATTAGGACTCCTTATGTACACATCTAACCCTTCTCTGCCAAGCAACATGCCATCTTCAGGTATGACCATTGCTTCACAGTATAAACTATTTCTATGCAATATATACCTGCAGCCCTAGAAAATACACTCTAGGACAAATCGATGCCCACCATTCTGTCTATGACCTAAGAAGCATCACAATTTAGCCAGGTCCATCCAACCAGGATTACACATTTCCCACGACCACCCTCAGGCTTGGATGTAACATAAAGGGAAGAGCAAAAACCACCTTGAACAATATGGTCCAAGGCTGAAGTTTCATCAAACATACCATCATTGAGGGTTTTTCAGATCATCCATGGAGTAGTAGCAATCACAATCCTGTGAGTTAAAGCCACCTACTTAGGCTCAACAAACCCTTCCTTAAACCAGTCACCATCGACCCAAATCATGAGCCACCACTAACCAGTCAGCCAATAACATGATCTCAAAGAATCATATTCTTGACACTTAAGAGCTCCTGGTTCCCAATTACCTTGGAGTAATGGAGCTTCAGGTCCTGGAAGCTGCTGACTTTTGTCAGGTTGTTCACATGAGCAACATTAAAAGAGGCATCAAATCCGTGCTGAGGTGATTCCTGTAGCTTGATCCTGTGAACATGGAATGAGCTACAAGACATTCATGTCATGAAATCAAAGCTGGTCTCCTCCAAGAAAACTTTCATGTCCAAAATGAATGAATTTTGCATCAAAAGCGAATTTTAATTTCATGTTCATAAGATATATAAAATGATGTTAATTTCACACATTTTTGTAGACAAAAGGAAACCATTTACACATGCACACAAAAACAAGAGAGTGAGAGGTAACTATTGTTCATGTCCAATGAAGCTGAAAATACTCACAATTATGCATACATTGAGCTCATCATATCTCTGGAGGATAGCTTTTGTAATGAGATCTTAAAGGTGGCTGGCAAAATGTTTCAGATGATGATTTCCATATTTTAGCTGTAGATACACTTTAGTTTAATCCATGTTTCATTAAACATTTAGAAGGATGCAACTGGAATATTTGAATTTAGTTTAAATTAAGTAGTTCATCTTGTCTCCATCCAGCAATGGATGCAAAAGTTTTATTCCAGATAATAATTTGTACATGTTAATCAACAAATCCTTTTTGACCAGGGTGATCAACGTTTGAATTACGGAAACAACTTCTCTAATGTCCATCAACGATGAGAAGACTACGTATATTAATCCTGCTTAGCCTGCTGTAGCATAACCTATGATCAACCAACCAAGTTTGCCAATAATTGTGATGAAGCCAGATATTAAGCTCATATTTTTCTGCTAACAGAAAGTAAATACAACACATTGCTACACCTAGTTAAATCAGAGCATTTTTTGTCTGAACAGAAAAGAATGTAACTGCTTACAGGGTAATATCTGTCGAAAACCTTTGCATCAGAAAGGAAATTGTTGCAAGACAAATAATGTAATGGACAATCTTCTACATGTAATCCCACTCAAAGTTTTCAGTGAAAATGAGTTGGAGAAATAAAAGGCAATGAAGTCAAAGCAGCCACAATGGCAGCTCCTTCATAACTAAGCAGTGATTGAAACTGATTTTAATTTCAATCTTTAGTTAACTACAATATAGTTCAAAATTTATTTTCATCAAACCTTATACATTCCCTGGTGCTGTTTTGCCAAATTAAAGCAGCACAATGTGTTGTATACAGGTGAAATACATTCCAGTTGTTCAAGGCCCAATATCAGCAAAATCAAATGTCACAAACATATCATGCAACACTGGATTCTCAGGCAGGCTATCCTTGTGCCTGACGCTGCCTGAAGCATGATTCATGTTCAGGCCAGATAAATAGTCTGTTCCAGCAGCTTCATATCCAACAAAGTTCACATGCTGTTTATCAATTTAGTACCGCAAAAGGCTAGCAACACGTAAAGATGCTTTTAATCTTTTTGCATCCCTTCTAAATCCAGCACTTTGAAGACCAGCTATAACGGCTCGGTGGGTAGATGTGAGCACGCTACTGCCCTCCTTTAAGCAATTCAGCAATAGTTTGGATGCAGCATGAAATCTACTCTTCTGACATAGCCCGTTAACAATTGATGTGTAGGTGTAATCATCCTTGGATTTCATCTCATGGAATAACTTGAGGGCTAAATCCACTTCTCCTAGTTTACATAGTCCATCAATTAAGCAATTATAAGCCACCAAGTTTGAGAGGAAGCCCCTCATCTCCATCATGTGCAGTTGCTTGTTGGCAGAATCAATGTATCCCATCCTGCACAAACCATCTATAAGTATAGAGTATGTATATTGATCGCTCCCAAGGCCAGCTTCTTCCATCTCATTAACCAACTGGAATGCATAGTCTATCTTGCCTTCTTTGCATTGTAGATAAATTATAGTATTATAACATGCTTTATCTAGACCTATGCCATTTCTTAACATCTGCTCTACACAAGCATTAGCATCTTCAAGATTACCCATCTTGATCAATGCACTTATTGCTGCACAATATGCAAAGACATCAGAAGTGTAGCCTTTATTCATCATCCCAGAAAATATCTCAAATCCTTGCTCAAATCTTCCATTTCGAAAGCAACATTTCATAACAGTTGTATAAGTTATCTCATTTGGAACACAGTCTGATTCACCCAGCTCCTTGAGAATCCTTCTTGCTTCACCTATCCTACCAGATTTACACAGGCCATTGATTATTGTATTATATGTCACTAGCTCTGCAGAAAAACCAAGCCTTTTTAAGTTCCTAAAGAGCCTGAGGCCATTCATAGCATTCCCTGTCTTGCACATGCCATTAATCAAGGTGTTATATGTCGTCAAAGAAGGGGCGACATTTTTTGATAACATATCCAAATAAATCTTGTAAGCGTCCTCTGGGTATCCACATTTAAACAAGCAATGCATCAAGGTGTTATAACTCCAATCATCCGGCACAAGTCCAGCCTGCAGCATTTCTTCAAACAGATCCAGGGAACGTGACGGGAGGCAACACCGAGTAGCGCCAGCGATCAAAGAATTGTAAGTAATGACATCTGGTCTCACTCCTGCTTCTCTCATTCTATAAAGAATCACGTATGCTTCATCTACGCCAACCAGATGGCAGTATGCATCGATCAACGTGTTATACGTCACGACATCAGGAAGGCAACCTAGTCTGATGCCATCAATGATAACCGCCTCAGCTTTGTCCAAGTTCCTAGATTTACACAGGGAAGACACGCAGACGTTCAACAATTTTGTCGAAAGTCTACGGATCATTCCCTCATAAGGGCAGATAAAAGGAACTAATCTGGCACCCTGATCTACAAGGAGCAACACATATGTCAAACTTATGAACACGGAATTGCACGAAATGAGGAATATTAAGCAGGAAGAACACAACACATCCAAAAGCAACAGGAAATGGCCACGAGATATATGTGAGGCCAAATATCAAACAGATGGTGGGCATAAGTTATTTACTGGCGAAAACGAGATAGGCACCAAGAAGATACAACGGAAGACGGAGAGTTTGGATCAAGGGAAGATGGCGGCACCGGAGGCTCTGGTGACCGTGCGGCCAAAGCGGGAAGCTGTGCGGCAGTCGTCCCGACGGCTGCCAGAGAGAGAGAGAGAGAGAGGAGGACCTTGGGAGTGTGAGAGCCGACGGTGCGGATGACGGGGTTTTCGGGCTTTAACCCAACAAAAGAAGTCTCGAGAGGTGAGGTGGGGTGGGTTGCAACGGATCCACGAACAGTTAACACTCGAGATCCGAAAGCGTCAACCCAACAGACGAGAAATTGTACGGCACAAAAATAAATTCGTGAATTTTAAATATATAATAATATTTTTATGTCAATTAAGATAGTCTCTATAACTTAATTTATCAAAAATTAGGTTTTTAATCAATGTAAAATCCATCCTTTCAAAATACGATAATACCATATTTTGTCCTATAAACTATTCATATGCTCTCTGTTCATATTTACAATTTTTATGTACACCGCCCACATTAATGGTCATCCAATAAACTTTGATTAATCATTTTAGTGGTGATTACCAACGACTAATTTGTGGCCAAAATTATTTTTTATATTTTAGATATTCTTTTGTCATTCTCATCTATTATTATTATTTTTAATCATGCCTACTCTTCCTACCTTTTTTTTGTTTCGCTCTCTACATTATGAGATTGAAAATACAGTAACAAAACAAATGATATGAATTTATTAATTTCGATGACTTAAGGTCAAGAATGAGATTCTTGCAACTCAATCTGGTAAATGGGCTCAATCTGGTTAATGGATATAGTAATTAAACAGATATAAACACATTTTAATCAATTTTAACTTTACACATACCACCAATAAATAGTGTTTTCCTTCTTATATAAGTTGGAAGGATTTTGTATCAGCCCTTTTAGCATCCACTTAATGGATATCATCCCTTTTAAATAATAACATTCAACAGCTCTACTATGTGTAACTTCATCTCCCAGGTAAACCAAAAGAATTTTTAAGTAACTTCCAATCTACATATGTTCAGAGAAACAGAAACAAGGCAAACACAACCTCATAGCAGTGTAAAATACACAGGTGGCAAAATTAAAGCTTTATTTTATTATAAAGATGACCCACATTATTCTTGAAATATATATATAATAGAAAAAGAATTGTAATAGGGATAGTTGATCTTCGTTCATTGAAAAAAAGATCATAGTGAAAATCGATAACCTCGAAAAAAGAGGAATCATGAGTGAACGTAGATTTGGACAACTGAACCACTATAAATCAGTTTATATTTCTTTTATTTATTTTTATTATTATTGCTTATTGATTTACTTTACATGCTACTTCTCCTCACACTTTCACGTTAAACATACTTTTGATTCATATTATCTTTTCAACATATTATCTTTTCAACTGTTTCAAATCGAATCTTTTTTAAGATACCACTAATTCATTTCCTTTCTTAGTACCATTACAATCCTAATTATATATATATATATATATATATATATATATATATATATATATATATATATATATATATATATATATATATATGTCTGTGTGGGTATATTATTGAATCCTAAATTTTGATGATAAAATCAATGTTTCCAACTATTTCAAATCGAATCTTTCTACGATACCACTAATTCCTCTCTTAGTGCCATTACAATCCGAATAATATATATATATATATATATATATATATATATATATATATATATATATATATATATATATATGTTGAATCCTAAATTTTGATGATGAAATCAATTGATACATTTATGAACTAATATGCTTTCAAGATGAATAATACAGGAAGACTTCGATCATGGACTTGAACCATCAGACGACAATCTATCGAAGCAAGACGTTGTTGGGCCAAAAAATGTTATATCAAATATTGAACGTCGGGCCAGAGGATTGGTCGATGTGTGATAGGATAAACTTCATGCGGAGTTTAACCATCGGATTGGAAGATGCGTCGGAGGTTCGGACGAAGTGCCGAATGATCCGAGGACATGCCGCACTGATGGGTAATATGCTGAAAGATTCATATTTGTAATTAAGATGGTTATCTCTTAATCATGATCCTTTCGAGTCGAATTAAGCTGGTATTGGGCTGTAACCATGCCAACTTGATTTGGGGCCCATTGGACCTTAGCCAAGGTTAAATTGGACTTGATGAAAGGCAAATTTTCTCACTTGGAAATGACCTAGGCGTTGGTACTGTCAGGTCCAAGCAATGGTATTGCCCAGGCTACGAAAAGAACAGTTTTGTGCTTTTCTGATGTTTTTGGCGGTGATCATCTAGTCCAACGATAGTATTGCCATAGCCCAATATTCCGGGCTCTGTTCGGTGGTAGTACCTCACAATGACGGTAGTGGTATCGCTAGTACCCCAAAAAATTAAAGATTTGATATTGACTCCAAGTTTAAGGCTATTAAGTATATACAAATACCCCACATATTCTTCTTGTTGAAGCATAAATAGAGCACAAATAAGTGTGTAAAAAGGGGTAAAAAGGGATAGAATCCTTAAGCTAAAAGTGTTGTAAGCTTTTAGTATTTGAGTTTCTTCTGTTGAATCTCGGATTTTGATAATAAAATTAATTAATGAGTTTTATGATCTAACTTGTGTGTTAGGGAAAGTGATGCAGGATTAAGAATTATAATCAGATGTTGGGTCGGAGTCAAGTTCATGTTGAATCTCGAATTTTGATGATGAATTAATTGATGAGTTTTATGATCTAACTCATGTGTTAAAGAAAGTGATGCAGGATTAACTACGACGATGAAAGGGCATTATAATCAGATATTAGGCTGGAGTCAGGTTCGAGCATCGAGCCAAGGTTCGGACGACGTAGTGGGAGCTCACCGAGAGTTCGCCGAAGGTTGATCGATGTTTGGACGATGTTATCGGGAACTCACCGAGAGCTCACCAGAGGTTGATCGATGTTTGTCGGGAGTTCGCCAATAGGTTATCGGGAGCTCGCCGAAAGAACGTCGGGAAGTTCATCGAGGTTTCGCCGATAGGTTGTCGGGAGCTTGCCGAGAGTTCACCGGAAGAATGCTGGAAGTTCATTAGGAGTTCACTGATGAAAATCGGGAGCTCGTCGAGGGTTCATCGAAAAGATGCTGGGAGTTTGTCGAAGAGACGATCAGATAACAAATATTGTACGTTAAGTATCGTAGTTAGCATCGTAATGAGAGTTAGTTTTACTAACTCAATTAAGAGGTCGTTAGGCCTTAATTAGAACTGATTTAGACTCATTATAGAAGTCATTTCAGTAACCCAAGGTCAGATAGGCACAATCTTCGAAGACACGATCTCCAAGATAACACAATCTTCGAAGGCGTGTTAGGCAGTTGAACCACCTAGACTAGGCAGTTGAACCGCCTAGACACAGTCTCCCAAACTATCAGGCAACTAAACCGCCTAGAACAGTCTCTCACTATTAGGCGACTGAACCGCTCAGAATGCAGTCTTCGAGACTAGCACCTCGGGATCACTTAAAAAATAATTTTTGGCTCCACTTTTGAAGTCATTTGAGGCCTATAAATACCCCACCATTTCTTGCCTAAGGTATGCAAGCAATTAAGAGCAAAAATCTTATGAAAACGCTGTTGTAATTGAGAGCTTCTCCTCATTTCATCTTGTGTAGTTTTTTGTTGAAGAAAGAGCTTTGAGTCTTGTAAAGGTTATCTCCTAAACCTGTAAAAGTAGAATATAATTGTAAGAGGGTAGTTGATCTTCACCCATAGGAAGATCAATAGTGGAAGTTGGTGGCCTCAACGAAAGAGGAATCGGGAAGTGGACGTAGGTCACGAGACTGAACCACTATAAAATCAGTTTGCTTCATCTTCTTTGCTCTTTAACTTTATTGCTCTGTTATTTAACTATCTATTATTTTTGCTTACACTATTACAAACATCTCTACAATTTAATGCATTTCCGATATGATTTTCATTGAGTAGATTTTTCAAATCGATGAAGATTTCTCATCAGCACTAATTCACCCCCCTCTTAGTACCGCTTTGACCCTAACAATTGGTATAAGGACCACGTTTCTCTCTATTTGACTTAAAATCCAAATAAGATGACTTTTATTGGCAATCAAGAGAGATTTTCTATCACAATTCCTCTTATGTTTAATGGGATGGACTATACATCTTGAAAAATTCAAATGCATATCTTTTTTTATTTCGATAGATTTTGATTTATGGTGTATTGTTGAAAAAGATTTTTAAAAGTCATTCAATCCAATAAATGATTGGAATGATTATAAAAAATAAATATTTTCTTTAAATGCCAAGGTATAAATGCCTTATATTGTGCTCTCAACAAAAATGAATTTGATCAGATTTCCTCTAGTGATTCGGCTTTTGAAATTTAGCATATGTTAGAATTAACAAATGAAAGCACACTAAATCTAAATGAATCATTAAATGAAATGTCTTAAAAAAATGAACAAGAAGAATACATCCCCAAGAGCAAGAAAAATTTGACATTGAGAACATAAGAACACCTTCCAAAGAACAGGAATGAATTGGAACTAAAGAGAACATATGACTCCTTAAGTGAAATCTCGAGTGATGAGAACCTTGGATATAAACTCTTGACAAAAGAACCAAAAATTTTAATGAATATGAACAAAAACCTTAAAATAGATAAAACCTATTGCGATGAACGCAAGAAGTTATAGTGCACCGAAGATGAAAAGCATAATCAAGAAGAAATGAAAGATCTCGTGCTCGTGGCCAACCACGATGAGGTAAGTGCTGGTTACAGGTGCCCTGCAAGTCAATCACGCGAGCGATGACACGTGTGACACACGACGTAATCTTTTTGCTTATGATTAATATTGGCATATTCTCACATTATATTAAATGTAGCATATATATTATGATGTCCTTAGTTCTGTGCAATGGGAATCGGATCGTGATGAGATCACGATAATGAGATTGATTCACCTTTAAACATAAATCCTAAATAATCCCGATCATAGGTTACTCAAGAGGGACATTGAGATAACCGGATAGATCGGTGTACTATATACCCGTCTATATGATGGAGGCGGCTGGTCTCAGAGCCACTTGTGTGGAGACACCAAGGATATAGTACATATGCTCATTGGAGAATGAGTTCACTAATTGATCCGCTTATGGAATGTTGTATGGTTAATGATACCTAATGTCAGACAGCGATTTCATAGTCCCAGTTGTGTATTTGGTCCTTGGACTTAAGACACCAAGGATGCCTTGTATGAATACTCCTTTATTTGACGCCAGACTTACAGGTTTGGAAAGTTCCAGATATGGTACAGCTGGTTATCAGGATTGGTAGCCAACCTTACGAAGGTAATTAAGTATCAATAGAGGATCATCCACTCTCGGTATCACGAGAGGAATATCCTATATGTGCTTGGTTAGACAAATCCCTAGCAAGGGTCATTCGGATTGAGAGAGAAGGAGTTCTCCAGTAGAATCCGAATAGAGCAAGACAAACTGATTCTATATATGACCTGACAGTACCATGTCCAATATATGATCTCTGGGATATTAGTTGGATGAGGGATTATAGATACATGGTAATTGTGGACAGACAGGTCCGATGGATTCGATCCCTTGTACCGTCTGGGGACTATGGCGTAGTGGCCTAGTACGTCCATAGTCGATGAGTCAAGTGAATTATTATGGAGATAATAATTTACTATATCAGAAGGAGTTCTGATGGGAGTGACTCACGACCAGCTCGGTATCGGGCCTAGAGGGTCACACACATATGGTGGATGCTTCAGTGAATAGAGGATTGGATGAAGATCCAATTAGCCCCTATATTCATTAGATGAGACACTATGTTGATGGGCTCCTTGATTAAGACCCAATTATAGGTCTAAGGAGATTATTGGATAGAGATCCAATAATTGAAGGTTAATGAGTTATTGGATGAAGATCCAATACCCACTAAGAAAGGAGCCCTAGGGTTTTGGTGGCTCTATATAAATAGGAGAGGAGACTCAGGGTTGATAGGCTACAGCTTTAACCACCACCTTCTATTCTCCTCCCTCCCTTTGAGCAAGAGTTGCAAGATCAGATTGGAGGAGTTTTGTTGTAGAGATCCATCGTGTGGATACCGCTTAAGAGGAGGACACTTGACCTCCTTCATCTTCTCCATCCGGATCTGGAATACAGTGATATACGATCTCCCTAGGTAAAATCAATCTCTCACACATCACAGTTTTTTATTTTTACGGTTTTTCTCGCGACCCCAATCTTTTGCACGACGATTTGATCTGCATGGGAAATCAGTTTTTGTTTTGATTTCCGCTGCGCATGTGATGCACCTGCTAAGGTTTCCCAATAGTGGTATCAGAGCCAAGGTTTTCTTGCGAAAGATTAGTTTTAAACTGCGTGCGATGAGATTGAATCGTGTAGAATCGTTCAACGCGTTTGCAGCAAGAACAGCGAGGGGGAGGGGCTGGCCGTGGCTGGTTACAAAGGGCAGCCGGCTGCGGCCAAGGCCAACCCCCCGGTAGGGGCGACCGGTAGAAGCCAAGCCCCCCCCACAAAGGGGCTACCGGCAACCGTTCGTAAGGGGCGGCCACTCGCGGGCATGGCCGACTGTGGCTAGCTCGTAGGGACGGCTGCCAGCGGCGCGCTGGCAAGGGACGACCGTCGGTGGCCAGCCCACAAGAGGCTGCCCACGGCGCACCCGCAAGGGGCGATCGCCAGCGGCCAGCCCGGAAGGGGCTGCCCGTGGCGCGCCCACAGGGTTAGCCGCCCCTTGGCAGGGCGGCTGCCGGTCGCAACGCGCAGCGCCGTTGCCTGCGCAGGGGCAGCGACGACGGTGGCGACGCAGATGAGGGCAAGAGGGCTAGGGTATCCTTTTACGAAAAGGACGATCCTACCCCTATGAATTCAAGAAATTCCGAGGACTGTCCTCGTGTATAGAATTCTTAATACCCTCAACTTTTTGGAAATTCCAAGGACTATCCTCTAATCGAGAATTATAAAAATACCCTCAATAATTCTAAAAATTTTGAAGACTTTTCTCTCATCTAAAATTACAAAAATACCCTTGATAATTTTAAAAATTCCAAACATATCCTGATTTTTAGAAAAATAATTAATTAAATTGTTTAATTAATTATTATATATATCTAGTAATCCTACATATGATGTGATGTACATGTGATGTATGATGTGGATGAATGATCATGAGCCATGTGTTGTGATGTGTGTAATTATGATTATTATTATTATTGGGGCCTGCGAGTCTACGTTTTTCTTGTTTATTGTTGGGCCTGTATGCTTGTGATTATTTGAAATTACATCGGAGAGGCGCAGCGAGAGCGTGGAGATGACAGCGGGACCCACGATGCTGTGGCGGGAGATCACGACGCATGGTGATGCGATGATCCGACGGAACCGATAATTACGAGATCAACAATCACAGGGCGTGGAGATACGCCAATGCACACATAGATCCTATTGTGAGTGATTAGGCCCATTGGCTCGGGCTTAATCATATTCGATCACGGCTCATAATCATCCGGTGTGGCTTGATAATGTTGAAGAAGTAAGGCCTTGATAATGTTGAAGAAGTAAGGCCTTGATAATGTTGAAGAAGTAACTTGAAATATGGGTTGTATGATTAAATGTATATTGTTGAATGATAGATTTGAGTATAGAGCATTATAAAAAAGGGGAAGAAAAATCATGCTTCATTGACTAGTATTTTTAAAAATTAAAAATATATTTAATGAGAATGGAATGATCATGGTAACTCACTCTAAAAATCATTGGAATTGAAATAAATTAAAGTTTTTGTTTGAAAATAATTTATTGCAATGATGTTAATGAAATTTCATTCTTGAAATAAATTTCACAAGTTAAAAATAATTCAAAAATAAGATAATTCTTCTTGAAAATATTTTTATCCTATCAACCTTTCAACAAGAGATAAAATTATAACATTATTGTTGAATCTCCTAAACTACAATAATTTGATGATTCAAATATTATATTATTGACTAAGTTTGTAAAATGATTTAAATGTTATAATGATAGTTGTAGGTTAAAATGAGTTATGATTGGATGATGATTTTTGAATTAAAACTTTAAACAAAATTTTCATATTTCTCCTTTGAGTGATATCAAATATATATATATATATATATATATATATATATATATATATATATATATATATTGAAATACACATCATAAGTGCAACTCTCTTCACTAAAGTCTAAGAGAGTTATACAACACTTAACAAAGAAATATCATTGAATCAAAGATAAACATAAGATCATGTTTGAAAATATCTTATTGTAATATTTGTGATGATCTCTTTTGAAAATTTCTCAATCTCTATCTTATTAAGATTTTAATATGAGATTGATGAATCTATTCATGATATATTTTTTAAAATATTGATTTTTGATGATTTGAACTTGAATAAGTTATTATCATGATTTTGGTAAGTTTAGAAACTGAAACTTGAAATTCTTATATAAATCAAGTTCGTTTGAAGAAGTTTATAAATGAATCATAAGTTTGTCTGTTTGGAACTATAACATGAATCTAAACAATGATGTTGATGATTTGAATCATATATAAAAATTGAGATCCTATATTTCCATATCTCATTTTGTAAAATCACGATTTTAATTTCTCGATACTTATAAATTGACAATTTTCATGAATTGAGATCTTGTTTACAATTAATCTCCTAAAATTTTATTAAAGAAGAAGATTTATTAAAAAGAAATAGTGTCTATTAATATTTATGATTTAATTCTTTATGACATGATTCCTTTGTACTCATGGTTATATTTAGAACATGGATGTATTAAAAAATTAAACCATTATATTTTTTGTTGACAATAAAAAGGAGGAATCAAAATTAATTTGGTCAAAAGAAAATTTGAACATTGAATGAGGAACAATTGCTTAGAAGAAAATTAGAACTTTCTAAATGCATGCAAAATACTCGATAACAATTTGAGCTTGATTTACTATCATATTTTCTTTTGGAATTCTTGATCTCATTATCAAAATTTACATGAGATAATCTTCAAAATACATGATTTGGTTGATCTGCTATATCATTTGAAATTTCCAATTAAATTACATGGGTAGCCCTTAATTTTAGAATTTATATCTATAAAATTTACATCTATAAAATTGAGTATTTTTTGATATGATGTTTTTCAGAACCCCCTCATTGATTCTACCTTTTTGTTTACAAAAATGGGGAGAAATGGACTAGATTTCTTTCTTTGTATAATGAATATTTATGATAAATGTGTTAACATATGTATTGAACACTCAGTATTCAAACATGCGATAATATTTCTACTTTTTGATAACAAAGGGGGAGAAACGATATGATTGATGACATATGATAAATGTTGTGTTTAAAATTTTATCATATAATGAACATTTGTTTTCAACAATTATTTCGAAAAGGTATATTAAACATTTCTCCTTATTGATAAATATTAAAAATAATAAACATTCAAATGATGGATATTTATGATAAATGCTCATAGATGAATTGGACATTTCTCCTTTTTGTTGATGACAAAGGGGGAGAAATGACATAATTGATGACGTAAGAGAAATGTGTATTTTGAAATACTTGAAATGTTTATATGATACCAAGAAAAGATGATTACTCTGAAAATTTTATCATATATGGTATCATGATTTTTGACATAAAGTGAATGTTTAAAATATTTATTATATGAAACATATCAATTGAAATTATTTATCATATGATACCAAGAAGAAGAATGCTTTGAAAATTTTATTATGTATGATATCATGAATGGTTAAATTATGAAAATACTATACTTGAATTCAAAAGTGACAGGTTCTTTTGAATTTAAGTTGTATTTATCCTATGACATATACATAGGGGGAGTTAAGGTTAACTCCGTCATCAATTGGTTGTCATTATCAAAAAGGGGGAGATTGTTGAATCTTAGATTTTGAAGATGAATCAATTAATGAGTTTTATGATCTAACTCATGTGTTAAAGAAATTGATGCAGGATTAACTACGATGGTGAAAGGGTATTACAATCAGATGTTGGGCCGGAGTCAAGTTCGAGCATCGGGCCAAGGTTCGGAGGACGTAGTGGGAACTCGTCGAGAGTTTGCTGAAGGTCGATCTATATTTAGACGATGTTATCGGGAACTCACCAAGAGCTCACCAGAGGTTTGCTAGGAAGTTTGTCAAGAGTTCACTGACAGGTTGTAGGGAGCTCGTTGGGAGTTCGTCGGAAGAACGTCGAGAAGTTCATCGGGGTTTCACCGACAGGTTATCGAGAGCTCGTCGAGAGTTCACCGAAGAATGCTGGAAGTTCATTGGGAGTTTGTTAGGACTCTAGCTAAGGGAGTCCTAATTTAGTTTCATTAAAGAGGACAATCATGTAAAATATAAGGGCATGCATATAAATCTTATCTATCTGACCCCTATTAAGGAAAGAAGGAAGGTCGGCTAGGATAGGATTAGTTAAGGAAGATATTTGGTTACCTTAATTAACCACCCCTTATCCTAGTTAAAGAGGGGGTTAGTTAAGAAGGGGATTAAGTTAGGAAAGGGTTAGGAAGACAATAAGCAACCAGCCACCCCTAGTTAGGCCGGTTGGAAGTTAGAATTAAAGGTGCATTAGGAGTTGCTTAAAGGTAAGAGTCTTGAAGTAGGAGTCCTCTTAGGAATTAGGGTTAGAAGGCTTATAAATGCCCTTGTAATCCTCTACTTTTGATCATGAATTGAAGAGTCTTTTATGTAGCCTTTGAGCAGCACTTTGGAGGAGGGAACCCCTATAGGGTTCCAAGGAGCCTGATCCCCTATAGAGATCACCCCCAAGCTTAGAATCCACTAGGGTTCTAAGACTTAGTACCATAGCATCTTTCTTGGCATCTCGCTACCCTTCCATAGCCATCCATCAGCCCCCCACAGCCATCTAAAGCAATTCCCACAATTACTCAAAGATTGTCACCAAACTCCGTCGTCACCTCCACTATCGCAGATCATCCTTTGATCTCCCCGTGAATTGTAACATGTTCTGGTTTTCTACCTTAGTGCTACTCTAATTTAGTTATCCTTAATCCAAAAGCCCAAAAAAATTATTCCCATATTGCTGCATAAACTTTTCATCGTAAAGTTTCCATCTTTATGACAAAAGTTATGCCGCAGAATTCTAGCCGCACACCCTTACTGTTTGATTTGCTGCTGTGTTTTTACTGATCGAATTGCTACAAAATATCTACTACGGCTTTATAACTTCCTATCCTTGGATCTCCCTTTGGTTTCATTGAAAAATTATCAAGATAACGTACTCATCTTTTATGTCCAAGCTGCTGCAGTTTAGACGTAAAAATCTGCTGCTGCACTTCTTCGTGATTGCTGCCCCCCTTGAGTTTCGCTTGAATTTTCATTGAAAATTTCTGGAAAAAATTACGTCTTCACTGCTGAATTTTTTTCGTTGAAAAATCTGCTGCTGCACCTTTGTCTTCCTTCTTCTTCCTAACCCACCGAAACTCAATCATCTTGCTGCCACCACCCAAGATGTCTTTAGGGCATCCCTCTATCCTTAAGACGCAACCATCATAACCTATTTTCATAACCCTAACACCCCCAAAAACTGCAGCCCAAAACAAAAAACCATTGCAAACCAAACCCTTCTATCACCAACCGATTGTCCGAAATTTTCGACCACCCATCCAATTGACCCGTCAATAGAAAAAAGACAAGGATATATATGATCTATAGGCATACACCATGGCTTCCCAAGATCCAATTGATGCTAAGTTTAAAGCATTGGAATCTCGGCTTGAATAGTGGCTCGAATCGCGCTTGGAGGACAAACTGCACGCTTTGTTCGCATAATTCAAAATTGGACAACCACCAAGTCCAACCATATCTCAATAAGGAGAGAGTTCAGAGAAGCCTCCAAGAAGGGAGGGACAGCCTTCGGACATATGTCAGCCACGCATGAGGGTGGACTTTCCATGATAGGAAGAAGGAGACCCGACGGGATGGATTTCGTGCACCTAACGTTACTTCCGCTACTATCGAACATTGGATGATGCTATGGTGGAAATCACTGTCATCCACCTTGAAGGAGATGCTATTCAATGGTACAATTGGCTGGAATATAATCTTGGGGCTCCGACATGAAATCAATTTAAGAACGCACTACTGAACCGCTTCGAACCTACGGAGTACGAAAATATCGACGGCCAACTTGCAAAAATCTAGCAAACCTCTACAATTCAAGAGTACCAAACTAGATTTAAGAAGCTATCCTATCTTACTCGTGATTGGACTAACTGACAATTGCTAGGTACCTTCATCGAGGGACTCAAACCAGAGATAAAAGGGGAGGTTAAGGCGCGATAGCCTCGTACTGTTGCCGCTGTAATTTCTTTCGCCCGGATACAAGAAGAGCGGCTCAACCAAGATGCTCGGAGGACAAGAATCACTCCTAGACCCATGACATATAAGCCTCCTATTTATAGTCATCTTTCACTGTAAAAAAAAATTAACAAGAGAACTACGTGACCGATCAGTAAAGGGGCTTTGTTGGCATTGTGACGAACCATGGAGTCGTGATCATCGCTGCAAAAAGGGCCGCATCCTATTAATCATGCCTCTTGAAGATATGGAGGAGGAGGTCCAAGAGCATGAGGTAGAGGTCACAAATGAAGAAGAGCAGTTGGTTGATATTACAATGCATGCTCTTGCTGGCTATGCGAACCCGCAAATGATGAAAATAGGAGGATTTCTGAAGCAACAATCGATTACCATTCTTATTGAAATCGGGAGTACTAATAATTTCATGAACAACAAGGTTACTGTTCGGATGGCCTTACCTATTGAAGATTGCAGCAAGTCTGATGTTAAAGTCACCGATGGATGAATTCTGAAGTGTGATCGCCGGTGCCCGCGGGTGAAGCTTTTGCTGCAGGATCAAGAAATAGTTGCATAATTTTTCTTCCTCCCTCTTAATGATTATGAATATGTGCTTGGCATCGAATAACTAATGACATTAGGTGATATTTTCTGAAATCTTTTGAAATTAATCATGAAGTTTTACAACCAGGGAAAACAGATGGTACTATGCGGCAAACGAGGAAGTGACATATCGACAATTTACACACGATGAATGGAGAAAGTATTACAAAAATCATGCAGTAGCTTCTTAGTGCAACTTGAGCAACAATCCATGGAGGAGACAACTGATGTTGAAGACCCAAATCTACTTCCCTTACTTGCTAAATTTTTGGATGTATTTGACGAACCACGTAGCCTACCCCCTAGCCACCAGCATGATCATCGGATACCGATTCTTCTGAGCAAAGCCCTAGCAAATACTCAGTCATATAAGTAGCCTCATCTATAGAACAATAAAATAGAAAAGATTATGAAAGAGATGCTTGAAACAGGAGTTATTTGACCGAGTTACAGCCCCTACTCTTCACCAGTACTCCTTGTACAAAAGAAGGACGGAACATGACGAATGTGCGTCGACTACAAAGCTCTCAACAATATAACAGTCAATGATAAGTACCCTATTCCAGTAGTATATGAGTTGCTTGATGAACTAAAGGGAGCAAGGATCTTTACAAAGCTGGGCCTTCGATCCGGATATCATCATATACGAATGTGCGAAGAGGACATACCGAAAACCGCCTTTCGGACACATAACGGCCACTATGAATTTCTGGTAATGCTCTTCGGCCTCACCAATACTCCCTCCACTTTCTAAAGTCTTATGAATAATATCTTCCAAAATTATATTTGTAAGTTTGTGCTGGTTTTCTTAGATGACATCCTTATTTATAGCCCTTCTACTAAAAGTCATTTTAAGCACTTACAACTTGTTTTGACGATTCTTCGAGAGCATGTTTTTTTTTGACAAAAAGTTAAAGTGTAGCTTTTTTTCAATAGAAGGTAGAGTATCTTGGGTATATCATATCAGAGGAAGGAGTGGCGGTGGATCCTTTCAAAATTGAAGCAATGCAGAACTGGCCGACCCCAAGAAACATAAAATCGCTGCGCGACTTTCTCGGTTTAATAGGCTACTACCACAAGTTCGTGAAAGACTACGGGAAGATCAATGCACCTCTTACTTCCTTGTTGAAAAAAGTTACTTTCCAATGGTCGGATAGAGCCTCCACTGCCTTCGATGAACTATAAACCGCAATGATGACAACGCTTGTGTTAGCATTACCCGACTTTAACAAGACTTTTATTACCGCAGCCGATGCCTTCGGAGTGGGAATAGATGCTGTGTTAATGCAAAATGGCCGCCCTCTAGCATATGCAAGTAAGGCTTTATCTCCTTCCCATCTCAAGATGACTATTTATGACAAGGAGATGCTTGCAATTGTGCATGCGGTGGCCCTTATCACAAGGAAAAGGTACGATTCTTATTGTTGTTGATCGCCTTATAAAGTATGCTCACTTTTGTGAAGTTCGCAATCCTTACACTGCTTCCAGCATTTCTCAAATCTTTATGGATAATATTATGAAATTGCATGGGATGCCAAGATCTATTGTAAGTGATCGTGATAGGGTCTTCACAAGCAAATTCTAGATAGAATTATTTTAGATGCAAGACACTAAATTGAAGATGAGCACAGTATATCACCCACAAACCGACGGCCAAACTGAAGTGGTGAACAGGTATTTAGAAACTTACCTCAGATGCTTCACAAGTGACCGACCGAAAGAGTGGACAAATTGGCTCCCTTGGGCCGAGTGGTGGTATAATACAACTTATCATGCATCCACGGAAATTACACCATATGAGGCTATGTATGGCTGGTCTGCCCATGTAATCCCAAAATATGTACAGGGCAACTCTAAAGTAGAGCAAGTAGAATGGGAACTACGGGATAGAGAGAAAATGCTAAAGTTATTAAAAGATAACCTTACTACAGCTCAAGCAAGGATGAAGCAACAATATGATCAACACAAAGGCGAAAGAGAATTTTCAGTGGGAGATTGGATATTTCTACGACTCCAACCAGACAGGCAAACATCGATCAAGACTAGAGCATCCATGAAGCTTTCATCTAGATTCCATGGACCTTATCATATTGTGGAGCGCATCGAGGCAGTAGTATACAAATTGGACCTACCTATCGACTCGAATTTATCCAGTCTTCCATGTGTCGTGCTTAAAGCTCAAGTTCGGATAGAACAAGATAGTTTAAAGACAACTACCAAATATGACTATCCAAGGAGAGTTCCAGCCCCAACCGAGTGCAATTCTTGAATGAAGGATTGTGACACGATGACAATGACCTACTACTGAAGTGCTAACACGGTGGGCGAACCTTCTAGAAGAAGAGGCCACTTGGAAGAACTATGACGATTTAAAAATCAAATTCCAGAATTCATGGAGTGTCAACCTCGAGGACAAGGCTGATTTAAAGAGGGCGGGTCTGTTAAGACTCTAGCTAGGGGAGTCATTATTTAGTTTCATTAAAGAAGACAATCAGGTAAAATATAAGGGCACTCATATAAGTCCTATCTAGCTGACCCCTATTAAGGAAAGAAAGGAGGCTGGTTAGGATATGATTAGTTGAGGAAGATATTTGGTTACCTTAATTAACCACCCCTTATCCTAGTTAAAGAGGGGGTTGGTTAAGAAGGGGATTAAGTTAGGAAAGGGTTAGGCAAATAATAAGCAACTGGCCACCTCTAGTTAGGCCAGTTGGCAGTTAGAATTAGAGGTGCATTAGGAGTTGCTTAAAGGTAAGAGTCTTGAAGTAGGAGTCATCTTAGGAATTAAGGTTAGAAGGCCTATAAATACCCTTGTAATCCTCTACTTTTGATCATGAATTGAAGAGTCTTTTATGTAGCCTTTGAGCAACACTTTGGAGGAGGAAACCCCTATAGAGTTCCAAGGAGGCCGATCCCCTATAGAGATCACCCCCAAGCTTAGAATCTGCTAGGGTTCTAATAGAGTTCACCGAAGGAAAGTGGGAGCTCGCCGGGGGCTCATCAAAAAGATATCGGGAGTTTGCCGAAGAGACGATCGAACAACGAAGATTATACGTTGAGCGTCGTAGTCAGCATCATAATGAGAGTTAGTTTTAGTAACTCAATTAAGAGGCCATTAGGGCTTAATTGGGGCTGATTTGGACTTATTATAGAAGTCATTTCAGTAACCCAAGGTCAGATAAGGCATGATCTTCAAATACACGATCTCTAAGATGACACGATCTTCGAAGACGTGTCAAGCGGTTGAACCGCCTAGACTGGGTGGTTGAACCGCCCAGACACATTCTCCCAGACTGTCAGGTGGCTGAACCACCCAGAACACACTCTCTCAGAGTGTGTTAGGTGGCTGAACCGCCAAGAAGGCAGTCTTTGAGACTGGCACCTCTGGATCACTTAAAAATTAATTTTTGGCTCCACTTTTGAAGCCATTTGGGGCCTATAAATACCCCATCCTTTCTTGCCTGAGGTATGCAAGCAATTAAGAGCAAAAATCTTATGAAAACGCTATTGTAATTGAGAGATTCTCCTAATTTCATCTTGTGTAGTTTTTTATTTAAGGGAGAGCTTTGAGTCTTGCAAAGGTTATCTCCTAAACTTGTAAAAGGAGAATAGAGTAGTAAGAGGGTAGTTGATCTTCACCCATTGAATGAAGATCAATAGTGGAAGCCGGTGGCCTCAACGGAGGAGGAACCGGGAAGTGGACGCAGGTCACGAGATTGAACCACTATAAAATCAGTTTGCTTCCTCTTCTTTGCTCTTTGACTTCATTGCTCTGTTATTTAACTATCTATTATCTTTGCTTGCACTATTACAAACATCTCTACACTTAAATGCATTTTCGATACGATTTTCATTGAGCAAAATTTTTAAATCGACGAGGATTTCTCATCAGCACTAATTCACCCCCCCTCTTAGTGCCACTTTGATCCTAACAGTTCGGGCATCGGCTGAGGTTCAGACGACGTAGTGGGAGCTCATCGAGAGTTTGCCAGAGGTCAACTAAGGTTCAGACGATGTTGTCGGGAGCTCGTCGAGAGCTCACTAGAGGTTTGTCGGGAAGTTCCTTGGGAGTTCGCTGATAGGTTGTCAGGGGCTCGTCGGGAGTTCGCTGGAATAATGCTAGGAGTTCACCGAAGGAAATCGAGAGCTCGTCGAGGGTTCACCGGATGGAAGCCAAGAGTTCATCGGGAGTTCGCCGAGAGACCAATTGACGATTGAACAACAAAGATTATATGTTAGTCGTAGTTAGCATCATAATGAGATTTATTTTTACTAACTCAATTAAGAGGTCATTAGGTCTTAACTGGGGCTGATTTGTATTGGAAAACCTCAGCGGGTGTATCACATACACAGTGAAAATCAAAAATAAAAATCTGGTTTCCCATGCGATCAAATCATCGTGTAAAAGATTGGGGTCGCGAGAAAAATGCAAAAATTGATAAAACTGTGATGTGTGAGAGATTGATTTTACCTAGGGAGATCGTATATCCCTGTATTCTAGATCCAGATGGAGAAGATAAAGGAGGTCAAGTGTCCTGCACTCTAGCGGTATCCACATGATGGATCTCTATAGTGAAACTCCTCCAATCTGATCTCGCAACTCTTGCACAGAGGGAGGGAGGAGAATAGGAGGTGGTGGCTAAAGCTACAACCTATCAACCATGAGTCTCCCCTCCTATTTATAGAGAGCCACCAAAAACCCTAGGGCTCCTGCCTTAGTGGGTATTGGATCTCCATCTAATTACCCACTAACCTTGCATTATTGGATCTTTATCCAATAATCTCCTTATGCCTCTAATTGAGCCTTAATCAAGGAGCCCATCAGCATAGAGTCTCATCTAATGAGAGTATGAGCTAATTAGATCTCCATCCAATCCTCTATTCGCTGAAGCATCCACCATATGTGTGTGACCCTCTAGGCCCGATATCGAGCTGGCCATGAGTCACTTCCATCAGAACTCCTTCTGATATAGTGAATTATTATCCATATAATAATTCACTCGACTCATCGACTATGGACGTACTAGGCCACTACGCCGTAGTCCCCAGATGGTACAGGGGGGATCAAATCCATCGGACCTGTCTGTCCATAGTTAACGTGTATTTATAATCCCTCATCCAACTAATATCATAGAGACCGTATATTAGACATGGAACTGTCAGGCCACATACAGAATCTGTCATAGTCTCGCTCTAATTGGATTCTCCCGAAGAACTCTTTCTCTCTCAATCCGAATGACCCTGGCTAGGGATTTATTTGAGCAAGCACATATGAGATATTCCTCTCGTGATACCAAGAGTGGATGATCCTCTGTTGACACTCAATTACCTTCGTAAAGTTGGCTACCAATCCCGATAACCAATTGTACTAGATCTGAAACTTTTCAAACCTGTAGGTCTGGCGTCAAAGAAAGGAGTACTCATACAAGGCATCCTTGGTGTCTCAATTCTATGGAATCGCTGGGACTATGGAATTGTTGTTTGACATTAGGTATCATTAACTATACAACATTCCATAAGTGGATCAATCAGTGAACTCATTCTCCAATGAGCACATGTACTATATCCTTAGTGTCTCCACACAAGTGGCTATGAGACCAGTTGTCTCCATTATATGGACGGGTATACATTACACTGGTCTATCCAGTTATCTCGATGTCCCTCTCGAGTAACCTATGATCGGGATTATTTAGGATCTGTGTTTAAAGGTGAATCGATCTCATTATCGTGATCTCATCACGATCCGATTCCTATTGCAAAGAACCAAGGACATCACAATATATATGCAATTGATAATATTATGTGAGAATATGCCAATATTAATCATAAGCAAAAAGATCACACAACGTGTCACACGCGCCATCACTCACGTGATTGGCTTGTAGGGCACTTGTATCCAGCAATCACCCACTTAACCAAAAGCCAATCACCTATTTGTCTGATCCCCATAAGACCCCTATAATGCTCAAATACAATCTGAGCCAGTGGCTTCGTTAGTGGATCTACAATGTTATCTTTGGATGGAACTCTTTCCATTGCTATATCTTTTCGGGTCATAATCGCTCTAATTAGATGGAACCTCTTTAGAACAATTCTGATGAGACCTGGGTTCCCTTGTTAGAGTTATTGCTCTGTCACTGTCATAATATATGGGAGTCAGCTCCATGATGCTTGGTATGACTCCCAAATCCTTGATGAACTTCTTCATTCATACCCCTTCCTTTGCTGCTTCTGCTGCAGCAATGTATTCCGCCTCTGTGGTCGAGTTAGTAGTAGTATCTTGCTTAGAACTCTTCCAGCTTACTGCTTCTTCATTCATGATGAAAATATACCCTGAATTTGACTTGCTATCATCAATGTCAGACTGAAAACTCGACGTGTAGTCCTCAACCTGGAGGCTACCTCCTCCATATACCAGTAAAAGATCCTTAGTCATTCTTAAGTACTTAAGGATACACTTTACTGCCCAGTGTTCTAAACCTGGATCTGCTTAACACCTGCTCGTGACACTTATAGCATATGCTATGTCAGGCCTGGTACATAGCATCGCATATATGATATACCCTATCGCTAAGGCATAAGGTATCTTATCCATGTCTACCCTTTCTTCAGGAGTCTTTGGGGACATACTCATAGAAAGTGATATTTCATGTCTCATCGGTATGAGACCTCTTTTGGAATTCTCCATGTCAAACTTTTTGACAGTGGAGTCTATATATCTAGACTGGACAAGGCAAGCATCCTTTTGAATCTATCTCTATAGATCCAGATCCCTAAAATATAGGATGCATCCCCTAAGTCTTTTATGGAGAAGTTTTTGGATAGCCAAGCCTTTACTGTGGAGAGCATTCCTACATCATTCCCAATGATTAGGATGTCATCCACATATAGCAACAAGAAGGTGATAACGCTTCCACTTATCTTCCTATATACACAAGGCTCATCTTTATTCTTAACGAAGTCATAAGATCTGATTACCTCATCAAATCTTATGTTCCAACTTCGGGAAGCTTTCTTCAATCCATAAATGGATCTAAGTAACCTGTACACTTTATCCGGACTCTCTTTGGATACGAATCTCTCTGGCTGTATCATATACACGTCCTCCTCGAGGTTGCCATTGAGGAATACCGTTTTGATATCCATCTGCCAGATCTCACAGTCATAGTGTGCTTCAATGGCCAAAATAATTCTAATGGACTTAAGCATGGCTACTAGTGAAAAGGTTTCGTCATAGTCAACTCTTTATCTTTGATGATATCCTTTAGCTACTAGTCTTACTTTATAGGTCTTTACCTTTCCATCCACTCTGATCTTCTTCTTGAATATCTATTTGCAACCGATGGGTGCAATACCCTCAGGTGCATCCATAAGGTTCCAAACCTTGTTAGACTATATAGAATTTATCTCAGAATTCATGGCTTCTTGCCACTTCCCGGAGTCTATACTCATAAAAGCCTCCTCGTAGGTCTGAGGATCAACATCCTGAGAGTCATCTCCACTGATACGTTCTACATATCTTTCAGGAGGGTGAGATACTCTACTAGACATACGTAAAATTAAAATTTATATGTTAGGTACCTGAACAGACTTGGGTTCTAGAATGGTACTTGACCTAGGTTCTCCAACCTCGCTCAATTCCTAACTTACTCTAACTGTTTCCACCAAGAATGTATTCCTTCTCAAAGAACACAGCTCTCTTGGCAACAAAGACATTTCGATCCTCGGGATGATCGAAATAATACCCATAAATTTTTTTTGGGTATCCCACGAATGTGCACCATTCTATCATTGATTCCAACGTATCGGGGTTGTGTCTTCTAACGTGGGCAGGACAGCCCCAAATCTTAACAATCTTAAGATCGAGCTTCTTTCCTTTCCATATCTCATATGGTGTAGACACTACCGACTTTGATGGAACTCTGTCCAGAAGGTAAGCTGCAAACTCTTGGACGTGCCCCCAGAATGAGACGGGTAGGTCAGCGAAACTCATTATGGATCGCACCATGTCTAACGGCATGCGATTCCTCCTTTCTGATACACCATTGAGCTGAGGTGTATAAGGAGATGTCCACTGGGATAGAATCACATTGTCCCTGAGGAAATGGGTGAACTCCGTACTCAAGTACTTTCTCCTCGATCTAATCAAAGAGTCTTAATACTCTTTCAAATTTGGTTCTCTACCTCATTCTTATATTCCCTGAATTTCTCGAAGGCCTTAGATTTATACTTCATTAAGTACACATGTCCATACCTAGAGAACTCATCAGTGAATGTAATGAAGTATGAGTAACCACCTATAGCCTGAGTCGACATGGTACCATGTTAGGACCCTAGCTAAGTCGGGTCCATCCATTCATGATTAAATCGAGTCGAGTCATGTTAGTATGTCTAATCGGAGTCAGTTATGAGACGGGTGAGCTCAATCGAGTCAGTTATGAGTTGGTTGGAGTTAGTTTTTATCTTCGGTTAGGATAGAGTCTGTTATTATTTTTAGTTAGGAGTCTATCAAGAGTCAAAGATTAGTGAGACTCTTGGTAAAACCTTATAATTAAGGTTGTAAACTATTTTTCACAATGAATGAATGAAGAATTATTTTGACCAATAGGCAAAAATCTTAGGAGGCCTGATCCCCTCGAAGATATCAATTATCCTCTTCTCCACCCTATTCCTCCACGATAGAAACCCTAGGATCTTATCAATTGGTATCAGAGCTATCGTTTCTCGGCTCTTTCACTGTTATCATTCATCATCCTTATCATATCTTCTTTTTTATCTTCGTGCTGCCACTTTACTGTAAACTCATTATCATTACATCAAACATCTTTACTGTAAAAAAAAAAAAAAAAGAGAAAAAAGGAAGCCGTAGTCAGCCACCCTTCTTTCTCCTCGTCAACCACCCCTTCTCAAACTCCTGATTCGGATCTTTACCTGCTCGCCAACCCTACCTAGTGTTCTGTACTGTTAACATTCCATTGCTATATTATCTTATATTAGATGCGGGGTAAATGTAACCACTCTCGAGACTTCAACTCTATACTTTCACTCTACAAGGGAAAAAATAAAGGGTGAAAGAAAAGAGAGAGAGGGAAGAAGAAGAAGAAGGGGCCACAGCCGCACCTTCCCCCTCCCCCCCATCCTGCCATCTTCCTCCCCATGCTGCTGCCTCACTCTTCCTCCCCTGCCACAGCCGCTGCTGCTTGCAATCGCTACTCTTCCTCCGCCGGCCGGTGCCGCCTCAGCCATTGCCCTCGTCCTTTCCTCCTTTCTTGTCATCAGCCAGCGCCGCCTCTGCTGCTGCCCCATCTCCCCAGCTCCTGCCACCGGCCAGTGCCGCCTCTGCTGCTGCCCCATCTCCCCTGCTCCTGCCGCCGACCAGCGCCGCCACAACCACTGCCTCCTCTGCCTCTTCTTCTCCTCCTCTCCTACCGCAGCAGCCGTGCATCGCCGCTGCCTTCTCCTCCTCTCATACCACAGCAGCCGCGCATCATCGCTGCCTTCTCCTCCTTTCCAGCCGCACGCCCTCTACGCGGTCTTCTTCTCTGCTCCTCACCTGCCGCTGCTACCACCAGTCGTTGGCCGCTGCCTGCCACTCTACCCCACTGCCTGCCACTCTTCCCCGCTGCCTCCTCTGCTTTGCTGCTGTCGCGCACTCCTTCTTCCCCATCGGCATAGTAGCGCCTCCTCCGCTTCCTGCTGTCGAAGCACATCCGTACCTCTGTTGTTGCTGCCGCTGCCCCATTGCCACCCGCCACTGGTCGCTGCCTCCTTCTCTTCCCTTGTCGCTGCTGTCTTCTTCTCTCCCACTGCCGCAGCCCTCGCCGGACTATCGCTGTCCTCTTCCTTCCTACTCTGCCAGCCGCAGCCTTCACAACCCCTTTTGCCTTGCTGACCCTACACGCCTGCAGATCTAGAGCTGTTGTTGTTGCTCCCTCGAGTGCTGCCCAGCCACCCCTACCATCCTTGCTACCGTATCTTCCTTCCCTACTGCTCCCTTGCTTCCTACTGCCCCTACTTGTTGCTGCTGCCTTCCTTTTCAATCGCAGCCTCACCTGCCATGTAGTCGCATCACTGTCCTCTACCGCAGCCCTCACCGTTGCCAACCATCTCTGTCCCTCATTTGTTGATGCCGACAATCTTGTTACGATCAAGTCCTACTATATCTACGACATATGCCTTTGACTCGGCAACAAAAAAAAAGAACTAAACATCACTAATCTACGATCCTACATGATGACTATGGATAATGCACTAGATGCAAGATTTAATGCCTTCGAGACTCGCATGAAAGACAGATCTGAAGAGCTCCTCCACGAAATTAGAAGAAGCCAATCAGAGAGCCCTAACAAAACTCAACACGGTGAAAGTTTCAAAGGGAGTCGATCCGAAAAGTATGACCACGGGTAGGACACAAGATACATACGCATGAGGATGAAGTTTCCTAGATGGGAAGATGGAGACCTAATCGATTGGATTTCATATGTTGAAATTTTTTTTTTATTTTCATAGGACTCCGAAGGAATCCAAGGTGGAGATCGCCTCCATTCAACTTGAAGGAGATGCAATCCAATTGTATAATTTGTACAAGACCTATCACGGAGTCCCTTCGTGGGGACAGTTCAAGAGAGAGCTCCTGATTCACTTCGGACCTCGGAGTATAAGAACATTAATGGACAGCTCACTAAAATCTGTCAGACTTCTACAGTACAGGAGTACCAGAGTAGATTTAAGAATCTGTCGAACTAAACTCGAGATTGGTCCGAGATACAATTAGTGAGAAAATTTATTGAGGGACTTAATCCCGAGATTCGGTGCGAAGCTAAAGCTCACCATCCCCGCACCATGATAGCAGCCATATCATTTGCTAGGGTACATAAAAGAAAAATCATTATGGACATTCGTCGAAACAGAAGCTTCAATAGACAGGACTTCAAGATGGTCAACATAGACAATCACAAACAAGAGCAGCTTCTGACAGTTAAGACAATTAAAAGAGGAAATAAAAACTGACAATGTGGAGCTCGAATATGAAGGTCGTGATAAACTTCTAACGATTGAACCAGCTAAGGAAGAATAAAAAATTGATAATGTGGAGTCCAACCACAAAGGCTGTGCCAAATCTGAAGATAAGATTGCTAATGGGCAAACCCTAATTTATGATAAAAGGTGCTCAAAGGTAAAATAACTACTTGTCGATTTCTTTTTGATGCCCCAGGAAGACTTCGAAGTGGTGATCTCTAAAAGAAGACATGATACTACCACTAGCTATCGGATGAAAAGGGTTCTCTAGAAGACTACAATGACAACTGCACAAGAAGACCAAACCATTGTTGACACCAAGTGGAGATCCTACTTAATTGATCAAAGAGTCGTGATGCATGGTAAATATTCAAGTGCTCCCGAAATCTGATATTGGTCAGCCTTGAGGATAAGGTTGATTTGAAGTGGGCCAGTCTGTTAGGACCCTAGCTAAGTCGGATCCATCCATTCATGATTAAATCAAGTCGAGTCATGTTAGTATGTCCAATCGGAGTCAGTTATGAGACGGGTGAGCTCAATCGAGTCAGTTATGAGTTGGTTGGAGTTGGTTTTTATCTTCGGTTACGATGGAGTCCGTTATTATTTTCAGTTATGAGTCTATCAACAGTCAAAGATTAGTGAGACTCTTGGTAAAACCTTATAAATAAGATTGTAAACCATTTTCCACAATGAATGAATGAAGAATTGTTTTGGCCAATAGACAAAAACCTTAGGAGGCAGATCCCCTCGAAGCGATCTAGGAGGCCCGATCCCCTCGAAGAGATCAATTATCCTATTCTCCACCATATTCCTCCATGATAGAAACCCTAGGATCCTATCAGATCACATATATCACTATGTATGAGTTCCAATAACTCGATGGCTCTCTCTCCAGTTCCACTAAAAGGAGAGTTGGTCATCTTCCCACGAAGGCAAGGTTCGCAAGTTGTATGACTCGTAGTCAAATGGATCTAAGTATCTATCTTTTAGCAACTTTTGAATCATTCCCTTATGTATATGACCTAGCATACAATGTCATAGGTATGCATTATTCACCTCATCTCTTTTTCTCTTAGACATATTTATATTCATGATATGTGGAGAAGTGTCTAACACATATAAACCATTTATAAGGGTCCTCTAGTGATGATCTCATCATCCATAATTATTGAACAACTATTATTCTCAAAAACTAATTTATATTCACTAATTGTCAAACAAGAGATAGAAATAATATTTTTGATAATAGAGGGAACAAAATAACATGTATTTAATGCAATAATAGCTCTACCAAGCAGATGTAGGGTGACATCTTCAACAGCAACTACAACAACTCTTGCTCCATTGCCTATCTTGAGGTCCATCTCACCTCTAGTCAATCGTTTAGGTCTTGCTAGAAAATGCACGGAATTGCAGATATGATAAATACTCCCGGTATCCAATACTGACGTGTTATCATGAAAATCTGACAAGTGGAGACTGATTATGTATATACCTAAAGCTTCTCCAAGCTTCTGTCTCGCTTTCTCTACAAGGTAGTCCTTAAAGTTCCTCTTCCAATGCCCGTCTTGGCCGTAGTAGAAGCATTATCCTTTGTCCTGTGCTGGGTCTCTCTTAGCAACCTTTGCCTTAGCTAGTCTTTCTTTGCCCTTGCCCTTCTTAAAGGGTCTTGCTGGCATTCCTTTTCTTTTTGGTCTCACCAATGTAGAGAACTGACTTCTCCTTCTTGATGGCACTCTCAGCTTCCCTCAACATATTGAGGAGCTCAGGGAGAGTCACCTCAAACTTGTTCATATTAAAGTTAATAATGAACCGTGGAAAGGAATTCAGTAAGGATTGAAGTATAAGATCAAGACACAGGTTATCCTCTAGCGACGACGACGGTAGCGTAGGTGGGGCAAGAGGGGTTAGGGCATCCTTTTGAGAAAAGGATGATCCTACCCCTTTAAATTTCAAAAATTTAAAGGGGTAGGATCATCCTTTTCTCATATAAGACATCCTTGGTATCTCAAGTCTAAGGACCAGATACACAACTGAGACTATGGAATTGTTGTCTGACATTAGGTATTATTAACCATACAATATTCCATAAGAGGATCAATTAATGAACTCATTCTCCAATGAGCACCTGCATTATATCCTTAGTATCTCCATACAAGTGGCTATGAGATCAGTCACCTCCATCATATGTATGGGTATACAGTACACCGGTCTGTCCGGTTATGTCGATGTCTCTTTCGAGTAACCTATGACGGTGATTATTTAGGATCTGTGTTTAAAGGTAAATCGATCTCATTATCGTGATCTCATCATGATCCGTTTCCCATTGCACAGAACCAAGGACATCACAATATATATACAACAGATAATCTAATGTGAGAATATGCCAATATTAGTCATAGGCAAAAAGATCATACAACATATCACACGTGCCATCATTAATGTGATTGGCTTGTAAGGCACCTGTAACCAGCAATTTAGACTTATTAAAAAGGTCATTTTAGTAATCCAAGGTTATATAAGGCATGGTCATCGAAGACTCAGTATCCGAGGAGACAGTCTGAGAAAATATAGTCTCCTAGAAGACATAGTCTATGAGAAGACATAGTCTTTGAGAATTTTGGCTCCATTCTTGAAGCCATTTGGGGCCTATAAATATCCCACCCATTCTTACTTGAGGATGCAAGAATTAAAAGAAAAAAATTTATGAAAACGCAATTAAAACTATATCAATAGTGGAAGCCAGTGACCTCAACAGAAGAGGAATTGGGAGTGGACGTAAGTCATGAGATCGAACCACTATAAAATTGGTTTACTTCCTCTTCTTTGCCGTTTATCTTCATTGTTTTCTTATTTAACTGTCTACTACCTTTGCTTGTACTCTTACAAACGTCTCTACACTTAAATGCATTTATGATATGGGTTTTATTGAGCGAATACTCAAATCAATTAAAATTTTTCATAAGCACTAATTCAATCCCCTCTCTCAGTGCTGCTTTGATTGTAACAATTAGTATCAGAGCAAGATCTATCTTTATTTGGTTTAAAACCCAAAAGAGATGACTTTTGCTGGTAATCAAAAGGGACTTTCTATCACTTGTCCTCCCATATTTAATGGGATGAACTATATATATCAGAAAACTAGAATGAAAATTTTCCTACTTTCTATGGATTTTGATTTATGACATATTGTTGAAAGTGGTTTTAAAAAGTCTTTCAAACTGATGAACTAATAGAATGATTTGTAAAATAAGACTTTCTCTTTGAATGCTAAAACGATGAATGTTTTATTTTGTACTATTGATAAAAATAAATTTAATCGGGTTTCTATATACGAGCACAAGATTTGGCACACACTTGAAGTAACACTTGAAGGCACTAGTCGAGTCAAAAAGTCAAGATTTGGCATAGCTATGAGTTGTTTCATATGAAATCAAGTGAGACTATTGGAGACATGTACACTCGTTTTACAGATATCATCAATTATTTAAAAGCACTTGGTAAAAGTTTTTCTAACTTTTAACTTGTTAAAAAAAATATTAAGACCCCTTCCAAAAAGTTGGGATCCTAAAGTAATAGCAATATAAGAAGCAAAGGACCTAAATAATTTTCCACTTGAAGAACTTATTGGATCTCTAATGACTTATGAAATGAGTTACAAAGCTCATGATGAACTTGAAGAACAGGAAGGGCATTGCCTTAAGAACCAAAGATGAACACATTCCAAAGAACAGGAAGAACTTGACACTAAGAATAGCATATGACTTCTCGAGTGAAACCTCGAGTGATGAGGACAATGATCTTGCACTACTAACAAGAAAACTCAAAAAATTCATGAAAAAAAATAAAAATCATAAAAATAAAAATGAACTGAAAAAAGAATAATATAATATGTTTTCAATGCAAGAAGCCAGGGCATTTCAAAAATGAATGCCCATAGTTAAAGAAAAAGACACCAAATAAGAAGGACTTATCAATAATATGAGATGATTCAAGTTTGTCAGATGAAGAAGACAACACCAAAGAAGAAGTTGCCAACTACGTGCTCATTGACATCCATGAAGAGGTAAGTGAATCTTCCGATGTCTCATTTACGTTTGATGAATTATTAAATATAACTATTTGATGAATTTAAAAAGATTAGCAAAATATATAAATTACTTAAAAAGGAACATGCATCACTAGTTAGTAAATTTGAAAAAAATCATAAAGCATTAACATCACATAATTCTTGCACTAAATATGAAACACTAAGGGAACATAGAAAGGAAAATGACATACTGCAACAAACTTTAGAAAAATTAAAAATAAGGAATAAATTTCTAAACATGATCCTTGCTAATAAGAGTCATGTTCATAGGAAGGAAGATATTGGCTTTGTAGGTAATGCTCAATAAAAGCCAACTATCTTCGTTAGAGGACCTACATTAAACTCTTCACTTGAATTTAAATGTAATTTTTGTGGTAGACTAGGACATTTTGCTTATAAGTGTTCATTTAGAAAATATTATCCACATAAGTTGATTTGGGTTCCTAATGGAACCATAAACAATATAATCCCTTAGTTAAATTAGGTAGAGCTTTTCATGATGGACCAAAGACAAATGGATACCTAAATCAAAATCACATTTCTTGTAGGTTTGTCTTTAACAAAGGCTATGATCACAAAATGGTACATTGATAGTGGATGCTCAAGGCACATGATCGAAAATCCAACTTATTTTTCTAAGCTCACTAGCTTAAATAAAGGAGTTATCACCTTCAGAGACAACAATAAGGGAAAAATCATTGGGAAAGGAACCATAAGTAACAAATCAAACATTTTCATTAAAGATGTGCTATAAGTTGATGGTTTAAAATATAATCTACTAAGTATTAGCCAATTGTGTGATAAAGGATATAATGTTAAATTTGAATCTAATGCTTGTATAATTAAAATACCATACGAAAATAAATCTATGATTGTCTTAAGAAATAATAATGTGCATACTATTGATATTGAAAATTTTTGTGATGAAATATGCTTTTTAGCTTTGAATGATGGTGCTTGGATTTGGCATAAGAGACTAGGTTATAGTAGCATGAAACTACTAAATCAAATCTCAACTAAAGATTTAGTAAGAGGATTACTTTGCATTAAGTTTGTCAAAAAATAAAATTTGTGATGCTTGCTAAATAGGAAAGTAAATAAAAAGTAGTTTTAAGTAAAAAAAATCAGATAAGCACCTCTAGGCCACTACAATTGATCCATATGGATTTATTTGGATCAATTGATAGTACAAGCTTAGGAGGTAGCAAATACTTATTCATCATTACAGATGATTATCATAGATATACTTGGACTTACTTCTTAGTATACAAAAGTGATTCTTTTAAATACTTTTCAAAAGTTTGCAAACTTGTTCAAAATGAAAAAGATTTTATGATTTCATCTTTACGTAGTGACCATGGTAGTGAGTTTTAAAATAATAATTTTCAAAGATTTTGTGAGTCAAATGGGTACAACCTTAATTTTTCTACCCCTAGAAATCCAGAATAAAATAGAGTAGTGGAAAGAAAAAATAGGAGCTTATAAGAAATAGCTAGAACTATGTTAAACAAATATAGCCTACCTAAATATTTTTGGGCCGAATCTGTTAATATGACATGCTATGTTATAAATAGGGTTCTTGTAAGACCATTACGCTCTAAAACTCCTTATGAATTATGGAGTAGTAAAAAACCTAATATTTCATACTTCAAGATTTTTGGTTGTAAATGCTTCATTTTAAATGAAAAAATACCTTAGGAAATTTGATGCAAAATTCGATGAAGGCATTTTTCTTGGTTATTCTTGTACTTCAAAACCTTATCGTGGTTTTAATAAAAGAATGTTAATTATTGAGGAATCTATTCATGTCGTATTTACTGAGATTTTTTAATTGAAGAAAATTAATTTTGATAATGATTTTGATTTTAACATTTTGAATTTGAATGAAAATCCTCCTAAAAGTAACTTGGATGAATCTACTTCTAAGTCCTTACCCAAGGAATGAAAGTATATAAATGCTCATCCTAAGGAGCTTATAATAGGAGATACATCAAAAAGTATTCATACTTATTCTTCTTTTAATAATTTTTGTGCTAATGCCACATTTCTATCTTAAATTGAACCAAAATGCATTAATGAAGCTTTAATAGATGACTCTTGGGTTATTGCAATGTATGAAGAGTTGAATCAAGAGAAATGAGGTATGAGAGCTTGTTCTTGGACCTAATAACCATTTAGTGATTGGTACTAAATGGATCTTTAGAAACAAACAAGATGAAAATAGTATCGTGATTAGAAACAAGACTAGATTAGTGGCCAAAGGTTAACCAAGAAGAAAAGATCGATTATGAAGAGACCTTCACTCTTGTAGCTAGACTTGAAGCCATAAGGATGCTCCTTGCCTTTGCCTCTTTTAAGAATTTTAAGTTATTTCAATTAGATATCAAAAGTGCTTTTCTTATTGGTTTCATTTCTGAAGAAGTTTATGTTGAACAAACAAGCCCCTAAGGCTTGGTATTAAAGACTTAGCTCTTTCCTTATTTCAAAGATTTTTTTTAAAGGCAAGGTTGATACCACATTAATTTTTAAGCATTTTGAAAATAAATTTCTTGTTATTCAAATTTATATGAATGATATTATTTTTGGTTCTACAAATGAATCTTTATGTAAATCTTTTGCTCGGAGTATGAGCCAAGAGTTTGAAATGAGCCTAATGGGTGAATTAACCATTTTCTTAGGGTTACAAATAAAATAATTAAATGATGACATCTTTATAAGTAAAATCAAGTATACTTTAGATTTATGAAATATTTTGGTATAGACAATACCAGCGATAAACACATCCATGAGCACTTCTACAAAATTAGACTTAGATAATGAAGGTAAATTTTTTTAATAAAAAACATATAGAAGAATGATATGTAGTTTATTATATTTAACTTCTACTAGACTTGATATAATGTTTAGTGTTGGATTGTGTGTAAGGTTTCAATCTAATCCTATATATTCTCATTTTAAGGTAGTTAAATAAAAATTTAGATATTTAAAAGGAACTTCTAATTTAGGATTATGGTATCCTAAGTCTAAAAACTACTTACCTATATGGATGTCGATTTTAAAGGTTGTAAAATAGATAGAAAGAGTACAATCGGAACATGTCAATTCTTAGGACATACTCTTATTTCTTGATCTTCCAATAAACAAAATTCAATTACATTATCTATAGCCGAAGCTAAGTACATAGTAGCTGGTGCATGTTGTGCACAAGTCTTTGGATAAAAAATACCTTAGAAGATTATGAAATTCACTTAAAAAATATTTGTATCAAATACGATAACACTAGTGCAATATGTGTAACAAAAAATCTCACTCAATAATTAAGAGCTAAACATATTGACATTAGACATCATTTTATTAGAGATAATGCAAATAATCATGATATATCTTTGGAATTTATTGATACTAAGCATCAATTAGCTGATATATTCAATAAGCCATTAACTAAAGAATAATTTGACTTTATTAGAAGACAATTAGGAATGTCAAACCATCCAAATGCATGATTTGCTATTTTTTTGATTTCTTGAGCCATTGCTTAAAATTTATATGAGATGATTTTGAATGCATAATTAGCTCTTATAGTATTCTTGGATTTCTCGACTTTTTGAGCTCTCTTTCAAAATAATTCTCTTTGAAATTGACATTTATAAGAAGGAAAATGGGATTCAAAGTTCTTTTTATGATGAGAGATTCATTTTTATCCTCTCTAAAAACTTATTTCGATTCATGGATTTTTTATATCCTTGATGAATATTTTTATGTATCCCCCCCCCCCCCCCCCCACTTAATATTTGAATTTTTTTTGGATACTAAATTTTTAGATCTTTAACACCCCCTCCCCCTCTCTCTTCTTCTTCTATTTTATTTACAAAGGGGGAGAAATCAAATTCTTTATAGGATAAATGTTTAAGAATGTTCAAATATAAGTTGAGCATTTCTTTTTTGTTGATGACAAAGGGGGAGAAATGATATAATTGTTTACATAAGGATTGTTTTTTGAGATCTTTAAAATAGTTGAAATTGATATTTTATCATAATTGATGATATGGTTATCTTGTGAACACTGATTGAATTTTTTATATGATACCAAGAAGATAAATGTTTAAAATTTTTGTCACGTATGGTTAAATTATGAAAAAAATATCAAAAATACTTGAATTGAAAAGTGACGATGCTTTTGAATTCAAGTTTATTTTTTTATCTTATGGCAAATATATAAGGGGAGTTAAGGTTAACTCCCGTCATTAATTGGTTGTCATCATAAAAAAGGGAGGAGATTCTTGAATCTCATATTTTAATGATAAAATTAATTGATGAGTTTTATGATCTAACTTGTGTGTTAGAGAAAGTGATTGAGGATTAACTATGACGGTAAAAAGAAATTACAATAAGATGTTGGGCCGGAGTCAAGTTCGGGCATCGAGCTGAGGTTCAGACAACGCAGTGGAGCTTGCTAAGATTTTGCCGGAGGTCGGTTGAGGTTCGGATGATGTTGTCGGGAGCTCGCCGACAGCTCACCAGAGGTTTGCCAGAAAATTCGATGAGAGTTCGCTAAAGGAAATCGAGAGCTCGCCGAGGGTTTACCAGAAGGATGTCAGGAGTTCACCAGGAGTTCATTGAGAGATCAATTGACGATCAGACAATGATGATTGTTTATTAAGTATCATACTTAGCATCATAATGAGAATTAGCTTTACTAACTCAATTAAGAGGTCATTAGGTCTTAATTAGGGCTGATTTAAACTTATTAAAAATATCATTTCAGTAACCTAAGGTTAGGTAAGGCATGGTCTTCGAAGACCAGTCTTTGAAGACAGTCTCCGAGAAGACAAAGTCTTCAAGAAAACATAGTCTCCTAGAAGTCAGTTCCGAGAAGAAATAGTCTCTTAGAAGATATAGTCTTCGAGAATTTTGGCTCCATTCTTGAAGTCATTCGGGGCCTATTAATACCCAACCAATTCTTGTTTAAGGATGCAAGAATTAAGAGCAAAAAACTTATGAAAACATTGTTGTAATTCCTTGAGAGTTCCCTCTCTTTTCTTCTTGTGTAGTTTTTGTTTAAGAGAGAGCTAAGAGAATTGTAAATGTTATATCCTGAACATGTAAAAGGAGAATAGAGTTGTAAGAGGATAGTTGATCTTCACTCGTTGAAGGAAGATCAATAATGGAAGCCGGTGACCTCAACAAAGGAGGGGAATCGGGGGTGGACGTTGGTCACGAGACTGAACCATTATAAAATTGGTTTGCTTCATATTCTTTATTGCTTATCTTCATTGCTTTCTTATTTAACTATCTACTACCTTTGCTTGCACTCTTACAAACGTTTCTATACTTAAACGTATTTTTGGTACATGTTTTATTGATCAAACTTAAATCGATTTAAATTTTTCATAAGCACTAATTCACCCCCCCCCCCCCCCCCCCCCCCTCTTAGTGCTGCTTTGATCCGAACAACTTCCCCCTCAAGTTTAGTGGTCATTCTAAAGAGGTTTGAGATCATTTATGAAAAAGTTTTTAAAGGTTCTCTCTTGAGTCTGATAAAAGGAGAAAGCGTCATAAGGATAGTTGATCTTGACCCGTTGGAAAGAAGATCGGTAGTAAAAGACGATGACCTCGAGATAAAAGGAATCGGGAGTAGACGTAGGTCGGGATGACTAAACCACTATAAATCAGTTTGCATTTCCTTCTTGCTTTTACTTGTCATTTGCTTACTAATTTACTTTACTCACTACTTTACTCACACTTTCAAGTTATACAGATTTATAATTTATATTCTCATTCGAATGATTTTAAATCAGATCTTTTTTTAATAAGCACTAATTCACCCCCCCTTTAGTGTCATTAAGATCATAACAGTCGGTATTAGAGTCAAGTCCTCTCAGTTGGATTAACACAAGTGAGTCTTAATGGTTTTTTCTAGCAATCACGAGAGTCACGTTATCACTCGTCCTCCTATGTTCAATGGGACAAACTACACTTACTGGAAAATATGAATGAGAATTTTCTTAATTTCAATAGATTTCGATTTGTGAAATGTCATTGAAAATGGTTTTAAAAAATCTTCCAATCCAATGAATGATTGGAATGATTTTGAAAAAAAATATTTTTCTTGAATGCTAAAGTTATGAAAGCTTTGTTTTGTGTTGTAGATAAAAATGAGTTTAATCGTGTGTCTATGTGTGACACTGCACATGACATTTAACACACACTAGAAGTTACAAATGAAATCATGAGTAAAAGAGTCAAAAATTAATCTCTTGGTATATAGTTATAAACTATTTAAGATAAACCAAACGAAACCATTGGTGACATGATATGACTCCAGCAGGGTTGAGTCTAATCACCATAGAAGTAATCAATAAGAACCCTGTGAGATTGTAATAAAACCCCACCTAGTTACTTCTATCCTATAAAGAAGTATGGCTAGGGTTTAATTTGGGGCCTTAGGGCTTCCTAGCCGCCACCCCCCCTTACTGGGTTGGTCGGCCAGGGTTTTTAGCAGAGGGGCGTGGCTTGTGCAGCCACCTAGGCCGCTGCCCCCTTTATTTATACATGGTAGCTATAGGAGAGGCAAAAGAGAAAATTCACTTAGGAAGCACTCCCCAGGGCTAGGGATTGGAACCTTATATAAGCATGTAAGCTCCACCTCTTTAAAAAAAAAAAGATCAATCTACAATTTGGCCATATGATCGACTACTAGGAGGGAGGAACCCCCTATAGCGCTCCAAGGGTTGATCCCCCTCAAAGATCAAAATCTATAAAGCTCTATCTGGGATTCTATCATCTAGTATCAGAGCCGCGTTCCTGTTGCCCTGTAGCCATCTCTACCGCCTCCATCTTCTAAGTAATTCGCACAATTACTTTTGACGTTGCCTTCATCCACTGTTGCCCACCAAGCCGCAGATCCATCAATCTGTTGCCGTCCTCTGCGTCAACATCATAGATCTGGTAAAAACTCCAAAGCCCATGCCTTTTGCTACTGCTATTCCTTTATCTTTTATATGGGAGAAGTTTTTGCAAAGTTTCCTTGCTATAAAATTCTACCGTCGCAAACGTTATCATTGTTGCGAAGAGGAAACACTGAAGAAAAATTTCAGTCGATTGTTGCTTCTTGAACCTGAACTTTTGATTGTCGTTTTTGGCTGAAACTTCTATACTAATTCCTAGATCATCTTAGCTTTCATCTAAGATTGATCTTTGGAAAATATTCCTTCTGGATCCAGATTACGACGAAGAATCTGCCTTCCGCTTGTTGGCCTCTTGAAACCAAACTTTTATTCATCCTTTTTGGCTGAAACTTTTACATAATTTCATAGATCATCTTAGCTTTCATCTAAGATTGATCTCTAAGAAAAATTCTTTCTGAAACTAGAATTATAGTGCTGCAATTCTTCATTGTGTAGCGCTAAAATTTTACGATGAGAATTCTACGATCTTGTTTGCAACAATTTTCCTACCATTATGCTGCCAAAATTTTCTTGTTTCAAATTACTACTACTGTCACCATCTGAACCGAGATTCTGTTATTGAAATTTTCTATAAATTTATTGGATTTTTTCTTAATTAACATTGAGAAACTGCTACTTCTTTGACGGGAATTCTGTTCGGTAGTACAGTGTATACCGCAACAATCTTTCGTCGAAACTTTATCATATTCACTGCCATCTTTTCTAGATTTGAAAACTCCCTTTTCCTCATCTTCATCCCCTAACACCACATCCCCAAAGTTCACAATTTTTTGCTAGAATTTTCATTGAGAAACTGCTATTTCTTCAATGATAATTCCGCTTCTACAAGGCAGCATATGTTGCAGCGAACTTCGTCGAATTCTATCAAACCTTCATTACCATCTCTTCCAGATCTGAAACCATCTTTCCCTAACCTTCACCCTCTACCATCACAGACCCAAAACCCGACTAAACCACACCCAAATCAGCCATAAAATAACCTAAAATCGTAGCCTCTTACAACCAGCATTTATAGTAGCATACCCTTAAAACCTTTGCTGCCATCTATCACAGATCCAAAACCCTTTTTCCTAACCTTCATCTACTACTATTACAACTCTAAAACAATACCAATTTGTAGCCAGAACTCCACATAACCATAGCCCCAAATCGCACCCAAAACAGCCACAAACCGCACCAAAAAATCGCAGCCTTCGGTCCACCAACCTTTTAGCCACCCAATCTCCCTTATCCCTTCAACCGCAGTACACATCTTTTGTTCCCCAACACTGCCAACAATGACCTCTCGCTGCCATCCTCCTTGAACATAGCCAGTAGCGATCCTTGTGGCAAAAAGCTACCAGCAGCGATATTTCGCTCTAATCTGTTTACATCGTAGCCCGCAACAATCGTTCGCTGCCAACTATCTTGATCGCGGCAAGCAACAAATTACACATGATAGCAGTCGTCTCTCACTCCTTATCGCTGCTGCACCCTTCCGCAATAGCCGTGCACACCGCTGCCTTATCTTCCTCCTATTGCAGTCGTACCCTTACTGCAACCGATGCCACCTGTAGCCACGAAGTCGCACCACAACCGTAGTCGACATCGCTACTGCCCTCTTCTTCCTCTACCATTGCTACTGCCTTTCAACTCAGATCTCTGGCTGCTATCTTCTAACAGATATCAGCCACCAGAAAAATCATAGCCTTGATGACATTGCAGCATCACTGTAGAATCGTAGCCGACGTTACTAGCGATGATCCATCAAACCTTTGACATTCATGAGTACCAAACCAGGTTTGATAGATTATCTAATCAAACTTACAAATGGTCTAAAAAATAGATATTGAGGACTTTATTGAGGGCTTGAAACTAGAGATTCGGGGAGAAGTTAAAGCGTGGTAGCCGTACACACTTAAGGCAGCCATCTCCTTCACACACTACACGAAGATAGGCTGAACCAAGATGTTCGGAGGATCAAAGCCATCGCACAACCAGCAGCACAGAGACCCTCGACCCCATCTACCACCGGTCAGTCCCCTCAGCCAAAAAAGTTAACAAGAGAAGAGCTTTGTGACAGATCGACAAAGGGCCTATGTGAGAATTGTGACAAACTGTGGAGCCTAGAACACCAATATAAAAAGGAGACACCACTAATAATTGCGCCCACTGAAGAACCCAAATTTGAAGATGACTCTCGAGCCCAAGGAGTAGGATATACCACAAACGGTTACCCGCACAGTCCCTACCTTAGCCGGCTACACCAACCTATAAAAATTAAAGATCGAAGGGTTTCTTGAGCAGTAGTCTGTCATCATCCTCATCGACGTTGGGAGCACACAAAACTTCATGAGCAGTAAGATTGCTACCCACTTAATGCTCCAAAAATAAGATTACAACGAGTTTGAAGTCAAGGTAGCTAACTGCTAAATTCTAAAGTACAACTAAAAGTGCCCGTGGGTAAAACCGATCCTACAAGAGCAAGACATAGTTATCGATTTTTTCCTCCTCCCTCTTGATGGTTTTGATATAGTGCTTGGCATTGATTGGTTGTCCATGATTGGAGATATTTTTTGAAATTTTTTAAAGCTAACCATGAAATTTTTCAAAAAAGGAAAGCAGGTGATTCTACGAGGGAGCCCAGCGACTACAACCACAACACAACACTTGGAGGGGGTACCAAAAGAAAATTCCAATAGTTTTCCAATTCAAATTCAAGGGATTCATGAGATTGAAGATAAGAACCCTCTCCCACAACTTGCTAAAATTTTGGGCGTCTCCACCAAATCGAGTCGATTACCTCCTCTGAAGCTATTTGACCCCCCTATGTTGAATAGGCCGAAACTTCTAACAATTGTTGCTCAGCCAGATTGCTTCATATAACTTTAGAAGGTCGAATATAAAAGGATCGTCCAAGAGATGATAGAGACATAGATTGTTTGGCCATGCTTATTTCCCGCTATGACATATCCCTACATCCTTTTCCCCGGAGATAAGCTACTTCTAAAGTGTTATATCCCACCGAACTCACCATGGTTGCTGATGTAGCACTTTCAGATCTCAAGTGACTTCCACGACTTTCTGCAAGATGAGACCATGATGCTTAAAGACTTCCTTGATGATGACCTCCGATCTACAGCCCAAGACAGCGAGAAAATTGAGCCCATCTAGTGGCAAAATCAGAAAAGGGGAAGGATCATTCATAGGACTCAACGAAGCATGAACATCATCCCTTTCATTATAAAGAAAGATGCACCACCTTGGCCGGGTAGAACTATAGCCCTCACGATCATGATATCGTCCACACCAAATCATGGCCAGATGTTTCTTATTGGAGCAAACACATCCAGAGTGGGGGTCAGCACCATCCTCATGCAAGATGGTCAATAGCATAAAGAAGTGAAAATGGATCCCGAAAAATCACCAATCCTACCCACCTCATACTCAGATCAGGCTCACACCACTAGAGATTTTATCAGAGGACATCCCTTACTCCAAAAGAAGGCACGATTACTATTGCAGAGCAACCATGTGGTAGCTCATGCAAGGAAGAAACTTCCCCCTGACAAACGCTGGAGCAGAAGAAAGTTTCTTAAGAAAGATCAACTCCCCCTTCATCTCCAGTTCCACCGCATGAAATTCAAGCCTTAAGGAAGTGGTCTCCCTATTTCTTTGGGCCTTGCAAAATTGGGGATCATATTGGTGCCCTAACCTGGAGATCAGATCCGCACACCAGATTAAGATTACAGTTGATTCTCCAGGTATCCCACCTCAAATGAAAATTTAAACAAGGCGACTCAGCCCAAATCCATCCAACTGACACCCAAGCTGATGAGGAGGCTAAAGTTCAATTAATGATCGCATGGGAGGAGCTGAAGACCCGGTTCCCAGAGTTCATGGACCTTCAGCCTTGAGGACAAAGTTGATTCAAAGAGGGCGATCTTGATAGGACTCCATCAGGGTTGAGTCCTAATCACCATAGAAGTAATCAATAAGAACCCCATGAGATTGTAATAAAACCCCACCTAGTCACTTATATCATATAAAGAAGTATGGCTAGGGTTTAATTTGGGGCCTTAGAGCTTCCTAGTCGCCACCCCCCCCTTACTGGGTTGGTCGGCTAGGGTTTCTAGCAGAGGGGCATGGCTTGTGCAGCCACTTAGGTTGCCGCCCCCCGTTATTTATGCATGGTAGCTATAAGAGGGGTAAAAGGGAGAATTCACTCAGGAATAACCCCCTAGTGCTAGGGTTTGGAGCTCTATATAAGCATGTAGCCTCCACCTCTTTTAAAAAAAGAAAGATCAATCTACAATTTAGCCATATGGCCGACTACTAGGAGGGAGGAACCCCTATAGCCTTCCAAGGCTTGATCCCCCTCAAAGATCAAAATCTATAGAGCTCCATCTGGGGTTCTATCATGACATGTACCCTCATTTTATGAATATTGTTAATGGTTTTAAAGCTCTTAGTAAATGTTATACTAGCCTTTAACTTATTAAATCTCAGATTTTGTTGATGAAATCAATTGATGAAGTTATAACCTAATAAGCGTTTAAGTGATGCAGGACTAACTTCGATCATGAAAAGGTAAATCGAAGTAGGAAGAATATGCTAGTTACAGGTGCCCTGCAAGCCAATCATGTGAGTGATGACACATGTGACACATTGCACAATCTTTTGGCATTATTATTATGTTGAATCTTAGATTTCGATGATGAAATCAATTAACGGACTTATGATCTAACCTTTGTGTTGAAAATAAGTGATGCAGGATTAACTACGACTAAGACAAGGTAAAATAATTAAGGAAAAATCTGTCATTAGGCTGGAGTCAAGATTGGGAATCGGGTCAAAAGAATCAGGGGTATGCTTGTTGAATCTTGAATTTTAATGATGAAATTAATTGATGGGTTTTATGATCTAACCTGTGTGTTAGAGAAAGTGATGTAGGATTAACTACAACGGTGAAAAGATAATACAATCTAATGTTAGGCCAGAGTCAAGTTCGGGCATCGAGTCGGGGTTCGGATGATGCAGTGGGAATTCGTCAAAAGCTCACTTATGGTGATCAAGGGCTTGCTGGGAATTCGTCGAAAGCTCATCGAAGGTGATCGGGGGCTTGCCAGGAGTTCATCTGAAGCTCATCGAAGGTGATTATGAGCTTGTCGAGAGTTTGTCGGGAGCTCATCGAAGGTGATTGGGAGCTTGTCGGGAGTTTCTCGGCTGCTCACCGAAGGTGATCAGTAGCTTGTTGGGAATGTGCTGAGAGTTTATCAGAAGATGTCACCGCAGAATGCTAGGAAGTTCACTGGCAGTTCAGAAGATCAATTGATATAATGAACAACAAGGATGATTATATTTGTGTGCCTTAGTGTGTCATAGTTAACGTCGGTTGGTTTGAGTCCTAATTGAGTTAGATTTTGAAGAAATCTAAATTAACTCAATATGAGGCAATCGGGTCTACTTTGGGTTAGATTTGACCCTAGGTTGAGCTCATTTCACTGACCTAGAAAGGGGTCAATATGAGGTACAAGTTGGGTAAGAAATGTATGAGAGAAGTACTGTTCTAGGATTCCCAGTGGTAGTATCACCAAGGTGGCGGTGGTACCATCTTGGGCGACGATAGTACCACCATCGCCCAGTTTTTTAGGTTGCTACTAGTGGTGGTACCATCGATGTCGGTGGTAGTACCGCCCATAGCCGATTTTTCTAAAAAAGGGTGAATTTTGGCTCCATTTTCTGAAGCCAATTAGGTCTATAAATACCCCAAGTATTCTTGCATTGGATAGCAAGAATGTGAAGGGAAAAAATGATAAAATTATGTTAAAATTTATTGTGCGATCCCTCCCACTTGTAAAGAGTGAATTGTGTAAGGGTTACGTTGAAAAAGAAATGTAAAGGTTCCTCTCCTAAACCTAAGAAAAGGAGAGTGTAAAGGTTCTTCTCCTATGCTTGAGAAAAGGAGAAAATTGTAAGGGGTTTGATCTTCATCCGCAAAAGAAGGTCATTAGTAGACACCAGCAGGCCTCGACAAAGGACTCTGAAAGTGAACATAGGTCAAGGTTTTGGTCGAACCACTATAAATTGTGAGCCTTATTTCCTTGTTCTTTATTTTCACAATCATTAGCTAAATTGAGATCTTTTTTTCGGTCTCAAGTTTAAATCACTCGCATATTATGAATTCCAAAAGAAACCCTTCCGATTTCAGTTCTTACTTCGAGCAATTTTTTTAAATTAAGTTTTACTTAACACTTTCACTAATTCACCCCTCCTCTTAGTGCCAACCTGATCCTAACAGTTGGTATCAGAACCATGTTATACTCAATTAGATTAACACCCAAGCGAGTTAATGGCTTTCTTTGGCATTAACGAGGGTCAATGCATCACACGTCCTCCGATGCTTAATGTGACGGATCACATATTTTGGAAAACAAGAATGTAAATTTTTTATTTCATTAGATTTTGATTTATGGAACATCGTCGAAAATAGTTTTTAGAGGTCATCCAATCTGATAAATGATTAGAATGATTATGAAAAATAAATATTTTATTTAAATGTCAAAACTATGAATGCTTTATTTTACGCTTTAGATAAAAACAAATTTAATTAGATTTCTGCATGTGATTCGGCTTTTGATATATGACATACATTAGAATTCACACATGAAAAAATAATTAAATTAAATAAATCAATAAATAAAATGACTTTTAAAAATGAACTTTACAAACACATTCCAAAGAATATGAAGTAAATTACCTTGAGACCACAAGAATAACATCTTCCAAATAATACGAAGAATATTGAATTGAGAATAACATATGACTCCTCGAGTAAAACCTCGAGCGATGAGAACTGTGAACTTATGATAAAAGAACAAAAAACGTTAATGAAAATAAATAAAAATATAGAAATTAACTTAAAATGGACACACTTTCTTGCTTTGAACGCAAGCAGCCGAGGCACTCCGAATATGAGGAGCACAACCAAGAAGTTGTGGAGAATCTCACACTCATGACCATCTATGATGAGGTAAGTAAATCTTTCGATGTCTCATTTACATTTGATGAATGGCTAAATGACTTCCATGAATTATTTGATGAATTTAAGAAGCTTAGCAAAACTTATAAATTACTTAAGAAGGATCATGCTTTACTTGCTAGTAAACTTGAAAATATATATGAAACATCAACATCATGCATTTCTTATTTTAAATGTGAATCACTATAGGTAATTAAAAGGAAAATATCATACTACAATAAACTTTAGAAAAGTTTAAGATAGACAACAAGTCTCTAAACATGACCCTTGATAATAAGGGTCATGTTCATAAGAAAGGTATTGGCTTTGTAGGTAACAACCAACAAAAGCCAACTATCTTCGTTAGAAGACACACATTGCATTCTTCACCTGAAAAATATAGTTTTTGCAGTAGATGTGGACACTTTGCCTATAGATGCTTATTTAGAAAATATAGTGATAGGACTCCAGCAGGGTTGAGTCTTAATCTCCCTAGAAGTAGTCAATAAAACCCTGCTAGATTATAATAAAATCACTCCTATCTTATAAAGGAGTATGGCTAGAGTTTAGATTCGCCCTTAGAGCTTAGAAGTCATCGCCCCCCCCTTACTGGGCTAGTCGGCCATGGTTTCCCCCTGCTTAGGTCGGCTATAGAGCCAACCTAGTCGCCCCTTGTTCCTATTAAGGTAGGATATAGGAGGGGCAAAAGGATAATTTTACCTAGATAAGTTCCCCCTTGGGCTAGGACTTTGATCCCTATTTAAGATGTAGCCGCCCCCTCTTTGACTGCAAGCAATTATTAATTTTATTTCAGCCTGGTGCCGAATCTAGGAGGGAGGAACCCTACAGTGTTCCAAGGGTTGATCCCCCTCAAGGATCAAAATCTATAGAGCTTCATCTGGGGTTCTATCATCTGGTATTAGAGCAGCGATCTTACTACCCCTATAGCCATCATCCACGCCTACACCTTCCCAAGCAATTCTCACAATTGCTACGACATGCGCCTCCACCTTCCACCCCAGCAGCAGATCAAATCAGTCAGTCGCTACCCCCTGCATTTGATCTAGAAATTTGGTATTTCTTTTATCATCCACACCTCTTCAATACTACAAGATTCCTTACTTTATATGTTGAAGATTTTTTCCAAACTTTATCCGCTGCAAAATTCATTTGTCGCAAACGTTATCATCGTTGCAAAGACGAAACGCTGCAGAAATTTTCAGCCGATTGTTGCTTATTGAAACTAAACTTTTAGTCATCCTTTTTGGCTGAAACTTTTATATAATTTCATAGATCATCTTAACTTTCATCTAAGACTAATCTCATGAAAAAACTCCTTCTGGATCTGGACTTATAGCGCTACGATTATTTATTGCACAGTACTAAAATTTTACAATGCAGAATCTGCCTTCCGTATATTGACCTTTTGAAACCAAACTTTTGTTCTTTCTTTTTGGCCAAAATTTTTACACAATTCTCAAGATCAAGTTGACTTTCATCTGGATTTTATTTCACAAAAAAACTCCTTCTAGAACTGGTTTTCTTGTGCAATCTTTGACTATCACGCAGTTCAGGAATTTTACGACGAAGGAATCTGCCTTTCGTCTTTTACCCTATTACCCTACTGTTATGCTGCCAAAATTTTGTCAAACTTTTTATTAACAACATCTCAACCAAGGGTTTCTGTATAATTTTCTTAAACTTTCCCCTGGAATTTATATTAAGAAATCAGCGTTTCTCCGACGCAAAAACCGGTTCAGCAGGATATCACATCGCAACACTTCTTTCCACCGAATTCTATCATATTTAAGTGCTATTTCTTGTGGGATTTCGGACTCTCCTTTTCTCATCAGCAAACCCTACCATCCTTACTAAAAATCCTTCAAAACTCTACCCTAAACCGAATTCAAACAGCCCCCAAATCAGCCACCTAAATCAGCCTACTTCCTTATCGATCCACTTACATTTTTAGAAAACTTTCCTTACCGAGACACCTACCTTTGCTGCCATCTATCCCAGATCTAAAACCTATTTTCCTAACCTTCATCTACTACTATCATAGCCCTAAAACCACACCAATTCATAGCCTAAACTCCACAAAACTGTAGCCCCAGATTTGCCCTAAACCGCAGCCTACTTCCATCCAAACCGATTCACCTTCCAACCGGCCACCCCCTTCTCCAAAATTTCTATGCCACTAACCCGACAATAGAAAAAATATCTCAATATTACAGATCTTGAGGCATATACTATGGCATCAGAGAAGGCTATCGATGCAAAGCTTGAAGCCTTTGGAAACCGCATGGAAGAGAAGATGTGATCCCTTTTCGCCGAATTCAACATTGACCGACCGTCAAGCCCAAGGAAATCACAACACGGAGAAACTTTAGATCGAAAAGATGATCCTCAAGAACATGGCCACATCACCTCTGATCTCAATAATCCATGCATGAAGGTTGACTTTCCTAGATGGGAAGAAGGAGACCCGATTGGGTGGATCTCGCGCACGGAGCGCTATTTTCGATTCTACCGAACCGCCAACACCACACGAGTGGAGATTGCTTTCATCCGCCTCGATGGAGATGCTATTCAGTGATTTAATTGGTTTAAGCACACCCATGGAGGACTCTCTTGGCAGCGATTCAAAGAAGGACTACTAGACCGCTTCAGACCAACCGATTTCAACAACATCGACGGACAATTGGCAAAGATTCGTCAAACCTCTACAATACAAGAATACCAAACAAGGTTTAATCGTTTATCTAACCAAATTGGTTTGAGAACAACTTTTAGGTACTTTTATTGAGGGCCTAAAGCCAGAGATCCGAGGAGAAGTAAAGGCGCAGCACCGTACACTCTTATGGCGGCGATTTCCTTTTCGCGTATCCAAGAAGAACAATTGAAGCACAAGGTATGAAGGACAAGGGTCGCTCCCCGACCAGCCATGCTGAGGCCTATTGCCCCCTCTATTGCCGTCCAAGCCCTTACACCAAAAAAGTTGACAAGAGACGAGTTTCGCGAACAATCGACCAAGGAGTTGTGTTGGCATTGCAACGAACCGTGGAGCCGCGAACATCACTGCAAAAAGAGCCGGCTCCTCATGATTGAACTAGTGGAGGATGAGGACAATGAAACATCTAAAAAAGCCCTTGAACCTAAGAAGAAGCCATGGAGGAAGAGTCCCCACCGGCCAACTACGCAGTGCATGCATTGGCCGGCTATTCCAACTCGCAGATGATGAAAGTTGGAGGACTTCTAAAATAGCAACCCATCACGGTTCTCATCAACACGGGCAGCACCAATAACTTCCTCAATAGTAAGGTTGTTGCATGTTTGGTGCTTCAAATCAAAGGTTGCAACAAGTTTGACGTAAAGGTCACCGACGGTCGAATCTTTAATTGCAACCAATGGTGCCCGCGGGTGAAACTACTCCTCCAAGACCAAGAAGTGGTAGCTGATTTTTTTCTCCTACCCATCAATGATTATGAAGTCATACTTGGGATCAAATGGCTCACAACACTAGGTGATATCTCCTGGAATTTTTCTAAATTAATCATGAAATTTTATTGCAAAGGGAGACAGTTCACGTTACGAGGCAAGCGTGGGAGCCAAATTTCCATCGTTTCATCGCAACAAATGGAGAAAGTTTTGCATAAAGCACATGGAGGATTTTTTATGCATATCCAGCAGCCATCTAAGGGGGAGAATATACCAATTTTAGATCATAAGCTTGCCCTCTTACTGGATGAATTCGCAGATGTTTTCACGGAGCTGCACGGGCTGCCCCCTAACCGGCAGCATGACCACCGTATTCATATTCTGTGGGGCAAACCTCCAGCAAACTTGCATCCATATCACTACCCTCACTTGCAGAAGGATGACATCGAGAACATCATCAAAGAGATGCTGGACACTGGGGTAATTCGACCGAGTTGCAACCCTTATTCTTCACCGGTGTTGCTAGTGCGCAAGGACGGTACATGGCGGATGTGCATTGATTATCGGGCCTTGAACGCTATCACCGTCAAGGACAAATATCCTATACCCATCGTAGATGAGCTCTTGGATAAATTAAAAGGAGCCCGAGTCTTCAATAAACTGGATCTCCGTTCCGGTTATCACTAGATTCGGGTATGCATTGAAGACATTCTGAAAACTACATTCCGCACGCATAACAGTCACTACAAGTTTCTGGTAATACCTTTTGGACTTATGAATGCTCCTTCTACTTTCCAAAGCCTAATGAATGACATCTTCCGGAGTTTTCTACGTAAGTTTGTATTAGTGTTCTTTGATGATATCCTCATTTATAGCCCTACGCTTGATATACATTTTCAGCACTTACGAACTGTTCTAACAATTCTTTGTGAGAATACTCTTTATGTGAAATAGTCAAATTGCAGTTTCTTACAGCGTAAAATGGAGTATCTTGGGCATATTATATCAGAGGATGGAGTGGTGATAGCCTCGACGAAGATCGAGGCAATGCAAGGATGGTCAAGACCTACAAACGTACAATCATTACACGGTTTCCTTGGACTCGCGCTACTACCAAAATTTTGTGAAAGATTATGGCAAGATCAGTGCCCCACTCACGTCCTTACTGAAAAAAGACTCCTTCTTATGGTCGGATAAAGCCTCTGCAGTCTTCGAGCGACTCAAGGCAGCTATGACGATTACGTCGGTCCTAGTGTTCCCCCATTTCGACCACACTTTGGTCCTTGAGGCTGATGCGTCAGGAGTTGGAATTTGGGCTATTCTTATGCAAGATAGTCGACTCCTAATTTACACTGAGGCTTCCCCTACACTTCATATGAGGTTTTTACAAGAGATACTAATTACTACCAAATTTAAAATATGGTTGGATACAGGTCCATGGCACGAAAGAGGAGTTAAACTAGAAGAATTACAATCCATGCTTATGCCAGATTGGGCTCTCATCATCCTGAACCATACCAGAGGGTAGTCACCATTCCAGAAGAAAGATTGGCTATCACTAAAGACTAACCATGTGACAACCTATGCAAGGAAAAAACTTCCCCCTGACAAATGCCGAAGCAGAAGAAAATTTCCTGAGAAAGATTAAGTCCCCATACATTTTCAGCCCCACCAGCATGAAATTCAAGCATCAAGAAATTGGTCTCCCTATTTCTTTATGCCTTGTAAAATTGGGGCCCTAACCTGGAGATCAGATCTGTGCACCAGATCAAAATTACAGTTGATCCTCCAACACCTCAAATGGAAATTTAAAGCCAATTGGGGTCTATAAATATCCTAAGTATTCTTGCATTAGATAGCAAGAATGTGAAGGAAAAATTGATAAGATTATGTTGGAATTGATTGTGAGATCCCTTCCTCTTGTAAAGAGTGAATTGTGTAAGGATTGGCTTGAAAAAGAAGTGTAAAGGTTCTTCTCGTGAACCTGAGAAAAGGAGAGTGTAAAGGTTCTTCTTCTAAGCCCAGGAAAAGGAGAAAAGTGTAAGGGATATGATCTTCACCCGTGGAAGAAGATCATTAGTAGACACTAGCGGGCCTCGACGAAGGACTCCGAAAGCGGATGTAGGTTAAGGTTTTGGCCGAACCACTATAAATTGTGAGCCTTCATTCCTTGTTCTTTATTTTGGCATTCATTAGCTAAATCGAGATATTTTTTTCGATCTTAAGTTTAAATCGCTCGTGTATTTGATTTCAATGAATTCTAAAAGAAACGCTTCCGATTTCAATTCTTACTTTGAGCAAATCTTTTAAATCAAGTTTATCTTAACACTTGCACTAATTCACCCCCCCTCTTAGTGCTAACATGATTCTAACAATACCGAGGCTTCGGATGATATGGTAGGAGCTCGTTGGGAGTTCACCGGAGGTTTGCCGGGAATTCGTCGATAAGTTGTCGGGAGCTCGCTGGAGGTTACCGGGAGTTCGCCGAAAGGAGATCAAAAGCTTGCTAGGAGTTCGTTGGAAGGATGCTAGGAGTTCACTGAAAGATTGATTTACGTATCGGACAATAAAGATTAGTATAATTACATTTGTCTTTAAAGTGTCATAGTTAGCATCTTGATTAAAGTTAGTTTTACTAACTCAATTAGGGGCCAACCGGGTCCAAATTGGGTTTGATTTAAGCTCATGATAGAGCTCATTTTGATGACTTGAAAGGAGGTATAGCTAGGTCAAAAGAAGGTATAGCTCAGGGTATGAAAAATATTAAAAGTACTTTTCTTGGGATTTTAGGCGATGGTACTACCGTTGGCTGTCGACGGTGGTATCGTTAGTCGATGAATTGGTGGTACTACCACCATCACCTAGAAATCCGAGCTATGTTTAGTGGTAGTACCATCGGTTCCGACGATGGTACCACCCATACCAGAAAATTTTGGAGGTTTAATTTTTGTTCTAATTTCTGAAGTCAATTGGAGTCTATAAATACCACAAGTATCTTGCATGGGTAAAGAAGGAAGTGAGAAAATACTTCCTATATTCAATCGAACAGACTACATCTATTAGAAACTAGGATGCGAATTTTTTTTATTTCTATGGATTTTGAGTTATGGAATTTAGTTGAAAATGACCTTTAGAAGTCTTACAATCCTATAAATGATTGGAATAATTATGAAATAAAGATATTTTCTTTAAATGTCAAAGCTATGAATGCTTTGTTTTATGCTTTAAATAAAAATAAATTTAATTGGATTTCTACATGTGATTCTACTTTAGAGGGATTCGTATCCAGAGAGAGTCTAGATAAATTTAAATGTCAAAGATATTCCTCAATGGCAAACTCGAGGAGGAGGTCTATATAATACAGCTAGAGGGATTCGTATCCAGAGAGAGTCTAGATAAAGTGAGCAAGTTGCTCAGGTTCATTTATGGATTCATACAACCTTCCCGAAGTTGGAACATAAGATTTGATGAGATGATCAAATCTTATGACTTCGTTAAGAATGAAGATCGGCCTTGTGTGTACAAGAAGGTAAGTGGGAGCGCTATCACCTTATTGATGCTATATGTGGATGACATCCTAATCGTTGGGAATGATATAGGAATGCTCTCCACAATAAAGGCTTAGCTATCTAAAAACTTCTCCATGAAAAACTTAGAGAAAACATCCTATATTTTGGAGATCTAGATCTATAGAGATAGATCTAAAAGGATGTTTGGCTTGTCCCAATCCAGGTACATAGACTTCATTCTCAAAAGGTTTAGAATAGAAATTTTTAAGCGAGGTCGTATACCGATAAAATATTGAATATAACTTTCTAGGAGTATATCCCCAAAGACTCCTGAAGAAAGGACAGACATGGATAGGATACCCTAATGCCTCAGCGATAGAGTCTATCATGTATGCTATGCTATGTACCAAGCTTAATATAGCATATGCTATCAATGTCATGAGTAGGTATTAGGTGGATCCAAGTTTGGAATACTAGAAGGCAGTAAAGTGTATCCTTAAATACTTAAGAAGGACTAAGGATCTTTGATTGGTATATGGAGGAGGTAGCCTTCAGGTTGAGGGCTACACAGACTCGAGTTTCCAATCCGACATTGATGATAGCAAGTCAAACTCAAGATATATTTTCACCCTAAATGGAGGAGCAGTAAGCTGGAAGAGTTCTAAGTAAGATACTACTGCTGACTCAACTATAGAGGCGGAATACATTACTATAGTAGAAATAGCAAAGGAATGGGTGTGGATAAAGAAGTTCATAAGGGATTTGGGAGTCGTACCGTGCAGCGTAGAGTCGATTCCCATATACTACGATAGCGACAAGGCAATAGCTCTAGCAAGGGAACATAGGTCTCATCATAATTGTTCTAAGGAGGTTCACTTAATTAGAGAGATTATAGGCCGGAAAGATATAGCAATGGAAAGAGTTCCATCCGAAGATAACATTGCAAATCCACTAACGAAGCTGCTGGCTCATATTGTATTTGAGCATCACAGGGTCTGATGGGGATCAGATAGATAGGTGATTGGCTTTAGATCAAGTGAGAGATTGCTAGTTATAGGTGCCCTATAAGCCAATCATGTGAGTGATGACACATGTGACATGCTACACGATCTTTTTGCTTATAATTATTTTTTAGTATATTCTTATATTATATTATATTATATTTATATATATATATATATATATATATATTATGATGTCCTTGGTTCTATGCAATGGGAATAGGATCTTGATAAGATCACGATAATGAGATCGATTCATTTTTAAACATAAATCCCAAATAATCCCAGTCATAAGTTACTCAAAAGGGAGATCGAGATAACTGGACATAGCATACTGAATACTCGTCCATATAATAGAGGTGGTTGGTCTCATAGCCACTTTTGTAGAGATACTAAGGATATAGTACATGTGCTCATTGGAGAATAAAATTTATTAATTGATCTGCTTATAAAATGCTATATGGTTAATGATACCTAATGTCAAATAATGATTACATAGTCCTAGTTGTGTATATAGTTCTTAGATTTAAAACAGCAAGAATGCCTTGTTTGAGTATTCCTTTCTTTGTGCTAGACTTACAGGTTTGGAAAGTTCTAAATATGGTACAATCGGTTATCGAGATTGGCAGCCAACCTTAGGAAGGCAATTGAGTGTCAATAAATGATCAACCACTCTTGATATCACGAGAGGAATATCCTTTATGTGATTGCTTAAACAAATTTCTTGCCAAGGTCATTCGGATTGAGAGAGAAGTGCTCCAAAAGAATCTGATTAGAGAGAGACTTGGATGAATTTCGTTTATGACGTGATAGTACCATGTCCAATATACGGTCTTTAGGATATTAGTTGGATAAGAGACTATAGATACATGGTAACTGTGGATAGACAGGTCTGATGGATTCGATCCTCCTATACCATCTTGTGGCTATGACATAGTGGCCTAGTACGTCCATAGTCAATGAGTCATATGAATTATTATGTGGATAATAATTTACATATCAGAAGGAGTTCTGATAGGAACGACTCATAGCCAGCTCGGTATTAGCTAGAGTGTCACACAAATATGGATGCTTTAGCGATTAGACGATTGGATATGAGTTATCCAATAAGCCCATGTTCTCATCGGATGAGACTCTACATTGATGGGCCCCTTGCATGAGACCCAAGTAGTGTCAAGAGGAGATTATTAGATAGAGATCCAATAATACATGGTTAGTGGGTAACTAGATAGAGATTCAACATCCACTAAGGCAAGACCCCTAAGGATTTTGGTGGCTCTCTATAAATAGGAGGCAAGGGCGATACATAGATGATAGGCTACACTATTGACTGCCCCCTCCTATTCTCCTCCCTCTCTCTCTCTACATAAGAGTTACGAGACTTAGGGCTGTGATTAGAGAAGTATCATTACAGTGATCCATCGCGTAGATATCGCTAGAGAGGAGGACACTTGACCTCCTTCATTTTCTCCATCTAGATCTAAAAAATAAGGATATATAATATTCCTAACTAACAAATCTCACACATAATGTAGTTTTTCTATTTTATGATTTTTTTGCATTAATCTTTGCACGCTGATTTTGATCTATGTGGAAAACTAGTTTTATTTTAATCTTCCGCTATACATGTAATGCTCCCGTTGAGATTTCCCAACAGATTATAGGCAATAGTGGTACTACCATCACCTAGGTGATACCACCGCCGCTTGGGTGGTACTACCATCGAAAAACTTGAAAAGAGTACTTTTTAGTACTATTTCAAACCCGAGTCATACCTCATTTTGACCTCCTTCCAGGTTAACAAAATATACTCTATCATGAGCTCAAATCAAACTCAAATTAGACCTGGTTGGCCTCTAATTTAAATTAGTAGGATTTCTCAAAAACTAATTCAAATTAGGACCCCAATCAAGATGCTAACTACGACACACTAAGACAAACAATTATAATTGATCTTGTTGTCTGGCACGTCAATCGATCTTTCAAACTCCTGACGAACTTTCCGGCATCCCTCCAGCGAACTCCGAGTGATCTCTCAATCATCTTTCGATGTACTCCTGATGAGCTTCGGATCATCTTTGGCAAACTCCTAGCGAACTCCCAACGAGCTCCAGCTGCATCATCCGAAGCTGCGGCTTGATGCTTGATCTTGACTCTGGCCTAACATCAGATTATTTTACCTTTTCATAGTCGTAGTTAATACTATATCACTTAGCTCTAACATATTGACTAGATCATAAACTCATCAATTGGTTTCATCATTAAAATCCTAGATTTAACAATCTCTCCCTTTTTGATGATGACAACCAATTGATGATGGAGTTAACCTTATTTGTCCCATAATTAAAAAACTTAAAATTAAAAAAATAATTACCTTTGAATTCAATGTAGCATCTTGACCAATTTGACTAATCATTGAAATTTTAACAATTTAATCATTCATCACCATGTTACTATATATGATAAAAAATTTAATAACAAACTGATAGGACCATAACATGATTGTGTCCACATCTATCAAGTCATGTTCTATATTGAGTCATGTTCCAGTCATATCAATTAGGAGTATTTGACTAGGAGTCCAAGTAGGAGTTGGATTCAGCTATGAGTCTTTATAAATAATGGTGTAACACTTTCATTTTGGATTAATGAAAAAACTTTTGATTTTAGCCTATTGGCCGAAACACTAGAAGGGTCGATCCCCAATAGAGATCAAGGAGGATTGATCCCCTATAGTGATTGTTTATCTCTCTTTTTCTTCGATAGAAACCTATTCCTATCATCTGGTATCAGAGCAATGTTCCTTAGCACTTTCGCTACTATCGACATCATCTCACTGCCACCCTTGCCATCTGCAACTGCTGCCGCCATCTTCAACCATCATCGCCCCTTTCTATCTACAACCACGACCACATATGCAACTGTAGTCGCCTCTCCTGTCAACTATGCTGCAGCCATCTAACCGTAGATTGCAGTCGTCCCCTCTCACCCCCTTGCTGCCATCGCTGTTGCCCTCAACCTCAAGATCGCAGCCACCAACTCTAATTAACCTATTCGACAGATTGGTGATCCCTACGTCGACAACCTTGTTGCGACCAAATCCTACTACATCTACATCGTAAACTCATGCCCCTGACTCCACAACAAAAAAAAGAACTGAACATCACTTATCTACAATCCTACATGATGGCTACGGATGATGCATTAGATGTAAAGTTTAAAGCTTTCAAGGCTAGCATGGAAGAAAAATTGTAAGAACTCTTCAGCAAATTCAGAAGAAGTCTATCATATAGCTCTAACAAACCTCAACATGGTGAAAGTTCCAACTAAGGTGTTGGTAGCCGATCTGGAAAATATGATCAAAAGTAGGACACGGGATACCCATGCATGAGGGTGGAGTTCCCCAGATGGGAAGATAGAAACCCAATCGGCTGGATCTCATGGGCTGAAAATTATTTTATTTTCATAGGATCCCGGAGGAATCCAAGGTGGAGATAGCCTCTATTTAACTCAAAGGAAATGCAATCTAGTGGTATGATTGGTATGAACACACTCACGGAGTACCCTCATGGAAGCAGTTCAAAAGAGGGCTGTTGATTCACTTCGGACCATCAGAGTACGAGAACGTGGATGGACTGTTGAATCTTGGATTATGATGATGAAATCAATTGATGGATTTATGATCTAATATGTGTGTGAGTGATGTAGGAGTAGCTTCGATCAAGAAGAGGCAAATTAATTAATGTAGGAAGAATCAAATTGTTGGGTCAGAGTGGAACATATTATAAAATTGGTTGACATGTCACCAGAAGGCTTCGTGCCATGAGTTCGAGCATTGGGCTAGAAGGATTGGACATTGTGCCAAGGAGATCAGATGTTGCAACGATCAACATGCCGATTGGGCAATACGCCATAGAGAGGATAATGCGCATAAAGGTTGGACAAAGCACTGATGAACTAATGACATATCGAACAACATGTGATTTATGCTATCTAATAATTTGTCTAGATCGAAATAGTTTAGAGTCAAATTAATCGAATATTATCAAAAATTTATTTCATAAGCTTGGGTGGATTTTGAACTATGGAATAATATATTTCTAGATCGAATAATTTAGAGTCAAATTTATTTCGATGGATTTTGAACTATGGAATATTATCGAAAATGATTTTCATAAGTCACCAAATCCGATAAATGATTAGAATGATCATGAAAAAAGGATGTTTTCATTAAATGCTAAGGCTATAAATGCCTTGTTTTACGCTTTAGATAAAAATGAGTTTTATTGGGTCTTTACTTGTGATTCGGTTTATGATATTTAGCACACTTTAGAAGTCACACACGAAGGCACAAGTAGGGTAAAGGAATCGAAAATAAATCTTCTTGTACATAACTATGAATTGTTTAAAATAAAACCAAGTGAGACTATTGGTGACATGTTGTTAGAACCCTTGCGGATTATAGGCTTGGGGTGATCTCTATAGGGGATTAGCCTCCTTGGAACTATATAGGGGTTCCTCCCTCCTTGGTTTTCTACACAAAGGTTAAAAAATAATTGATCTATTGATAATGAAAAGAGGGGATAATACAAGCTATTTATAGGGCTTATAAACCCTAACTCCTAATATGACTCCTACTTCAACAAAATCTAACTTCTAATCAACTTCTACTCCAACTCAACCAAGAGTCCTCTTCCCCTCAATTCCTAACCCCTAGCCAACTTCTAACCATGATATAGCCGGTGGCTATAGGGGTCTCCAACTCCTAATTTTATTCTTATTTTACCCTAGAGAGAGTCCAAGCTAAGTGAGACTCTCCCCCTCTTGTCCTAGCCGGCCTCTCTTAAGAGGAGGAGGTGGCTAGGAGACTCTCATCCCATTAGGACTCATCCCTAACCCTAGCCAACTACTTCTTTACTAGTGGGTGGCGGTTGGATTATTGTTTATTACATTCATGACTCAATTCACGTGGACCTGTATCTGACTCTGACTGCTAATCAGACTACAGTTCAGTCGAATCCTAACTGTACTAGGATTTGGCCTGATTTATTACAATAGACTCAAATCTTCTCCTAGCTAACCTAATGTCGAGTCTAGGTTGGTCAACAAGGCCCAATCTAAGGACTCAACTCAATCGACTAGGACTTGACTCAGTTGGGATCCTAACAGACCTGCCCTCTTCAAATCAGTCTTGTCCTCAAGGCTGAGACTCCATGACTCTGGGTCCTGATCTGTAACTCCTCTTGAGGCTTTCTCATGGTCCCTATAGAAGGCACACCATGCTCCCGTAGTCCAGCATCCGCAGTAGTGCTTGCACGGTGATGTGTCGCGATCCTACGAACCCATGCAATCATCAGCTGAACCTGGGCCTCCTCATTAGTAGGAATATCAGGTGGGTGGACATGGCCTGAGTCATCCTCTCTAAACTTTCATTTGCAGTTACATGGAATATCAATTATATTTTTAAATTAGTGCACCAATCTGATCCATAAGTCACGGCTCTGATTTGATCTCTAATTTTGCAAGGGCTAAAGTAGTAGGGGGACCACTTCCTTGAGGCTCAAATTTTCTACTGGTAGGGCTGGAGATGAATGATAGAACTCTAGCAGGGTTAAGTCCGAATCTCCCTAGAAGTAGTCAATAAAATCCTGTGAGATTGTAATAAAACCCCACCTAGCCACCTCTATCCTATAAAGAAGTGTGGTTAGGGTTTAGATTGGGGCCTTCGGGTTTAGTAGCCATTGCCCCCTTTACTGGGCTGATCGGCCAGGGTTTCCCCCTACTTAGATCAGCTATAGAGCCAACCTAGCCACCACCTGTTCCCTCTAAGGCATGTAGGCTATAGAAGGGGCAAAAGGATAATTTTAGTTAGGCAAGCACCCTCTAGGGCTAGGGTTTGGAGCCCTATATAAGTATGTAGCCTCCACCTCTTTTTATCAAGCAAGATCATTCTATAATTCAGCCATATGGCTGACTACTAGGAGGGAGAAACCCCTATAGCGTTCCAAGGATTGATCCCCCTTAAAGATCAAAATCTATAGAGATCCATCTGGGGTTCTATCACCTGGTATCAGAGCAATGATCTTATTGCTCCCATAGCCATCTCAGTCGCCTCCACTTTCCCAAGAAATTCCCATAATTGTTGCGACACGCGCCTCCACCTTCCACCTCAACCGCAGATCAAATCAATCTACTGCTGCCCCCTGCATTTGATTTGGCGATCTGGTATATTTTTATCACCATGCCTCTTTAGTACTTACTGTAAGATCCTTTACCTTACACATTGAAGAATTTCTCCAAATTTTATTTGCTGCAAATTTCATTCGTCGCAAACGTCATCGTTGTTGCGAAGGTAAAACGCCGCAGAAATTTTCAGCCGCCTATTTGCCTTTTGAAACCGAGTTATTTCTTCTCCTTTTTGGCCAAAATTCTCACACTATTCCATAGATCAACTCAGCTTTCATCTGAGATTGAGTTTTGAAAAAAAAATCCTCCTAGAACTGGTTTTATTGTGCCTTCTATCATCATCACACAGTGCTGAAATTTCTCATATTGACATCTTGAAACTGAACTTTTTTCAATCCTTTTTGGCAGCAATTTTTACAAAAATTCATAGATCGTCTTAGCTTTCGTTTAAGACTAATCTCTGGAAAAAACTCCTTCTGGATCCAGACTTATAGTGCTACAATCTTTCATCACACAGTGTTGAAATTTTATGATGAGAATTCTGTGATCTTGTTTGTAACAAATTTTCTATAATTACACTGTCAAAATTTTCTTGATCCACATTACTACTACTGTCACCATCTGAACCAAGATGCTGATATTAAAATTTTCCATAAATTTCTTGGATTTTTGCTGGAATTAATGTCGGGAAACTGTTGCTTCTTCGATGAGAATTCTGTTCGGCAGAACAACGTATATTGCAGTGATCTTTCATCAAAATTTTATTGGATCTCGCTGCCATCCTTTCCAGATTTGAGACTCCCCCTCTCATCTTCAATTCCTACTATTACTCCCCAAAAAACCCTAACAAAACTGCAGCCAAACAGCCATCCCAATCAACCCTAACTGTAACCTACTTCCTTACCGATCCACTTACCTTTGCTACCATCTATCCCAGATTTAAAATCTATTTTCCTAAAGTTTATCTACTACTATCATAGCTCTAAAACCACATCAATTTGTAGCCTAAACTCCATAAAACCGCTGCCCCAAATCGCACCCAAAACAGCCACAAACCGCACCCAAAAATCGTAGCCTTTGGTCCACCAACCTTTCAGCTGCCCAATCTTCCTTATCCCTTTAACCGCAGCACGCATCTTTCACTGCCCAATGCAACCAATAGCGACCTCTTGCTGCCATCCTCCTTGATCATAGCCAGTAGCGATCCTTGCGGCAAAAAGCTACCAGCAGCGATCTTTCGCTACAATCTATTTACATCGTAGCCTGCAACAATTGTTCACTGCCAACTATCTTGATTGCGGCCAGCAACAAATTGAACACAACAGTAGCTATCTCTCACTCCATACCGCTGATGCCCTCCTCTATAATGGTTGTGTACATCGCTGCCCCATCTTCCTCCTATTGTAGCCACACCCTTGCTACAACCGACGCCACCTGCAACCACGAAGTCGCACCGCAGCCATAGCCGACATTGCTGCTGCCCTCTTCTTCCTCCAAGATTGCTGCTGCCTTCTGACTCAGATCTGTTGGCTGCCATCTTCCGACAAATATCAACCACCTAAAAAATCATAGCCTCGACGACATTGCAGCGTCAACATTGCAGCATCACCGAAGGACCACAGTAGACGTTACTGCTGCCATTTTCTTCCTCCACCGTTGGTGCTACCCTTGGCTGCCATCCTCCACTTTGAGACTTCACCACCACAACCTCGACATCACTGCCATTGCTGCCTTCAACCTGAAGATTGCAGCTATACTCTTTAATCAGTTTGATTTAATAGGTTGGAGATCCTTACGTCATGACATCGATGGACTTTTCTAAAGCCAAATTGGAGGCTCTTGAGACGCATATGGATGTTAAATTATATGCTCTCTTTGAGGAGTTTAGATTAGGTCGATCATTGAGCCCAATAAGATCACAACGCGGTGCAAATTTGGATTGTATGAAGAACCTTAGTGAAGAACTAGCGATGATCCATCAAACCTCCACCATCCAAGAGTACCAAACCAGGTTTGAAAGATTATCTAATCAAACTTATGATTGGTCTGAAAAATAGATATTGAGGACTTTCATTGAGGGCTTGAAGCCGGCGATTCAGGAAGAAGTGCGATAGCCGTAACCACTTAAGGCAGCCATCTCCTTTGCGCGACATCAAGAGGAGCGATTGAACTATAAAGCTCGGAAGACTAGAGTTGTTCCCCGACCAATGGCACCAAAGCTTTCACCTCCTCCTACTGTCAGCCAACCCCGTCCGCCACAGAAACTAACAAGAGAATACCTTCATGGTGGATCGACAAAGGGCCTATGTAGGTGTTATGATAAACTGTGGAACCTATAACACAAATGTAAAAAGGAGACACCGCTGATGATTGCGCCCACTGAAAAAACCCAAACTTGAAGATACGACTCTTGAGCCCAAGGTAAAGGATACACCACAACCGGCCACCCACACAGTCCCTATCTTAGCCGGCTACACCAACCTGCAAAAATTAAAGATCGAAGGGTTTATCAAGCAGCAGTCTGTCATCATCCTCATCGACAACTGGAGCACACACAACTTCATGAGCAGTAAGGTTGCTGCCCGCTTAATGCTCCAAAAAGAAGATTACAACGGGTTTGAAGTCAAGGTAGCTAACGGTAAAATTCTGAAGTGCAACCAGAAGTGCCCGTGGGTATAACTGATCCTACAGGAGCAAGACGTAGTTGCTGGTTTTTTCCTCCTCCCTCTTGATGGCTTTGATATAGTGCTTAGCATTGATTGACTGTCTATGATTGGAGATGTTTTCTGAAATTTTTCGAAGCTAACCATGAAATTTTTCAGAAAAGGAAAGTAGGTGATTCTATAAGGGAGCCCAGTGACTACAACTACAACACAACACTTGGAGGGGGTGTTGGGAAACCTCAGCGGGTGCATCACATGCGCAGCGGAAATCAAAATAACGGTTTCCCACGCAGATCAAATCGTCGTGCAAAAGATTGGGGTCGTGAGAAAAATGTAAAAATCGATAAAATTGCAATGTGAGAGAGATTGATTTTACCTAGGGAGATCGTATATCCCTGTATTCCATATCCGGATGGAGAAGATGAAGGAGGTCAAGCGTCCTCCTCTCTAGCGATATCCACACGATGGATCATTGCATCGAAACTCCTCCAATATGATCTCGTAACTCATGCTTAGGGGAGGGAGGTGAATAAGAGGTGGTGACTAAAGCTGCAGCCTATCAACCATGAGTCTCCCCTCCTATTTATAGAGAGACATCAAAACCTAGGGCTCCTTCCTTAGTGGGTATTGGATCTCCATCCAATAACCCAATAACCTTACATTATTGGATCTCTATCCAATAATCTCCTTAGGCCTATAATTGGGCCTTAATGAAGGAGCTCATCAACATAGGGTCTCATCTAATGAAAATAGGGGCTAATTGAATCGTCATCCAATCCTTTATTCGCTGAAGTATCCACCATATGTGTGTGACTCTCTAGGCACGATACCAACTGACCATGAGTCACTTCCATCAGAACTCCTTCTGATATAATGAATTATTATCCCCATAATAATTCACTCGACTCATCGACTATGGACGTACTAGGCCACTACGCCATAGTCCCCAGACGGTACATGGGGGATCAAATCCATCGGACCTGTCTATCCACAGTTACCATGTATCTATAATCCCTCATCCAAATAATATCCTAGAGACCGTATATTGGACATGGTACTGTCAGGTCACACACGGAATCAGTTTGTCTTGCTCTATTCGGATTCTACCGGAGAACTCCTTTTCTCTCAATCCGAATGATACTGGCCAGGGATTTGTCTAAGCAAGCACATATGGGATATTCCTCTCATAATACCAAGATTGGATTATCCTCTATTGACACTCAATTGCCTTCATAAAGTTGGCTGCCAATCCCGATAACCAGTTGTACCAGATCTAGAACTTTCCAAACCTACAAGTCTGGCATCAAAGAAAGGAGTACTCATACAAGGCATCCTTGGTGTCTCAAGTATAAGGATCAGATACACAACTGGGACTATGGAATCGTTGTCTGACATTAGGTATCATTAACCATACAACATTTCATAAGCGAATCAATCAGTGAACTCAATCTCTAATGAGCACCTGTACTATATCCTTAGTGTCTCCACACAAGTGGCTATGAGACCAGCCACCTCCATCATATAGATGGGTATATAGTACACCGATCTGTCTGGTTATCTCAATATCCCTCTCGAGTAACCTATGACCGGGATTATTTAGGATGTTTAAAGGTGAATAGATCTCATTATCGTGATCTCATCACGATCCGATTTCGATTGCACAAAACCAAGGACATCATAATATACATGTAACAAATAATATAATGTGAGAATATACCAATATTAATCATAAGCAAAAAGATTACACAGCGTGTCACACGTGCCATCACTCACGTGATTGGCTTGCTGGGCACCTGTAACCAGCAATCTCCCACTTGACCAAAAGTCAATCACATATGTGTCTGATCCCCATCAGACCCTTGTGACGCACAAATATAATCTGAGCTAGTGGCTTCGTTAGTGGATCTGCAATGTTATCTTCGGATGGAATTATTTTCATTGCTATATCTTTTTGAGTCATGATCGCTCTAATCATATGAAACCTCCTCAGAACAATTCTGTTGAGACCTGAGTTCCTTTGTTAGAGTTATCGCCCTGTCGCTGTCACAATATATGGGAGTCAGCTCCATACTGCTTGGTATGACTCCCAAATCCTTGATGAACTTCTTCATCCACACCCCTTCGTCTTGCTACTTCTACTACAGCAATGTATTCTGCCTCTGTGGTCGAGTCATCAGAAGTATCTTGCTTGGAACTCTTCCAGCTTAGTACTTGTCCATTCAGGGTGAAAACATACCATGAATTTGACTTGCTATCATCAATGTTGGACTGAAAACTCGAGTTCGTGTAGCCCTCAACCTGGAGGCTACCTCCTTCATATACCAGTAAAAGATCCTTAGTCATTCTCAAGTACTTAAGGATACACTTTACTGCCTTCCAGTGTTCTAAACCTGGATCTGTCTGATACCTGCTCGTGACACTCAGAGCATGTGCTATATCAGGCATAGTACATAGCATCGCATACATGATAGACCCTATCACTAAGGCATAAGGTATCTTATTTATGTATGTCCTTTCTTCAGGAGTCCTTGGGGACATACTCCTAGAAAGTGATATTTCATGTCTCATCGGTATGAGATCTCTCTTGAAAATTTTCATGCCAAACCTTTTGACAATAGAGCCTATGTACCTAGACTGGGATAAGTCAAGCATCTTTTTGGATCTATCTCTATAGATCCGAATCCCCAAAATATATGATGCATCCCCTAAGTCTTTCATAGAGAAGTTTCTAGATAGCAAGCCTTTATTGTGAAGAGCATTCCTACATCATTCCCAATGATTAGGATATCATCTACATATAGCACCAAGAAGGTGATAGCACTTCCACTTACCTTCCTGTACACACAAGGCTCATCTTCGTTCTTAACGAAGTCATAAGATCTGATCACCTCATCAAATCTTATATTCCAACTTCGGAAAGCTTGCTTCAATCCATAAATGGATCTAAGCAACCTGCACACTTTATCTGGACTCTCTTTGGATACAAATCCCTCTTGTTGTATCATATACACCTCTTCCTCGAGGTTGCCATTGAGGAATATTATTTTCACATCCATCTGCCAGATCTCATAATCATAGTGTGCTACAATGGCCAAAATAATTCTAATAGATTTAAGCATGGCTACAGGTGAAAAGGTTTCGTCATAGTCAACTCCTTATCTTTGACGATATCCTTTAGCTACCAGCCTTGCTTTATAGGTCTCTACCTTTTCATCCACTCTGATCTTCTTCTTGAAGATTTACAGCCTGATGGGTATACCCTCAAGTGCATCCACAAGGTTCCAAACCTTATTAGAGTACATGGAATTCATCTCAGAATTCATGGATTCTTTCCACTTCCCAGAGTCTGTACTCATAATAGCCTCCTCGTAGGTCAGAGGATCAACATCCTGAGAGTCATCTCCACTGATATGTCTCACATATTTTTCAGGAGGGTGAGATACTCTATTAGACCTACGTAAAGTTGGAACTTGTGTGTTAGGTACCTGAACAGACTCGGGCTCTGGAATGGTGCTTGAGCTAGGTTCTCCACCCTCGCTCAATTCTATCTCACTCCCACTGTTTCCATCAAGAATGTGTTCCTTCTCAAGGAACACAGCTCTCTTGGCAACAAAGACCTTTCGGTCCTCGGGATGATAGAAATAATACCCACAAGTTTCCTTTGGGTATCCCACGAATATGCACAATTCTGTCCTTGATTCCAACTTATCGGGGTTGTGTCTTCTAACGTGGGCAGGAGAGCCCCAAATCTTAACAATCTTAAGATTAGGCTACTTTATTTTCCATATCTCATATGGTGTAGATACTACCGACTTTGATGGAACTCTGTTCATAAGGTAAGCTGCAGTCTCTAGGGCATACCCCCAGAATGAGACGGGTAGATCAGCGAAACTCATCATGGACTACAGAATGAGACGGGTAGATCAGCGAAACTCATCATGGACTACACCATGTCCACCAATAGTGTGTGGTTCCTCCTTTCTTATACACCATTGAGCTTAGGTGTATAAGGAGATGTCCACTGGGATATAATCTCATTGTCCTTGAGGAAATGGGTGAACTCCGTACTCAAGTACTCTCCTCCTCGTTCTGATCGAAGAGTCTTTGTACTCTTTTTAATTTGGTTCTCTACCTCATTCTTATATTCCCTGAATTTCTCGAAGGTCGCAGATTTGTACTTCATTAAGTACATGTGTCCATACCTAGAGAAATCATCAGTGAATGTAATGAAGTATGAGTAACCACCTATAGCTTGAGTCGACATGGGACCACATACAACACTATGTATGAGTTCCAATAACTCGGTAGCTCTCTCTCCAGTTCCACTAAAAGGAGAGTTGGTCATCTTCACACGAATGCAAGGTTCACAAGTTGCATGTCTCATAGTCAAATGGATCTAGTATTCATCTTTCAGTAACTTTTGAATCCTTCCATCATATATATGACCTAGCCTACAATGTCATAGGTATGCATTATTCACCTCATCTCTTTTCCTCTTAGACTTATTTATATTCATGAAATGTGGAGAAGTGTCTAACATATATAACCCATTTTTAAGGGTCCATCTAGTGATGATCTCATCATCCATAATTATTGAACAACTATTATTCTCAAAAACTAATTTATATCCGCTTTTTGTCAAACAAGAGATGGATATAATATTTTTGATAATAGAGAGAACAAAATAGCATGCATCCAATGCAATAATAGCTCCACCAGGTAGATGTAGGGTGACCTCTCCAACAGCAACTCTTGCTTCATTGCCCATCTTAAGGTCCATCTCGCCTCTAGCTAATCTCCTAGGTCTTGCCAGAACCTGCAACAAATTACAGATATGATAAACACTCTCGGTGTCCAATACCCATGAGTTATCATGAAAATCTTACAAGTGGAGACTGATCATGAATATACCTGAAGCTTCTCCAAGCTTTTGTTTCGCCTTATCTGTAAGGTAATCCTTACAGTTCCTCTTCTAATACCCGTCTTGGCCATAGTGGAAGCACTGTCCTTTGTCCTTTCTTGGGTATTTCTTAGCAACCTTTGCCTTACCTAGTCTTTCTTTACCCATGTCTTTTTTAAGGGTCTTGCTGGCCTTCCTTTTCTTTTTGGTCTCACTAATATAGAGAACTGGCTTCTCCTTCTTAATGGCACTCTCTGCTTCCCTCAACATATTGAAGAGCTCATGGAGAGTCACCTCAAACTTGTTCATATTAAAGTTAATAATGAACTGTGAAAAAGAATCCGGTAGGGACTGAAGTATAAGATCAACACATAGGTTATCCTCTAGGACTATCTATATACTTAACAAAGCGAGCGATCTCATCCTCGCTTGCCCCTTCTTCCGGTGTGAGCATAATTGTATCAATGACATATGCAATTTTCTCCGCCATGAGAATAATTCTCAAATTACAGAGCCAATATGTAGTTTGGACCAGTGAGATAGTTGGCATCAAGTATGCCACGTTGGGGTTTTGTGAGCAACATGTTTTTGACAAAACAAGATATAGAAAAAATAAATAACATACAGATTTTACATAAAATACTAATTAAGATATGGACTTCTATCTTAATGTACTCCCACTATTTTCTTAGCGAATCACGTGACACCCTCGACACGTGAGACGGAAGTCTCCGGCAGACTCCTAGTGGGGATCGGGATCTAATTGGCATCTTAGTGCAACCTCAAGAGACTCGATCAATTAAACTAAGCCCAAAAGGTAGGCAACTCTTGCCAATCACAACTCCTTGTGATTTCCATCATGTTCGGCCTCCGAATCATCATAGTCTCAAGGGACTCAACCAACCATGATATTCAATTAAGTCATCACCATCGTTACCAGATAAGTCTGATTTGATGATATGCCCTCGAGGGACTCCACCAAGCATACCATGTCCTCAGGTCACCGGTGACAACTCTATGTCATAGGCAAGAACCCAATCACGTAGATAGGTGAGCCTCGAGAGACTCGACCAACTCAACCTATGTCGTGATTCAATTTCTTCCTATAACGATCGAAGGCCACGTGGGTCAATCTTATTGCCTTACGCTTACCGACTTAATATTATTGTAGGAGAGGTTTTTGTTTCATATTAGTCTCCTAATATGTCATGTCACACACATACATATTTAATATATATCTATATCGTATGTAAATATATATATACATATATCTAGTAGGTGTATAACACATCACATATGCAAGCCACACCAGATGATCATGAGCCGTCACCTAATATGATTAAGCCCGAGCCAATGGGATAATCACTCACAATAGGATCTATGTGTGCATCGGCGCATCTCTATGCCCTGTGATTGTTGATCTCGTCATCATCGGTTCCGTCGGATCATTGCATCACCATGCGTCGTGATCTCCTGCCACGGGATCATAGGTCCCACTGTAACCTCCACGCTCCCGCTGCACCCCTCCATGTAATTACAAATAATCACAAGCATGGAGGCCCAACAATAAACGAGAAAAATACAGGCTTATAGGCCCAATAATAATAATAATCACATCATATGAAGGATTACTATATATATATAATAATTAATTAAATTATTTAATTAATTATTTTTTAGAAATCAGGACATGCTCGAAATTTTTAGAATAATTAAGGGTATTTTCATAATTCTGGATGAGAGGATAGTCCTTAGAATTTCCAAAAAATATTGAGGGCATTTAAGAAATTCTGTATAAAGGGGACAGGGCTAGAATTTCTCAAATTTTGAGGGGCATAACCATCTTTTTCTCAAAAAGATGCCCTAGCCCTACTTCACCCTCACTACGCAACCGCCACCGCTGCCCCTGCGCAAGCGGTGGCTGCCCTTTACGGCCGGCAGCCACCCAACTAAGGGGCGACCACCCCTGCGATCGACGCCACCGCCTATGTTGGCGGTAGGGCTGCTACCCCTACGGGCGACCGTCCCGTGCAGGTAGCCAAGCCATGGTCGGCCGCCCCTGCAAGGGGCCTGGCCATGGCCAGCCACCTCTGCATGCAGATAGCATGCATGTGGCCACCCCTCCCACGCAGGCATCACCTATTTTCATTGCCAATCGCTGCAACAAGCGCGTAGAACAGTTCTACGTGATTCAATCTCATCAAACGCAGTTTAAAACCAATTTTTTATACGAAAACCATGGCTTTGATACCACTATTAGGAAACCTCAGCGGGTGCATCACATGCGCAGCGGAAATCAAAACAAAAAACCAGTTTCCCACGCAGATCAAATCATCGTGCAAAAGATTGGGGTCGCGAGAAAAACCACAAAATTAAAAAAAAACTACGATGTGTGAGAGATTGATTTTACCAAGGGAGATCGTATATCTATGTATTCCAGATCCGGATGGAGAATATGAAGGAGGTCAAGCGTCCTCCTCTCTAGTGGTATCCACTCGATAGATCTCTACAGCGAAACTCCTCCAATCTGATCTCGTAACTCTTGGTCAGAGGGAGGGAGGAGAATAAGAGGTGGTGGCTAAAGCTGCAGCCTATCAACCATGAGTCTCCCCTCTTATTTATAGAGAGCCACCAAAACCCTAGGGCTCCTTCCTTAGTGGGTATTGGATCTCTATCCAATAACCCACTAACCTTACATTATTGGATCTCTATCCAATAATCTACTTAGGCCTATAATTGGGCCTTAATCAAGGAGCCCATCAACATAGGGTCTCATCTTATGAGAATAGGGGCTAATTGGATCTTCATCCAATCCTCTATTCGCTGAAGCATTCACCATATGTGTGTGACCCTCTAGGCCCGATACCGAGCTAGCCGTGAGTCACTCCCATCAGAACTCCTTCTGATATAGTGAATTATTATCTCCATAATAATTCACTCGGCTCATCGACAATGGACGTACTAGGCCACTACGCAATAGTCCCCAAACGGTACAGGGCGGATCAGATCTATCGGACCTGTCTGTCCACAGTTACCATGTATTTATAATCCCTCATCCAAATAATATCCCAGAGACTATATATTGGACATGGTACTATCTGGTCACATACAGAATCAGTTTGTGTTGCTCTATTCGGATTCTACCAGAGAACTTCTTCTCTCTCAATTCGAATGACCCTGGCCAGGGATTTGTCTGAGCAAGCACATATGAGATATTCCTCTCATGATACCGAGAGTGGATGATCCTCTATTGAGACTCAATTACCTTCGTAAGGTTAGCTACCAATCCTGATAACCAATTGTACCATATCTGGAACTTTCCAAACCTGTAAGTCTGGCGTCAAAGAAAGGAGTGCTTATGCAAGGCATCCTTAGTGTCTCAAGTCTAAGGACCAGATACACAATCTGGGACTATGGAATCGCTGTCTAACATTAGGTATCATTAGCCATATAACATTCCATAAGCAGATCAATCAGTGAACTCATTTTCTAATGAGCACATATACTATATCCTTAGTGTCTCCACACAAGTAGCTATGAGACTAGCCGCCTCCATCATATGGATGAGTATATAGTACATCGATCTATCCGGTTATCTCAATGTCCCTCTTGAGTAACTTATGACTGGAATTATTTAGGATCTATGTTTAAAGGTGAATCGATCTCATTATCGTGATCTCATCACGATCTGATTCCCATTGCGCAGAACGAGGACATCACAATATATATGTAACAAATAATATAATGTGAGAATATGTCAATATTAATCATAAGCAAAAAGATCACACAGTATGTCACACGTGTCATCATTCACGTGATTGGCTTGCAGGGCACCTGTAACTAGCAGAAGGAACCATAACCAGCCGATTGTATGGTCCATGCTCTAGCCAGCTATGTGAATCCACAGACAATGATGATTAGAGGTTTCCTCAAGAAACAACCCATCACCGCCCTCATCAATACCGAGAGCACCAACAACTTCATGAACAGCAAGGTTACTTCCTAGATGACACTCCAAATCGAGGAATGCAGCAGATTCGATGTCAAGGTGGCTGATGGCCAAATCTTGAAGTGCGATCGAAAGTGCCTGCGGGTGAAATCAACTCTTCAAGGATAAGAAATTTTTGCTAACTTTTACCTCCTCCCACTTGATGATTATGAGGTAGTGCTCAGCATCAAATGGTTGTCCACACTATGTGATGTTTCCTAAAATTTTTCAAAGTTAATTATGAAATTTTTCAGTAAAGAGAAATAGGTGACCCTATGCAGGAAACAAGGAAGTGAAGTAACAATAGTTTCGACGCAACGCATGGAGAAGGCCCTACAAAAAAAGACACAGCGGCTTCCTAATACAACTCCAGCAGCTATAAATGAAGAAGCCAATAAAGAATGAAGATCTGAACCTCCTCTAAATGATGTTGAATTTTTAGATGTCTTCACTGAACCAAACAACCTACCTCCTACTTGATCACACGACTACTGAATACCAATCTTGCCAAGAAAACCACCAGCCAATGTTCAGCCATATCACTATCCTCATCTTTAGAAGACTGAAATTGAGAAGATTGTATAAGAGATGCTCGATACATAGACTATTTAGCTAAGTTACAAGCCCTACTCTTCACCGGTGCTCCTCGTATGCAAAAAAGATGAAACATGGCGGATGTGCATTGACTACCGAGCTCACAACAGCATACCGGTGCTCCTAGCCACTGCCCCCTTTCCTTCTTGGGTTGGTCGACTAGGGTTAAGGTTTCTTGAGTTCTATTTAAGCATGGAGCCACCCCTCTTTCTGAATAAGAATTGATCACATTTCTTCAGCCTTGTGTCGAATACCTTGGAGGAGGGAACTCCTATGGCGTTCTAAGAGGCCGATCACCTATAGAGATCAACCCCAAGTTTAGAATCTACAAAGGTTCTAACACTAGCCCCTCTCTAGTGTCTGAGAGGGCAGTAAAGAAGATAGAGGATCTTCTTCCACGTTTGTTACGAGAAGCTGTGCAAGAGTTACGAGATTTGTGGCTGTGATTGGAGGAGTATCGCTACAATGATCCATCATGTGGATATCACTATAGAGGAGGATGTTTGACCTGCTTCATTCTTTTTATCCGGATCTAAAATTCAAGGAAATACAATCTCCCTAGGTAAATAATCTCTCACATGTTGCAGTTTTTGGTTTTATAATTTTTCGCATACCAATCTTTGCATGATGATTTAATCTAAATGGGAAATCAATTTTATTTTGATCTTCCATTATGCATATGATGCTGCTGCTTGGTTTCCTAGAAGTGGTATCAAAGCCAGGTTATTCATTCAAAAGATTGGTTTTAAACTGCATGTGATGAGATTGATATACGTAAATTATTTTCTACGTACCTTGCTATGATTTTTTATGATTAATCAGATCTAGACAACAACTTTTCTCGCTATAAAAAGGTGTTATAGAGAGGTATTTTAAGGTTCTTTGATATCAAAGTTGCTGGCACAAAGAAAGGGGAAAAGGGCAGTAACTGTTGCTACCCTGTGGCACGGCCAAAGGTTCCTTGTAGCCTTGGCCGAGAGCAAGGTTGTTGATCTCAGTCTGATCGAAGGTAGCAAGGCCAAGAGTAGCAGCCTCTTAGCCATGGTAGCAGCCTCCCATGCAGCCAAGAGTCATGGCTACATGGGCAACCCTGGCGGCTAAGGTTTCCTGGCCGCCAGAGGTAACCTTGCAGCTAGGGTTTCCTAGCCACAAGGGGTTGTTTGGGCTACCAAGGTTGGCTGGCCACCCATGGCAGATTGTAACAATGGGGATGGCTGCAAAAGGAGTTCCTTACGGGCTAGGGTTTCTTGGCCTCTCAAGGTTCCCTTGTGGCTAGGGACTCCTAGCAGTTATGGTTTCCTAGCCATAGAAGGAGTCTCTACCAGTCATATTAGGAACCATATGGTAGGGTATCCTAAAATTTTTAGAAATAATTAAATAAATAGTTTAATTAATTATTTTTGATCTAGTAATCTTACATGATGATGTGTACATGTGATGTATGATGTGGATGGATGATCATGAGCCATGTGATGTGATGTGTGTATATGTGATTATTATTATTATTGGGGCCTACGAGCCTTTGTTTCTTATTTATTATCGGGCCTGCGTGCCTATGATTATTTTATAATTATACGAGAGGCGCAAAGGTAGCGTAGAGGTGACAGTGGGACCCACGATGCCCTGACAGGAGATCACGATGCATGCTGATGTGATGAGGATCCGACGGAACCGATGATAACAAGATGAATGATCATAGGGCATGGAGATGCACCGATACACACATAGATCCTATTGTGAGTGATTAGGTCCATTAGCTCGGGCTTAATCATAGTAGGTGACTACTTATGTTCATCCAATGTGGTTTGTATATGTGATTTGTGTTATACACGTACTAGATAAAATATATATATTTACATGTGATGTAGATATATATTAAATATGTATGTGTATGACATGACATATTAGGAGATCGTTACAAAACAAAAACCCCTCCTATAATAATATTAAGTCGGTGAGTGTGAGGCAATAAGATTGACCCATATGGATTTCTTTTGTTATAGGAAGAAATTGAATCACAATATAGGTTGAGTTAGTCGAGATCTTGCCTATAACATAGAGTTATTACTAGTGACCTGAGGATATGGTATGCTTGGTCAAGTCACTTGAGGGCATATCATCAAATCAGACTCATTTTGTAATGATGGTAATGACTTAACTGAACTTTATGGTTGGTCGAGCAGTCGAGACTATGATGATTCAAAAGCTGAACATGACGGGAATCATAATGAGTTATGATTGACAAGAGTCGCCTACCTTTTGGTTTAGTGCAATTGGTCAAGTCACTTGAGGTTGCACTAAGATGCTAATTGGATCTTGATCCCCACTAGAAGTCTACTGAAGACTTTTGATTTACGTATCGAGGTGTCACATAATTTGCTAGAAAAATTAATGGGAGTAAATTAAGATAGAGGTTCATATCTTAATTAGTTTTTTCATAAAATCTACATGTTATTTATTTATGATATATCTTATTTGTCAGAAATATGTCAATCGTAAACCCCCTACGTGGCATACTTGATAACAATCGCCTTATTGGTCCAAATTATACATATTGGTTCTGTAATTTAAGAATTATTCTTACGACGGAGAAAATCATGTATACCCTTAATATGATTGTGCTTATGCCAGAAGAAGGGGCAAGTGAGGATGAGATCACTCGCTATGTGAAGTATATAGATGATTCCACATTAGCAAAATGCTACATATTGGCCTCCATGACTCCTGAGTTACCAAGGCAACATAAAAGCATGGATGCTAATTCCATCATTCTTCATCTCTACCAGCTATTTAAGGAACATGGAAGAACTTAAATATATGAGATATCCAAGAGTCTCTTCCGAGTCAGGATAACAAAAGGGGCATTGGTTCAGAACCATATCCTGAAGATGATATAGTAGATCAAGAAACTCACAGGTCTAGGAATAGTCATAGAGGATAACTTGTGCGTTGATCTTATACTTCAGTCCCTGCCAAATTCCTTTTCTCATTCATCGTGAATTTTAATATGAGAAAGTTTAAGGTAACTCTCCTTAAGCTCCTTAATATGTTGAGAGAAGCTGAGAGTGTCATTAAGAAAGAGAAGTCAGTTCTCTATATTTGTGATACCCAGAAGAAAATGAAGGCCAGTAAGACCCTTAAAAGAGCAAGGGCAAAGAAAGACCGGGTAAGACAAAGGTTGCCAAGAAAGACCTGGTAAAGGACAAAGGATAGTGCTTCCACCATGGCTAAGACGGGCATTGAAAGAGGAACTATAAGGATTACCTTGCAAACAAGGTGAAACAAAAGCTTAGAGAAGCTTTAGGTACCTTTATGATTAGTCTCCACTTATCAAATTTTCATGATAACACATTGATGTTTTTCATATCTACAATACGTTGCAGGTTCTAGCAAGACATAAGAGATTGTCCAAAGATGAGATGGACCTCAAGATGAGTAATGGAGCAAGAGTTGCTATAGTTATCATTAGGGAGGTCACCCGACATTTGCCTAGTGGAGCCATCATCGCATTGGATACATGCTATTTTGTTCCCTCTATTATCAATAATATCATTCCATTCTTATTTAACAATTAGTGGATGGATGGTGAGATCATCACTAGAGGGACCTTGATAAATGGCTTATACGTGTTAGACACTTCTCCACATATTATGAATGTAAATACATCCAAGAAGAAATGAAATAAGGTGAATAATTCATACCTGTGGTATTGTAGGCTAGGTCATATCTATGAGAGAATGATTTAAAGGTTGCTGAAAGATGGATACTTAGATACATTCGACTATGAGTCATATGCAACTTGCGAACCTTGCCTTTATGGAAAGATGACCAACTCTCCTTTTAGTATAACTGGAGAGAGAGCCACTGAGCTACTGGAACTCATACATAGTGATTTATGTGGTCCCATATCGACTCAGGCTATAGGTGGTTACTTATACTTTATTACATTCACTGATAATTTCTCTATGTATGGACACATGTACTTGATGAAGTACAAGTCCGAGGTCTTTGAGAAATTCAATGAATATAAGAATGAAGTAGAGAATCAGATTGGAAAAAGTATTAGCTCTTCGATTAGATCAATGAGGAGAGTACCTGAGTACATAGTTCACATATTTCCTTTCGGACCATGAGATTCTATCCCAGTGGAAACCTCCTTATGCACATTAGCTCAATGGTGTATCAGAAAGGAGGAATCGTATGTTGTTAGACATGGTGTCACCCATGATGAGTTTCGCTGACCTACTCGTCTCATTCTGGGGATATACCCTAAAGATCGCAACTTACCTTATGAATAGAGTTCCACCAAAATTGGTAATGTCTACACCATATGAGATATAGAAAGGAAAGAAGTTCGATCTTAAGGTGGTTAAGATTTGGGGTTGTCCTACCCACATTAAAAGATAACCCCGATAAGTTGGAATCAATGACAGAATGGTACACATTTGTGGGATATCCTGAGGAGACTATAGGGTATTATTTCTATCATCCCAAGGACCAAAAGGTCTTTGTTGCCAAGAGAGTGGTGTTTCTTGGGAAGGAACACATTCTTGGTGGAAACAGTGGGAGTCAGATAGAGTTGAGCGACGCTGGAAAACCTAGCTCAAGCACCATTCCAGAATCTGAGTCTATTCAGGTACCTAGCACACAAGTTTCTTTTTTGCACAAGTATAGTAGAGTATCTCACTCATGAAAGATATGTGGGACATATTAGTGGAGAGGACTCTCACAATATTAATCCTCAAACTTACGATGAGGCTATTATGAGTATAGACTCTGGGAAGTGGCAAGAAGCCATGAATTCTAAGATAAATTTTATGTACTCAAACAAGATTTAGAACCTTATGGATGCACCTGAGGGTATCGTACCCATCAACTATAAATGGATCTTCAGTAAGAAGATCAGAGTGGATGAAAAGGTGAAGACCTATCAGACAAGGCTTGTGGCTAAAGAATATCGTCAAAAGCAAGGAGTTTGCTGTGAAGAAACCTTATCACCTATAGCCATGCTAAAGTCCATCATAATTCTTTTGGCTATTGCAACACACTATAATTATGAGATCTGGCAGATAGATGTAAAAATTGTATTACATAGAAAGTCCAGATAAAGTGTGCAGGTTACTCAGATCAATTTATGGACTGAAGTAAGCTTCCCGAAGTTAGAACATAAGATTTGATAAGGTGGTCAGATCTTATAACTTCGTTAAGAATGAAGATGAGTCTTGTGTGTATAGGAAGGTAAGTGGGAGTGCTATCACCTTCTTGGTGTTGCATGTGGATGACATCTTAATCATTCGGAATGATGTAGGAATATTCACTATGGTAAAAGCTTGGTCATCTAGAAATTTCTCCATGAAGCACTTAGGGAAAGCATCCTATATTTTGAGGATCCGAATCTATAAAGATAGATCCAAGAGGATGTTTGGCTTGTCCCAGTCTAGGTGTAAAGACTCCATTGTCAAAAAAATTGGCATGGAGAATTCCAAGATATGTCTCATACCGATAACACATAGAATATCACTTTCCATGAGTATGTCTCCAAAGACTCCTGAAGAAAGGGCAGACATGGATAGAATACCCTATGCCTCAATTATAGGGTCTACCATGTATACTATGCTATGTACCAGGTCTGATATATCATATGCTCTGAATGTCACAAGCAGGTATTAAGCAGATCCAAGTTTGGAACACTAGAAAGCAGTAAAGTGTATCCTTAAGTACTTGAGAATGACTAATGATCTTTCATTAATATATGGAGAAGATAGCTTCCAAGCTGACGGCTACATAGACTCAAGTTTCCAGTCTGACATTGATGATAGCAAGTCAAACTTGAGGTATGTTTTCACCCTGAATGGAAGAGCAGTAAGCTAGAAGAGTTTCAAGCAAGATACTACTGCTGACTCGACTACAAAGGCAGAATACATTACTTCAGTAGAGGCAGCAAAGGAAGGGGTGTGGATGAAGAAGTTTATCAGAGATTTGGGAGTCATACCAACTAGTGTGAAGTTGATTCCCATATACTACAAGAATAACAGAGCCATCGCTCAAGCAAAGAAACCTAGGTCTTATCAGAAGTCTAAGCACGTTCTGAGGAGGTTCCACTTAATTAGAGAGATCATAGCTCGAAAAGATATAACAATGAAAAGAGTTCTATCTGAAGATAACATTGCAAATCCACTGACAAAGTCGTTGGCTCATATTGTATTTAAGCGTCATAGGGGTTTGATGGAGATCAGACACATAGGTGATTGATTTTATCTCAAGTGAGAGATTGCTAGTTACAAGTGCCCTGTAAGCCAATCATGTGAGTGATGACACATATAACATGCTGCACAATCTTTTTGTATTATAATTATTAGTATATTCTCACATTATATTATTTATTGAATACATATATTATGATGTCCTTGGTTCTGTGCAATAGGAATCAGATTATGATAAGATCACGATAATAAGACTAATTCACCTTTAAACACAGATCCTAAATAATCTCGATCATATGTTGATCGAGAAGGACATTGAGCCAACCGGACAGACCAGTGTATTGTATACCCATCCGTTTGATGGAGGAGGTTGGTCTCATAGCCACTTGTGTGGAGACACTGAGGATATAATGCAGTTGCTCATTGGAGAATGAGTTTACTGATTGATCCGCTTATAGAATGCTTTATGGTTAATAATACCTATCGTCAGACAGCGATTCAGTAGTCTCAATTTTGTTTCTGGTCCTTAGACTTGAGACACAAAGGATGTCTTATTTGAGTACTTATTTCTTTGACTCTAGACTTACAGGTTTAGGAAGTTCCAAATATGGTACAATTAGTTATCGGGATTGGTAGCCAACCTTATGAAGGAAATTGAGTGTCAATAGAGGATCATCCACTCTCAGTATCATGAGAGGAATATCCCATATGTTATCGCATGGACAAATCCATAGTCGAGGTCATTCAGCTTGCTGAGTGTTGGGATGTTCTTGTAATGGATATATTAGACATTATAATTATATTTAATTAAGTCATATTTAGCATCGTGCAGGTTTAACCAAGACGGGATGAGTTACAAATCAGACATAAACCCAGGATCAAGCTTAGGCATCGGGCTAAGGATTAGGCGATGTAGTGGGAGCCCGTCGGGCGTTCGCTAGGAATTCGCCGAAGGTATCAGGAAGATCGCTAGGAACACACCGGGAGATCGCCAGAGGAAAACTGTGAGACTCACTACTGGAGACACCGGAGGTTGCCGGTTTGCGGGAGTAAGGTCATTAAGCCTTGTGGTCATATTTTGATTGTAATTTTAAGTCATAGGTTAAGATTGAATCTTAAATGAGTGTGATTTGGATGGAATCCAAATCAACTCAAACATGCAACCGGGTCAACTATGGGATTAGGCGATGTAGTGGGAGCCCGTCGGGCGTTCGCTAGGAATTCGCCGAAGGTATCAGGAAGATCGCTAGGAACACACCGGGAGATCGCCAGAGGAAAACTGTGAGACTCACTACTGGAGACACCGGAGGTTGCCGGTTTGCGGGAGTAAGGTCATTAAGCCTTGTGGTCATATTTTGATTGTAATTTTAAGTCATAGGTTAAGATTGAATCTTAAATGAGTGTGATTTGGATGGAATCCAAATCAACTCAAACATGCAACCGGGTCAACTATGGGGTTTGATTGAGCTCTGGTTGAGCTCAATTGGTTGACCTAAGAGTTTGTCAACATCAGGATCAAGCCGAAACTCGAAAAGTAGAGGGAACCACTCTTGTAGAGTTTTCGATGGGTAAATCGCTGGTGAGCGACGGTGATTGGACTACTCATACCATGGAAATAGGGTGGCGGCCAGCGGCTGATGATGGGTAAACCGCCCATACCCAGGTATTCGGGCGACTGAGCCACCCAGGTCGACAAGTAACCCACACGTACCCGAATTTTCTGGGTGAGTTTGATTTTTGGCTCCAAAAATCTGAAACCACATGGGGTCTATAAATACCCTAAGTTTCTTGTATTCTATACGATAATTTTGGGGGAAAATTTTATGAAAATCTTATGTGGATTGTAAGAAAAATGAAAGGGGTAAGAGAGTGATTAAAGAGTTGTAAATCTTGCCTCCCTTTTAAGCTCAAGTGTAAGGGTTTTCTTTTCACCCAAATAAGATCTGTAGTGGATGCCGGTGTGCCTCAAGAAGGAGGACTCGAGAGTGGATGTAGGCTGTTGGTGCCGAATCATTATAAAACTTGTGAGTTCTTTCCTTGCTTTCATTACTTACGAATTTTGTATTGACGCTTCCGATTGAATTCACTCTTTGAAAGTAAAGTTTTCACATCAAGCACTTCCCTTCAACATTGTTAATCTTTCGGGTTTGCTTATTAACTTAGTAATTTTCTCACTTGTTTTACTTGAACGAAAAGCTTCGGATTTCCTATCTTGCTTTAAGCGAAAGCTTCTATTTAAAATAAAAAACTTACACTTGCAGTAATTCATCCCCCCACCCCCTCTTAGTGCCAATTGATCATAACAATTGGTATCAAAGCCACATTTTTCTCATTTGGTTCAACACCCAAGAGAATGGCTCTTGTTGGCTTTCAAGAGGAATTTTCTATCATTCGTCCTTCGATATTCAATGGGACGGATTACACTTATTGAAAAACTCAGATGAGAGTTTTCTTGCTTTCTTTAGACCTTGATTTATGGACTATTATTAAAAACGGATTCGAAAAGTCTTATATTCCAATGAATGATTGGAATGATTTAGAGAAGATGACTTTTTCACTTTAAATGTCAAGGCTATGAATGTCTTATTTTGTGCCTTAGATAAAAATGAATTTGATCGGGTTTCTTGTTGTGATTCAGCTTTTGAAATTTGTCTTATATTGGAAGTGACACATAATAACACACTTAATTTAAATGACTCATTAAATGAAATGTCACACAAAAATGAACATGAAGAACACCTTCCAAAGAATAGGAAGGATTATGAACTAAGAATGACATATGACTCCTCGAGTGAAATCTCGAATGATGAGAACCTTGGACATGAACTTTTGATTAATTAATCAGAAAAATTAATGAACTTGAACCTTAAAAATAATCTAAAGATGGACAAAATCTCTTGCTATGAATGCAAGAAGTCTAGGCACTCCAAAGATGAAGAACACAATCAAGAAGAAGTGGAAAATCTCGCGCTCATGACCAACCACGATGAGGTAAGTAACCACCCCGAAAGCTCTTTTACTTTTAATGAGTCATTATTTTCTTTTCATAAGCTTTATGATGAATTTAGAAAGATTAGCAAATCCTATAAATTACTTAAGGAAGAGCATGCATCATTAGTTAGTAAACTTGATAAAATGCATGAAGTAGCACCATCACACAATACATGCACTAAACATGAAACCTTGCCATGATACTTTACCATCACACAATTTTTGCTCTAAATGTGAAATGCTAGATAATGTTAAAAAAGAAAATATCATGCTTAAACAAATATTAGAAAAATTTAAAGTAGGGAATAAATCCCTAAAATATAATCCTTGCCAATAATGATCATATTAATAGAAGAAATGATATAGGCCTTGTTGGTAACATTCAACAAAAGTCAAAAATATTTGTGAAAGAACCTACATTAAATTTACCACCAAAAAACAAATATATTTTTTATGGTAGATTAGGACATAAAGCCTACAAATATTCATTTAAAAATTATAGTCCACATAAATTAATTTGAGTTCCTAAATGAACCATAAACAACCTTAAGCCATTTTAGAAAATGGGAAAGACATATCATGAATGACCCAAACTCAAATGGGTACCTAAATCAAAACCTCCCATAATATAAAGTTACATCCTAACAAGGCTAGGAGCACTAAGTAATATTTTGAAAGTAGATGCTCAATGCACATGACTTGAGATCTAATATACTTTCAAAGCTCATTAGGCTAAGCAAATAACAAGAAAAATTATTAAAAATAAAATTATTGGTAATGAATCTTAAGGATGATTCATTGTTATAATTAATCTTGATTGCTTTGAATGATGCATAATCTTTGCATAGCTAGAGCATGCTAGAATTAGAAAGAAGAAAGTTTAGCTATCTTAAATAAAAGTCATATGTATAAAAGAAAGATTTTGATGATGATTAATGTGTTGATTTGTGTGCTTGAATTTATCTATATTGTCCTGAGATTAAATGACCAAACATTAAATTTGAATTTAGAGGTCATATACAAAATCATTTTTCTTTAAAGGAAAAACTTCTTGATAACATGATAGAATTTTCTAACATATAAAAATCATTGGATTTAAAATGAATCGAAGCTTTTATTTGAAAATATTTTATTGTAATAATCTTAATGAAATTTTATTTTTGGACTTTAAATGACATTGCATTCTAGAAATAAATGTCAAAAGAAGCACAATTATTCGTGAAAGAATTTTTTATCCCATGAATCCTTCAACAAGATAAAATGATACATTTATTATTGAATCTCTTTAACTACAAAAATGATCTCTTTGACTTTATTGAAATTTTCCAAAAAAGTGATTTTTGATGATGATTTTGAATGATTAAAGAATGGATATGTTTAAATATATCCAACCTTATTGATATTTTGATTTTGATTGAAGAAGTTTATGTTCAATGAAACCATGCTTGATGATTTATTGATGTATAGTGATTATGCTTAATGAGTTGATATTTCAAAATTATGCATGATGATTTTTATGATTTGTGGCTTATTGATCTTTGTCATAATGAAAGCTTTTTTTTTAGTTTTAAATGAAGATACGTGTTTTTATTTGGCTTAAAAGATAAAGGCATGCTTGTATGAAATAAAAAGGGAATACATTTTTCTTGAAAATTTCTCTTCTCTAAAACTTTCAAAAAGAGATTAATGAATCGATTATGTTATTGACTCTCTTGAACTATGAAAATGATTTGACGATTTGATGATTTGAACTTGAATAAATTATTATCATGATTTTGGCAAGTTTAGAAAATGAAACTTGAAAATCTTCATATGAATCATATTCTTGAAAACTTGAAGTTTCATATATATATAAATCAAGATCTTTTACTTTTTCTTCCTTGAAATTAACTCATGATCTTGATATCTATGATATCTTTATGAATGAAGATTCTTTTTTTATCTCTTAAGATTCTATTTTATCATCTAAGAGAAGATTTATTAAATTAAATTATATCTTTTGATATTAATATCTTTCTTGACATGATTTATTTTAAGACTCATGAATGACATAACTTATCACCAAAATTAGTATTTCTTAAATTTGTGATAAGTTGAAAATTAAAAGAGATTTGTATTATTATGAATATTCCCTTAATTTCTTGACTTGGCTTATACGTTATGGGAATCACGTTATTGATCTCTATCATTTTATCTTTTTAATAAAAAGGAGATTTATGATCTTGACAATTATAAGTTGGAACTTTTTTTATCAAGATCGTTCTTCCATTTTATGAAAAAATGAATCTATCTAAAAAAATTATATGTCTTAGGATTTATCCTAAATGAATTAATCTCCTAAGAATCATTTTCATTATTTACAATAAAAAAGGGGAGAAAAAAATTGCTAACATTTCAAGAGATCGACAAGTCTATTAATTTCATTTTGAATCTCTTGAAAGTGATTTTGAAATTGAATGAGTTCTTTACCTATATCATGATTTTGATTTCTCAGAATTATAACTTGAAATATTTTATGAATCAAAATCTATGTGTTCTCATATTATTTAAAAGGAGATTTTTATACAAATCATGAACTTGACAACTTAAGATTTCTTATGGATGAATCAAGATATTTTATTTATTTCTCCTATGACTTGTCTCTTGATATTCATAATTTATTTTCATAAATTGAATATCTCGTCACCATGTTAATTTTTCTTAATATATTTCATATGATGATTAGTATATTTCTTGATTTATTTCTTAAAAAATAATATAACAAAAAAATTTTACACTATTGTAACCATCCATTCTTTTTGACAATGACAAAGGGGGAGCAAAAGTTGTTAGCTTGTAAAATTACTATCTTGAACATTGCAATGGAAGCAAAAATTGCTAGCTTGCACTTCTTAAAAGAGAAGAAAGAATTCACTAGCTTTATTTGCTATGTTTTCCTTAGATTTACATGAAAAAGATTTGTTGAGCTTATATTCAAAATTTTATAAAAACAAGATTGAGGTTGAGGCCTAGGAATGCTAAAATATATAAATTGCTAATCTAGATTTCATGTGATGAAGCATTTTTGTGATAATATTTTTGAAAACTTTCTTCATGATTTTATCTTATTGTTTTCAAAGAAAAAGTAGAAAAATTGCATGAAGATGTGCCTGCCACATTTGAAATTTATAAGAGACAATTTTTTATATCAAGAGATTACTTTTGCTATATTTAAAATGCATAACTAGTCTTTAAATCTCTTGAACTTTTGAGCTCATCATAGTATTACTTTTAAAATTTATTAAAAGCTCTTCTCTATGATGAAATGATTCAACAACACCTCCCTTATTTCTCTCCTTATTAATCATAAAGGGGAATAAAATTTTATAATGCATATACTAAGGGGGAGTAATGTCATCATGTGCTTTGAAATTATTTGCTATACATTTCACCATTTTGTTGATGACAAAGGAGAAGAAATATACACTGATGACACATGATATTGTTGAAATATATAGACATCTTGATATAGATATAGATTGATATATCTTGGATATCGATATGAGTACAAAATTCCTTTTTACTCAAGGATATCTTGAATATACAAATTTGTGTTAAAATTTGCATAGAATGTTGATTGCTTGAATTTAAGACTGTGTTTCTCTTAAATTTAAGTGGCATGGATTTATGGGGAGTTAGGATTAACTCTTGTCATCAATTGATTGTCATCATAAAAAAAGGAGAGATTATTGAATCTCAGATTTTGATGATGAAATCAATTGATGGATTATTGATCTAACATATGTTCTTAGATTGATTGATGTAGGATTAATTACGACAGAAAGATTATTACAATCAGGAATGGTCAAGGTCAAGTCCATGCATCGGGCCGGGGTCCGGACAATACGGTTGGGAACTCACCAGGAGTGTGTTGGGAGCTCGCAAAAGGTATCGGGAGTTTGCCAGGATGATGCAAGGGAGTTCGCCAAAAGAAGACCGAGACTCGCTAGAAGATTATCGTGGGTAGCCGAAAAGCTTACCGGGAGTTAGGATGATCTTGTAATTGATATATTGGCCATTATGATTGTATTTAATTAAATCATATTTAGCATCGTGTGAGTTTAACCATGACGAGATGAGTCACAGATTAGACATAAACCTAGGATCAAGCTTAGGCATCGGGCCAAGGATTGGACGATGTGGTGGGAGCTCACCAAGCGTTCGATAGAACTTCGCCGAAGATATTGAGAAGATCGCTAGGAACACATCGAGAGATCACTGGAGGAAGACCATGAGACTCCCCGTTGGAGAAGCCGGAGGTTGCCAGTTTACGAGAGTATTAAGCTTGGTGGTTATGTTTTGATTGTAATTTTAAGTCATAAGTTAAGATTGAGTATTAAATGAGTGTGATTTGGATGAAATCTAAATCAACTCAAAGATGCAACTGGGTCCACTATGGGGTTTCATTGAGCTCAAGTTGAGCTCAATTGGTTGACCAAAAAGTTGGTCAACATCAGGTTCAAGCCGGAATTCAAAAAGTGGAGGGAACCACTTTTGTGAAGTTTCCGACGGGTTTGGTGAGCGACGGTTGGATCGCCCGTACCCAGGAAATAGGGTGACGGCCAACGGTTGACGATGAGTAAACTGGCCAGGACCGATAGGTAAACTGCCCATTCCCTAGTATTCGGGCGGCTGAGCCACCCAGGTCAGCAAGTAAACCGCTTGTACCCGAATTTTCTGAGTGAGTTTGATTTTTGGCTCCAAAAACCTGAAGTCACTTGGGGTCTATAAATACCCCAAGTTTTCTTGCATTCTATACAATAATTTTGGGGGGGAAATTCTGTGAAAAACTTGTGTGAATTGTAAGAAAAATGAAATGGGTAAGGGAGTGATCAAAGATTATAAATCTTGTCTCCCTTGTAAGCTCAAGTGTAAAGGTTTGGTCTACACCCAAAGAAGATCGGTAGTGGACGCCGGTGTGCTTCAAGAAGAAGGACTTGAGAGTGGACATAGTGAACCACTATAAAACTTGTGATTCCTTTCCTTGCTTTCATTACTTATGAATTTTGTATTGACGCTTCCGATTGAATTCACTCTTTGAAAATAAAGTTTTCACATCAAGCACTTCCGTTCAACGTTGCTAATCTTTCGGGTTTACTTATTAACTTAGTAATTTTCTCACTTGTTTTACTTGAATGAAAAGCTTCAGATTTTCTATTTTGCTTTAAGTGAAAAGATTTTGTTTAAAATGAAAAACTTATACTTGCACTAATTCAACCCCCCCCCTCTTAGTGCCAATTGATCCTAACAACTATCTATATCTTTACGGGCTATGAGCTCTCTAATTAAGTGGAACCCCTTTAGAACAATTCTGGTAAGACCTAAGTTTCCTCACTAAAGCTATCGCCCTATCGCTGTCGTAGTATATGAGAACCAGCTCCATGCTGCTTGGTACGACTCCTAAATCCCTGATAAACTTCTTCATCCACACCCCTTCTTTTACTGTAGTAATGTATTCCGCCTTTGTGGTCGAGTCAACAATAGTATCTTGCTTGGAACTCTTCCAGCTTAATGCTCCTCCATTCAGGGTGAAAACATACCCTGAGTTCGACTTGCTATCATCAATATCAGACTAAAAACTCAAGTTTGTATAGCCCTCAATTTGGAGGCTACCTCCTCCATATACCAGCAAAAGATCCTTAGTTCTTCTCAAGTACTTAAGGATACACCTTACTGTCTTCCAGTGTTCTAAACTTGGATCTGCCTGATACCTGCTCGTGACACTCGGAGCATGTGCTATATCAGGCCTGGCACATAGCATAACATACATGATAGATCCTATCACTGAGGCATAGGGTATACTATCCATGTCTGTCCTTTTTTCATGAGTCTTTGGGGACATACTCCTATAAAGTGATATTACATGTCTCATCGATCTGAGACATCTTTTGAAATTTTTCAAGTGAAACCTTTTGACAATGGAGTCTATGTACCTGGACTAGGACAAGCCAAGCATCCTCTTGGATCTATCTCTATAGAACCGGATCCCTAAAATATAGGATACTTCCCCTAAGTCTTTTATGAAAAAGTTTCTAGATAGCCAAGCCTTTACTATGGAGAGCATTCCTATATCATTTCACTCCTACTTACCTTCCTGTGTACACAAGGCTCATATTCGTTCTTAACGAAGTCATAAGATCTGATTGCCTCATCAAATCTTATGTTCCAACTTTGAGAAGCTTGCTGCAATCCATAAATAGATCTAAGCAACCTGCACATTTTATCTGGACTCTCTTTGGATACGAATCCCTTTGGTTGTATCATATACACCTCCTCCTCGAGATTGTCATTAAGGAATGTCATTTTCACATCCATATGCTAGATTTCATAGTCATAGTGTGATGCAATAGCCAAAAGAATTCTAATAGATTTAAGCATGGCTATAGGTAAAAAAGTTTCATCATAGTCAACTCCTTGTCTTTAACGATATCCTTTAGCTACCAGCCTTGCCTTATAAGTCTTCATATTTCCATCTACTTCGATCTTCTTCTTAAAGATCTACTTGCACCCGATGGGTACAATACCCTTAGGTGTATCAACAAGGTTCCAAATCTTGTAAGAGTACATTGAATCTATCTCAGACTTTATGGCTTCTTACAACTTTCCGGAGTCTATACTCATAATAGCCTCCTTGTAGTTCTGAGGATTAACATCCTGAGAGTCCTCTCCACTGATATGTCTCATATATCTTTCAGGAGGGTGAGATACTCTGCTAGACTTGCGTAAAGTTGGAACTTTTATGCTAGGTACCTAAACAGACTCGGACTATGGAATGATGCTTGAGCTAGGTTCTCCAACCTAACTCAACTCTGTCTTACTCTCACTATTTATACCAAGAATATGTTCATTCTCAAGGAACATAACTCTCTTGGCAACAAAGACCTTTTGGTCATTGGGATGATAGAAATAATATCCACAAGTTTCCTTGGGGTATCTCACGAACTTGCACCATTCTATCTTTGATTCCAACTTGTCGGGATTTTATCTTTTAACGTGGGCAGGACAGCCCCAAATTTTAACCATCTTAAGATCAGGCTTCTTTCCTTTCCATATCTAATATAGTGTAGACACTACCGACTTTGATGGAACTCTGTTTAGAAGGTAAACTACGGTCTCTAGGGTGTATCCCCAAAATGAGACGGGTAGGTCACCGAAACTCATCATGGACCGCACCATGTCTAACAGTGTGTGATTCCTCCTATCTGATACACTATTAAGCTGAGGTGTATAAGGAGGTGTCCACTAGGATAGAATATCATTATCCTTGAGGAAATGAGTGAACTTCATACTCAAGTACTCTCATCCTCGATATGATCGAAGAGTCTTAATACTCTTTTTAATCTGGTTCTTGATTTCATTCTTATATTCCTTGGATTTCTCAAAGGCCTCGGACTTATACTTCATCAAGTACACGTGTCTATATCTAGAAAAATCATAAGTGAATATAATGAAGTATGAGTAACCACCTATAGCTTGAGTCGACATGGGACCACATACATGCCTATGTACGAGTTCCAATAACTCAGTGGCTCTCTCTCTAGTTCCCCTAAAAGGAGAGTTGGTCATCTTCCCATGAAGACAAGGTTCGTAAGTTGTATATGACTCATAGTTGAATGGATCTAAGTATCCATCTTTCAGTAACTTTTGAATCTTTCCCTCATGTATATGACATAGCCTACAATGTCATAGGTATACATTGTTCACCTCATCTCTTTTCTTCTTAGATATATTTATATTCTTGATGTGTGGAGAAGTGTCTAACACATATAAGTCATTTATCAGTGTCCCTTTAGTGATGATTTCATCATCCAAATTATTAAATAATTATTATTTTCAAAATCTAATTTATATCCACTAATTGTCAAACAAGAGATGGATATAATATTTTTTATAACAGTGAGAACAAAATAACATACATCCAATGCAATGATAGCTCCACCAAGCAGATGTAGGGTGACCTCTCCAACGGCAACTGCAGTAACTCTTGCTCTATTGCCCATCTTGAGGTCCATCTCGCCTCTAACCAATCTCCTAGGTCTTCCTAGAAACTGCAATGAATTACGGATATGATAAGCACTCCCGGTATCCAATTCTCTTGTTATCATGAAAATCTGACAAGTAGAAACTGATCATAAATATACCTGAAGCTTCTTCAAGCTTCTGTTTCACCTTATCTACAAGGTAGTCCTTACAGTTTCTCATCCAGTGCCTGTCTTGGCTGTAGTGGAAGCATTATCCTTTGTCCTTTATCCTTTGTCGGGTCTTTCTTGACAACCTTTGTCTTACCCAGTTGATCTTTGCCCTTACCCTTCTTAGGATTCTTACTAGTCTTCCTTTTCTTCTTGGTCTCACCAATATAGAGAACTAGCTTCTCTTTCTTGATAGCACTCTCAACTTCCCTCAACATATTGAGGAGCTCAAGGAGAGTCACCTCAAACCTACTCATGTTAAAATTCATGATGAAGTAAGAAAAGGAACCTGGTATGGACTGAAGTATAAGATCAACGCACAAGTTATCCTCTAGGTCTATTCCTAGACCTGTTAGTTTTTCGATCCACTCTATCATCTTTAGGACATGGTTCTCAACCGATGTCCATTCTGTCATCCTAGCTTGGAAGAGTCTCTTAGATATCTCATATCTTTGAGTTTTTTCATATTTCTCAAACAGCCGACGAAAATAAAGAATGATAGAATCTGCATCCATGCTCTTATGTTGCCTTTGTAACTCAGGAGTCATGGAGGCTAACATATAATATTTTACTAATGTGGAATCATCTATATACTTCACAAAGCGAGCGATCTCAACCTCGCTTGCCCCTTCTTCTAGTGTGGGCATAATTGTATCAAGGACGTACGTGATTTTCTCCGTCATGAGAACAATTATCAAATTATGGAGCCAATCCGTGTAGTTTGGACCAATGAGCCGGTTGGCATCAAGTATGCCACGTAGGGGGTTTGTGAGTGATATATTTCTAACAAACAAGATATAGCACAAATAAATAATATACAGATTTTCTAAAAAATTAATTAAGATATGGTCTTCTATCTTAATGTACTCGCACTATTTTCCTAGCGAATCACGTGACACCCTCAACACGTGAAACGAAAGTCTCCGACAGACTTCTAGTGGGGATCGGGATCCAATTGGCGTCTTAATGCAACCTCGAGGGACTCGACCAATTACACTAAGCCCAAAAGGTAGGCAACTCTTGCCAATCATAACTCATTATGATTCTCGTCATTTTCGACCTTCAAATCATCATGGTCTCGAGGGACTCGACCAACCATGATGTTCAGTTAAGTAATTACCATCGTTACAAGATGAGTCTGATTTGATGATATACCCTCGAGGGACTCGACCAAACATATCATATCCTTAGGTCATCGGTGACATCTTTATGTTGTAAGTAAGATCTTGATTACGTAGATAGGTGAGTCTCGAGGGAGTCGACCAACTCAACCTATGTCGTGATTCAATTTCTTCCTATAACGATGGAAGGCCACGTGGGTCAATCTTATTGCCTCACGCTTACCGACTTAATATTATCGTATGAGGGGTTTTTGTTTTATATCGATTTCGTAATATGTCGTGTCACACACATACATATTTAATATATATCTATATTACATGTAAATATATATATATATATATATATATATATATATATATATATATATATATATATATATATATATCTAGTAGGTATATAATATATCACATATGCAAGCCACACCGGATGATCATGAGCTGTCACCTAATATGATTAAGGCCGAGCCAATGGGCCTAATCACTCACAATAGGATCTATGTGTGCATCGATGCATCTTCATACCCTGTGATTGTTGATTTTGTCATCATCGGTTCTATTAGATCCATGTCGCATCACCATGCGTCGTGATCTCCCGCCACGACATTATGGGTCCCGTTGTCACATCCACGCTCCCGTTGTGTCTCTCCATATAATTACAAAATAATCATAAGCACGCAGACCCGATAATAAACGAGATAAATAGAGGCTCGCAGGCCCCAATAATAATAATAATCACAATTACACATATCACAACACATGGCTTATAATCATCCATCCACATCATACATCACATATACATCACAACACATGTAGGATTACTAGATATATAATAATTAATTAAACTATTTAATTAATTATTTTTAAAAATAAGGACATCCTCAAAAATTTTAGAATTATTAAGTGTATTTTCATAATTCTGGACAAGAGGACAATCCTTGGAATTTTCAAAATTATTGAGGGTGTTTTCGATATTATGTGCATATGACATAAACTAGAATTTCTCAAATGTTGAGGGGTAAAAATGTCCATTTACTGAAAAGAAAACCCTAATCCTTTCTGCCCTCATCCAGTAGCCACCATCGCTATCGTCGTCGCCCCTACACAGGTGACGGTGCTGTGCTCCGCTGGCGGATGCCTTACCCATGGGCGGTTGCTCCTACAGCAGGCGTCGCTTCCCTCGGGCGGGCGTCGTGCCTGCAAGCGGCGCCTCTATGGGAGCCGCCCCTCTACGAGCTGGCCGTAGAGGCTGCCCTTGCTGGTGGCCCTGGTTGCTTGTGGCCGCCCTTGTAGGGAACTGGCGCTGGCTGGCTGCCCCCTTTCCTCACTATCTTCGTTGCGAAAACACAGTAAGAACACGTAGAATAGTTCTACGTGATTCAATCTCATCACACGAAGTTTAAAACCAATCTTTCACACGAAAACCTTAGCTCTGAAACCATTGTTAGAAAACCTCAACGGAAGCATCATATGCATAACGGAAGATCAAAACAAAATCGGTTTCCCACGTAAATCAAATTGTCGTGCAAAAGATTGGGTCACGAGAAAGCTGCAAAAATAAAAAAACCATGATATATAAGAGATTGATTACCTAGGGAGATTATATATCTCTGTTTTCCCAGATCTAAATAGAGAGGATGAAGAAGGTTAAGCGTCCTCCTCTTTAGCAGTATCCATATGATGGATCTTTACAGCGAAACTACTCCAATCAGATCTCGTAACTCTTATACAGAGAGAGGGAGGAGAATAGGAAGGGGTGGCCAAAGCTACAGTCTATCAATCATGAACCTCCCTCCTATTTATATTGGGCCACCAAAAACCCTAGGGGTCCTGCCTTAGTGGGTATTGGATCTTCATCTAATTACCCACTAACCTTACGTTATTAGATCTCTATCCAATAATCTCCTTTGGCCTCTAAATGGGCCTAAAGCTTATTAGTGTTGGGCCTTATCTAATGAGAATATGGGCTAATTGGATCTCTATCTAATTCTCTATTCGCTGAAGCATCCACCATATGTGTGTGACCCTCTAGGTCCAATACTGAGCTGGCCGTGAGTCACTCTCATCAGAACTTCTTTTGATATAGTGAATTAATTATCCCTATAATAATTCACTCGACTTATCGACTATGGACGTACTAAGTCACTATGTCATAGTCCCTTATCTAACTAATTTCCCAAATACTGTATATTGGACATGGTACCGTCAGGTGTCTCCAGACAAGTGACTATAAGACTAGCTGCCTCCATCATATGAACGGGTATACAGTACACTGGTCTATCCGATTATCTCGATGTCCCTCTCGAGTAACCTATGACCAGGATTATTTAAGATTTGTGTTTAAAGGTGAATCGATCTCATTATCGTGATCTCATCATGATCCAATTCTTATTGCACAGAACTAACGACATCACAATATATAAAATATACTAATAATAATCATAAGTAAAAAGATCATGTAGCGTGTCACATATATCATCACTCACGTGGTTGGCTTGTAGGGCACTTGTAACCAACAGTTCAGTAGCAAGGACAATTTGGCTCTCCAACCCAACTTCACCGTACAAGGTCCAAATCACTCCCAATGAACCACCTCCTCCAACAGCAACACCAGCTCATCACGCAAGCACTCCACGTCAGCAAGGAAGAGTCATCAGAAAGGACTTGCACTTTAACAATAAACCAATGAATCCTACTCACCATAGTATGTGTTAACACTAATCTAAGATTTTTATCCATCATAATTCTTGTCCAATGTATTACTTTGTATAATTCAAAACAAATATATTTATAATTCATTTAAAAGTGTATCTAATTTTGATTCAACAGAATCAGATAGACTCAAATATAAAACAAAGAACAATATTCAATCTATTGCCATCCATCTCTATTCGGATCGAGAATTGTGCGTGCCTAATAGAATGGTGGTCAAACCATTCGATTTGGCCACCGGGTTCGAGTTCGAGTCCGAGTCCGGATCCAAAGGTTGGACCCAACCAGCTTTCGACCCTTCTCCAGAGAGGTGTTACATAAAGGGGTGGGCGGCTATTTCATCGACCAGACTCCGAACGCGATCCGAGAGGGATCGAAGGCAATCGCGTTGTGAGCCAAGGGATCCCCTCCCTGCGAAGCATCCTTCGGTTTCTTCCTCTACATCTGCGTCTTTTTCTCTCTGCTAGATGTTCTGACATCAGGAAATTGGACTTGCAAGAACCCGATCTCAGGTACCCTTCTCTTCTCTTAGGGTTTCCGTGACGTCTTGATGGTTGGAGGTTCGTTCTTTTTGGTTTTATGTGAAGATTAGAGTTTTCGTGAACGTTTCCCTTTCTTGGATCACGTTGTTTTATTCTTTTGTTACTGAATTGGTGGCTTTGGATCTGCAGGAAAATGGCGACGGCAACCATGGCGACTGCTGCTGGCGCCGCTGCGCTTCTGTATTACACACTGAAGTGGAAACTACACGCCGGTCGATTTCAAGAGAACGGTCAAGGCGAACACGATCAGGATGCATCCAAACCTATGTTTGCTGGGAGGAATCGGGTCTCGCAGAGGCCTGCGCAGGCCCCTGCAACATGGTTAGAGACAATATCGACCTTGTCGGAGACGTTACGATTCACCTACTCCGAGACTTTGGGGAAATGGCCTATCGGGGATCTGGCCTTTGGCATCAACTTTTTATTGAAGAGGCAGGTATAACATTGTCATGCTTTTTTTGTGTGCTATCTGAATGTTATTTCGTCTGAATTTCTGGATCACTGCTATAGCAGCATAAAGTTCTTGTTTAGTCACACGGTTTGGCAGTAGGGCTCATATACAGTTTCCTTCATGACCCAAGCAACAATTGTGGTGTAGAGCAAAATGTAGATTATTGTTGTTTGTATCGGTGATATGTAAATGTTGAGATGTATGTGTGAAGTTACTAGTAAAGATGAAAATAGAAATGTTTTCATTACGAACAATTAGATGCAGTTTCAATAGACGGTGAATTATTTAAGATGGTATATATATGTGCTAAGGAGACCTATAGATGTTGTAATTAGAAGATGTAAAATGATCATTGTTTGTGGTATGAGAAAAGATAGGAGGAGACCTACAATTATGTTTTTAAAAATTATAATTAAAAGATTTAAATATTTTTATTTTAACTGAGAATCTAACTTTTTATAGATCTCAATGCTAGGCAAAGATTCATGTAGCCGACCCAAATAATTGGGACATTATAGTTTTGTTATTGTTTTATAGTTTTAGCTATAGTTGAAGCAAGGACATGCTATTGCCGCAAAGCACCTGAATTGCGTGCCAAATGCTGGAATGTGAAGGTTGCAACAATTAAATTAAGTAATTTATGATACCTTTATGGAGTATGACAAAAACATTGTTCCGTTTGCAAATCGAATATGCAGGATGGAAGTTTTGACAAGCTTTAGGCATAAGTAGAGAATCACACCAAAAGTAAACTCATGGCATATAAAAATTATCTGCTAAGTTTGTGTAGAGCTATATCAATCAATATTACAAATTTTGAAATAATTTAGTTTCTTAAAGATTCATTACATGTGGTGTCTTATTAAAATTTCCTTGTTGATTTTTCAGTCTATTCATCTAGGACAGTATCATAACTTAAATCAGAGATAATAGTGAAGGGTTACATGGTGTTAAGGAAGAAACAAGGTTAGAAGGGAAAATATTTCTATGTTATTAAGTGAATAGGAGAGAGAAATATTATATTTTAAACTCTAATAAATTGAGAATTGTAAGGAATTAGGATTCCTTTGCTTTAAGAGAAGCCATTTATTCTTAGTTGTTCTAACCCAAATGTCAAACTTCAGTTCTTTTAACTGTCAATCAACAATATCTGGTTTTTTTTCTATTAATGGTTCCTAGTTTAATACAAAATAAAAATATTAAATGATAGGACTGTGTACTTAATGATGCTTCTAGTAGTTGTTTTTTTATTTTTAATCTTTTCTTCGAATGGATATGAGAATATGATCATTGTTATGGGTGGCCTAGTGTGGGTGCCATGTCACTTTCACATGGTTTGTGATATCTAGCATGAGTTACTCCCAAGTCCTCTGGTCATGCAAGGGCTGTTAATTTATACTCTTTTGGAGCCTGCATTATGGGACCAAACACAGGTCCTCTGGTCATGCAAGATGTTGCTGTTGCCATGCTGTTTGGAATATGAGGTTCATGGAGTTATTGAACAGCCGGCAGGTGCTCACCCTTCATGTGTAGTGCAGGTTGGCCAACAGTCAAGCCGCAACCACCAGTAGACAGAACATTCACCTACAATTTCAGGGACCCTGTGATCATCCAAGATACATATCTTAGTTATTCCGAAGTCCTTTTTTGTTCCTTGTTTTCCATAACCTCTTCTTCTTTTCACAGGTTAACTTAGGCCTCTGACTCTGTTCTTGTCCACTCACCGGCACCTTCAAATGTTACATTTCCTTTTAGGTAACTTGCACTTCTTATTCTGCATGCTGACCAGTGTCCATCATGTAGGTCTGTACCCTTCTTGTTCAACATTTTGACCAATATCCAGGCCACTTTAGCACATGAGAGCACGAAGAGATGTCATGTGGCTGCTCGTTACAGAACCCACTTCAACACCTTGGTCCTGGCAGCAAGAAATGTAACAATTTAATAAATATTAAAATGAATAATAATCACATTGAATTCCAATGTCAACAATCTGGATCATGTGCCACCATAATTTGGACTTCAAAATTACCATGAACCATCGACACAAACCTTGGGCCATGGTAGATGTTGAACCAGTTACGCTGCCTACTAAATCACACAATATATGTGGGTCTTGGTTGTCTTTAGTTTTATTCTTAATTGTGTGAAATTTGTTGGCAGATGATATGAAATCTTTGAATTTGATGTTGACTTCTGTGGTTTCGAGCTTGTTGTAAATGGATTTGGAGTACAAATGTATTGATTTTGTAAACTATATAATGTTGAACAATATCATTAGGTTTCTCTCTAATTTCAACAATCCAGATTGCTACTATTAGGAAAGTAAAAGAACCATGAACCAGTTTACTGACCCTTGCATGGTTCCAAACCATGCATTTGATATGGTCCATGGTTTGGAGACGGGATTTTGGGTTCTCTATAGAGCTGAGTTTTCTAGAGAGACACAATTATCATTTGTTAATTCATTGTAATGATATTGATGTATGTCCAAAAATTTACACTACCTTAAAATCCACTTAATTGTATTATTGATTATTTTATACTGGTCATCAAAATATTTATTTAAACTTGTAAATTATTTCGGCTATTTAAATTTGTTTCTTGTTTCCTTATAGACACTGTTACTTTAGCTTGTGAAAACCAGCTTATTGCTTTTGGTAAATGAACATAATATGGTGTTTGGTAGGCCCGTGATACTTTGCTAATTGTCCATGATATAAGTTTTATTTTATACAACAACTTTTAATATCGTCAGCATAAATATATGCTATTTTTCTTTGTTGTACATCATTTATGTCTCAAATGTAGGTCTAAGATCTGGCATCGCAAATCATTTATGATCACTTTCACCTTGCAGGGGAACTTACATGTAGCTAGTATATATGCTGGTGAAGAAAGTGTACCACTTAAAGGGGCTGAAATTGTTGCTGAGCTAAAGTATCTTTTGAATTTGTTGAATCTTTGCTGGCATTTTTCAAAAAAACCATTCCCATTATTTTTGGAGGCGACTGGTTATTCCCAAGAAGATGTCCTACTTCAAAAACCTAAAGCAGGCGTGAGTCATAGTCCTGTTGGACATTTGAAAGTTATCTCTACTCACTTTTGTGTGAGCTTTTATGGAGAAGTTGCACTTGTATTTTATGAAGCAACCTTTCAAAAATTTTTAATATTGTAAATTTTTGCAGATCTTGAAGCCAGCATTTACAATTTTAACAGATAGAAGCACAAAAAGCATTCTGCTATTGATTAGGGGGACACACAGCATCAGAGACACATTAACAGCTGCAACTGGTGCAGTTGTTCCATTCCACCACACTTTATTATATGAAGGTGGCATCAGCGATTTAATTTTAGGATATGCACACTGTGGAATGGTTGCAGCTGCTCGGTCAATTTCTAAGCTTGCCACCCCTTGTCTTTTGGAAGCACTGCATGAATATCCAGATTACAAACTAAAGGTGTGCGATATGTTAGCATTTTAAATTGGATTGCAGTTGTTTATGGTACTTGGGTTCAATCATCTAGATTGGGAAATTCTTTTAAGTGTATTTGGCTCTTAATTTCCTTTTTATTACCCGTATAGCTATTGGCTCTCATTCCTGTGTGTGATCTTGATTAAACAAAATCATTATCATCTTCAACATCTGAATCATTTCATTGGAAGTAAAAGAAATCAAATGAGACTTAACAGAATATTTAAATTGGTTATTGTTATTGAACATCCTTGTTATTTTGAAAAAGCTTTTTTGATATCCTACCCTGATGATCTCAGATAGTGGGACACTCTCTAGGTGGAGGTACAGCGGCACTCTTAACCTATATTTTAAGGGAGCAACAGGAGTTTGCCACTGCTATTTGTGTTACATTCGCCCCAGGTCTGTGCCCTCTGAGAAATTTGTCCAGTAAACAATTTGTATCATTTATTATATTAGCCACATTGGCTTAGCTTTTTTTTTTGCTATTCATTTAGCATTTAATGCATAATTAGCAACAACACTAACTCTATGAGTTCATGATGCAGTGATGTCTGTCTTTTCTTGCAAACTTTATAGCTTATTCAAGTGCGTCACTGTTTGGTTAATTTTGTCAGAACTGAATCCATGGCACTATTATGCATATGTCTCTGCACATATACCTTCACTTATTCTAAATACAAAATAACTTGGTTAAGGAAGTTATGTCAAACTTTATAATCAAGTATTGTATTTGGGATGGAAATTGAAATAGAGAATTGTATTGAAACTTATAGGAACCAGAAAAAGTTCAAACATGAATCATATACTTTAAGAAGACATTACCAATCAGTTCAATTCTCCGTAAATTTAGTGAGGTGTAGGATGTCTCGATTATTTTATGCAAAATCTGTTGTCTGCTGGGATGTGGAATCTAGTTATGTTGGAGTTGTCAAATATTCTTGCTGATTGTTAGTCCATTGTTTTTGAATTTCTAACTTATGACTTATTTGTGACATTATAATACATGAGTTTTCTTTTTTTTTTGGTGCAGTCAGTTACTCAAACATCTAAGTTATAGCAATGTAGAAACTAAAAGTCAATACCCTAAGAATTTGGTACAAATGTGGATTTATGATAGGACTGCAATGATTGGAGCCACTTGATAACAACTCTTTCTGATATTGTCTTGTCCCATCCACCTTCTAAGTATCTACCGCAGATTAATCGTGTTTATATTGGGTTACAGTTTACAAGTAAAAACAGATTAAGATATTAACTTCATGCTGTGACAACATATTCTTTGTTGCATTAATCCTCATTACAACTTACAAATAAATTTCACATGTGGTGACAGCAGTTGTTATCCAGCAAGCATTTCTTACATTTAGAGTTTGTTAAGTTGTAGTGTGATTTGACTTATATTTGCTGTGCTGAATTGATGCAGCTGTAATTTACTGTTTATAGGATTTTGTTCTGCATTAGTGATAAAATAAAATCTATTACAATGCAGCTGCTTGTATGACATGGGAGTTAGCGGAATCAGGCAGGCACTTCATTACTTCGATTATTAATGGAGCTGATTTGGTTCCTTCCTTTTCAGCAGCATCAGTAGATGACCTACGCTCTGAGGTTAGACACTTAGTCTTGCATATGTACAATCTACTTTATTTGATCAGGTAGGTCAAGTTTCATGTTATGGCCCATGGCAGAGCAGTGCAAGACAAATGAAGTTTGAAATTTTCTGGAAAACGAATGAAAGCCTGTCTTTTCCTCTGACATGTTATGTGCTTAATTGAATGCTTGTTCTGCAGTTCCCAATTTTTTATATTTTGTTTCTCATATGCATTTAGAAAACTGTTTGATTTGGTTGAGAAAGACGTCCTTAATCTGCTTATACAAAGTGATATATTTTTTTTCTCCTTTGTTGCCATGATCTCAAAGACAGCATGATCTGGTTGTGTTTGGATTAATTTTAGCAGTAAACTCCACACTAAAATTTGACAGCAGAATGATTGATCATGCCACTTGAATTTTGTACTACTCCAAATGAAAGTTAGCAGTTAAATCTAAACATGCTTGCTGCAAGGTATTAAACATAGGTCCAACTGGTTTTGATAACTTTTTAGACCGCTGAAGTACCATTGGATAATATTGAAAAACAATAATAGAAAAGTTAAAATACTGACTGGTACCAATACGGTCCATCGCCAGGCCTTGGTTAAGCAGTAAATACTGATTGGATCACACTAGTCCGATCGTTATTTAAAACCATGCTTTGACATACACATCAACACTTGCTTAAATATTTGTTGATCACTTAACATGTAAGCTCATTTTAGCACCAGTAACATTAATGGAACCTCTCAGTTAGATCATGGTGTAAGGCTGATTTTTCCTGCTATTCCAACTTGCTGCAAACTGATTGAAAGTTTTTGTCATCTTTCATGTTAATAATTGGAGGTGATAACCAAATTAGTGTTAGAATGACCTATCTCAGATACCTAGGCAAGTGAAATTACTTTCTCCTTTTTAGTGCCACATTCTAGGTTTTGTATGCTTATTTTATCTTGACATTATCCTTGTAACTAAAATACATAGTAGTAGCAATACCAGGATTGCACAAAGTGATATGAGTATCCAAAACATGTTTTTTGGAGCCTTCAGTTTGGTTCCCATGAAAGTTTATTGCTACTGCTGCCATCTTTTTTCCTCTGTGGATATCCATCAGTTGGTTTGGACACTACTAATATATAATTTTCATTTGCATCATGCATTACCCTTTTCTGTGTGCTGTTACATATTATTTTGCCAACAGTTGTGTGGCATTGCACAGACAAGTACAACACTAATTAAAACTAATGACTTAAATTTGGATGGTTTGATTCTAATATGGATATTTTGACTAGGAAACTGGCCTTTTGGTCATGAATGGGAGAGAGTTATCAAGGAAAAGGAACCCACCACTTTACCGTAAATGATTAGCTTGATTAGAAAAAAAAAATGGTGACTTTTTCAATATCAAAAACTCCTATCAGAAAATAGCCTATATGGATGGTTTGATTTGAAATATCAGATGCATATGCTTATACATATTTAGATCTAGTGTTTAGAGGTGTGTGCTTTGTGACATGGTAGCAATTAAGATACCGTGAAGCATGTACATGCTGCCTTGAAGCTTTTGATTTGAGAAAGGTGTTTCTATGCATCTTTCCACAACAAAAGACTAATTATGCTCTTCTTATGTTCTTTTACACAGGTGACAGCATCAGCATGGCTTAATGATTTACGAAATCAAATTGAACAGACAAGGATATTGAGCACAGTTTATCGTTCAGCATCTGCTCTAGGGTCTAGACTTCCATCAATTGCCAGTGCAAGAGCAAGAGTAGCTGGTGCTGGTGCAATCCTACGTCCTGTATCCAATGGGACACAGGTGTAGTTCATTCATCTCTTTTAGTGTAGTCTGATTTTTCCTGATGCAAGATATTCTCCAGGAATTGGTATAGTGGTAAAACAAATCATTACACATATTGAAGTTTTTCGCATGTATGATTGCAGAAGGAAACAAAATTACTAAAGAGTTATGCTGTGAATAATCAAACATTAAAATAACATATGATAATCAACCATGAAACTAACTATATATATGAGACTTAAAAAAGATACAGAATATGAAAATGTATCTTCTTTTATTTTCTCCTCTTGCTGTATGATTAATGTTTTTCTTAATAGGTTGTCATGACCAGAGCAAAAAGCGTGGCTCAAGCTGCATGGAGTCGACCACCTCTTCGTATATCGTCATGGTCATGTATTGGGCCCCGTTATCGCAACAATGCATCTTTTCCGATTACAAGACGAGAAGAGAACATTGAAGAGTCATCTATGATAACAAAAGAAAATGGCGAGACTCTTGCAACATTGACTGAAACTACCAATGTAGAGGCTACAGAGATTACAACTCAAGGTGTAGGATGGACTTCAGACCTAGATTGCTCGCAGTCCAGTGCAATTTCTCATTCTGATGGCCCAGTGAACACTGGTGATATCAGTGATGATGAGGATGCAACTGGTCAATGTAGGAACGAGGACAGTATGACCGAGTATGATTTGTGGCAGCAATTGGAGAATGAGTTGAACAAGCCAAGGCAGAATGAAGAAGTTGATATTGATAATGAAATAAGGGAAGAGGAGAATACTGCTGCCTCTGCACATGAAGAGGCTGAGGGCACATCAGAAGGCATTCTTACCGAAACAAAGGAAGTGCGGAGGTTCTACCCTCCTGGAAAAATCATGCACATCGTGATCTTTCCTCCCGATGAGACGACAAATGAAGAAGATTCTGGTATCTATCATGATGGTGAGAACTCAGAGCCAGAGTACAAGACTGGGATATTCTTGACCCCAAGGTCACTTTATGGTAAGTTGAGGCTCTCACAGTCCATGATCAATGATCATTTCATGCCAATTTACAGAAGAAATATTGAGCGACTTATCAATATACTCGAGAAAGATACCTTCGAGGATGGACACGGTGATGAAGCCATGTTATAGCCGATGAGGTACCTTAGACTGCTGAATAGGAAATGATACAGGTGCTGGAATGTACAGTATCCTTCTTAGTTTAGGTAGTTTGATGTCCTCCATCAATCTGTATCACCTTTCCAGAATACAGATCAATCTGGTGTGATCTGTGTCCCCTTCTAACAAATATTGACAACATACATGGAAATCTGATAAAGATATTAACTTTTTCTTTTTATTTCCTCCAAGATTATTTGTTAAACGTTGTAAACAGTGTCGATTCTATCTGATCAGTTGCATTTCTAAACCTGCTGGTGTTTGTCTTTGATTCAGTTTATATTTCTGTCTCAGCTTATATTTCATTGGATTAATAATTTTTGTGAGGCTACTGTCACACTATCCAAAATCTTGATCATTGCCAAACAAACAATAAGAAAACGAGAAAAAAGAACCTAATCTTTTCGTGATAAGCTTCCATCAAGATGATACAACGATTGAAGAGCCTTCTTATGCTAGGATGAGTTGTTGTCGTCGCTCCATCTTGCGGACCCCTCGTTGATGCTCCTGACCCGGCATGCTCGCTGCCCCGCCCTGTCCCTCACGTACGCCGCGTGGCTTCGTGACGTCGCCTCCCCTTGCGTCTCTGCGGCGGTGGCGGCCACCTCCTCGATCCTTTCGACGGTGTCCTTCAGCCTAAGCCACTGATAGGACTTCAGCAGGGTTGAGTCATAATCATCATAAAAGTAATCAATAAGAAACTTGTGAGATTGTAATAAAACCCTACCTAGTCACTTCTATCATATAAAGAAGTGTGACTAGCGTTTATTTTGGGGCCTTAGGGCTTCCTAGTCCTCGCCCCTTTTACTAGGCTGGTCGGCTATGGTTTCTAGCAGAGGGGCATGACTCGTGCAACCACTTAGGCTGTCGCCCCCTTTATTTAGGCAGGACAGTTATAGGAGGGGCAAAAGGAGGAATTCACTTAGGAAGCACCCCCACATGGCTAAGGTTTTGAGTCCTATATAAGCTTGTAGCCTCCATCTCTTTTCATCAAGCAAGTAATCTCTTTTGTTCAGCCTTGTGGCCGACTCCTTGGAGGGAGAAACCCCTATAGTGTTTCAAGGGTTGACCCCCCTCAAAGATCAAATTATATATAGCTTCTTCTACGGTTCTATCATATGGTATCAGAGCAGCGTTCCTGCTGCCCCTACTGCCATCTCTGCTCTCCCCAACCTTCTAAGTAATTCCCACAATTGCTGCAACATGAGCCTCCACCTTCCACCCAAGCCGTAGATCAAATCAATCTACTGCTGCCCCCTACGTTTGAACTGGAGATATGGTAAAATTCCACCACCCACGGCTATTCACTATTGTAAATTCTTTACCTTACACGTTGAAGAAGTTTTTCCATATTTTCCTCGCTGCAAAAATTCTACCATCACAAATGTGATCATCATTGCAAAGGGGAAACGCTGTAGAAATTTTTAACCGCTTGTTGCTTCTTGAAACTGGTTTATTGCTCATCTATTTTGGATGAAATTTTTACACAACTTCATAGATCATCTTAGCCCTCATCTAAGATTGATCTATGGAAAAAATTCTTTCTAAAACTGATCTTATTGTACTGTAATTCTTCGCTGTGTATTGCTGGATTTTTACGACGAAGAATCTGCCTTCTATCTTTGCATCAATTTTCCTACCATTACGCTGCCAAAATTTTGTCGATCTTAATTGCTGATATTACCTACATCTGAACTGAGGTTTTGTTGTCATATTATCCTTGGATTTTCTGTGGAATTTACATCGAGAATTCGTTGTTTCTCCGACGTAAATTCTGTTCGGCAGGACAACACATACGCAGCATCTTCTTCGTTAAATTCCATCAGATTTCATTGTTGTCTTTTTTGGTTTCTTGGACTCTCTCCTTCTCATCTTCAATCCTGTTGTTTCTTAGTTTTCTTAGTTTTTTTGCTGGAATTTTCATTGAGAAACTGTTGTTTCTTCGACGATAATTTTGCTTCTGCAAGGCAGCATGCGCTGCAGTGAACTTCGTCAAATTCTATCAAATCTCTATTGCCATCTACCCCAGATCTAAAATCCCCTTCCCTAACCTTCATCCACTTCCATCTTGATAGAAGATAAGATTAAGTTAGGATTTAGATATGATTTCTCTAACTGAATGAGGAAATCACGTAGGTTAGTTGAGGAAAATTCTCCTATCTTCACCTGTATAAATTGATGATGAATCAATGAACTCAATGGGCATTTCTTTACTTCTTCCTATTTCAACATGGTATCAGAGCCCCTCTCTCTATAAGAGAGATTATCTTTCTTTATCCACTGTCCAACGAAAGTTTCTATCTCTTCTTGCTGTCAAATGACAGCCTCTCGTCAACATCAAAGCCACTCTCCATGACTTCTAGTGCGTCGTCTTCCTCTTCCCCCACTGGACCCCATCGGGTTTCACATTTCTCTGTCGAGGCATCCTTCGGCACGAGACCATCTTCCTCGTGCACCACCATTGTCGTATCAGCTCCGACGGGCAGTGGCACCTTCCATACCCCTTCTTCAGTAGACGACGACTTCAACACCTACTCACCGGCACCGTCCCTCATGCAGCCTCTGCTGCTTTGTTCTCTCTGTCGAGAGCACCTATAAGGGCCATCGCCCATCGTCTCTCGGTGCTTTGCAAAGAGGGCAACAAGCTCTTTCTCGCTGTCAAATGATGATAAATTCCCTACCAACTGTCGGCTCCACACTGTTGCCAATGCAGCGGCTTCCTTCGTTCAGATTCATTGTCATCGGTTCAAGATCGACGCCCTTAGTTCAAGATCGGCGTCCTTACAGGAGCTCGATCTTGCGAGGGCATGATAGAAGATAAGATTAAGTTAGGATTTAGATATGATTTCTCTAATTGAATGAGGAAATCACGTAGGTTAGTTGAGGAAAATTATCCTATCTTCACTTGTATAAATTGATGATGAATCAATGAACTAAATGGGCATTTCTTTACTTCTTCCTATTTTAACACATCTCAGCCTTAAAACCGACCAAATTGTAGCCAAAACTCCACAAAACTGTAGCCCCAAACCACCACAAAACAAGCCAAAAAAACCACAGCCTTCAAACTTTGGTCCACGAACCTTTCAGCCACCCAATCTCCCTTATCCCTTCAACCGCAGCACACAGCTCTCGCTACACAATGCTGCTAGCGGCGATCTCTCATTACCATCCTCCTTGATCGCAGCCAGTAGTGATCCCTTGCGGCACAAACGCTACCAGCAGTGACTCTTCACCGCCATCTGTCTTCATTGCAGCCGCAACAATCTTTCACTGCCAACTGCCTTGATCGCGGCTAGCATCGAAGTGAACACGACCAATAGTGATCTCTCACTCCATACACTACTATTCTCTTCTACAACAACCGTGCACTCTGCTGCCCCACTTCCCCTTATTGCAGCTGCACCCTTATTGCAACCAACTCCACCTGCAGCCACGAAGTCGCACCGCAGCCGTAGCCAACATCGTTGCTGCCCGCTTCTTCCTCCACCATCACTGCTACCTCCTGATTCAGATCCCTTGGCTGCCATCTTCCAATAGATAGTAGCCACCTGAAAATCGTAGCCTCGACGACCTCGTAGCATTATCGTAGACCCGCAGCCAACGTTTCTATTCCTATCATCTTCTTCCACCATTGTTGCTACCCTTGGCTACCATCCTCTATCAACGCAGCAACCACTTGGAGACTTCACCACCGCAGCCCTAACATTTTTGCAGCATCATCATAGCAGCACTTTCTCATCCTTTTGCTACCACTGCTGTCTTCAACCTGAAGATTACAGTTACACTCTTCAATCGGTTATTTGACAGGTTGGAGATCCCTACGCATGGCATCGGTGGGCCTATTCGAAGCCAAATTGGAGGCTTTCGAGATACGTATGGATGCTAGACTATGTGCTCTCTTCGAGGAGTTTAGATTGGGCCGATCGTCGAGTCCAAGAAGATCACAACATGGAGCAAATTCAGATTGAAAAAAGAACCCATTGGAGATAAGAAGCGAAGTTAAGACATGACAACCCACATCGATGACAACAATCTCCTTTACATAAAAAAAACTTCAAGAATGACACCTAAATCATGATGCTCAGAGCATGAGAGCCACATCTCAACCAACAACATATAAACATTCAGCACCAATCGATTATAAGAACCTTGACGAAGAACTAGCGATGATCCGTCAAACCTCCACCATCCAAGAGTACCAAACCAAGTTTGAAAGGTTATCCAATCAAGTTTGAGGACTTTAATTGAGGGCTTGAAGTCGGAGATCCAGGAAGAAGTTAAAGCGTGAAAGCCATACACACTTAAGGCAGCCATCTCCTTCGCGCGACATCAAGAGGAGCGATTGAACTATGAAGCATGGACGACTAGGGTCGCTCCCTGACCAGCAACACCAAAGCTTTCACCTCCTACTATCAGCCAACCCCCTCAACCGAAGAAATTAACAAGAGAAGACCCTCATGATAGATCGACAAAGGGCCTATGTGGGTGTTTTGATAAACTGTGGAGTCTCGAACAAGATTATAAGATGGATAGACCTTTGATGATTGTGGCCACTAAAGAAACCAAATATGAAGATACAGCTCTCGAGCCCATGGAGAATGATACACAACAACCGGCCACTCGCACGGTCCCTACCTTAACCGGCTACACAAACCTACAAAAAGATTGAAGGGTTTCTTGAGTAGTAGTCCGTCATCCTCCTCATCGACGTCGGGAGCACACAGCTTTATGAGCAGCAAGGTTGCTACCTATTTGATCCTCCAAAAAGAAGATTACAGTGGGTTCGAAGTCAAGGTAGCTAATGGTTAAATTATGAAGTGCAACCAGAAGTGCCCACCGGTAAAACTGATCCTACAAGAGCAAGACATAGTTGCTGATTTTTTCCTCCTCCCTCTCGATGGTTTTGATATAGTGCTCGACATTGATTGGTTGTCTACGATTAGAGATATTTTCTGAAATTTTTCGAAGCTAACCATAAAATTTTTCAGCAAAGGAAAACAAGTGGTTCTACGAGGGAGCCAAATGACTACGACCACAACACGACACTTGGGGATGGTACCAAAAGAAAAAAACCATCGGTTTCTCAATTCAAATCCAAGAGTTTTAGGAGATGAAGCTAAAAGAGATTGAAGACAAGAATCATCTCCCACAGCTTGCTGAAATTTTGGGAGTCTCCACCAAACCGAGCCTACTATCTCCCATCAAGATACCCGACTCCCATATGCTAAACTGGCTGAAATTATCACCAGCTGATGCTCGGCCAGAAAGCTACCCACAGAAGATCGAAGCTAAGAGGGTCACCCAAGAGATGGCAGAGATACAAATTATTTGGTCGTGCTTATTTCCTGCTATGACATAGCCCTACATCATTTTCCCCAGGGGTAAGTTATTTCTAAAGTGTTACATCCTGTCGAACTTACCATGGTTGCTGATGCAGCACTTTCAGATATCAGGTGACTTCCAAGACTTTCCCCAGGATTGGACCATGATGCTTAAAGACTTCCTTGATAATGACCTCCGATCTACGACCCAAGACCACGAGAAAATTAAGCCCCTCCAATGGCGAAATCAGAGTAAGAGAAGGATCATTAACAGGTCTCAACAAAACATCATCCCTCTTACTATTAAAAAAGATGCACCACCTTGGTCGAGTGGAACTATAGCCCTCACGACCACAATGTCATCCACACCAAATAATGGCCAGATGTTTATTATTGGAGCAGACACATCCATAGTTGGGATCGGCGTCACCCTTATGCAAGATGGTCCATGGCACAAAAGAGGAGTAAGCCTAGAAGAATTGCAATCCATACTCATGCCAGATTGGGCCCTCATCATCCTGAACCATACTAGAGGGCAGAAAGATTGGCTATTACTAAAGACCAACCATATGGCAGCACATGCAAAGAAGGAACAACCTCCTGACAAACTTCAAAATGAAGATCCAGTTTTCCTACACCTCCAGCCCAATCAGTAAGAAACTCGAGCTTTAAGAAAGTGGTCTCCCTATTTCTTTTGGCCTTGCAAAATTAGGGATCACATTGGGGCCCTAACTTGGAGATTAGATTCACATGCCAGATCAAGATTATAGTTGATCCTCCAAGTATCCCACTTCAAATAGAAATTTAAAGAAGATAACTTAGCCCAAATCCTTCCAACTGACACCTAAGCTGATGAGGAGGCCAAAGTTCAGCTGATGATAACATGGGATCACAGGATCGTGATACATCAAAGTCCCACCAGTACTACTGAGGTTGGATCGCAGGAGTAGGAAATGCCTACTACAGAGCCACTTGGGAGTCTTATAAGGAGCTGAAGACCTGGTTCTCAGAGTTTATGAATCCTCAGCCTTGAGGACAAGGCTGATTTAAAGAGGATGGGTTTGATAGGACTCCAGCAAGGTTGAGTCCTAATCACCCTAAAAGCAATCAATAAGAAACCTGTGAGATTGTAATAAAACCCCATCTAGTCATTTCTATCCTATAAAGAAGTATGGCTAGGGTTTATTTTGAGGCCTTAGGGCTTTCTGGACACCGCCCCCTTTATTGGGCTGATCGGCTAGGGCTTCTAGCAAAGGGGCATGGCTTATGCAACCACTTAGGCTGCCGCCCCCTTTATTTAGGCAGGGTGATAATTGGAGGGACAAATGAGGGAATTCACTTAGGAAGCACACCCATAGGGCTAGGGTTTTGAGCCCTATATAAGCTTGTAGCCTCCACCTCTTTTCATCAAGCAAGTAATCTCTTTTGTTCAGCCTTGTGATCGACTCCTTGGAGGGAGGAATCCCTATAGTATTCCAAGGGTTGATCCCCCTCAAAGATCAAATTCTATAAAGCTCCTTTTGGGGTTCTATCAGCCACAGGTCGAGATATGCCTTTGCACACTCCACCTTGACCTAGACCCGGACCAGTCACTTCATATCCGCCACTGACGATGGCTGGGTCCAGGATCTTGTCCTCTTGCCCCTCTCCTACCACGTTCGTGGCCCTATCCACCACATCTGTGCTGCTCTTGACATTGCTGAGTTTCTACGAGGGGAACTTGCCTATGAGGAGCTCGAGGAGGAGGATGCCGAGGCAGTAAACGTCAGACCAGGCCGACACGGTGTCACGAACAATAATATAAATAAGGTGTTTGATGAAATGCTCATGTTTGTCCGTGTCATTCGGTTTGTGTACATACCTTATACAGCAAGTAGCAGGCTTGCAGTAGGCTTAGCAGCCCTAGTTTGACTTGTTTTATGACCGATTTTGGCTTATAAATACGAGTGTCTTGTAAGCACTTGTGGGGACTTTGGTCTGTAATGGACCATTATCCTTTGTGTGCAACCTCTCTGAGTTTGTAATGTCCATGGGTGTAATTTGTATCTAGCTTTATAAAGTGTTTGCTTGAGCAGTTGCTTATGGATCCCGATGGAATTGCTTCATCTGGCCCGTTTTCTCTTTTGTAAGTCTAAGGGAACTTAGGAGATCTCGGGGAAGGCTGACCTTTGCAGACAGACACGCATGGGTGCCACACAGCTTAGGCAAATTCAGCTAAGCCTGTGATATTGTGGTATCAGAGCGGGATAAGCATACGTAGAAACACTCACCATACAAACGTGGGGGACCTAGCTGGGCTGTATGGAGGACAGCCAGCACATGCAACTGTTTGGGGGAAACAGACACTGAGATGTAGGGAAAGGAGTCACTCAGAGGAGCGGGCATTCAGAGGAATGACTAACCCTTTACGCGAGAGGCACCACAAGGACAAGCAAGCGAAGAAGAATGTGTACCGCACAAAGATTGGGATGGTTGAGTTCGAGTTATAGCTCGACGTTGGCAACCAAACTTGATGGTGCTCAAGGCAAAGCGGGGTGCTTAGTGAAAGATGAGATCATGCAAAGTGGGAGGTGTTGCGCAACGACCGAAAGAGTTATGCAAAGCTTACAAAGATGAGGGAAATTGCTAACTCGAAGGATTCAGTACTCATGCAAGGGCTTGTACACGGACGACAGAGTGTTCGTAGCCATCCTAAGGTGCGATCAGAACTCAGTGCCATGGAGCATCAGAACTTTCTCTTCGACATGGAAATGATATGTCCGTAGGCAGCTGAAATGTGCAACAAGTTCAACACGTTGCTAGACCCTGAAGGGTGTAGTGGGGATTGTATTGGCGAAGGGTCACAATCTAGCAAGTGCATTTGCGGGAGCAGAACAAGGCACAAGTTGTTTAACAAGACAGAGTAGTCTAAAGGGGATGGTGGTCTCCGAAACTTCCAATGGGAAGAATGTAAAGAGGAAAGTTGCTCTAACAGAATAGATATCTAAGAGGGATAAGTCGTAGTTCTCTAGAGGGAGGATCATGTGCAACAGATTGCACATATTGAGGAAGAGTTTCTCAAGGTAATATCTTCACAAAGCTCAACGGACCGAGCGAGTGACGAAGAGTCGTCACATGATCTCGAATGAGGTAATGTATTGGTGGATGCATTTCGAGATCAAGCGGGGGAGCAATCCAATGTAATATCATATGAAGGCACAGTTCGAGTCGATGTGAAAATCAAACTCAACAGAGGGCTGACTCGTGGAATGGTGGACGTGAGGGCCACTATCAACTCAATGCAAATCGAGAAGCAGAGTGACTTGGGTGGAACTTGGTGAAGTATCCAAGCCGCATGAAGAGAGTCGACATAGAAGATGGAATATGGAGCGGAGGCACGAAGCTTTCCTTGGACAGAGGTCAAAGGCATGAACTCTTGTAGAGGCAAGAGTGAGATTATGTCGTTCCATGGGTTCTTTATTCTGATGGGGCGGACCTATCTTGCGTGGTGCCAAAGATAAAGGGAGCTTTGAGGCATAGACAAGTTACCTTAGAGATGCATTTGACGGAGTAACTACGGTGATTCAACTTATGGAGGCAAAGTTGGGATCAGGATACTTTAGCACGGGGCCAGAGGACGTAGAGGCGGGTACTCTTGAAGAATATGCCACAGTGTTGCCATTCGAGTTGTCAGGAACAAGTGGTGCATAGTGAAGATTATGCTGGTAGGGGATAGAGGCCCATGATCCAGACAATGGTGCACTAATTCTAGCGAAGTCAGGGGACTTCAGAAGCTACTAGGCGGCGAACTGTCCTAGAGCTATGCTTCATCCATATGTGACCCAAGAGTGGGTGGAAGAAAGTGAATTGCTAAGGGAGCGAACAAAAAAAAAAATCAAAGATGGCGGAAGCCCTACGATGTGTTGGCAGAAGCCACATATGGAGAAGTCATAGTCCGAGTTCATAACACGAGAATCTGTATGCAGTGGAGATGTCACCAAGAGGCGACATGGTGCAGCGGATCATGGTGGAATAGTTTGTGACAATGCAACGCAGGCGATCATGTCCCGTGAGGGACAGGATCATGCGGAGGTATGATAAGGAGCTACTGGGAGCTCCACTTTGGTGTATGACATAACAAGAAGAAAGGCTATGGATTCAAGGAGTGAATGTCATGGTACCGTAGAGGCGGGTCTTCATGTGTGCATCGGAGCTTGCATTGGATGAAAGCCTCAATCATCGGTATATGGGGGCTGTATACCACCGAGGAAGAAGTCCAAGTGCAAGTACCAATGAGTCCCATGGAGGGGGACGTGATCATGTGAATGATCAGGAGCTATTGGGAGCTCCACTTCGGTGAACAATACAATGGCAAGAAGGGCTGTGGATTCAAGGGGTGAATGCCACGGTACCGCAGAGGCGGGTCTTCCGTGTGTGCGCATCGAAGCTTGCATAAGATGGAAGCCTTGGTCATCAGCATATGAGGGCTGTGTACCACCGAGGGAGAAGTCAGATCGTAAATACCAGTGTGTCTCATGGAGGGGACTTGATTATACAAAGGTATGATCAGAGCGACTAGAGAGTTGGACTGCTTCAGTGCTCACATTCGCTTAAGGGAGCCCGACAAGTCATAGGACAAAGCCGAGTAAGCAAACGTTACTACCAAGGAAGCTAAGGAGAACAAAATCGGTGCAAGCCCTGCAACAAGATGGTGGAGGCCATGCATGAGCGTTGTAGTCTGTCTTTCCATCGACCAAGGAGAACTGCTAGGAGGATACAATGGTGTTGAAGCAAGTGATCGAAAGGGGCGAGAAAGTGACGACGAGTGCAGTGGGGCTCAGCTACCCAAAAGCAAAGCGTCGATTAGAAAGGAGGTAGACTTGGAGGAGCACCACAGTGCCGTAGAGGCGAATCTACCGATCGCGAAGGAAGGGATACAGATGCAAGGCAATGGATAGTAGGGCTATGGGCTTGGCATCATCATGGTACCGCAGAGGCGAGACTTCCGTGGAGTCATCGATCCCTTGCTCTCATTGAGGGAGAGTATTGGTCGTAAAAGGGACCGAGGAGGTGGAGAATACAAAGGCAAACTCCAAGTACCAAGATAAGGCGGAAGGGCAGAAGCCAAGGAACTTCATAAGACCGATGTCGATGGGCTTCTCATCAAGATAGTCGAAAGCAAGGGACTTGAGGTTGATGCAGGAGTGCTCGACCAAGGAACAAAGTAGGCAGTACGTGGTACTGTACCTTTTCTACTCAAAGAAGTAGGCGGCAAAGGTGATGGAGAAGACGGTACAATCCCAGAGGCGACCGGAACTATCAAAGACTTACTCCAAGTTAGGGTAAACTTTTTGCTCTTTTCGGGCAAAACTTCTTGCATTCCAGAAGTTTAATGGCAGTGGGAAGGTGAATCACAGTAGCTAACTCAATGCAAGGAGTGCAAATACTTCAAGTGCTTCAGAAGTGTGAGCAAAGAGTGAGTGAATGTTAGTAACCAGCGTAATGCATGAAGTACATACTCGAGGAGGCAGGCAAAATCGAGTAACCTTTGCCTTCTCAACTCAAGAGAATGGGCGAAACTAAGTACCCCCAATTCTCTTAACTTGAGGAGGTGAGCGAAGCGAAGTAACCTTGCCTTCTCAACTACTAAGAGAATTGGTGAAGTCGAGTATCCCAGTTCTCTTACCTATCCAGCAGAGGAGCTCTGCATAAGTTCAATCTCTTAAAAGAAAGCTTCTGGAAGACAATAGTTATCAAATCCTCACCATTGGTTATCAGTATTACTGAGAGTAGATTGTCCGCTTCGTTTCCCAATTAAATGCCAATTGAAAGCGGGAGTGATGTGAACCTACTTAGAAGTGACAAGTAAATGTGGAAGAGGGATCAATGGGCAAACATTGTGGAGGAAGGACCTCAAAAACCTTAATGTCTGCGAGGCGATGCTCGTCAAAGTTCTAACAAGCATCCATCCAGTTCAAACAACATGAGTATATTGCGATACTGGCGCATAATACGGTAGGTCTTTTCCTTCATCAGAAGGATCCACGAGAACCGACAAGGATCAACACAACTCAGCCAACCCCACACCAGATTCAGTCATTGGTGAGTTGAAGCAGTATAGCAGATCAGAGTTCGACTATTCAACAATAGCGGCGGAGAGCGATTGGGAGCCAAAGGGGCATGTTGCAGCCAAAGCAGAAGATTAAAGATTCAACAAAATGTGAGGAGATGCAGCATCTATAGTGGCTTCGACGAGGACGTCGAATGAATAAGTGGGGGAGAATGTCATAGACAACAATGTAAACAAGGTGTTTGATGAAATGCTCATGTTTGTTCGTGTCCTTCGGTTTATGTATATACCTTGTACAACAAGTAACGAGCTTGCAGTAGGCTTAGCAGCCCTAGTTTGGTTTGCTGTGTGGTCGATTTTGGCTTATAAATATGAGTGTGTCTTGTAAGCACTTGTGGGGACTTCGGTTTGTAATGGACCATTATCTTTTGTGTGCAACCTCTCTGAGTTTATAATGTCCATGGGTGTAATTTGTATCTGGCTTTATAAAGTGTTTGCTTGAGCAGTTGCTTGTGGATTCCGATGGAATTACTTCTTCTAGCCCGTTTTCTCTTTTGTAAGTCTAAGGGACCTTAGGAGATCTCGGGGAAGGCTGACCTTTGCGGACGGACACGCATGAGTGCCGCACGGCTTAGGCAAATTCAGCTAAGCTTGTGACAATGAGGCAGCTTGCGAGGATCGCGGGGGACTAGTGGTCTTGCATGGTGGTGGCAGCCTGTGCCGGGTTGACTGGCGGGAGAAAGCCGTAGTCGACGAGGAGAGGCTCAAAGGTGGGCGAGGCCGCTGGCGACCCCCGTGCGATCTTGAGCTGCGTCGGCAAGTCCAGAGATGCATGCTCAATGTCAGGATTGTTAAATATCAGATTTTAATGATGAGATCAATTGATAAGTATTTATCTAACATGTGTGTTAGAGGAAAAATTATAGGTCTAACTATGACAGGAGCAATGGAGTTACAACCAGATGATGGGCCCAGATTAAGCTTGGGTATCGGGCCAGGTCAGACGATGCGGTGGAACCTCGCCGGAAGTTCACTAGGAGATTCGCCGAAGGGATCGGGAAGGTCGCTGGGAACATGCCGGGAGATCGTCGAAAGAAGACCATAGGACTCACCGCAAGAATGCCAGAGGCTGTTGGATTAGGTGGGAGTTAGGTCTTGTTTAAGCTTATTGGTCACTAAGTGTTGTAATCATTGAGTCGTAGTTAGGGTTTGAGTCCTAATTGAGTTATATTTGGAAGGAATCCAAATCAACTCAATAAGGCAACTGGGTCCACTATGGGGTTTGATTGAGCTCAGGTTGAGCCCAATCAGTTGACCAAAGAGCTGGTCAACATCAAGTTCAAGCCTGAATTAGAAAAGTGGAGGGAACCACTTTTTCGAAGATTTCGATGGGTAAACTGCTGGTGAGCGACGATTGGACCACCCGTACCCTAGAAATAGGGTGGTGGCCAACAACTGCCGGTGGGTAAACTGCCTAGGGCCGACCGGTAAACCACCCGTACCCTAGAAACTAGGTGGCTGAACTGCCTAGGACAGACAGGTAAATCACTCGTACCTTGTTTTCGGGCGGCTGACGGTGGGTAAACCACCTAGGTCAGTGGGTAAACCGTTCGTACTTGATTTTTTCAGGTAAGTTTAATTTTTGGCTCCAAAAATCTGAAGCCACTTCGAGCCTATAAATACCTCAAGTTTTCTTGCACTCCATATAATAATTTTGAGAATTACATTCTGTGATAAAATTATGTGTGATTTGTAAGAAAAAGAAAAGAATCCAAGATAAATATTTTAGTTCATAACTATGAGTTATTTCGAATGAAACCAAGTGAGTCCATTGGAGACATATACACCCGTTTCATGGATGTCGTTCATGGCCTAAAAGCACTTAGAAAATATTTTTTGAGTTTTGAATTAGCTAGTAAAATTTTGAGATCTTTATCTAAAAATTAGGATCCTAAAATAACCACTATTCAAGAGGCCAAAGACTTAAATAACTTGTCTCTTGAAGAACTGATTGGCTCGCTTATGACATATGAACTGAATTATAAAGCTTATGATGAGCTTGATGGACCCTTTCCAAAGAATAGGAAGGATGTAGCACTTCGGACAACAAATGACTCATCGAGTGAAACTTTGAATGATGAGGACCATGATATTGCTTTGTTATCAAGAAAATTTAAAAATTTATAAAAAGGAATAAAAACTATAAAAACAAAAAAGAACCAAAGAAAGACAATGTTATATGCTGTGAATGTACAAAATTGGGATATTTCAAAAATAAATGTCCTCATTTAAAGAAGTAGCCAACACACAAAAAGAAAGCACTTTGGACTACTTGAGATGATTCGAGCTCTTTGGATGAGGAAGATAACTCCAAAGAATAAGTGGCTAACTATGCTTTAATGGCGATCGAAGATGAGGTTGTGAGCCTTTAAATATTTTATTTTCAGAATTATTATTTCAATGAGTTTCGAAAACTTAGTATGTCTTTTAAATTACTTAAAGTTGATCATGATTTATTAGTTAAAAAAGACTTGATGGAATGTATGATTCATTAGTATCACATAAACCATGTTTTAAATATGATATGCTAGACAATGTTAAAGATGAGAATTGCATGCTTAAAACAACACTAGAGAAATTTGAAATAGGAAATAAATCCCTAAATATGATCCTTGCCAATAAGGGTCATATTAATAATATAAATAGCATAGCCTTTGTTGGCAATGTTCAACAAAAGCCAACCATCTTTGGAAAAGGACCTATATTAAATGTATCACCAAAAATCAAGTATAATTTTTATGGTAAATTAGGACATAAGGCAAACAAATGCCTATTTAGAAGATGTAGTCCACATCAACTTGTATGGGTTCCCAAGAGAACTTTATACAACAACAAATAATTATAAAAGAAAGATAAAACTCTTTATGAAGGACCCAATGTAAAATGGGTACCTAAACCAAAAATATATTTCTTGTAGGTTTGTCTCTAAAATAAAGCTAGGAGCACCAAATGGTATCTTGATAGTGGATGCTTAAGGCATATGACCGGAGATCCATGTTATTTTTCTAAGCTTACTAGCTTAAATGAAGGAGTTGTTACTTTCAGAGACAATAACAAAGGTAAAATTATTAGAAAAGGAACAATAGGTAACATATCAAACCTCTTGATTGAAGATGTGTTGTTAGTTGATGGCTTGAAACATAACTTGCTTAGCATTAGCCAATTATGTGATAAATGATATATGGTTAAATTTTAATCTAATGCTTGCATAATTGAATTGCCACATAAAAACAAATCCTTGATTGCTTCATGAAACAACAATGTATACACCATAGATATTAAAAAATTTTGTGATGAAACTTATTTTTCGGCTTTGAAGATGATGCTTGGATTTGGCATAAAATACTAGGTCATTCTAGCATGGAACTTTTAAATCAAATTTCTACTAAGAAACTAGCAAGAGGCTTACCTAATCATAAGTTGATCAAAGACAAAGTATGTGATACTTGTCAATTAGGGAAACAAATAAAGAGTAGGTTTAATTTGAAAATCAAATAAGCACCTCTCGACCACTTCAATTGATTCATATGGATCTATTTGGACCAATTGACATTACAAGTTTAGGTGGTAGCAAATATGCATTTGTTTTAGTTGGATGACTTTAGTAGATATACTTGGACCTATTTCTTAGCACGTAAAAGTGATATATTTAAATATTTTATAAAGTTTTATAAAATTATTTAAAATGAAAAAGGATGCATGATTTCTTCAATACGAAGTGATCATGGTGGAGAATTTCAAAATAATGATTTTTAAATTTTTTGTGATTCGAATGGGTATATCCATAATTTCTCTACTCCACGAAATCCATAACAAAATGGAGTAGTAGAAAGAAAAAATAGGAGCTTATAAGAAATGACTAGAACAATATTGAGTAAACATAGACTACCCAAATATTTTTAGAACGAAGCCGTTAATATGACATGCTATGTTTTAAATAGGATTCTTGTACGACCATTAATCACTAAAACTCCTTATGAATTATAGAATGATAAAAAACTCAACATTCCTTATTTGAAAATATTTGGTTGCAAATGTTTTATTTTAAATAAGAAAGATGCTTTAGAAAAATTTGATGTAAAATCAGATGAAGGCATTTTTCTATGTTACTCTTCTATTTTAAAAGTTTATCATATTTTTAATAAAAGAACATTTGTAATAGAAAAATCCATTCATGTTGTTTTTAATGAGTTTTTCGAACTTAAAAAAATTGATTTTGCTGATGAAATTGATCTTGATATTATGAATTTAAATGATAACACTCCTAAAAGTAACTTGGATGTATCTACTTCCAATATCTTACCCATGGAATGAAAATCTATGAATGATCATCCTAAAGAACTTATAATAGGAGAAACATCAAAAGGAATTCAAACTCAGTATTCTTTTAGAGATTTTTATGCGAATGCCATATTTCTTTCTCAAATCGAGCTAAAATATATTGAAGAGGCCCAAAGAGATGATTCTTGGGTCAATGCAATGCATGAAGAGCTTAATCAATTTGAGAGAAATGAGGTATGAGAGCTTGTTCCTAAACCTAATGATATTTAGTGATTGGTACTAAATGGGTATTTAAATACAAGCAAAATGAAAATGGTATCGTGGTTAGAAATAAGGATAGATTAGTGGCCAAAGGTTTCAACCAAGAAGAAGGAATCGATTATAATGAAACCATCGCTCCCGTGGCTAGACTTGAAGCCATAAAAATGCTCATTGCCTTTGCATATTTTAAAAATTTTAAGTTATTTCAAATGGATGTTAAAAGTACTTTTCTAAATGGTTTCATATATGAAGAAGTGTATGTTGAACAACCCCTCGATTTTGAAAATAATCTTTTTCCTAATCATGTTTTCAAACTTATAAAAGCTCTTTATAGATTAAAACAAGCCCATCGGGCTTCGTGTGAAAGACTTAGTTCTTTTCTTATTTTAAATAATTTTTCTAAAGGCAAGATTGATACCGTATTATTTTTTAAGCATTTTAAAAATTGATAATATCATTTTTGGATCTACAAATGAATCTTTATATGAGTCATTTGCTAAAGAAATGAGCTAAAAGTTTGAAATGAGTCTAATGTGTGAGTTAACATTCTTCTTAGGATTAGAAATAAAAAAACTAGATGATGATATTTTTATTTATCAAACTAAATATACCCTAAACTTGATAAAATAATTTAGGATGAAAAATGCTAAAGCATTAAACACTTCCATGAGCACTTCTACAAAGTTGGAATTAGATAATGAAGGAGAAAACTTCGATAAAAAAACTTATAGTGGTATGATAGAAAGTTTATTATACTTAACTGGTACTAGACCGGATATCATGTTTAGTGTTGGATTGTGTGCAAGATATCAATCTAACCTGAAACTCTCTCATTTGAAAACAGTTAAACGAATCTTTAGATACATGAAAGGAACATCTAAACTAGGATTATGGTATCCAAAATCAAAGAACTTTGACTTGATTGCCTATTATGATGCTGATTTTGGTGGATGTAGAATAGATAAAGAAAGTACTACTGGAACATATCAATTCTTGGGGCATGCACTTGTTTCTTGGACTTCCAAGAAACAAAATTCAGTAGCTTTATCTACTGCGGAAACAGAATACATTGCAGCTAATGCATGTTGTACCCAAGTCATTTGGATAAAAAACATATTAGAAGATTATAAAATAAAGTTAAAAAATATTCCCATAAAGTGTGATAATACAAGTGCTATATATTTGACTAAAAATCCTATTCAACATTCAAGAACTAAATATATTGATATTAGACATAATTTTATGAGGGATCATGTGAATTGTCAAGATATCTCTTTGAAATTTATTGACTCTAAGCATCAATTAACGGATATTTTTACACAATCCTTAAATGAAGAATAATTTGATTTTCTTAGAAGAGAACTTGAAATGCTAAATCATGAAAATATATGAATTACTTGATTTCATGAGAATGAGCTATTTTTTTATGATAGTGTTTTATTGTTCCTATGAGACGCTTATCTTATTATTCATAAAAAGGAGAGAAAATTTACATGATGATGATTTTGTTATTTTACGGATTTATTTGCTATGTTTACTTGAAATTACATGAGATAATTTTACATGCATGAGTAACTCTTAAATCTTTGAATCTCCTTGAATATCTTAGATTTTTTAACATTATTTTTGAAATTTTACCTCTACAAAATTGAGAGCTATATTTAATGATGATTTACTACTCTCCTCCCTTGTTTTCTTTCATTCTTTTTCACAAGAGGAAGAAAATTCTTTGACTCACATCATATTTTTAAAAGGGGGAGCAAAAACTCATATGCCTTAAAATCTTTAGCCCCACATTTATCTTTTTGTTGATGACAAAGGGGGAGAAATGGATGTTGGTGACTTATGTAATTAAATGGATGTTGATGACTTCTGTAATAACTTAAGAATTTTTTTTTAAATGTTTGAAAAGCATGAAAATCCTTGATGTGTTGATAGTTTAAAAGTAAATTATTATTGACATATATATGTCTAATTGCAATCCTTGAAATATGATTTGCTTGCAATCTTTATTGCCTTGATTCACTTGAATTCAAGAGTGAGTGATTCTATTTAATTTAGGTCCTATTTATTATGGCATGAATTTAGGGGGAGTTATGATTAACTCTTGTCATCAATTGATTGTCATAATAAAAAAGGGGTAGATTATTGAATCTCAAATTTTGATGATGAGATCAGTTGATGAGTGTTTATATAACATGTGTGTTAGAGGAAAAAATTATTGGTTTAACTATGACAGGAGCAATATAGTTACAACCAGATGATGGGCCAAGATCAAGCTTAGGCATCGGGCCGGGTTCGGACGATACAGTGGAACCTCGCCGGGAGTTCGCTAGGAGATTCGCCGAAGGGATCGGGAAGCTTGCTAGGAACACGCCGGGAGATCGCCGGAAGAAGACCATAGAACTTATCGCAAGAATGCCGGATTAGGTGGGAGTTAAGTCTTATTTAAGCTTATTGGTCATTAAGTATTATAATCATTGAGTCATAGTTTGGGTTTAAGTCCTAATTGAGTTGGATTTAAAAGTAATCCAAATTAACTCAATGAGGCAACCGAGTCCACTATGGGGTTTAATTAAGCTCAGGTTAAGCCCAATCAGTTGACCAAAGAGTTGGTCAACATCAAGTTCAAGCTTGAATTAAAAAAGTGGAGGGAACCACTTTCCGGAGATTCCAGCGGGTAAACCGTCGGTGAGCGGCAGTTGGACCACCCGTACCCTAAAAATAGGGCGGTGGCCAGCAACTACTAGCGGGTAAACTGCCCAGGGCCGACGGGGTAAACCATCATACCCTAGAAACTAGGCAGCTGAACTGCCCAGGATAGGTGGGTAAATCACCTGTACCTGGTTTCCGAGTGGCTGATGGTGGGTAAACTTCCCAGGTCAGCGGGTAAACTGCCCATACCCAATTTTTCTGGGTAAGTTTGATTGTTGGCTCCAAAAATCTAAAGCCACTTAAGGCTTATAAATACCCAAAGTTTTCTTGCACTCCATACAATAATTTTGGGGATTACATTCTATGATAAAATTAAGTGTGATTTGTATAAAAAACAAAAGGGGGAGAGAGATCTTAGAGTTAGAAAATTCTCAAGTCTCCCTTGTAAGCTCAAGTGTAACGGTTTGGTCTTCACCCAAAGAAGATCGGTAGTGGACGCCAGCGTGCCTTAAGAAGGAGGACTCGGGAGTGGATGTAAGTCATTGGTGCTGAACCACTATAAAACTTGCGAGTTCTTTCCTTGCTTTCATTGCTTACGAATTTTGTATTGACTCTTCCAATTGAATTCACTCTTTGAAAGTAAAGTTTTCACATCAAGCACTTCCCTTCAATGTTGCTAATCTTTTGGGTTTGCTTATTAATTTAGCAACTTGCTTTACTTGAATGAAAAACTTCATATTTCCTATCTTGCTTTAAGCGAAAAGCTTTTGTTTAAAACAAAAAACTTACACTTGCACTAATTCACCCCCCCTCCCCCTCCCCCCCCCCGCCCCCTCTTAGTGCCAATTGATCCTAACAGGGATCACCATGGAGGGTGTACGACACAGTGCCCCTGGGAATGAACTCGTACACCAGCAGCTTCTCCTCCTTCCTGTAACGGTAGGGCAATGCAGGTAGCATGTTGGGGTGGGCGAGCCGATCAAGGCACGTGATCTCGACATCGAATGGCTCCTTGCCCACTCGGGTCATGCCCTAGTGTCAAAAAATTATTTGTTAAGATAAACAGTAGAATAATAAATTAATCATAAAATGAGACATCAGATTTTTAATGTGAAAAATCTAATGTGACAAAAATCACGAGATCGTAGACTAGTAAATTTTTTTACTATTACCTATAATGATTATAGGTTTATAATAAAACTTCTCTAGAATAATAGAGAATCATAATAACATTAAAAACATAGATCTTGATTCACCAATTGGCATGTCATCATCAACATAGATGGATCTTACAAAATAAAAAGATCTAAACTCACTAAGTGGGTATATCAAAAAACCATAATAAAGAGGATAAATAAAAAATTAGTACCGTTAGGATTATAGAGCTTGTTGCAAGGATTCTCCAAATAAAAATTGGGTCAAAATTGACGAAGTTTTACCGTCCGATCCACTCACAAAAGCTTATTTTCTCTCTTCGTTTGGCCATTTTAATAATAAATCATATTTGGATTAAATGCCCAAATGTCCAATGAAGCCCACATATGAATTGAATCTAACAATTCTCTCCCTCCAGCTCATATGGTGGGTTGTGCTAAGCTCACTCTCTATCAACATGCTTCAAATTTCTCTTTAGACAAAAACTTTATCAACATATATGATATATTCTCATCAGTATGTATTTTTTCTAAGTATAATTATTTCATCTCAAGCACATCATGAATCTAGTAATACCTTACATCAATATGCTTTGATCTAGAACTGTAGGTTGAATTCTTGGAGAGGTGAATTACACTCTGACTATCACAATAAATATTACATCCTTCCTATTTCAAACCCAATTCCTATAGAATTTTTTTCATCCATAAAGCTTCCTTACAGGCTTTAGTGATTGCTATGTATTTTGCTTTTGTGATCGATAGAACAACATAATTCTGTAACTTAGACTACTAAGAGACTGCTCCCCTGTAAAAGTCATCAAGAACCCTAAAGTGGATTTCCTGGAATCAGTATCACCTACCATGTCTGCATCTGTGTAATCCTCTAGCATAGGTTTACCAATACTAAAACATAAACACAACCTGGTAGTATCTCTCAGATATCTTAATATCCATTTTACTGCTGCCTAATGTTCCTTACCAGGATTAGAGAGAAATCGGTTGACAACTCCAACTGCATGAGCTATATCTGGCCTAGTGCAAACCATAGCATACATCAAATTGCCTACTGCTAATGGGTAAGACACTCTGGACATTTCTTCTTTTTCTCACTTGTAGGACATTGTTTTGAACTAAGCTTGAAATGGCCTGCATGTTTAACTAAGCTTGAAATGACCTGCAAGTGGAGAACAAACTGCTTTGGCTTTATTCATATTGAATATTTCTAGAACCTTTTTAATGTAGGCCTCCTAAGATAACCAAAATTTTTCATTCTTTCTATCATAAAGAACCTTCATGCCAAGTATTTATCCCATCGATCCTAAATCTTTCACGGCAAAGGACATACTTAATTCCCTCTTAACCTTCAATTTTACTAGCATCATGACCAACAATCATTATATCATCAACATATATCAGGAGAATAATATAATCATCATCTGAAAACTTATTTGTAAACACATAATGGTCAGATGTGATTTTATTATATCCTTGGCTCATCATAAAGGAATCAAATTTCTTGTACCACTATCTAGGTTCTTGTTTGAGTACATATAAGTTTTTCTTAAACTTACACACTAGATTTTCTTTTCCCTTGACTTTGAAATCTTCTGGTTGCTCCATATAAATTTCTTCTTTCAAGTCACCATGTAAAATTGTAATTTTCACATCAAGTTGTTCTACTTCTAAATTCAAGTGGACAACTAAACCAAGAACAACTCGGATAGAGGACATTTTCACCACAGGAGAAAATATTTATTCAAAGTCAATAACATTTTTCTGACTGAATCCTTTCACAACTAATTGTGCCTTATATCTTTATTTTGAGCTATTATTTTTAGTCTTCAATTAATAAACCCATTTATTCTTGAGAGCTTTCTTCCCTATAGGTAACATTACCAAGTCATAGGTGTAGTTTTCAAGCAAAGATCTCATCTCTTCTTGCATGGCTTTAACCCACTCATTCTTATGCTCATGTAGAATAGCTTCTTGGTAAGTTTCTGGCTCTTCCCCGTTGGTAAGCATAACATACTCAGGTGGAGGATATCTTATAGATGGTTGTCACTCTCTTGTGGATCTTCTCAATGGAATCTTATCTAGTGGTGGAGGTGCTTGCTCATTTTTTTGAGTTAGTTCAACTTCATCAATTGTAAGAGCATCATCACTAACATTCTCACCACCATGTTCTTGTCCATCTCCTCCATGACCATCATGAAATATAGGTGGAGGAACTAGGCCCAAAATCTAAGGAATATAAACAGGGATATTTTATTTCTCAACATTATCACCATATTTAAATAATTGGTCTTAAGAAACATGACATCTCTATTTCAAATAATTTTCTTATTCATTAGATCCCACAATATATACCCAAACTCTTTATGACCATATCCCAAGAAAATATATAATTTTACCTTATTATCAAGCTTAGACCTCTCATCTTTAGGAATATAAACAAATACTTTACACCTAAAGACTCTCAAGTGATCATAAGATACATCTTTTCCTTTCCATACTCTCTCTGGAACATCACCTTTTAGAGGAACTAATGAAGAAAGATTTATCAGGTCAAATGTAGTTCTTATAGCCTCCCCCAAAATGACTTAGGTAACTTGGTATGGGAAAGCATACACCTAATCCTTTCTTCAATAGTTCCGTTCATCAATTCTGCCACACCATTTTGCTGAGGAGTTTTAGGAACTTTTTTTTCAAGCCTGATACCATGAACCTGCAATAATTCTCAAAAAGCCCTTTGTACTCACCACCATTATCTGCTTGAACACACTTTAGTTTTTTTTCTGTTTCTCTTTCAACACTGGCATGAAACACTTTGAAAATATCAAGTGCCTGGTCTTCAGATTTCAAAGCAAAAGCTCAAACTTTTCTAGAATGATCATTAACAAAAGTAAAAAAATAAAGAGCACCTTCAAGAGTTCTAGTTTGCATAGTGTAGATATTAGTATGAACCAAGTCAATACCATTTAATCTTCTAGATGATGGATAAGTATGAAAAATAACTCTATGTATTTTTCCAGCTAAGTAATGGTTATAAGATTTAAGAGATGTGCCTTGCAACTTTGGAAGAACAACTTTCTAGCAAGAGTTTGAAGTCCTTTCTTGCTGATATGACTAAGGCTTTTATGCCAAAGATCTATACTTATATCCTTTTGGATTACATTAATCTCTCCTTTGTGTAGCTTAGCCTCTATGACATAAAAAGAGTTCTGCTTCATTCCTCTCACCACAACCAGAGAGCTTTTAGTGAGCTTCCATTTGCTTTCACCAAAAATAGTGCATAAATATCTCATCATTAAGTTTTCCTATAGATATCAAATTTAGACAAATATCTGGAATATGTCTTACATCTTTAAGTATCAATTTGCTCATAATACTAGTCTCCAAGCAAATATCTCCAATACCCATAATCTTAGATGTACCACTATTTTCTATTTTGACATTGCCAAAATCACCAACAATGTAAGATATGAAGAAATCACCATGAGAAGTAACATAAGAGTCAATTACTCAGTTATTGTCTTGAGCTGCAAGACTGACACATCCATCATCACAGATAATAACAATTATCCTTCAACAACTGCATTAGTCTCTTTCTCATTTTTCTTTCTTTCATTTTGTCTCTCTTCTAGAACTTATACTCTTTCTTCATGTGACCTGACCTATTGCAGAGGAAACACTTGATATCTCTTTTAGACTTGGATCTTCCTCTATAACCGTATGGATTCCTACTATGACTTCTTCTATGTCTTTCTTATTTTTCAATAGCAAATGCACCAGAAGAAGATTCTTCTTGTTCTTTCCTTCTAGCATCTTCATTTAGCAAACTATCTTTAACTATGTCTATAGTTAGAGTCCCCTTTGGTGTGGAGTTAGAAATTGTCATCATATATGTTTTCCAACTTTTTGGTAAAGAGCTGAGTAACAATCCTTACATCTCATTATCTATATTCATTTTCATAATAACGAACTTGTTAGCAAGACTTTGAAATAGGCTTATTGCTCAATATTATTACCACCATATTTATGCTTTAAATTGATAAGCCTTTTGAGGAGAGAAATTCTGTTTCCCATTGTCTTCTTTGCAAAGAGATTTTCTAACATCTGCCAAATAACATCAGCTTCGGTTTCATCAGAAATATACTCATGCAAATTTATATCTATCCATCTTCTAATATAGGTAATAGGTTTTCTATGTTATACCTCTCATTCCTCATCATCTATAACAGAAGGTTTTACTTTAACTTTGATGGGCTTATATAGATCTTTGCAATAGAGCAAATCTTCCATCATACGCCTCCAAATTGAATAATTTGATGAGTTTAATTTAATCATACCATCTTACTCTTCCATTTCAATCATATAAGAAAAATTTGTACTAAACAACATATGCTCTAATACCACTTGTTGGGAAAAACTATTGAGCATAATAGGTTTCTCACCAAATTACTAACTTGTTACCAAAAGTAAATATTAACTAGAATAAGATAAACAACAGAATAATAAATCAACCATAATATGAGGCACCAGATTTTTGATGTGGAAAACCCAATGCGGGAAAAACCACAGGACTGTAGTCCACTGAAACCTCCACTATCACCAATAATGATAATAGGTTTATAATAAAACTTCTCCAGAATAACAATAGGATCATAATAACATCAAGAACATGGATCTTGGTTCACCAATGACATGTCATCATTAACATAGATGAATCTACCAAAAGGAAAAGATCTAAACTCATTAAGTGGGTATATCATAAAACCATAATAGAGAGGATAAACTACATATCAATACTGTTAGGATTAGAGAGCTTGTTGCAAGGATTCTCCATATAAAAATAGGGTCAAAGCTGATGAAGTTTTACCATTCAATCCTCTCGCAAAAGCTTACTTTCTCTCTCTTCTTTTTCTCTTCGTTCCTACATAGTTACTGTTTATGTCTGTGTTGTTTTCTTAAGTGCACTGCCTCCCATTCACTTTGGTTTTCTTCCCTTTTTTTTCTTTTTCTTTTTTTAATGATAAATTAGATTTGGGCTAAATGCTCAAGTGTCTAGTCCAAGCCCACCTATGGGTTGGACCCAACACTTGCAGCCACTTCACCACCATTGCCACCCCGTTTACCATCATCATCTTATACTCGGAGCCTAGCCCGCTGCTCCCCATCACCTCCGCCTTCATCAAGTTGGGCAGCCTGAATGCACCCTTCCTTCACCATCATCAGCCCCCCGTTCCTCCTCCGCCGCTGCTTTCGTCGTCCACCACCTCGCTAGCCTCCACCTCGTTCACACTCGGCTTGTTTGATGACCCCATTCTCTTGTGGTTGGATTCCCCCTTCTTGCTGCTATGCCCATTCTCAGGGGAGGTCCCTATCGTCTCCCCCTCTTTACAATCCTTTCCTAGCGTAATGACCTCTCTTTCTCCATTCCTCTCACGTGTTTCACTTTTACTGTGGGTCTCTGTTCTACAAAGATCGTCACCCAATTACGCACCACACAAACTTTGTTGCCGAGGAATGATCTCGCATTGAACTTGGAGTATGAGTCGGGGATCACCCCCTTGAGGTCATTGTTGGACACGTTGAAGGAGGAGAGGGATGATAGGGCGAGAGTTGGAATCGAGTCGGCGAAGCCGTTGTCCTCCAGGTGCAACTTCAATAGGGCGGTGGCTTTCGACAAGGAGTCAGGGACAAGGCCGGTGAAGGCGTTACTGTCTAGCCACATCTTCTTCAGCCGAGCCATGTCATCGAAGAAGTCACCGGGGATGGGGATGGGAGTGGAGAACAGTTATGGGAGAGGTAGATGGCCTTGAGCACGTGGAGGCGATCGATTTGTTGAAAATTGATTCCTAGATAGTAATAGGGAATATAAGATCATAGAGTCATCATTCATCATGTCATTACCATATTAGGATTGATAATTTCTTATTCGTAAGAGTCGGGGTCTAAAAAATAGTTTGAATCAATTTTTAAGCTATCAAGTTGTTGAGATGCTTCCCAGGAAGACCAAAGGTAGTTCAAATTAGTTATGAATTAGCTCTTCTATGAAATATTCGCACGAATATTCTAAGAAGATTAAGAGACGGTTCAGATCAATTATGAATCAACTCCCCCATGAAATATCCCAAGAAGATAAAGAGATAGTCATGATCTGTTATCAATATTCCAAGAAGATCAAAGGGCAGTTTGGGTTGATTACAAATCGCCCCATCCACGAGAGCTTCATGAGGTATTCTTCTGGAGGTTAGTATAAAAACATATTTAAAACTCCTAGAAAGGGGAAAGAAAAAAATAAGGTCACTAACTTGAAGATCAAAGGGACAGGCTCGAGAGAACCCTCCCACCCCATCGATCTTGGTGCTTGTGTAGGAACAAGGCTGGAGAGACCCTACACCACTTCAGACAACTTCTCACACACGAATCGGGGTCATGTCGTGCTGATACAAATATCAACGATAGATTTTTCTAACATTTTAGTGCTAAAAGGAGGGTACAATATTGCAACACCGGAGGGTCGATCCTATCCACGAATATCTAGATGAAACATCATCTCTAACTCAAGACACATTTCCTCAGATGAAGTAGCAACCACTCTTTTCTTGGATCGGAGCCATGTCGTGCTGATATAGACAACAACGAAAAATTTCCTTAACATCATCCATATGACAGTAACTTCTTAGATTATAGGCTACTTAAGTAGAACTATTTAAAATATGATTATGACTATCTAAAACATGATAACTACATGTTAAGAAAATTTGTTGTTGATATTTGTATCAACACGACATGGCCTTGATCCAAGTGTGAGAAGTTATCCGAGGTGATGCAGGGTCTCTCCAACCTTATTCTTATATAAAAACCAAGGTCAAGGGGGGTTCTCCTGAGCCAGTCCCTCCGACCTTCAAGTTAGTAGCCTTATTTTTTTTCCATTTTTTGGAGCTTCGAGTATGCTTTTATACCAACCTCCAGAAGAATACCTCGTGGAGCTCTCATGGAGGGGGTGGTTTGTAACCGACCCAAACTGTCTCTTGATCTTCTTGGAATATGTTAGTAACCAATCCTGATTATCCCTTGATCTTCTTAGAATATTCTTGTAGATAATCCATGGAGTCGATTCATAATTGATCTGAACCATCCCTCAATCTTGGAATATTCCTATAGATATTTCGTAGGGAGAGCTGATTTGTAATCAATTTAAACTACCTTTTGGTCTTCGTAGGAGGCGTCTCAGCAGCTTAGGGTAATATCCCCCATTTCTGAAATATTTATAATGATATATTTTAAATTATTTATGAGGACCCATTTGTAAATTTAAGGATTTGAATATTAATTCTTTTGATTAAATAATTTTATATTAAAAAATTGATTGCTAGGGACCTAAATGTGAATATTAAAAATATGAAATAAATTGTGAAAATATTCATATTAAGTTAATAAAAAATAAAGAAAACATGGTGAGGACATATGCCACCACCTTGTTTAAAGTAGTGTCACTTGTGCATGTGCATAGGTGATACATAAGCACATTGCGTGCATGTTTGCCACCTATCAACCTATATGTTCGGTTAAATAATTAACAATTAGATAAAAAAAGATGAGAAGGAAAGAAGTGAGAATTTTGAGATTGTGATTTAATCCACACCTTTGGGATCAAAATTTATAAAGGCAAGTGTTCTAACTCCATCCTATATAATATCTTCTATCCTTTTTTTACTAAAATTTATCCTTGTTCTTACTTTGATTATGAGGAAAATTTGGGATAAAATTGAAATCTCTTTTGTTGGATGCCTAAGTATGAATCTGTAATATTGTCAAGATTATGACTTGTCTACCTTATTCTTGTTGTAACTTTTAGTATAGACCTTTGATTTGGACAAACTTAGTTTTTTGAAAAATAGATTCACATATCTTTTTTTTGAAATAAAGTATAAAGAATTTAGAGTTCATTTGCTAGGCCAAACGTTTATTTCAATTGAGCATATAAAATTTATAAAATAGAGTCTGTACCTCCTGACATTTCATCACTATATTGCTTATATCTTTCTGTTGGAGTATCTGATTTATACAACACTAGATTTATTAGAAAATAGGCTCCTAGATCTTTCAGTTGATACTAGGGTTGAAAGATTTGGAGTCCAAATGACTATCAAAATTTCTATTTTGTTAGACCTTATGGATTCTATAAAACAGGGAATATAACTCTTGACCTTTGGTTACAAAATCATCAATAACTCTTTGTAGAGACCTTCAATTTGTATGAAACTTATTTTTTTTGAAACTAGATTAATTGATCTTTCTAGTGACACCTTTCATGAGTAATTCAAAGCATGATTGCCTATTTAAATAATTTATAAAATGTACCTCTCAAATTCTATCAGAATTCAACCTTTATCGATTTTGCCTATTCTTGTTGACTCCTTTGGAAATTGATTTCTACCTAAAATCCATACTTTCATTGAGCTTTATATTATTGGTTTGAAATCTTGAATACTCTTGTCCTTAGATAATTTATATACCTGAATCAATTATGTGACATTTATGTTTGTATCGAATTGTTTCGTCTAGGCGCATGCATATTCATTGTTTCGCATATGCTTCCGCTATATGTCACTTTTATTGCTCATGTCTTTTTGTACTCTAGTGTTTGAAGGATTTTATAGACCTTTGCTAGAAATGGTAAAGTATATTATGTTCAGAGCCAGCTATACTCTTGCCGGCCCCACTGACTTTACTCAAACGTGGGTGGATGGAGCTCCCAGCGATGGATGATCCATATTATGTTTGTGGTCCCACTTCGTCATCTATGTGTTTGATATGATATCCAGAGCATTGCTTATGAGTTTGTTTTTGTGCTTTGAATAAGAATGAATGAATGTTATATTTGATATGATATTGAGCTTCTGTTCCTTAATTGTTCATTTAATAAGCTTTGAGATTATTCTTACACCATTGATATACTTCAAAATATGTCCTATGCACCATTGATATGCTCCAAATCATTTCACATACCGTTGATATATTCCAAAACTCTTTATGTATCATTGATATGCTCCGAAATGTTTCATTTGTAATTTTGACATGCTCCTAACTATTTTGAATATCATTGTTATGTTTTCAAAATGTTACATTTGATATTGTTATATTCTGAAACTTTTTCACATGTCATTGACATGTTCTGAAAGTTATCCTTCTTTGTCTTGGATATATTAGTCACTTGCTGAGCTCTATATGCTCACCCTGTTGCTATATAAATTTTACAGGTTAACTTGTCGCTTATAGAAAAAGTTAGAAATGAGCTAAGATAGTGGAAAGATATATAGATTTTGGGCAAGTCTTGTTGGGAGATGTTGTATAAGAATATTTTGTATGTAATGAGATATTGTAGATAAATATGAACTGATGTATCTTGTAAAAAAGTTAGAATACCTCTCAGTGTGGAATTTTTGAATGTTAAGTTTTACAATCATATGAAGTGGTGGAAAATGGTTGGTTTTGCATTTGTATAGATTTCTAAGACTGATCATTTTATAAGTGTGGTTAATATTTTTAGTTAAGTTAATCTTCGAGTTTTATGGATTATCGAGTGATGTGGTATAAGATTTATAAACTGCACAGGTTTTCTAAATGGATATGAATGATCTTTGAAAATGTTTAATCAGTATCCTCAAATTTAGTTTGGATCATGGGTTCGGTTTGTGGATAAATTATATTATATTTCTGATTAAGACAATGTCACCCCTCTCGAATATGACATAATTTAGGGGGCGTGACATTAGGAGCTTGGTAGCTCAAAAATTGACTCAAGCCGCTTTTGGGACTTCGACTCTTATGGATAAGAGATCATCAGTCATGATATGGTACAAACATAGTGAATCATGGCTAGCTATCTTAATTTTTTCTTCATGTAGGTTGGGTATGCTTGACTTACATATTTTGGGCATTTTTTTGGCCTAATTTTTTTTTTGCTATGGTAGATTTCTTATTGTGCAGGTCAAAAATGTTTAACTCACGAGTCATGGGTACCTTTCTAGCTCATTTTTCTATCATGAAATATTGCTGGTTACAGGTGCCCTACAAGTCAATCATATGAGTGATTGCATGTGTGACATGCTGCATGATTCGTTTTTCTTATGATTATTATTCATATATTCTTATATTATATTATCTGTTGCATATATATATTGTGATGTCCTTGGTTCTATGCAATGGTAATCGGATCGTGATAAGATTACGATAATGAGATCGATTCATCTTTAAACAGAAACCCTAAATAATCCCAATCATATGTTGCTCGAGAGGGACATCGAGATAACTAGACAGACCGGTGTACCATATACCATCCATATGAGTGAGGCGACTGGTCTTATAGCCACTTGTCTGGAGACACTAAGTATATAATACAGGTGCTCATTGGAGAATGAGTTCATTGATTGATCTGCTTATGAAATGCTATATGGTTAATGATACCTAATATCAAATAGTGATTCCATAGTCTCAGTTGTGCCTTTGGTCCTTCGACTTGAGACACCAAATGTGTCTTATTTGAGTACTCATTTCTTTGATGCCAGACTTACAAGTTTGGAAAGTTTCAGATCTAGTACAACTAGTTATCGGGATTGGTAGCTAACCTTACGAAGTCAATTGAGTGTCAATAAAGGATTATCCACTCTCGGTATCATGAGAGAAATATCTCATATGTGCTTGTTCAGATAAATCCCTAGCCAGGGTCATTCGGATTGAGAGAGAAGTTCTCCGGGAGAATCCGATTAGAGCGAGACTCAAACCGATTCTATATGTGACCTGATAGTACCAATCCAATATATGGTTTTTGGAAAATTAGTTGGATGAGGGATTATAGATACACGGTAACTGAGGAAAGATAGGTCCGATGGATTTGATCCCCCTATACCGTTTGGGGACTATGGCGTAGTGGCATAATATGTCCATAATTGATAAGTCGAGTGAATTATTATGTGGATAATTAATTCACTATATCAAAAGAAGTTCTGACGAGTGTGACTCACGGCCAGCTCGATATCGGGCTTAGAGGGTCACACACATATGGTGGATGTTTCAGCGAATAGAGAATTAGATAGAGATCCAATTAATCCCTATTCTCATTAGATGAGACCCTACACTGATGGGCTCCTTGCATGAGGCAATTAGAGGCCAAAAGAGATTATTGGATTAAGATCCAATAATGCAAGGTTAGTGGGTAATTGGATAGAGATCCAATGCCTACTAAGGTAGGACCCCTAGGGTTTTTGGTGGCTCTCTATAAATAGGAGGGAGGTTCATGGTTAATCGGCTATAGTTTTGGCAATCCCCTCTTATTTTCTTCCCTCCCTTTGTGCAAGAGTTACGAGATCAGATTGAAGGAGTTTCGCTGTAGAGATCCATTGTATGAATACCACTAAAGAGGAGGACGCTTGACCTTCTTGATTATCTCCATCTAGAAATGGGAAACTAGGGATATACGATCTCCCTAGGTAATCAATCTATCACATGATGTGATGTTTTTAGTTTTTACGACTTTCACATGACCCAATCTTTTGTACGATGATTTGATTTGTGTGCGGAATCGATTTTGTTTTGATCTTCTACTACGCATATGATACTCCCGTTGATGTTTCATAACAATGGTATTAGAGCCAAGATTTTTGTATGAAAGATAGGTTTTAAACTACGTGTGATGAGATTGAATCGCGTAGAATTGTTCTACGCATTCTTGCTACATTTTTGCACTGAAGGTGCGAGGAAAGGGGGCAGCCGGCCACGACCAGGCCCTTTGTAAGGGCGGCCCGCCATTGCCAGGTAGTTTGTAGGGGCGGCCACTTGAGGCTAGGTCGTAGAGGTACGACGCTCGCCCGCCTGTGCAGTGCCACCTGAGGGCAGCGACGCCTGCCATAGGGGTAGCCGCCAGTGGGCAAGGCGGCCGCCAATGGCACGCAGCGCTGCCGCCTGCGTAGGGGTGGCGGCACGACAAGGGTTAGGGTTATTGTTTCTTTTCAATAAATGGACGTTTATATCCCTCAATTTTTAAAATATTCCAAGGTCTGTCTTATATCGAGAATACCGAAAATGCCCTCAATAATTTTGGAAATTCCAAGGATAGTCATTTTGTTTAGAATTATAAAAATTTCCTTGACAATTCTGAAAATTCTAAGCATGTCTTGATTTCCAAAAAAATAATTAATTAAATAATTTAATTAATTATTATATATTGAGTCATCCTACATGTGATGTATGATATGGATGGATGATCATAAGTCATGTGTTGTGATGTGTGTAATTGTTATTATTATTATTGGGGCCTGCGAGCCTCCGTTTTTCTCATTTATTGTTGGGCCTACGTGCTTGTGATTATTTTGTAATTACATGGAGAAGTGCGACGGGAGCGTGGAGGTAACAGTGGGATATCACGACACATTATGATGCGACGGGGATCCGTGGGAACCGATGATGACGAGATCAATGATCACAGGGCATAGAAATACGCTGATGCACACATAGATCCTATTGTAAGTGATTAGGCCCATTGGCTTGGTCTTAATTATATTAGGTGATTGCTCATGATTATCCGGTGTGACTTGCATATGTGATGTGTTATGCACCTACTATATATATATATATATATATATATATATATATATAAGTAATTTATATATATTAAATATGTATGTGGCTGACATGACTTATTAGAAGACCAATACAAAATAAAAACCCCTACGATAATAGTAAGTCAGTGAGCGTGACGCAATAAGATTGACTCACATGGCCTTCCATCATTATAGGAAGAAATTGAATCACCATATAGGTTGAGATGGTTGAGTCTCTCGAGGCTCACATATACGTGATCGAGATCTTGCCTACGACATAGAGATGTCACTGGTGACCTGAGGACATTGTATGCTTGGTCGAGTCTCTCGAGGGCATATCATTAAATCAGACTCATCTTGTAATGATAGTGATGACTTAACTGAACATCATGGTTGGTTGAGTCCCTTGAGACCATAATGGTTCGGAGGCCGAACATAATGGGAATCACAAAATTAGTAAGAGTTGCCTACCTTTTGGGCTTAGTGTAATTGGTCGAGTCTCTCGAGGTTGTACGAAGATACTAATTGGATCTTGATCCCCACTAGAAGTCTGTCGAAGACTTCTGCTTTACGTGCCAAGTGTATCATGTGATTTGCTAGGCAACATGAGAGCATGAATGATAATTTTATCCTTCTTCATCTCCACCAGTTGTTTGAGGACAAGGAATAACTTAAAGATATGAGATATCAAAGAGTCTAGTCTGAGCTAAGATGACAGAAGGGACATCGATTCAGAACCATGTTATGAAGATGATAAAGTGGATCAAGAAACTCATAGGTCTAGGAATAGTCCTAGAGGATAACGTGTGTCTTGATCTTATACTTTAGTCCCTGCTAGATTCCTTTTCTCACATCATCATGAATTTTAACAAAAGCAAGTTTGAGGTGACTCTCCCTGAGCTCCTCAATATGTTGAGGGAAGTCGAGAGTGCCATCAGGAAAGAGAAGCTAGCTCTCTATATTAGTAAGACCAAAAAGAAAATGAAGACCAGTAAGAAAATGAAGACCAGTAAGACCCTTAAGAAGGGCAAGGGTAAGGAAAGACTAAGTCAAAGGTTACCAAGAAAAACTCGACAAAGGATAAGGGACAGTGCTTCCACTACGATAAAGATTAGCACTGAAAGAGGAACTATAAGGATTACCTTGCAGACAAGGCGAAATTGAATATTAGAGAAGCTTCAAGTACATTCATGATCTGTCTCCACTTATCATATTTTCATTATAACACATAGGTATTGGATATCGGGAGCGCTTATCATATCTGTAATATATTGTAAGTTCTGGAAAGACCTAGGAGATTAGCCTAATGAATACTATTTTGTTCCCTTTATTATCAAAAATACTATTTCCATCTCTTATTTAACAATTAGATGTATATAAATTAGTTTTTGAGAATAAGTTGTTCAATAATTTTGGATGATGAAATCATCACTAAAGGGACCTTGATAAATTGCTTATATGTGTTAGACACTTCTCCATAGATCATGACTATAAATATGTCCAAGAGGAAATGAGATGAGGTGACTAATGTATACCTATGGCATTGTAGGCTAGGTCATACCCATGGCAGAAAGATTCAAAGGTTACTGAAAGATGGATACTTAGATCTGTTTGACTATAAGTCGTATGCAATTTGCGTACTACCTTCGTGTAAAGATGACCAACTCTCCTTTTAGCTGAACTGTTGAGAGAGCTACTGAGCTATTGAAACTCATACATAGTGATATATGTGGTCGATAGGACTCCAGCAGGGTTAAGTCATAATCTCCCTTGAAGTAGTAAATAAAACCATGCTAGATTATAATAAAGCCACTCCTATCTTATATATGAGTATAGCTAGGGTTTAGATTAGCCCTTAGGGTTTAGTGGCCGCCGCCCGCTTACTGGGTTGGTTGGCTAGGGTTTCTCCCTTCTTAGGTCGGCTATAGAACCTAGTCGCCCCCTGTTCCTATTAAGGTAGGTTGGCTATAGGAGGGGCAAAGGGATAATTTTACTTAGGCAAGCACCCCCTTAGGCTAGGGTTTTGATCCCTATATAATGATGTAGTCACCCCCTCTCTTGAATCAAGCAATTATCAATTTTATTTCAACCTTGTGCCAAGTCTAGGAGGGAGGAACCCCTATAGCGTTCCAAGGGTTGATCCCCCTTAAGGATCAAAATCTATAGAGCTCCTTCTAGAGTTCTATCATCTAGTATTAGAGCAACGATCTTGTTGCCCCTGTAGCCATCTCAACCTCCTCCACCTTCCCAAGAAATTTCCATGATTGCTGCAACACGCGCCTCCACCTTCCACCCCAGTCGTAGATCAAATCAATCTGCCGCTGCGCCCTGCGTTTGATCTGGTATATTTTTATCACCCATCCCTCTTCAATACTACAAAATCCTTTACCTTACATGTTGAAGAAGGTTTTCCAAAAGTTTCCTTGCTGCAAAATTTTACCATCGCAAACGTTATCATCATTGCGAAGGCGAAATGGTGCAAAAACTTTTGGTCGATTGTTGCTTCTTAAAACTGAACTTTTAATCATCTTTTTTGGCTAAAACTTTTATACAATTTTATAGATCATCTTAGCTTTCATCTAAGACTAATCTCGTGAAAAAACTCCTTCTGGATACGGACTTACAGTGCTGCGATTCTTCATTGCACAGTACTAAAATTTTACAATGCAGAATCTGCCTTCCATCTATTGGCCTCTTGAAACTAAACTTTTGTTCATCTTTTTTGACTGAAATTTTTATACAATTCCAAAGATCAACTCAGCTTTCATCTGAGATTGATTTATGGAAAAAATTCCTTCTGGAATAGGTTTTCTTGTGCAATCTTTTACCATCACGCAGTTCTGAAATTTTACGATGAAGAATCTGTCTTTCGTCATTTACCCTATTTCCCTACTGTTCCGCTGCCAAAATTTTGTCAAACTTTTTACTGATATTAACAACATCTGAACTAAGAGTTTTTGCTTAATTTCCTTGAACTTTCCTCTGGAATTTACATCGAGAAGTCATCATTTCTCTGATGTAAAATCGGTTCAGCAGGACAGCACATTGCAACACATTTTTTCATCGAATTCTATTAGATTTGAGTGCTATTTTTTGTGAGATTTTGGACTCTTTTTTCCTCATCTTAAAACCCTACCATCCTTACTAAAAACCATTCCAAATCTTATCATAAACTGAACCCAAACACCCATCCCAATCAGCCCTAACCACAGCCTACTTCCTTATCGATCCACTTACCTTTTTAGCCAACTTTCCTTACCGAGACACCTACCTTTGCAGCCATTTATCCCAGATCTAATATCTATTTCCCTAAAACCACCCAAATTGTACCCAAAATAGCCACAAATCATACCAAAAAATTGAAGCCAAATTGGAGGCCCTTGAGACGCGTATGGATGTTTAATTACGCGCTCTCTTTGAGGAGTTTAGATTGGGCCGATCACCGAGCCCAATAAGATCACAACGCGGTGTAAATTTGGATTGTAAAAATAACCTTAGCGAAGAACCAGTGAAGATCTGTTAAACCTCCACCATCCAAGAGTACAAAATCATGTTTGAAAGGTTATCTAATCAAACTTATGATTGGTCTGAAAAATAGATATTGAGGAATTTTATGTTAGAAAACCTCAGCGGGTGCATCACATACGCAGTAGAAATCAAAACAAAAAATGATTTTCCACGTAGATTAAATCGTCATGCAAAAGATTGGGGTCGCGAGAAAAACCGTAAAAATCAAAAAACCGTAATGTGTGAGAGATTGATTTTACCTAGGGAGATAGTATATCTCTGTATTCCAGATCCGGATGGAGAAGATGAAGGAGGTCAAGCATCCTCCTCTCTAGCGGTATCCACATGATGGATCTCTACAGCGAAACTCCTCCAATCTGATCTCGCAACTCTTGCACAAAGGGAGGGAGGAGAATAGGAGGTGGTGGCTAAAGCTGCAACCTATCAACCATGAGTCTCCCCTCCTATTTATAAAGAGCCACCAAAAACCCTAGGGCTCCTGCCTTAGTGGGTATTGGATCACCATCCAATAATCACTAACCTTGCATTATTGGATATCTATCCAATAATCTCCTTAGGCTTCTAATTGGGCCTTAATCAAGGAGTCCATCAGCATAGGGTCTCATCGAATGAGAATAGGGACTAATTGGATCTCCATCCAATCAACTATTCGCTGAAGCATCCACCATATGTGTGTGACCCTCTAGGCCCGATACCGAGCTGGTCGTGAGTCTCTCCCATCAGAACTTATAATATAGTGAATTATTATCCCCATAATAATTCACTCGACTCATCGACTATGAACGTACTAGGCCACTACGCCATAGTCCCTAGACGTTACAGGCGGATCGAATCCATCAGACCTGTCTGTCCTCAATTATCGTGTATCTATAATCCCTCATCCAACTAATATCCCAGAGACAATATATTAGATATAGTACTATTAGGTCACATACGGAATCTATCATAATCTCGCTCTAATCGGATTCTCCCGGAGAACTCTTTCTCTCTCAATCTGAATGACCCTGGCCAGGGATTTTTCTGAGCAAGCACATATGAGATATTCCTCTCGTGATACTGAGAGTGGGTGATCCTCTATTGACACTCAATTGCTTTTGTAAGGTTGGCTACCAATCCCGATAACCAATTGTACCAGATTTAAAACTTTCCAAACCTGTAAGTCTGGCGTCAAAGAAAGGAGTACTCATACAAGGCATCCTTGGTGTCTCAAGTCTAAGGACTAGATACACAACTGGGACTATGGAATCGATGTCTGATATTAGGTATCATTAACCATACAACATTCCATAAGCGGATCAATTAGTGAACTCATTCTCCAATGAGTACCTGTACTATATCCTTAGTGTCTCCACACAAGTGGCTATGAGACCAGCCGTCTCCATCATATGGATGAGTATATAGTACACCGGTCTGTCCAGTTATCTCGATGTCCCTTTTGAGTAACTTATGACCGGGATTATTTAGGATTGTGTTTAAAGGTGAATCGATCTCATTATCGTGATCTTATCAAGACCCGATTCCCATTTCACAGAACCATGGACATCATAATATATATATATATATATATATATATATATATATATATATGCAACAGATAATATAATGTGAGAATATGCCAATATTAATCATAAGCAAAAAAAAAATCACACAGCGTGTCACATGTGCCATCACTCACATGATTGGCTTGCAGGGCACCTGTAACCAGTAATCTCCCACTTGACCTAAAGCCAAATCACCTATGTGTCTAATCCCTATCAGACCCCTGTGATGCTCAAATACAATCTGAGCCAACGGCTTCGTTAGTGGATCTGCAACGTTATCTTCAAATGAAACTCTTTCCATTGTTATATCTTTACGGGTCATGATCGCTCTAATCAGATGAAACCTCTTCAGAATAATTCTGATAAGACTTGGGTTCCCTTGCTAGAGTTTCCACCCTTTCGCTATCACAATATATGGGGGTCAGCTCCACGCTGCTTGGTATGACTACCAAATCTTTGATGAACTTCTTCATCCACACCCCTTCCTTTATTGCTTCTGCTGCAGCATGTATTCCACCTCTGTGGTCGAGTCAGCAGTAGTATCTTGCTTGGAACTCTTCCAGCTTATTGCTCCTCCATTCAGGGTGAAAACATACCCTGAATTTAACTTGCTATCATCAATGTCGGATTGAAAACTCGAGTTGTGTAGCCCTCAACCTGGAGGCTACCTCCTCTATATACTAGTAAAAGATACTTAATCCTTCTCAAGTACTTAAGGATACACTTTACTGCCTTCCAGTGTTATAAACCTGGATCTGCCTGATACCTGCTCGTGACACTCAGAGCATGTGCTATATCAGGCTGGTACATAACATCACAAATATGATAGACTCTATCGCTGAGGCATAAGGTATCTTATCCATGTCTGCCCTTTACATACTCCTAGAAAGTGATATTCCATGTCTCATCGGTATAAGACCTTTCTTGGAATTCTCCATGTCAAACCTTTTGACAATGGAGTCTATGTACCTAGACTAGGACAAGCCAAGCATCCTTTTGGATCTATCTCTATAGATCCAGATCCCCAAAATATAGGATGCTTCCCCTAAGTCTTTCATGGAGAAGTTTCTGGATAGCAAGCCTTTACTGTGGAGAGTATTCCTACATCATTTTCAATTATTAGGATATCATCCATATATAGCACCAAGAAGGTGATAGCGCTCCCACTTATCTTCCTGTACATACAAGGCTCATCTTCGTTCTTAACGAAGTGATAAGATCTAATCACCTCATCAAATCTTATGTTCCAACTTCGGGAAGCTTGCTTCAATCCATAAATGGATCTAAGTAACCTGCACACTTTATCTGGACTCTCTTTAGATACGAATCCATCTGGCTGTATCATATATACCTCCTTCTCAAGGTTGCCATTGAGGAATATTGTTTTGACATCCATCTGCCAGATCTCATAGTCATAGTGTGCTACAATGGCCAAAATAATCCTAATGGACTTAAGCATGACTACAGGTGAAAAGGTTTCGTCATAGTCAACTTCTTATCTTTGACGATATCCTTTAGCTACTAGCCTTGCTTTATAGGTCTCTACCTTTTCATCCACTCTGATCTTCTTCTTGAAGATCCATTTGCATCTGATGGGTACAATACCCTCAGGTGATCCGCAAGGTTCCAAACCTTATTAGAGTACATGGAATCCATCTCAGAATTTATGGCTGCTTGCCACTTCCCGGAGTCTATACTCATAATCACGTCTCCATAGGTGTGAGGATCAACATCCTGAGAGTCATCTCCACTGATATGTCCCACATATCTTTCAGGAGAGTGAGATACTCTACTAGAACTACGAAAAGTTGAAATTTATGTGTTATGTACCTGAACAGTCTCGGGCTTTGGAATGGTGCTCAAGCTAGGTTCTCCAACCTCGCTCAATTCTACTCACTCCCACTATTTCCACCAAGAATGTGTTCCTTCTTAAGGAACAGAGCTCTCTTGGCAACAAAGACCTTTCGATCCTCGGGATGATAGAAATAATACCCCAAAGTCTCCTTAGGGTATCTCACGAACGTGCATCATTCTGTCCTTGATTCCAACTTGTCGGGGTTGTATCTTCTAACGTGGGCATGAGAGCCCCAAATCTTAACCACCTTAAGATTGGACTTCTTTCTTTTCCATATCTCATATGGTATAGACACTACCGACTTTGATAAAACTCTGTTCAGAAGGTAAGCTACGGTCTCTAGGGCGTACCCCCAGAATAAGATGGGTAGGTCATCGAAACTCATCATGGACCGCACTAGGTCTAAAAGTGTGAAATTCCTCCTGTCTGATACACCATTGAGCTGAGGTGTATAAGGAGGTGTCCACTGGGATAGAATCTCATTGTCCTTGAGGAAATGGGTGAACTTTGTACTTAAGTACTCTCCTCCTCGATCTGATTAAAGAGTTTTAATACTCTTTCCAATCTGATTCTCCACCTCATTCTTATATTCCCCTAATTTCTCAAAGGCCTCAGATTTGTACTTCATCAAGTAAATGTGTCCGTACCTAGAGAAATCATCAGTGAATGTAATAAAGTATGAGTAACCACCTATAGCCTGAGTCAACATGAGACCACATACATCACTATGTATAAGTTTCAATAACTCAATGGCTCTCTCTCTAGTTCCATTAAAAGAAGAGTTTGTCATTTTCCACGAAGGCAAGGTTCGCAAGTTGCATATGACTCATAGTCAAATGGATCCAAGTATTCATCTTTTAGCAACTTTTGAATCCTTCCCTCATGTATATGACCTAGCCTACAATGTCATAGGTATTCATTTTTCATCTCATCTCTTTTCCTCTTAGACATATTTATATCCATGATATGTAGAGAAGTGTCTAACACATATAAGCCATTTATAAGGGTCCCTCTAGTAATGATCTCGTCATCTATAATTATTGAACAACTATTATTCTCAAAAATTAATTTATATCCACTAATTGTCAAACAAGAAATGGAAATTATATTTTTGATAATAGAAGGGATAAAATAACATGCATCTAATGCAATAATAGCTCTACTAGGCAGATGTAGGATGCCCCCTCACCCCCCCCCCCCCCCCCCCCAACAGCAACTGTAGCAACTCTTGCTCCATTGCTCATTTTGAGGTCCATCTTGCCTCTAGCCAGTCTCCTAGGTCTTGTCAGAATTTGTAATGAATTACATATATGATAAGCACTCCCGGTATCCAATACCCATGTGTTATCATGAAAATTTGATAAGTGAAGACTGATCATGAATATACCTGAAGCTTCTCCAAGCTTCTGTTTCGTGTTATCTGCAAGGTAGTCCTTACAGATAACACAAGCTCTTCCAATTCCCATCTTGGCCATAGTGGAAGCACTGTCCTTTGTTCTTTGCTAGGTCTTTCTTGGCAACCTTTGCCATACTCGGTCTTTCTTTGCCGTTGCTCTTCTTAAGGGTCTTACTAGCATTCCTTTTCCTATTAGTCTCACCAATATAGAGAACTGACTTCTCTTTCTTGATAGGACTCTCAACTTCCCTCAACATATTGAGGAGCTCAGGTAGAGTCACCTCAAACTTGTTCATATTAAAGTTAATAATGAACTATGAAAAGGAATCTGGTAGGGACTAAAGTATAAGATCAACATACAGGTTATCCTTTAGGACTATCTTTATACTTCACAAAAAGAGCGATCTCATCCTCGATTGTCCTTTCCTCCAGCGTGGGCAAAATCGTATTAGGGACATATACAATTTTCTTTCTTGTGAGAATAATTCTCAAATTACGGAGCCTTTGGACCAATGAGGCAGTTGGCATCAAGTATGCCACATAGGGGTTTTACAAGCGACAAACAAGATATAGTGAAAATAAATAACATGCAGATTTTACAGAAAATACTAAATAAGATATGGACTTCTATCTTAATATACTCTCACTATTTTCCTAGCGAATCACGTGACACCCTCGACGCATGAGACGAAAGTCTCCAGCATACTCCTAGTGGGGATCGGGATCCAATTGGCCTTCTAGTGCAATCTCGAGGGACTCGACCAACTACACTAAGCCCAAAAGGTAGATAATTCTTGTCAATCACAACTCCTTGTGATTCCCGTCATGTTCGACCTCCGAATCATCATAGTCTCGATTGCTCGACCAACCATGAAGTTCAGTTAAGTCATCACCATCGTTATAAGATGAGTTTGATTTGATAGATATGCTCTCGACTGCTCGACCAAGTCATACCATGTCCTTAGGTTAACGGTGACATATATATGTCATAGGTAAGAACTCAATCATGTAGATAGGTGAGCCTCAAGTGACTCGACCAACTCATCCTATGTCGGGATTCAATTTCTTCATATAACAATGGAAGGCCACGTGGGTCAATCTTATTGCCTCACGCTTACCGACTTAATATTATCGTAGGAGGGGTTTTTGTTTTCTATTGGTCTCCTAATATGTCGTGTCACACACATACATATTTAATATATATCTACATCGTATGCAAATATATATATACATATATCTAGTAGGTGTATGATTAAGCCCGAGCCAATGGGCCTAATCACTCACAATAGGATCTATGTGTGCATCAGCGCATCTCCATGCCCTGTGATTGTTGATCTCGTCATCATCGGTTCCGTGGGATCGTCGCATCACCATGTGTCGTAATCTCCTGCCACGATATTATGGGTCCCGATGTCATCTACACGCTCCCATCGCGCCCCTCCATGTAATTACAAATAATCGTAAGCATGCAGGCCCGACAATAAACGAGAAAAATAGAGGCTCGTAGGCCCCAATAATAATAATAATAATCATAATTACACACATCACAACACATGACTCATGATCATCCATCCACATCATACATCACATGTACATCACATCATATGTAGGATTACTAGATATATATAATAATTAATTAAACTATTTAATTAATTATTTTTTTGGAAATCAGGACATGCTCAGAATTCCAGCATGTCAAGGGTATTTTTATAATTCTGGATGATAAGATAGTTCTCAGAATTTTTAGAATTATTGAGGGTATTTTCATAATTCTGATTAAGAGGACAGTCCTCGAAATTTCCAAAAAGTTGAGGGTATTTCAGGAATTCTGTACACGAGGATAGTCCTCAGAATTTCCTAAATTATTGAGGGCATTTTTGTAATTCTGATTAAGAGGATAGTCCTTGGAATTTCTAAAATATTGAGGGTATTTTAGGAATTTTATACACGAGGACCGTCCTCGAAATTTCCTGAATTCATTGGGGCAGGATCATCTTTTTCTCAAAAGGATGCCCAAGCCCTCTTGCCCCCTTTCGCCACCGCTACCGCTGCCCCTGCGCAGCGACGGCTGCCCTTGCTCGCCGGCAGCCGCCCCTGCGACCGACATCGTGCCCGCAGATGGCGCCCTCTATAGGCACCGCCCCTCTAGGGGTAAGCGTCGCCCCTTTAGGGGCTGGCTGCAGGCAGATACACAACTGAGACTATGGAATCGTTGTCTGACATTGGGTATCATTAACCATACAACATTGCATAAGTGGATCAATCAGTGAACTCATTCTCCAATGAGCACTTGTACTATATCCTTAGTGTCTCCACACAAGTGGCTATGAGATCAACCACCTCCATCATATAGACGGGTATATAGTACACTGATCTGTCCGATTATCTCGATGTCCCTCTCGAGTAACCTATGACCAGGATTATTTAAGATCTATGTTTAAAGGTGAATCGATCTCATTATCGTGATCTCATCACGATCTGATTCCCATTTCACAGAACCAAGGACATCACAATATATATATATATATATATATATATATATATATATATATATATATATATATATATATATATATATATATATATATATATATATATATATATATATATATATGCACAGATAATATAATGTGAGAATATATCAATATTAATCATAAGCAAAAAAGATCACAAGCGTGTCACATGTGTCATCACTCACATGATTGGCTTACAGGGCACCTGTAACCAGCAATTTCCCACTTGTCCTAAAGCCAATCACCTATGTGTTTGATCCCTATCAGATCCCTGTGATGCTCAAATACAATCTGAGCCAACGGCTTCGTCAGTGGATCTGCAATGTTATCTTCGGATGGAACTCTTTCCATTGTTATATCTTTACGGGTCATGATCGCTCTAATTAGATGGAACCTCTTCAGAACAATTATGATGAGACATGGGTTCCCTTGCTAGAGTTATCACCCTTTCGCTATCACAATATATGGGAGTCAGCTCCACACTGCTTGGTATGACTCCCAAATCTTTGATGAACTTCTTCATCCACACCCCTTCCTTTGCTGCTTCTGTTGCAGTAATATATTCCGCCTCTGTGGTCGAGTCAGCAGTAGTATCTTGCTTGGAACTCTTCCAGCTTACTGCTCCTCCATTCAAGGTGAAAACGTGGCAAGAACACGTAGAACGTGTAGAAAATGTGGCAAGAATGCGTAGAACGATTTTATGCGATTCAATCACATCACAAGTAGTTTAAAACCAATCTTTCGCATGAAAACCTTGGCTCGGATACCACTGTGGGGAAACCTCAGTGGGTGCATCACATGCGTAGCGAAAATCAAAACAAAAACCAGTTTCCCACACAGATCAAATCATCGTGCAAAAGATTGGGGTCACGAGAAATACTGCAAAAATGAAAAAACTACGATGTGTGAGAGATTGATTTTACCTAGGGAGATCGTATATCCCTGTATTCCAGATCCGGATGAAGAAGATGAAGGAGGTCAAGTATCCTCCTCTCTAGCGGTATCCACACGATGGATCTCTGCAGTGAAACTCCTCCAATCTGATCTCGTAACTCTTGCACAGAGGGAGAGAGGAGAATAGGAGGTGGTGGCTAAAGCTGCAACCTATCAACCATGAGTCTCCCCTCTTATTTATAGAGAGCCACCAAAAACCCTAGGGCTCCTGCCTTAGTGGGTATTGGATCTCCAGCCAATTACCCACTAACCTTGTATTATTGGATCTCTATCCAATAATCTCCTTAGGCCTCTAATTGGGCCTTAATCAAGGAGCCCATCAATATAGGATCTCATCTAATAAAAATAGGGACTAATTGGATCTCCATCCAATCCTCTATTCGCTGAAGCATCCACCATATGTGTGTGACCCTCTAGGCCCGATATCGAGCTGGCCGTGAGTCTCTCCGATCAGAACTCCTTCTAATATAGTGAATTATTATCCTCATAATAATTCACTCAACTCATCGACTATGAACGTACTAGGCCACTACGCCATAGCCCCCAAACTGTATAGGGTGATCGAATCCATCGGACCTGTCTGTCCTCAGTTATCGTGTATCTATAATCCCTCATCCAACTAATATCACAGAGATCGTATATTGGACATGGTACTATTAGGTCACATATAGAATCCGTCAGGGTCTTGCTCTTATCGGATTCTCCTAGAGAACTCTTTCTCTCTCAATCCGAATGACCCTGGCTAGGGATTTTTCTGAGCAAGCACATATGGGGTATTCCTCTCGTGATACCAAGAGTAGATGATCCTCTATTGACACTAAATTACCTTCGTAAGGTTGGCTATCAATCCCGATAACCAGTTATACCATATCTGAAACTTTCTAAACCTGTAAGTCTGGCGTCAAAGAAAGGAATACTTATACAAGACATCCTTTGTGTCTCAAGTCTAAGGACCAGATACACAACTGACACTATAGAATCGCTGTCTGACATTAGGTATTATTAACCATACAGTATTCCATAAGCGAATCAATCAGTGAACTCATTCTATAATGAGCACCTGTATTATATCCTTAGTGTCCCCATACAAGTGGCTATAAGACCAGCCACCTCCATCATATGGACGGGTATATAGTACACTTGTCTGTCCGGTTATCTCGATGTCCCTCTTGCGTAACCTATAACCGAGATTATTTAGGATCTGTGTTTAAAGATGAATCGATCTCATTATCGTGATCTCATCATGATCTTATTTTCATTGCACAGAACCAATGACATCATAATATATATATATGCAACAGATAATATAATATGAGAATATGTTAATATTAATCATAAGCAAAAAAGATCACACAGCATGTCACACGTGCCATCACTTACGTGATTGGCTTGCTGGGCACCTGTAACCAGCATTTTATTGAGGGTTTGAAGCCAGAGATTCAGGAAGAAGTTAAAGCGCGATAGTCGTATATACTTAAGGCAGCCATCTCCTTTGCGCGACATCAAGAGGAGCAATTGAACTATGAAGCTCGGAAGACTAGAGTTGCTCCCCGACTAGCGGCACTAAAGCTTTCACCTCCTCCTACTATCAGCCGACCCCCTCAGCCACATAAATTAATAAGAGAAGACCTTCACGATGGATCGACAAAGGGCTTATGTGGGTGTTATGATAAACTGTGGAGCCTAGAACATAAATGTAAAAAGGAGACACCGCTGATGATTGCGTCCACTGAAGAACCCAAACTTGAAGATACGACTCTCGAACCCAAGGAGAAGGATACACCACAATCGGCCACCCGCACGGTCCCTACCTTAATTGGTTACACCAACCTGCAAACATTGAAGATCGAAGGGTTTCTCCGGCAGCAGTCTATCATCATCCTCATCGACACCGGGAGCACACACAACTTCATGAGCAGTAAGGTTACTACCCACTTAATGCTCCAAAAAGAAGATTACAATGGGTTTGAAGTCAATGTAGCTAACGGCAAAATTATGAAGTGCAACCAAAAGTGCCCGTGGGTAAAACTAATCCTACAGGAGCAAGACGTAGTTGCTGATTTTTTCCTCCTCCCTCTTGATGGTGTTGATATAGTGCTTGGCATTGATTGGTTGTCCATGATTGGAGATGTTTTCTGAAATTTTTTGAAGCTAACCATAAAATTTTTCAGAAAAGGAAAGCAGGTGATTCTACGAGGGAGCCCAGCGACTACAACCACAACACCACACTTGGAGGGGGTACCAAAAGAAGAATCCAGTGGTTTCCCAATTCAAATTCAAGAGTTTCATGAGATTGAAGATAAAAAACCCCTCTCACAGCTTGTTGAATTTTTGGGCGTCTCCACCCAACCGAGCCGACTATCTTCTCTGAAGCTGGCCGACCCCCCCATGCTGAATAGGTTGAAACTTCTACTAGTTGTTGCTCGACTAGATTGTTTTATACAACCTCAGAAGGTCGAAGATAAAATGGTCATCCAAGAGATGACAGAGACACGGATTGTTCGGCCATGCTTATTTCCCGCTACAACACATCCCTACATCCTTTTCCCCAGAGATAAGCTACTTCTAAAGTGTTAGATCCTATTAAGCTCACCATGATTAATGATGCAACACTTCCAGATCTCAGGTGACTTCCACGACTTTACCCAGGATCGGACCATGATGCTTAAAGACTTCCTTGATAATGACCTTCGATCTACGGCCCAAGACCACAAGAAAATTGAGCCCCTCCAGTGGCAAAATCAGAAAAGGGGAAGGATCATTGTAGAACTCAACGAAGCATGAACATCATCCCTCTCATTATAAAGAAAGATGCATCACCTTGGCCGAGTGAAACTGTAGCCCTTATGGCCACGATGTCGTCCACACCAAATCGTGACCAAATATTTATTATTGGAGTAGACACATTAAAAAAGGGGGTCAGCACCATCCTTATGCAAGATGGTCAACAACATAAAGAAGTAAAAATGGGCCCCGAAAAATCACCACTCCTACCCACCTCAGACTCAGATCGGGCTCAGACCACTAGAGTTTTTATCAAAGGATAGCTCTCACTCCAAAAGAAGGCACGACTACTATTACAGAGCAACCACGTGGCAGCCCATGCAAGGAAGAAACTTCCCCCTGACAAACGCCGGAGCAAAAAAAAGTTTCCTGAGAAAGATTAAGTCCCCCTTCATCTCCAGTTCTACCAGCACGAAATTCAAGCCTCAAGAAAGTGGTCTCCCTATTTCTTTGGGCCTTGTAAAATTGGGGATCACATTTGGGCCCTAACCTGAAGATCAGATCCGTGTACTAGATCAAAATTACAGTTGATCCTCCAAGTATCCCACCTCAAATGGAAATTTAAAGACGATGACTCAGCTCAAGTTCTTCCAACTAACACCCAAGCTGATGAGGAGCTTGAGTTCATGAAATTTAAAGACCGGTTCCTTGAGTTCATGAAACTTCAACCTTGAGGACAAGGCTGATTTTAAGAGGGTGAGTTTGATAGGACTCTAATAGGGCTAAGTCCTAATCTCCTTAGAAGTAGTCAATAAAACCCTGCTAGATTGTAATAAAGTCACTCCTATCTTATAAAGGAGTATGACTAGGGTTTAGACTAGCCCTTAGGGCTTAGTGGTCGTCACCCCCTTACTGGGTTGGTTGGCTAGGGTTTCCCCCCTTTTAGGTCAGCTATAGAGCCAACCTAGTTGCCCCTTATTCTTATTAAGGCATGTTGGCTATAAGGGGGCAAAGGGATAATTTTACTTAGGCAAACACCACCTTAGGATAGTGTTTTGATCCCTATATAATGATGTAGCGCCCCCTCTCTTGAATCAAGCAATTATCAATTTTATTTCAGTCTTGTGCCAAGTCTAGAAGGGAGAAACCCCTATAGCGTTCCAAGGGTTGATCCCCCTCAAGGATTAAAATATATAGAGCTCCTTCTAGGGTTCTATCAGTGGTCCCATGTCAACTCAGGCTATAGGCGATTACTCGTACTATATTATATTCTATGATGATTTCTCTAGGTATTGACATGTGTACTTCATGAAATACAAATGTGAGGCCTTTGAGAAATTCAGGGAATATAAGAATGAGGTGGAGAACCAAATTGGAAAGAGTATTAAGGCTCTTTAATCAGATCGAGGAGGAGAGTACTTGAGTACGAAGTTCACCCATTTCTTTAGGGACAATGAGATTCTATCCCAGTGAACACCTTCTTATACACCTCAGCTCAATGGTGTATCAGAAAGGAGGAATCACATGCTGTTAGACATGGTGTGGTCCATACTGAGTTTTACCGACCTACCCGACTTATTCTGGGGATACGCCCTAGAGACTGCAGCTTACTTTCTGAATAGAGATCCATCAAAGTCGGTAGTGTCTACACCATATGAGATATAGAAAGGAAAGAAGCATGATCTTAAGGTGGTTAAGATTTGAGGTTGTCCTACCCACATTAAAAGACATAACCCCGATAAGCTGGAATCAGGGACAGAACGGTGCACATTCATGGGATACCCTAAGGAGACTTTAGGGTATTACTTATATCATCCGAGGACTAGAAGGTCTTTATTGCTAAGAGGGCTGTGTTACTTGAGAAGGAACACATTCTTAGTGGAAACAGTGGAAGTGAGATACAATTGAGCGAGATTGGAGAACCTAGCTCAAGCACCATTCCAGAGTCCGAGTCTGTTCCGGAACCTAGCACACAAGTTTCAACTTTGCATAAGTCTAGTAGAGTATCTCACACTCCTGAAAGATATGTGAGATATATCAGTAGAGAGGACTATTATGATGTTCATCCTCAGACCTACGATAAGGCTATTATGAGTATAGACTCCGGGAAGTGGCAAGAAACTATGAATTCTGAGATGGATTCCATTAACTCCAACAAGGTTTAGAACCTTGTGGATATACATGAGTTTATCGTACTCATTGACTGCAAATGGATCTTCAAGAAAAAGATTGGAGTGGATGGAAAGGTGGAGACCTATAAGACAAGGCTGGTGGCCAAAGGTTATCGTTAAAGGTAAGGAATTGGCTATAATGAGAGTTTCTTATCTATAACCATGCTAAAATCTATCAGAATTCCTTTAGCCGTTGCAGCGCACTATAACTATAAGATCTGGCAGATGGATGTGAAAACTGTATTCCTCAATGATAACCTCAAGGAGGAGGTGTATATGATATAGCTAAAGGGATTTGTATCCAAGAGAGTCCAGAGAAGGTGTGCAGGTTGCTCAAATCTATTTATGGATTAAATCAAGTTTTCCAAAGTTGGAACATAAAATTTGATAAGATGATCAGATCTTATGTCTTCATTAAGAACGAAGATGAGCCTTATGTGTACATGAAGGTAAGTGGGAGCGCTATCACCTTCTCGGTGTTGTATGTGGATGACATCCTAATCATTGGAAATGATGTCGGCTCTCCACAGTTAAAGCTTGGCTATCTAGAAACTTCTTTAAGAAGGACTTAGGTTAAACATCCTATATTTTGGGGATCCAGATCTATAGAGACTGATCCAAGAGGATGCTTGACTTGTCTCAATCCAGTTACATAGAATCTATTGTCAAAAGATTTAGCATGATTCCAAGAGAGGTCTCAAACCGATGAGACAGAATATTATTTTCTAGGAGTATGTCCCCAAAGACTCAGAGATAGATCCAAGAGGATGTTTGGCTTGTCCTAATCTAGTTATATAGACTCTGTTGTCAAAAGGTTTGGCATGAAAAATTTCAAGAGAGGTCTCATACCGATGAGACATATAATATTACTTTCTAGGAGTATGTCCCCAAAGACTCTTGAAGAAAGGACAAACATAGATAAGATACCCTATGCCTCAGCAATAGGATCTATTATGTATGCTATGCTATATACCAGGCCTAATATAGCACATGCTTTGAGTGTCACAAATAGGTATCAAGCAGATCCAGGTTTCGAATACTATAAGGTAGTAAAGTGCATCATTAAGTACATGAAGACTAAACATTTTTTACTGGTATACGAAGAAGATAGCCTCCAAATTGAGGGCTACATGGTCTCAACTTTCTAATCCAATATCGATAGTAGCAAGTCGAACTCAGGGTATGTCTTCACCCTGAATGGAGTAGTAAGCTAAAAGAGTTTCAAACAAGATAATATTGCTGACTCGACCAAAGAGATAGAGTACATTATTATAGCAAAAGTAATAAAGGAATGGGTGTGGATGAAGAATTTCATCGGGTATTTTAGAGTCATACCAAGCAGCGTGGTGCCAGTTCCTATATATATTGACACCAGCAATGCGATAGCGCTAGCAAGGGAACTCATGTCTCATCAGAAGTATTCTGTGGGGTAGAGAGATCATTACCCAAAAAGATATAGCAATTGAAAGAGTTTCATCCGAAGATAACATTGTAGATTCATTAACAAAGCCGCTAGCTCAGATTACCTTTGAGCGTCATAGGAGTCTGATGGAGATCAGACACAAAGGCGATTGGCTTTAGGTCAAGTGGAAGATTGCTGGTTACAAGTGCCCTGCAAGCCAATCATGAGAGTGATGACACGTGTGACACACTGAACAGTCTTGTTACGTTATTATTATTGGCATATTATCATATTATATTATCTATTGAATACATATATTGTGATGTCCTTGGTTTTGTGCAATGGGAATCAGATCATGATGAGATCACGATAATGAGACCGATTCATCTTTAAACATAGATCCTAAATAATCTCGATTATAGGTTGCTCGAGAGGGACATCGAGACAATTGTACAGACCAATGCACTGTATACTTGTCCATTTAATAGAGGTGGCTAGTCTAATAGCCACTTGTGTGGAGACACTAAGGATAAAGTATTGGTGCTCATTGAAGAATAAGTTCACTGATTGATCCACCTATGGAATATTGTATTATTAATGATACCTGACATCAAATAGTAATTATGTAGTCTTAATTATATATCTGGTTCTTAGACTTGAGACACGAAGGATGTCTTATTTGAGTACTCCTTTATTTGATGCCAGATTTACTGATTATAGATGCCCAACAAGCCAATCATGTTATTGATGACACATGTGATATGTTATATGATCTTTTTACTTATGATTATTATTAGCATATTCTCACATTATATTATCTGTTATGTATATATATATATATATCCTTGGTTCTGTACAATGTGAATCAGATCATGCTGAGATCACGATAATAAGACCAATTCACCTTTAAACATAAATCATAAATAATCTCGATCATAGGTTGCTCGAGAGGGACATCAGATAACGAATATACCGATGTGCTTTATACCTATCCATTTGATGGAGGTAGCTGGTCTTATAGCCACTTGTATGGAGACACTGTAAGTGCTCATTTAAGAATGAGTTTAATGATTAATCCGCTTACGAAATATTGTATGGTTAATGATACCTAACGTCATACGTGATTCTATAATCTCAGTTGTGTATTTGGTCCTTAGACTTGAGACACCAAAGATGCCTTATTTGAATACTCCTCTCTTTGACGCTGGACTTACAGGTTTGGAATGTTCCAAATCTGGTACAATCGATTATTGAGATTGGCAGCCAACTTTACGAAGACTATTGAGTATCAATATAAGATCATCCACTCTTGATATCATGAGAGGAATATCATATATGCTCTCACTCAGTTAAATCCATGATCAGGTTAGTCGGATTTAGAGAGGAATTCTCCAAGAGAATTTGATTAGAGCGAGACTTAAATGGATTCTGTATGTGGCCTGACAGTACCATACCAGTATATGGTCTCTGGGATATTAGATGGATGAGGGATTATAGATACATGGTAAATGAGGACAAACATGTCCAATGGATAAGATCCCCTATACCGTCTGGGGACTATGGTGTAGTGGCCTAGTACGTCCATAGTCGATGAGTCGAGTGAGTTATTATGAGATAATAATTCACTGAGTCAGAAGGAGTTCTGACAGGTAGGACTCAAGGTCAGCTCGATATTGGACCTTGAGGGTCACACACATATGGTGGATGTATGGCGAATAGAGGATTGGATATTAGTTATCCAATTAGCCCCTATTTTCATTAGATGAGATCCTATATTGATGAGCTTCTTGTATGAGACCCAATTAGAGACCAAAGGAGATTATTGGATAGAGATCCAATAATGCAAGGTTAGTGGGTAATTTGATAGAGATCCAATGCCCGCTAAGGTAGGATCCATTAGGGTTATGTGGGTGACTCTCTATAAATAAGAGGGGAGGCGCATAGATGATAGGATATATACCTTTGGTTGCCCCCTCCTATTCTCCTCCCTCCCTCTACGCAAGAGTTGCGGGACTTGGGACTGCGATTGGAGGAGTATCGCTGTAGTAATCCATCGTGTGGATACCATTAGAGAGAAGGATATTTGACCTCCTTCATCTTCTCTATCCGGATCTGGAAAAACAAGGATATATGATCTCCTTAGGTAAATAATCTCTCACATGATGTAGTTTTCGATTTTGTGACTTTTTCTATACACTAATCTTTTCCATGACAATTTTGATCTACATGGGAAATCGGTTTTGTTTTTTTATCTTCCGTTGCACTTGTGATGCTCCCGCTGAGGTTTTCCAACAGTAGTATTAGAGCCAAGGTTGTTTGTGTAAAAGATTAGTTTTAGTCTACGTATGATGAGATTGAATTGTGTAGAACTGTTATATACGTTTGTTGCAGTGATTGGCAATAAAGGTAGCATTGCCTGCAGTTGAGGGGTGATCACCTACGGGCTGGCTACCTATAGAGGTGGCCACCCATGACCAAGCTGATAGGACTCCGGCAGGGTTGAATCCTAATCACCATAGAAGTAATCAATAAGAATCCTGTGAGATTGTAATAAAATCTCACTTAGTCACTTCTATCCTATAAAGAAGTGTGGCTAGGATTTAATTTGGGGCCTTAGGGCTTCCTAGCCACCACCCCCCTTACTAGGTTGGTCGGCCAGGTTTCTAGCAGAGGGGCGTGGCTTGTGCAGCCACTTAGGCCGCCGCCCCCTTTATTTATGCATGGTAGCTATAAGAGGGGCATAAGGGAGAATTCATTTATGAAGCACCCCCCTAAGGCTAGGGGTTGGAGCCCTATATAAGCATGTAGCCTCCACCTCTTTTAATTAAGTAAGATTAATCTACAATTATGGTCGACTACTAGGAGGGAGGAACCCCTATAGCTTTCCAAGGGTTGATCCCCCTCAAAGATCAAAATCTATAGAGCTCCATCTAGGGTTCCATCACAAGCCCCTTGCAGGGGTGGTCAAGCTGCCTGCAAGGGTGGTCGCCCACATCCAAGCCCCCTGTAGGAGCGACCAAGCGATGATCAGGCTGCTTGAAGATGTGGTCGACTGCGGCAGGGGCTCTCGCTTGCAGTCAAGGCCGCTAGCCTAGGCGACGCTTACAGGCATAGTGCCCACGAGCAATTGCATATGAGCAGACCGGCGCCCGCGGGCAGGCCGCTCGCTGGCTAATGGTGGCGCACAACACTATCGCTGCGCAGGGGCGGCAACAGTGGCTGCGAGAAGGGGTAAAGGGCTATGGATTCTTTTAGGCAAAAGGACAAATATACCCCTAAGAATTTGAGAAATTCTTAGATATATCATTTTTGTCTAAAATTTTAAAAATACCCTTGATAATTCTAAAAATTCTTGGTATATCATGATTTTCAGAAAAATAATTAATTAAATAATTTAATTAATTATTATTATCTATCAATCCTATATGGTGATGTGTGCATGTGATGTATGATGTGGATGGATGATCATTAGCCATGTGATGTCATATGTGTACATATGATTATTATTATTATTGGGACCTGCGAACCTCTATTTTTCTCGTTTATTATCGGGCCTGTGTGCTTGTGATTATTTTATAATCATACGAAGAAGCACGGCGGGAGCATGGAGGTGACGGAGGGAGTGTGGAAGTGACTATGGGACCCACAATGGCGTGGCAGGATATCACGACGCATGGTGATACGGCAAAGATCTGACGGAATCGACGATAACGAGATCAACTATCATAAGGCATGGAGATGCGTTGATGCACAGTTACATCCTATTGTCTCAAGCTTAATCATATTAGGTGACGGCACATGATCAGTATATATATATATATATATATGTATATATATTTGCATACGATGTCGATATATATTAAATATGTATATGTGTGACATGACATATTAGGAGATCGATACAAAACAAAAACTTGTCCCACGATAATATTAAGTCAGTGAGCGTGAGGCAATAAGATTGACCCACGTGGCCTTCCATCATTATAGGAAGAAATTTAATCATGACATAGGTTGATTTGGTCGAGTCCCTCGAGGCTCACCTATCTACGTGATCGAGATCTTGCCTACAATATAGAGATGTCACCGGTGACCTGAGGACATGGTATGCTTGGTCAAGTCCCTCGAGAGTATATCATCAAATCAGACTCATCTTGTAATGATAGTGATGACTTAACTGAACATCATGGTTGGTCGAGTCCCTCGAGACCATGATGGTTCGGAGGCCGAACATGACAGGAATCACAAAGAGTTGTAATTGACAAGAGTTGCCTACCTTTTGGGCTTAGGGCTTAGTGTAATTAGTCAAGTCCCTCGAGGTTGCACTAAGACACCAATTGGATCTCGATCCCCACTAGAAGTTTGCTAGGGACTTTCGCTTTATATGCCGAGGGTGTCACACGATTCGTTAAAAAAATTAGTGGGAGTAAATTACGATAGAAGTCTGTATCTTAATTATTTTTTTTATAAAATCTGCATGTTATTTTATTTATGCTATATCTTATTTGTCAGAAACATGTCACTCATAAACCCCCTATGTGGCATACTTGATGCCAATTGCCTCACTAGTCCAAACTACAACGATTAGCTCTGTAATTTGAGGATTGTTCTAACAATATAGAAAATCATGTATGTTCTTCATACGATTGTGCCCACGTTGGAGGAAGGGGCAAGCGAGGATGAGATCACTCGCTATGTAAAGTATATAGATGATTCCACATTAATAAAATACTACATGTTAGCCTCCATGACTCCTGAGTTACAAAGACAACATAAGAGCATGGATGCCAATTATATCATTCTTCATCTCCATCAGTTGTTTGAGGAACAGGGAAGAACTCAAATATATGAGATATCCAAGAGTCTCTTCCGAGCCAAGATGACAGAAAGGATATCAGTTCAGAACCATGTCCTGAAGATGATAGAGTGGATCGAGAAACTCATAGGTCTAGGAATTATCCTAGAGGATAACTAGTGTGTTGATCTTATACTTCAGTCCTTGCCAGTTTCCTTTTCTCACTTCATCATGAATTTCAACATGAGCAAGTTTGAGGTGACTCTTCCTAAGGACCTCAATATGTTGAGGGAAGCTTAGAGTGCCATCAAAAAGGAGAAGTCAGTTTTCTATATTTATGAGATAAAAAAAAAGGAAGGCCAGTAAGACCCTTAAGAAGGGCAAGGGCAAACGAAGACTGAGTAAGGCAAAGGTTGCCAAGAAAGACCTAGCAAAGGACAAAGGATAGTGCTTCCACTATGATAAAGATGGGCACTGGAAGATGAACTATAAGGATTACCTTGCATATAAGGCAAAACAGATGCTTGGAGAAGCTTCAGGTATATTCATGATCAGTCTCCACTTATCAAATTTTTATGATAACACATGGGTATTGGATACCGGGAGTGCTTATCATATATGTGATATATTGCAGATTCTGACAAGACGTAAGAGATTGGCCAGAGACGAGATGGACCTCAAGATGGTTGTTGCAGTTGCAGTTGCCGTTGGGGAGGTCACCCTACATCTACCTAGTGGAGCTATCATTGCATTGGATGCATGTTATTTTATTCCCTCTATTGCCAAAAATATTATTTTTATTTTTTATTTGATAATAAGTGGATATAAATTAGTTTTGAGAATAATAATTGTTCAATAATTCTAGATTATGAGATCATCACTAGACAGACCTCGATAAATGGCTTATATGTGTTAGACACTTCTCCACACATCATAAATGTAAATACGTCCAAGAAGAAATGAGATGAGGTGAACAATGCATACTTATGGTATTGTAGGCTAGGTCATATCTATGAGGGAAGATTCAAAGGTTGCTAAAAGATGGCTACTTAGATTTATTTGACTATGAGTCATATGCAACTTGTGAACCTTGCCTTCATGGAAAGATGACCAACTCTTCTTTCAGTGGAAATAAAGAGAAAGCCACAGAACTACTAGAACTCATACATAGTGATGTATGTGTGCTGGTTACAAGTGCCCTGTAAGCCAATCACGTGAGTGATGGCACATGTGACACGTTGTGTGATCTTTTTGCTTTTGATTAATATTGGCATATTCTCACATTATATTATCTGTAGCATATATATTGTGATGTCTTTGGTTCTGTGCAATAGGAATCAGATCATAATAAGATCACGATAAGGAGATCGATTCACCTTTAAACACAGATCCTAATAATCCCGGTCATAGGTTACTCGAGATGGACATCGAGATAACTGGACAGACAAGTATACTATATACCAGCCCATATGATAGAGGCAACTGGTCTCATTCATTAGAGAATGAGTTTACTAATTGATCCGCTTATTGAATGTTGTATGATTAATGATACCTAATGTCAAACAGTGATTTCATAGTCCCAGTTATGTATCTGGTCCTTTGACTTAAGACACTAAGGATGTCTTGTATGAGTACTATTTTCTTTGATGCCAGACTTACAGGTTTGGAAGTTTCAGATCTGGTACAACTGGTTATCAGGATCGATAGCCAACCTTATGAAGGCAAATGAGTGACAATAGAGGATCATCCACCCTCGGTATCACGAGAGAAATATCTTATATGTGCTTGCTCAGACAAATCCTTGGCCATGGTCATTCGGATTGAGAGAGAATGAGTTATCCGAGAGAATCTGATTAAAGTGAAACTATGATGGATTTCGTATGTGACTTGACAATACCACGTCCAATATATGATCTCTAGGATATTAGTTGGATAAGGGATTATAGATACACAATAACTGTGAATAGATAGGTCCGATGGATTCGATCCCCCTGTACCGTCTGGGGACTATGGCCTAGTGGCCTAGTACGTCCATAGTCAATGAGTCAAGTAAATTATTATGGAGATAATATTTCACTATATCAGAAGGAGTTCTGATGGGAGTGACTCACGGTCAGCTCGGTATCAAGCCTAGAGGGTCACACACATATGGTGGATGCTTTAGCAAATTTAATGGAGATCCAATTAGTCCATATTCTCATTAGATGAGATTCTATACTGATGGGCTCCTTGGTTGAGGCCCAATTAGAGGCCTAAGGAGATTATTAGATAGAGATCCAATAATGCAAAGTTAGTGGGTAATTGGATGGAGATCCAATACACACTAAGGCAGGAGCCCTAGGTTTTTTAGTGGCTCTCTAAAAATAGGAGGGGAGATTCATGGTTGATAGGCTACAGCTTTGGCCTCCCCCACCTATTCACCTCCCTCCCTCTGTGCAAGAGTTGCGAGATCAAATTGGAGGAGTTTCACTATAGAGATTCATCATGTGGATACCACTAGAGAGGGAGACACTTGACTTCCTTCATCCTCTCTATCCGGATCTGAAATACAGGGATATACGATCTCCTTAGATAATTAATCTATCACATCACATGATATGGTCTTTTTGGTTTTTGTGGTTTTCTCGTGATGCCAATCTTTTGCACGACGATTTGATTTGCGTGGGAAACTAGTCTTTGTTTTGATTTTTGTTGCGCATGTGATGCTTCCACTGAGGTTTCCCAATAGTGGTATCATACCTAGGTTTTCATGCAAAAGATTAGTTTTAAACTCCGTGTGATGAGATTGCATCGCATAGAACTGTTCTACGCGTTCTTGCTGCATTTTCACAACGAAGGCAACGAGGAAAGAGGGTGGCCAGCCACGGCCAGGCCCCATACTGAGACGGTCAACCACGGCCTGGCCACCTGCAAGTGAGCGGTCGACTATGGCCAAGGCCCCTTGCAGGGGCAACCACCTGCAGGGGAAGCCGCCTACAGCGCGGCAGTCGCCTACAGCGCGGCAGTCGCCTACAGCGCGGCAGTCGCCTACAGCGCGACCTGCAGCGTGACGACTACAGGAGCGACGACCTGCAGCATGGCATCCACCCGCAGCGACGAACGCCTGCAGGCACAACGCCTGTTGGCGGGCCTACGAACCAAGTAGTCGCGTGAGGCGACACCGCCAGCCCACAGGGGCTACTGCCCAAGGGCATAGGGCCCGACCACGGGTAGAGGCGGCCGCCAACAGTGCGTAGCACTACCGCATGCGCGGCAGTGGTGGCGACGGTCGTAGGATGAGGGCCGAAGGGGAGGGCTAGGGCATCCTTTTAAGAAAAGGATGGTTATTCCCCTTGGAATTTAAGAAATTCTAGGGTCTGTCCTATACCCAGAATACCAAAAACACCCTCAATAATTCTAAAAATTTCTAGGACTATCCTCCTATCCAAAATTATAAAAATGCCCTTGATAATTTTGGAAACTTTGAGCATGTCCTGATTTTCAAAAAATAATTAATTAAATAATTTAATCAATTATTATATATCTAGTAATCCTACATGTGATGTGATGTATGATGTGGATGGATGATCATGAGCCATGTGTTGTGATGTGTGTAATTATGATTATTATTATTATTATTATTACGACTACTACTACTAATGGGGCCTATTAGCCTCTATTTTTCTCATTTATTGTCAGGCCTGCATGATTGTGATTATTTATAATTACATGGAGAGACGCGATGGGAGCGTGGAGGCGAAAGTAGGACCCACAATGTCGTGGCGGGAGATCACGATGCATGGTGATGCGACGAGGATCCGATGAAACCGATGATGACGAGATCAACAATCACAGGGCATGGAGATGCACTGATGCATACATAGATCATATTGTGAGTGATTAGGCCCATTGGCTCGGGCTTAATCATATTAGGTGATGGCTCATGATCATTTAGTGTGGCTTGCATATGTGATGTGTTATACACCTACTATATATATATATATATTTATTTATTTATTTACATACGATATAGATATATATTAAATATGTTTGTGTGTGACACGACATATTAGGAGACCGATACAAAACAAAGACCCCTCCTACAATAATATTAAGTCGGTAAGCGTGAGGCAATAAGATTGACCCACGTGGCCTTCCTTCGTTATAGGAAGAAATTGAATCACGACATAAGTTGAGTTGGTCGAGTCACTCGAGGCTCACCTATCTACATGATCGAGTTCTTGCCTATGACATATAGATGTCACCGGTGACCTAAGGACATTGTATGACTTAGTCAAGCAATCGAGAGCATATCCTTTGAATCAGACTCATATTGTGACGATGGTGATGACTTAACTGAAATTCATGGTTGGTCGAGCAGTCAAGATTATGATGATTTGGAGGTCGAACAGTACAGGAATCACAAGGAGTTGTGATTGACAAGAGTTGTCTATCTTTCGGGCTTAGTGTAATTGGTCGAGTCCCTCAAAGTTGCACTAAATGTCGATTGAATCCCAATCCCCACTAGGAGTCTACTAGAGACTTTCGTCTCATGTGTCGACGATGTTGCGTGATTCTTTAGTAAAATAGTGGTAGTACATTAAGATAGAAGTCCATATCTTAATTAGTATTTTCTGTAAAATCTGCATGTTATTTATTTTTGCTATATCTTGTTTTGTCAGAAGCATGCCGCTCGCAAACCCCCTGCGTGACATACTTGATGCCAACCGCCTCATTGATCCAAAGGCTCTGTAATTTGAGAATTATTCTCATGAAAGAGAAAATTATATATGTCCTTAATACGATTATACACACGTCGGAAGAAGAGGCAAGCGAGGATGAGATCGCTCCCTTTGTGAAGTATAAAGATAGTCCTAAAGGATAACTTGTATGTTGATCTTATACTTCAGCCCCTACCAGATTTTTTTTCACAGTTTATTATTAATTTTAATATGAACAAGTTTGAGGTGACTCTACCTGAGCTCCTCAATATGTTGAGGGAAGCTGAGAGTACCATCAAGAAAGAGAAGTCAGTTCTCTATATTGGTGAGACCAATAGGAAAATAAAGGCTAGTAAGACCCTCAAGAAGGGCAAGGGCAAAGAAAGACCGGGTAAGGCAAAGGTTGCTAAGAAATACTCGATAAAGGACAAAGAACAATGCTTCCAATGCGGCCAAGATGGGCATTGAAAGAGGAACTGCAAGAACTATCTTGTAGATAAGGTGAAATATAAGCTTGGAGAAGCTTCAGGTATATTCATGATCAATCTCCACTTGTCAGATTTTCATGATAACATATGGGTATTGGATATCAAAAGTGCATATCATATCTGCAATTCGTTGCAGGTTCTGGCAAGACCTAAGAGATTGGCTAGAGGTAAGAAGGACCTCAAGATGAGCAATAGAGCAAGAGTTGTTATAGTTGCTATTGAGGAGGTCACCCTACATCTGCCTAATGGAACTATTATTGCATTGAATGCATGCTATTTTGTTCCGTCTATTATCAAAAATATTATTTTCATCTCTTTTTGCCAAATAGCGGATATAAATTAGTTTTTAAGAATAATAGTTATTCAATAATTATGGATGATAGGATCATCACTAGAGGGACACTAATAAATGTCTTATATGTGTTAAACACTTTTCCACATATCATGAATATAAATACGTCTAAGAGAAAAAGAGGTGAACAATGTATTCCAATGACATTGTAGGCTAGGTCATATACATGAGGGAAGGATTCAAAAGTTACTGAAAGATAGATACGTAGATTCATTTGACTATGAGTCATATGCAACTTATGAACCCTGCCTTCGTGAGAAGATGACCAACTCTCCTTTTAGTGAAACTGGAGAGAGAGCACTGAGTTATTGAAACTCATACATAGTGATGTATGTGGTCCCATGTCGACTCAGGCTATAGGAGGTTACTCATACTTCATTACATTTATTGATAATTTCTCTAGGTATGGACATGTGTACTTAATAAAGTACAAGTCCGAGGCCTTTGAGAAATTCAGGGTATATAAGAATGAAGTAGAGACCCAAATTAGAAAGAGTATTAAGACTCTTTGATCAGATCGATGAAGAGAGTACTTAAGTATGGAGTTTACTCATTTCCTCAAGGACAATAAGATTCTATCCCAGTGGACACCTCCTTATACACCTCAGCTCAATGGTATATTAGAAAGGAGGAATCACACATTGTTAGACATGGTGTGATCCATGATGAGTTTTACTGACCTACCCGTCTTATTCTAGTGGTACGCCCTAGAGATCGTAGCTTACCTTCTGAACAGAGTTTTATCAAAGTCGGTAGTGTCTACACCATATGAGATATGGAAAGGAAAGAAGTCTGATCTTAAGGTGGTTAAGATTTAGGGTTGTCTTGCTCAAATTAGAAGACATAACACTGACAAGTTAGAATCAAGGACGTAACGGTGCACGTTCATGGGATACCCTAAGGAGACTTTAGGGTATTACTTTTATCATCCTAAGGACCGAAAGATTTTTATTGCCAAGAGAGCCATGTTCCTTGAGAAGGAACATATTCTTGGTGAAAACAGTGGGAGTGAGATAGAGTTGAGCGAAGTTGGAGAACCTAACTCAAGCACCCTTCCAAAGTCTGAGTCTGTTCAGGTATCTAACACACAAGTTCCAACTTTGCATAGGTCTAGCAAAGTATCTCACCCTCCTGAAAGATATGTAGGACATATCAGTGGAGAGGACTCTCAGGATGTTGATCCTCAAGACTTATGAGGAGGCTATTATGAGTATAGACTCTGGAAACTGAAAAGATGTCATGAATTCTTGGATGGATTTCATGTACTCTAACAAGGTTTGGAATCTCATGGATGCACCTGAGGGTATCGTAGCCATCGGCTGCAAATGGATCTTTAAGAAGAATATCAGAGTAGATGAAAAGGTAGAGACCTATAAGGCAAGGCTGGTAGCTAAATGATATCGTCAAAGACAAGGAGTTGACTTTGACATAACATTTTCACCTATAGCCATGCTTAAATCTATTAGAATTCTTTTGGCCATTGCAACACACTATGACTATGAGATCTGGCATATGGATGTAAAAATAATATTCCTCAATAACAACCTCGAGGAGGAGGTGTATATGATACAACCAGAGGGATTCGTATCCAGAGAGAGTTCAGATAAAGTGGGCAGGCTACTTAGATCCATTTATGGATTGAAGCAAGCTTCCTAAAGTTGGAACATAAAATTTGATGAGACGATCAAATAAAGTGTGCAGGCTGCTTAGATCCATTTCTTGGTGCTATATGTGGATGACAGACATCCTAATCATTGGGAATGATATAGGAATGATCTCCATAGTAAAGACTTGGCTATCCAAAAACTTCTCTATGAAGGACTTAGGGGAAGCATATTATATTTTGGGATCAGATCTACAGAGATAGATCCAAGAGGATGTTTGGCTTGTCCCAGTCCAAGTAAATAGACTCCATTGTCAAAAGGATTAGCATGGAGAATTTCAAGAGAGGTCTCATACCGATAAGACATGAAATATCATTTTCTAGGAGTATGTCCCCAAAGACTCCTAAAGAAAGGACAAACATGGATATGATACTCTATGCCTCAGCAATAGGGTTTATCATGTATGTTATGCTATGTACCAGGCCTGATATAGCGCGCATGCTCTGAGTGTCACAAGTAGGTATCAAGTGGATCCAAGTTTGAAATACTGAAAGGTAGTAAAGTGTACCCTTAAGTACTTGAAAAGGACTAAGGATCTTTTATTGGTATATGGAGTAGGTAGCCTCCAGGTTGAGGGCTACACAGACTCGAGTTTCTAATCCGACATTGATGATAGCAAGTCAAACTCAGGGTATGTTTTCACCCTGAATGGAGGAGCAGTAAGTTAGAATTGTTCCAAGCAAGATACTACTGCTGACTCGACCACAGAGATGGAATACATTGATATAGCAGAAGCAGCAAAGGAAGGGATGTGGATGAAGAAGATCATCAGGGATTTAGGATTCGTACCAAGTAGTGTGGAGCTGATTCCCATATACTACGATAGTGATAGGGCGATAACTCTAACAAGGGAACTCAGGTCTCATCAGAATTGTTCTAAGGAGGTTCCATCTGATTAGAACGATCATGACCCAAAAAGATATAGTAATGGAAAGAGTTACATCCAAAGATAACATTGCAGATCCATTAACGAAGCCACTGACTCATATTGTATTTGAGCGACATAGGAGTCTGATAGGGATCAGACACTTAGGTGATTGGCTTTAGGTCAAGTGAGAGATTGCTGGTTATGGGTGCCCTGCAAGCCAATCATGTGAGTGATGACACATGTGACATGTTGTGCGATCTTTTTGCTTATGATTAATATTGGCATATTCTTACATTATATTATCTGTAGTATATATATTGTGATGTCCTCGTTTTGTGCAATGGGAATCAGATTATGATGAGATCATGATAATGAGATCGATTCACCTTTAAACATAGATACTAAATAATCTTGGTCATAGGTTACTCGAGAGGGACATCGAGATAACCAAACAGACCAATGTACTATATTCCCATCCATATGATGGCGGTGACTGGTCTCATAGCCACTTGTGTGGAGACATTAAGGATATAATATAGGTGCTCATTGGAGAATGAGTTCACTAATAGATCCACTTATGGAATATTGTATAGTTAATTATATCTAATGTCAGACATGTTAAGATCAATTGACACTAAGAGGGGGGGTGTGAATTAATGCAGTGTAAATTTTTCATTTTAAACAAAAATGTTTTGGTTTAAGCAAGATAGGAAGATCCAAAGCTTGTTGTTCAAATAAAGCAAGTGAATGATAAGAAGATTGCTAAGTTACTTGTTTACTAATTACTTAAGAAAGAGCAAGAAAATCTGAAAGATAAGAAATGTTGTAAGTGAAATGTTTACTTTCAAAGAGTAAACAAGATCGAAAACGTTAATAAGGAAACCAAAAGATGAACTCACAATTTTTATAGTGGTTCAGCACCAACGGCCTACGTCTACTCTCGAGTCCTCCTTCTTAAGGCACACCGGCATCCACTACCGATCTTCTTTGGGTGAAGACCAAACCCTTACACTTTGCTTATAAGGGAGACAAGATTACACTCTTTGATCACTCCCTCACCCCTTTTCTTTTTCTTACAATTCTCACATAATATTTTCTCAGAATATAATCCCCAAAATTATTATATAGAATGTAAAAAAATTTGGGATATTTATAGGCCCCAAATTGGCTTCAAAACCGGAGCCAAAATCTAACCGTATCCGGAAAATCCAGGTACAGGTGGTTCACCCGTCGGCCTGGGAGGATCAACCATCGAAAGTACCTAGATTCCTGGGTACAGGTAGTTCAACTGCCCAGCTTGGGTCGGTCAGCTACCGTTAGCTGCCCGAAAGCCTGGGCGACAACGTTACACCCATCGAAATTTTCACAAAAGTGGTTCCTTCCACTTTTCGAATTTCGGCTTGAACCTGATGTTGACCAACCCTCTAGTCAACCAATTGAGCTCAACCTGAGCTCAATCAAACCCCAATAGTGGACTCGGTTGCCTTATTGAGTTGATTTGGATTTCATCCAAATCCAACTCAATTAGGACTCACTTCTAATTACGACTCAACAATTACAACGCTTAAAGACCACAAGCTTAAACTAAGACCCAGCTTCCACCAATCCGGTAACCTTCGTTATTCTTGCGACAAGTCATCCGGTCTTCTTCCGGTGATCTCCCGGCGTGCTCCCAGCGAGCTTCCTGATCCCTTCGGTGAATCTCCTAGCGAACTTTCAACGAGGTCTCACTATATCGTCCAAACCCGGCCCGATGCCTAAGCGTGTTCTTGTTCCATTATCTGGTTGTAACTTCATTGCTCATGTCATAGTTAGTCATGCACGATGCTAATCATGACTTAATTAAATACAATCATAATTGCCAAACATCCATTACAAGACCATCCTAACTCCCGACAAGCTTTTCAGCTACCCCCGACAATCATCCGACGAGTCTCGATCTTTTTCTGGCGAACTCCCTTGCGCCATCTTGGCAAACTCCCAATACCCTCGACGAGCTCCCGATGCACTCCTGGCGATTCCCAACCACATCGACCCGATGCATGGACTTGACCTTGGCCAATCCTAATTGTAATAATCATTCTATCATAATTAATCATGCATCAATCAATTTCTAACAATCTATGTTAGATCAAAAACTCATCAATTGATTTCATCATCAAAATCTGAGATTAAACAATCTCCCCCTTCTTGATGATGATAATCAATTGATGATAGGAGTTAATCCTAACTCCCCCTAAATCCATGCTGCTTGAATTTAAGAGTGAGAAGCACACACTCTTAAATTCAAGCAATCAATATTCTATGCAAATTTCAACATAAATTTACATCAAGTCATCAACTCATGAGTAAAAAGGAATTAAGCATCTATATCCAAGATATCCACTGCATATCCTTATCTAAGATATCCATGTATTTCAACAAGATCATGTGTCATCAATATATTCATCATGTGTCATTAATATATATTTCCCCCCCTTTGTCATCAATAAAAAGGTGAAATCTAGCTAATAATTTTTAAGCACAGGATGACATTACTCCACCTTAGTATATGCATTACAAAATTTTCTTCCCCTTTAATAAGGAGAGAAATAAGGGAGGTGTTGTTGAATCATTTCATCATAGAGAAGAGCTCTTAATAAATTTTAAAAGCAATATTAAGATGAGCTCAAAAGTTCAAGAGATTTAAAGATTACTTATGTATTTCAAATGTAGAAAAGTCATATCTTGATATAAAAAATTATCTCTTGCAAATTTCAAATGTGGCACATCTTCATGCAATTTTTTTTCTCCCTTTTTTGAAAATAATAAGATAAAATCATAGAGAAAGTTTTTAAAAAAATATTATCACAAAAAGGCTTCATTTCATGTAATCTATATTAGCAATTTATATATTTTTTATGATTTAACATTTCTAGGTCTCAACCTCAATCTTGTATATATAAAATTTCGAATATGAGCTCAACAAAATGTTCTCATCTAAATTTCAAGAAAATGTAACAAATAAATCTGAATAATAACAAATCATTATCTTTATGTAGATTTTCAAAATCATCATTACATGCATGATCATCATACATGATTTTACATCATTATACCTTCTCCCTCTTTGTCATCAACAAAAGGAGAAGTGTAATTAGCAAATCTTTGATATATAAAAGCTTAGCAATTTAACAATTTTTTCATTACTTTAGAACATGCAAACTAGTGAATTCATTCTTCTCTTTTGAGAATTGCAAGCTAGCAAATTTATAAGCTAACAAGTTTTGCTCCCCTTTTATCATTGTCAAAAAGAAGGGATGATTAGAATAGTGCAAAACTTTTCCTATTACATCATTTTTCAAGAAATAAATCAAGAAATATATCAATCATCACATGAAATATATCAAGAAAAATTAACATGGTGATGAGATATTCAATTTATGAAAACAAATTGTGAATATCAAGAGACAAGTCATAGGAGAAACAAATAAAATCTCTTGATTTATCCATAAGAAATCTTAAGTTGTCAAGTTCATGATTTGTATAAAAATCTCCTTTTAAATAATACGAAGACACATAACAAAAGATTTTGATTCATAGAAGATTTCAAGTTATAATTCTAAGAAATCAAAATCACGATATAGATAAATCACTCATTCAATTTCAAAATCATCAAAATCACTTTCAAGAGATTCAAAATATAATTAATAGACTTATTAGTCTCTTGAAATGCTAGTGACTTCCTTTCTCCATGTGTGAGCAAGAAGGTAGAATCAAGGTAGAGAAATGAAAAATATCATATCACAAAAATACTCAATTTTAAAGATGTAAATTTATAGATGTGAATTTTGAAATGAAGCTCAAAACTTAAAGATATTCAAGGATATTCAAAAGTTTAAGAGCTACTCATGTATTTAAAATCATCTTATGTAATTTCAAGTATAGCCAAAAGTCATCTATTATAAATTTTGATAAAAATCATCAAGAATTTCATAAGAAGGAATGATAATAGATCAAGCTCAAATTGTAAATCAAGTATTTTGCAAGTATTTAGAAAATTCTAAATTTTCTTCCAAGCAAATTATTATCATATCCAATTTACTTCTAATCATATTAATAATTTTATCTCTCCCTTTTTTGTTATTGTCAAGAAAGAAATATGATCGAATAATTTCTTCTTAGCATTCATATTCAAATTACACCAAAAAGTACAAGGAGATCATGTCATTAAAGATAAAATCAAATTTTTGAATATCGAAAGACATGATTTCATTTAATAAGTTTCTTTTCACTTTTTTTTATGAATAATAAAATGAGTCTTAGGGGATAATCTTAATTCATCCAAGATAAATCTTTTTAATAAAGAAAAATGATCTTAATAATAATTTCAATTAGTATTGTTAAGATCATAAATCACATTTTTATTTAAAAGAGAAAATTATAGAGATCAATAACGTGATTCTCATAACATATAAGTCAAGTCAAGAAATTAAAGAATATTCATGATAATACAAATCTCTTTCAATTTCAACTTATCATAAATTTAAGAAATACTAATTTTGGTGATAAGTTATGTCATTCATGAGAAAATAAATCATATTAAGATAAATATTGATATCAAAAGACATTCATGAATATTAAAGACATGATTTAATTTAATAAATCTCTTCTTAGATGATAAAATAGAAGATTTTCAAGTTTTGTTTTATAAACTTGTCAAAATCATGATAATAATTTATTCAAGTTTAAATCATCAAATCATCAAAATCACTTTCATAGTTCAAGAGAGTCATAAAAGTAACATAATCGATTCATTAATCTCTTTTTTAAAATAAAATCATTTGAAAACTTATCCAAAATATCATCAAAATTTGCTTTTCAAAAAATTCAATAAAAGCATCATAGATTATTTTTCAATAGTTAAAACTCTTTAATATATTTTTGTAGTTTAAGCGATTCAACAATAATAGTATTATTTTATCTCTTGTTGAAAAATTAATAGAATAAAATTATTTCAAGAATATTATCCTTCTTTTAAAATTTAATTCAAGAATGCAATGTTATTTAAAGTCAAAAACACAATTTCATCAATATCATTGCAATAAAATATTTTTAAATAAAAACTTTGATTTATTTCAATTCAAATGATTTTTGGACTTAGTGTAGTGAGTTACTATGCTCATTTCATTCTAATTAAATATATTTTTAATTTAAAAATACTAGACAATGAAGCATGATTTTTCTCTCCCTTTTCTATATTGTTCTATGCTAAAATTATATTATTCAACACAATCATTCAATCATAGTATTTCAATCATTTAAATCAATCATTTCAGAGACTTTGTCAATATTTGAACCATTTAACAATAGTCTTTACATTTAAACAAGCAAATGATTTTAGCATTTACTCAAAATATGTTCTTCAATAACTAAGGTTCTTTGGTTCTAATTCATTTTCATACTTATATACTCTAGTTATGCATCATTAATATTAATTATATAATGACGAACCATTAAAAGATTCATTGTCAAAAATTTTAATTCCAATAATTTTCTTATTACTACTTAGGCTAGTAAGCTTGAAGGAGTGTTAGATCTCAAGTAATATGACTTGAGCATCTACTTTCAAAATATTTTTATTGCTCCTAGCCTCGTCAGGAAATAATTTTATATTATGAGAGGTTTTGATTTAGGTACCCATTTAACATTGTGTCCTTCATGAGATGTTCTTCCCATTTTCTCTAATGGCATAAGATTATTTATGGTTCCTTTAGGAACCTAAACTAACTTGTGAGGACTATAGTTTTTGAATGGACATTTGTAAGCCATATGTCATAATTTGCCACAAAAATTATATTTAATTCTTGGTGGCACATTTAATGTTGATCCTTTAACAAAAATAGTTGGCTTTTGTTTGGTATTGCTCACAAAGCCTATTCCATTTCTTCTATTAATATGACTCTTATTGGCAAGGATCATATTCAAGGATTTATTACCTATTTTAAATTTTTCTAACATTATCTTAAGCATGATATTTTTTTCTTTTATGTTGTCTAGCATTTCACATTTAGAACTAGGATTGTGTGATGCTAATAACTCATGCATTTCATCAACTTTACCAACTAACAAACCATGTTCATGTTTAAGCAACTTAAAAGATTTATTAAGTTTTTTAAATTCATCAAACAAATCATGAAGCATATTTAATAATTCCAAAAACTAATTGCTTAATGAATTACTAACCTCATTGTCGATGGCCATAAGAGCAAGGTTCTCCACTTCTTGGTTGTGCATTTGATCTTTGGAGCTCCTCGGCTTCTTGCGTTCATAGCAAGAGGTTTTGTCCATCTTTACATTATTTTTAAGGTTCAAATTCATTAATTTTTCCAGTTCATTTGTCAAAAGTTCAAGGTCCTCATCACTCGATATTTCACTAAAGGAGTCATGTGTTCTTCTCAGTTCACATTCCTTCCGGTTCTTAGGAATGTGTTCTTCTTGTTCATTTTTAGAAGTATTTTCATTTAATGATTTATTTATATTAAGTGTACTTTCATATATTATTTCTAATGCATACCATATATCAAAAGCTGAATCAAAATAAGAAACCCGATTAAATTTATTTTTTATCAAGAGCATAAAGCAAGGCATTCATACCCTTTGCGATTAAAGAGAAAGTCTTCTTCTCCAAATCATTCCAATTGTTCATTGGAAGTGAAAACTTTTCAAATCCATTTTCCACAATAGTCCATAAATCAAGGTCTAAAGAAAGCAAGAAAACTCTCATCCGAGTTTTCCAATAAGTGTAGTCTGTCCCATTGAATATGGGAGGACGAACGATAGAAAAGCCCTCTTGAAATTCAATAAGAGCCATTTCTCTTGGGTTTTAAACCAAATAAGAAAAGTTGAGGCTCTGATACCAATTGTTATGATCAATTGGCACTAAGAAGTGGGTGGGGGGGGGGGGTGAATTAGTGCAAGTGTAAATTTTTTGTTTTAAATAAAAATATTTCAGTTTAAGCATGATAGGAAGATCCAAAGCTTGTTGTTCAAATAAAGCAAGTGAATGATAAGAAGATTGCTAAGTTACTTGCTTACTAATTACTTAAGAAAGAGCAAGAAAATCCGAAAGATAAGAAACGTCGTAAGTGAAATATTTTCAATGAGTAAACAAGATCGAAAGCGTTAATAAGGAAAGCAAAAGATGAACTCACAATTTTTATAGTGGTTCGGCACCAACGGCCTACGTCCACTCCCGAGTCCTCCTTCTTAAGGCATACCTGCATCCACTATTTAACTTCTTTTGGTGAAGACCAAACCCTTACACTTTGCTTACAAGGGAGACAAGATTACACTCTTTGATCACTCCCTTACCCTTTTTCTTTTTCTTACAATTCTCACATAATATTTTCTCATAATATAATCCTCAAAATTATTATGTAGAATGTAAAAAAATATGGGATATTTATAGACCCCAAATTGGCTTCAAAACCAAAGCCAAAATCCAACCATATCCGAAAAATTCGGGTACGGGCGGTTCACCCATCGACCTGGGCAAGTCAACCATCCGAAGTACCCAGACTCTTTGGTAAGGGTGGTTCAACCGCCCAACCTGGGTAGGTCAGCCGCTCGAAAGCCTAGGCGGTGGCGGTACACCTGTCGATCACCAGCGGTTTACCCATCAAAATTTTTGCAAAAGTGGTTCCCTTCACTTTTCGAATTCTGGCTTAAACCTGATGTTGACCAACCCTCTGGTCAACCAATTGAGCTCAACCTAAGCTCAATCAAACCCCAACAGTGGATCTGGTTGCCTTATTGAGTTGATTTAGATTTTATCTAAATCTAACTTAATTATGACTCACTTCTAACTACGACTCAATGATTATAACGCTTAAAGACCATAAGCTTAAACTAAGACCCAACTTTCGCCAATTTGGTAACTTTCGGCATTCTTGCGGTAAGTCATCTGGTCATCTTCCGGTGATCTCCCAGCGTGCTCCCAATAAGCTTCCCAATCCCTTCGGCGAATCTTTTTAACCCGAAATGAAATGGCTGAGGAAAGGAAAGGTTCCATTTTTAGGATACTCACGGGAACAGATCCAGTGAGGTGGGGCTAGCGAACTCCCGGCGAGGTCCCACTGCATCATTCAAACCCGGCCCGATACCAAAGCTTGATCTTGGCTCATTATCTGGTTGTAACTTCATTGCTCCTATCATAGATAGTCCTACACGATACTAATTATGATTTAATCAAATACAATCATAATTACCAAACATCCATTATAAGACCATCTTAACTTCCAGCAAACTTTTCAGCTACCCCCGATAATCTTTCGGCGAGTCTGATCTTCTTCTAGTGAACTCTCTTGTGCCATCCTAGCAAACTCCCGATACCCTCGGCAAGCTCCCAATACACTCCTAGCGAGTTCCCAACCGCGTCGACCTGATGCATAGACTTGACCTTGGCCAATCCTGATTGTAATAATCATTCTGTCGTAATTAATCTTGCATCAATGAATTTCTAACAATCTATATTAGATCAAAAACCCATCAATTGATTTATCATCAAAATTTAAGATTCAACAAGACAGTGATTCTATAGTCCCAGTTATTTATTTGATCCTTTGACTTTAGACACCAAGGATGCCTTGTATGAGTACTCCTTTCTTTGACACCAGACTTATAAGTTTATAAAGTTTAGTAGCCAACCTTATGAAAGCAATTGAGTGTCAATAAAGGATCATTCACCCTTGGTTTCATGAGAGGAATATCTTATATGTGCTTGCTCAAACAAATCCCTTGCTAGGGTCATTTAGATTGAGAGAGAATGAGTTCTCTCGGAGAATCTGATTATAGCGAATCTATGATGAATTTCGTACCACGTCCAATATATGTGATATGACTCCAATACAGTTGAGTCATAATCATCTTAGTACTAGTCAATAAAAACCCTGTTAGATTATAATAAAATCACTCCTATCTTATAAAGGAGTATGGCTAAGGTCTAGATTAGCCCTTAAGGCTTAGTAGCCGCCACACCCCTTACTGGGTTGGTCGGATAGGGTTTCCCCCTGCTTAGGTCGGCTATAGAGCCACTTAGTCATCTCCTGTTCCTATTAAGGCAGGTTGGCTATAGGAGAGGCAAAGGGGTAATTCTACTTAGGTAAGTACTGGTTACAGGTGCCCTACAAGTCAATCACGTGAATGATGGCACGTGTGACACACTACATAATCTTTTTGCTTATGATTAATATTGACATATTCTCACATTATATTATATCTAGCATATATATTGTGATGTCCTTGGTTCTGTGTAATGGGAATCAGATTGTGATGAGATAACGATAATGAGATCGATTCATCTTTAAACACAGATCTTAAATAATCCTGGTCATATGTTACTCGAGAGGGACATTGAGATAACCAGACAGACCGGTGTAATATATATATGTCCATATAATGGAGGCGGTCGGTCTCATAGCCACTTGTGTGGAGACACTAAGGATATAGTACAAGAGCTCATTGGAGAATGAGTTCACTGATTGATCCGCTTATGGAATGTTGTATGGTTAATGATACCTAATGTCAGACAGCGATTCCATAGTCCCAGTTATGTATCTGGTCCTTGAACTTGAGACACCAAGGATGTCTTGTATGAGTACTCCTTTCTTTGACGCTAGACTTACAGGTTTGGAAAGCTCCAGATCTAGTACAACTGATTATCGAGATTAGTAGCCAATCTTACGAAGGTAATTGAGTGTCAATAGAGGATCATCCACGCTCGTTATCATGAGAGAAATCTCCCATATGTGCTTGCTTAGACAAATCCCTAGCTAGGGTCATTTGGATTGAGAGAGAATGAGTTCTCCGGTAGAATCCGATTAGAGCAAGACAAACTGATTCTGTATATGACCTGATAGTACCATATCCAATATGCGATCTTTGGGATATTAGTTGGATGAGTGATTATAGATACATGGTAACTATGGACAGACAGGTCCGATGGATTCGATCCTCCTGTACCGTCTGGGGACTATGGCGTAGTGGCCTAGTACGTCCATAGTCGATAAGTCGAGGGAATTATTATGGAGATAATAATTCATTATATCAAAAGGAGTTCTGATGGGAGTGACTCACGGCCAGCTCGGTATCGGGCCTAGAGGGTCACACACATATGGTGGATGCTTCAGCGAATAGAGGATTCGATGAAGATCCAATTAGCCTCTATTCTCATTAGATAAGACCATATGTTGATGGGCTCTTTGATTAAGGCCCAATCATAGGCCTAAGAAGATTATTGGATAGAGATCCAATAATGCAAGATTAGTGGGTTATTGGATGGAGATCCAATACCCACTAAGGAAGGAGCCCTAGGGTTTTGGTGGCTCTCTATAAATAGGAGGGGAGACTCAGGTTTCATAGGCTGCAGCCTTAGCCACCACCTCCTATCTCCTCCCTCCCTCTGAGCAAGAGTTGCAAGATCAGAGAGGAGGAGTTTCCATGCAGAGATCTATTGTGTGGATACTGCTAGAGAGGAGGACGCTTGACCTCCTTCATCTTCTTCATCCGGATCTAGAATACAGGGATATACAATCTCCTTAGGTAAAATCAATCTCTCACACATTACGGTTTTTCAGTTTTTACGGTTTTTCTCTCGACCCCAATCTTTTGCACGATGATTTGATCTACGTGGGAAACTGGTTTTTGTTTTAATTTCCGCTGCGTATGTGATGCACCCGTTGTAGGTTTCCCAACAATGGTATCAGAGCCAAGGTTTTTGTGTGAAAGATTAGTTTTAAACTGCGTGTGATGAGATTGAATCGCGTAGAATCGTTCTACGCGTTCTTGCTACGTTTTCGCAGCGAAGGAAGCCCTTGCAAGAGGCAGCCGGGCATGGCCATGGCCAGCCCCCTTGCAGGGGTGGCCGGCCACCTGCAAGGGGGCGGCCGGCTGCGGCCAGGCCCCCTGCAAGGGGCGACCACCCGCAGGGGCAGCTGCCCGCGGCGCGGTCGCAAGGGGCAGCCCCATTGCCAGTGCTGTCGCCCGAGGGCAGCAGCGCCGCCACCTGCACAGGGCAGCGGCGGCGACGACGGTGCAAAGGGTTAGGGCATCCTTTTAGGAAAAGGACTGCCCCTATAAATTCAGGAAATTTCGAGGACTATCCTAATTCCTAAAATACCCTCAACATTCTGAAAATTCCAAGGACTGCCCTCTCATCCAGAATTACGAAAATGCCTTTGATAATTCTGGAAATTTTGAGCATGTCCTGATTTCCAAAAAATTAATTAATTAAATAGTTTAATTAATTATTATATATCTCTAGTAATCCGACATATGATGTGATGTACATGTGATGTATAACATGGATGGATGATCATGAGCCATGTGTTGATATGTGTAATTATGATTATTATTATTATTGGGGCCTGCGAGCCTACGTTTTTCTCATTTATTGTTGGGCCTACGTGCCTGTGATTATTTGTAATTACATGGAGAGGCGCAGCGGGAGCGTGGAGGTTACAGCGGGACCCACGATGCCGATCACGACGCATGGTAATGCGACGATCCGACGGAACCAATGATGACGAGATCAATAATCATAGGGCATGGAGATGCGCTAATGCACATATAGATTCTATTATGAGTGATTAGGCCCATTGGCTCGGGCTTAATCATATTAGGTGATGGCTCATGATCATCCGGTGTGGCTTGCATGTGTGATGTGTTATACACCTACTAGATATATGTATATATATATATATATATATATTTGCATGCGATGTAGATATATATTAAATATGTATGTGTGTGACACGACATATTAGGAGACCGATAGAAAACAAAAATCTCTCCTAATATAATATTAAATCAGTAAGCGTGAGACAATAAGATTGACCCACGTGGCCTTCCATCGTTATCGGAAGAAACTGAATCATGACATAGGTTGAGTTGGTCGAGTCCCTCGAGACTCACCTATCTACGTGATCGAGTTCTTACCTACGACAAAGAGATGTCACCGGTACCTGAGGACATGATATGCTTGGTCGAGTCCCTCGAGGGTATATCATCAAATCAGACTCATCTTATAACGATGGTGATGACTTAACTGAATATCTTGGTTGGTCGAGTCCCTTGAGACCATGATGATTCGGAGGCCGAATGTGATGGGAAGCACAAGGAGTTGTGATTGGCAAGAGTTGCCTACCTTTTGGACTTAGTGTAATTGGTCGAGTCCCTCGAGGTTGCACTAAGATGCCAATTGGATTTTGATCCCCACTAGGAGTCTATCGGAGACTTCTGTCTCACGTGTCGAGGGTGTCACGTGATTCGCTAAGAAAATAGTGGGAGTATATTAAGATAGAAGTCCAGATCTTAATTAGTATTTTTTATAAAATCTGCATGTTATTTATGTTATATCTTGTTTGTCGTTTGCAAAACCCCTACGTGGCATACTTGATGTCAATCGCCTCATTGGTCCAAAAGTTTCACATTTTGAGAATTATTCTTGCGGAAGATAAAATCGTATATGTCCTTAACATGATTGTGCCCACGCTGGAGGAAAGGATAAGCGAGGATGAGATCGTTCACTTTGTGAAGTATATAGATAGTCCTAGAGGATAACCTATGTATTGATACTATACTTCAGTCCCTACTAGATTCCTTTTCATATTTCATTATTAACTTTAATATGAACAAGTTTGAGGTGACTCTTCCTGAGCTCCTCAATATGTTGAGGGAAGCTGAGAGTGTCATCAAGAAGGAGAAGCCAGTTCACTATATTGGTAAGACCAAAAAGAAAAGGAAGGCTAGCAAGATCCTAAAGAAGGGCAAGGGTCAAGAGAGACCCGACAAAGGACAAATGACAGTGCTTCCACTGCAGCCAAGGTGGGCATTGAAAGATGAATTGTAAGGACTACCTTGTAGATAAGGCGAAACAGAAGCTTAGAGAAGCTTTAGGTATATTCATGATCAGTCTTCACTTGTTAGATTTTCATGATAACACATGGGTATTGGATACTGTAATTCGTTACAAGTTCTAGCAAGACCTAGGAGACTGGCTAGAGGCAAGATAGACCTCAAGGTGGGCAATGAAGTAAGAGTTGCTACAGTTGCCGTTGGAGAGGTCACCCTACATCTGTCTTGTGGAGCTATCATTGCATTGGATGCATGCAATATGTTCTCTCTATTATCAAAAACATTATATTCATCTCTTGTTTGACAATTAGTGGATATAAATTAGTTTTTTTAGAACAATAGTTGTTCAATAATAATGGATGAAGAGATCATCACTAGAGGGACCCTTGTAAATGGCTTATATGTGTTAGACACTTCTCCACACATCATGAATATAAATATGTCTAAGAGGAAAAGAGATGAGGTGAATAATTCAAACCTATGGCATTATAGGCTAGGTCATATACATGAGGGAAGGATTCAAAAGTTGCTGAAAGATGGATACTTAGATCCATTTGACTATGAGGTATATGCAACTTGTGAACCATGCCTTCATGGGAAGATGACTAACTCTCCTTTTAGTGAAACTAGAGAGAGAGCCACCGAGTTATTGGAACTCATACATAGTGATGTATGTGGTCCCATGTCGACTCAAGCTATAGGTGCTTACTCATACTTAATGAAGTACAAATCTGAGTTTTTCAAGAAATTCAGGAAATATAAGAATGAGGTAGAGAACCAAATTGGAAAGAGTATTAAGACTCTTCGATCAGATCGAGGAGGAGAGTACTTGAGTACGGAGTTTACCCATTTCCTCAGAGACAATAGGATTCTATCCCAGTGGACACCTCATTATACACCTCAGCTCAATGGTGTATCAGAAAGGAGGAATTGCACACTGTTAGGCATAGTGCGGTCCATGATGAGTTTCGCTAACCTACCCCTCTCATTCTGGGGGTACGCCCTAGAGACTGCAGCTTACCTTCTGAACAGAGTTCCATCAAAGTCGGTAGTGTCTACACCATATGAGATACAGAAAGGAAAGAAGCTTGATCTTAAAATTATTAAGATTTAGGGCTCTCCTGTCCACGTAAGAAGACACAACCCCGATAAGTTGGAATCAAAGACAGAATGGTGCACATTTGTGGGATACCCAAAGGAAACTTGTGGGTATTATTTCTATCATCCCGAGGACTGAAAGGTCTTTGTTGTCAAGAGAGCTGTGTTCCTTGAGAAGAAACATATTCTTGGTGGAAACAGTGGGAGTGAGATAGAATTGAGCGAGCTTGGAGAACCTAGCTCAAGCACCATTCCAGAGCCCGAGTCTGTTCAGGTACCTAACACACAAATTCTAAATTTACGTAGGTCTAGTAGAGTATCTCATCCTCCTGAAAGATATGTGGGACATATCAGTGGAGATGACTCTTAGGATGTTGATCCTCAGACCTACAAGGAGGCTATTATGAGTATAGACTCCGGGAAGTGGCAAGAAGCCATGAATTCTGAGATGGATTTCATGTACAATAACAAGGTTTGGAACCTGGTAGATGCACCTGAGGGTATTGTACCCATCGGTCGCAAATGGATCTTCAAGAAGAAGATCGGAGTGGATTGAAAGGTAGAGACCTATAAAGCAAGGCTAGTAGCTAAAGGATATCATCAAAGATAAGGAGTTGACTATGACGAAACCTTTTCACCTGTAGCCATGCTTAAGTCCATTAGAATTATTTTGGCCATTGCAGCACACTATGACTATGAGATCTGGCAGATGGATGTCAAAACGGTATTCCTCAATGGCAACCTCGAGGAAGAGGTGTATATGATACAACCAAAGGGATTTGTATCCAAAGAGAGTCCAGATAAAGTGTGCAAGTTGCTTAGATCCATTTATGGATTGGAGCAAGCTTCCCGAAGTTGGAACACAAGATTTGATGAGGTGATCAGATCTTATGACTTCATTAAGAACGAAGATGAGCCTTGTGTATACAGGAAGGTAAGTGGAAGTGTTATCACCTTCTTGGTGCTATATGTGGATGACAGCCTAATCATTGGGAATGATGTAGGAATGCTCTCCACAGTAAAGGCTTGGCTATCTAGAAACTTCTCCATGAAAGACTTAGGGGAAGCATCCTATATTTTGGGGATCAGGATCTATAGAGATAGATCCAAAAGGATGCTTGGATTATCCCAGTCTAGGTACATAGACTCCATTGTCAAAAGGTTTGGCGCGAAAAATTCTAAGAGAGGTCTCATACCGATGAAACATAGAATATCACTTTCTAGGAGTATGTCCCCAAAGACTCCTGAAGAAAGGATAGACATGGATAAGATACCTTATGCCTCAGCGATAGGATGTATCATATATGCGATGCTATGTACTAGACCTTATATAGTACATGCTCTGAGTGTCACGAGCAGGTATCAGGCAGATCCGGGTTTAGAACACTAGAAGGCAGTAAAGTATATCCTTAAGTACTTTAGAAGGACTAAGGATATTTTACTGGTATATGGAGGAGGTAGCCTACAGGTTGAGGACTACACAGACTCAAGTTTTTAATCTGACATTGATGATAGCAAGTCAAATTCAGGGTATGTTTTCACCATGAATAGAGGAGTAGTAAGCTGGAAGAGTTCCAAGCAAGATACTACTCTTGACTCGACCATAGAGGCGGAATACATTGCACAGGTTGGCTATAGGAGAGGCAAAGGGGTAATTCTACTTAGGTAAGTACTAGTTACAGGTGCCCTGCAAGCCAATCACGTGAGTGATGGCACGTGTGACACACTACATAATCTTTTTGCTTATGATTAATATTGACATATTCTCACATTATATTATATGTAGCATATATATTGTGATGTCCTTGGTTCTGTGAAATGGGAATCAGATCGTGATGAGATCATGATAATGAGATCGATTCATCTTTAAACATAGATCCTAAATAATCTCGTTATAGGTTACTCGAGAGGGACATCGAGATAACCGGACAGACCGGTGTACTATATACCCGTCCATATGATGGAGGCGTCTGGTCTCATAGCCACTTTTGTGGAGACACTAAGGATATAGTATAGGTGCTCATTGGAGAATGAGTTCACTGATTGATCCGCTTATGGAATGTTGTATGGTTAATAATACCTAATGTCAGACAGCGATTCCATAGTCCCAATTGTGTATATGGTCCTTGGACTTGAGACACCAAGGATGCTTTGTATGAGTACTCCTTTCTTTGATGTCAGACTTACAGGTTTGGAAAGCTCTGGATCTAGTACAGCTGGTTATCGAGATTAGTAGCCAACCTTACGAAGGTAATTGAGTGTCAATAGAGGATCATCCACTCTCGTTATCATGAGAGGAATATCTTATATGTGCTTTCTTAGGCAAATCCCTGGTCAGGGTCATTTGGATTGAGAGAGAAGGAGTTCTCCGGTAGAATCTAATTAGAGCAAGATAAACTGATTTCGTATATGACCTGATAGTACCATATCCAATATACGATCTCTGGGATATTAGTTGGATGAGGGATTATAGATACATGGTAATTATGGACAGACAGGTCCGATGGATTTGATCCCCTTGTACCGTTTGAGGACTATGGCGTAGTGGCCTAGTACCTCCATAGTCGATGAGTCGAGTGAATTATTATGGAGATAATAATTCACTATATCAGAAGGAGTTCTGATGGGAGTGACTCACGGCCAGCTCGGTATCAGGCCTAGAAGGTCACACACATATGGTGGATGCTTCAACGAATAGAGGATTGGATGAAGATTCAATTAGCCCCTATTCTCAATAGATGAGACCCTATGTTGATGGGCTCTTTGATTAAGGCCCAATTATAGGCCTAAGGAGATTATTGGATAAAGATCCAATAATGCAAGATTAGTGGGTTATTGGATGGAGATCCAATACCCACTAAGGAAGGAGCCCTAGGGTTTTGGTGGCTCTCTATAAATAGGAGGGGAGACAAAGGGTTGATAGGCTGCAGCTTTAGCCACCACCTCCTATTCTCCTCCCTCCCTCTTAGTAAGAGTTGCAAGATCAGAGAGGAGGAGTTTTGCTGCAGAGATATATCGTGTGGATGCCACTAGAGAGGAGGATGCTTGACCTCCTTCATCTTCTCCATCCAAATCTGGAATACAGGGATATACGATCTCCCTAGGTAAAATCAATCTCTCACACATCGCAGTTTTTTGGTTTTTACGATTTTTCTCGCGACCCTAATCTTTTGCACGATGATTTGATCTACGTGAAAAACTGAATTTTGTTTTGATTTTCACTGCGCATGTGATGCACCCATTGTAGGTTTCCTAATAGTAAGCACCCCCTTAGGCTAGGGTTTTGATCCCTATTTAAAGATATAGCCACCCCCCCTCTTGAATCAAGCAATTATCAATTTTATTTCAGTCTTGTGTCGAGTCTAGGAGTGAGCAACCCCTATAGCGTTCTAATGGTTAATCCCCCTCAAGGATCATAATTTATAGAGCTTCTTTGGGGTTCTATCATCTGGTATCAGAGCAGCGATCTTGCTGCCCCTGTAGCTATCATTCACGCCTCCACCTTTCCAAGCAATTCCCATAATTGCTTTTGACTTCACCTCCATCGTCGCCCACCAAGCCGTAGATCCATCAATCTATTGTCTTCCTCTGTCAACATCAAAGATCTAGTAAAAACTCCAAAGCCCATGCCGCTTGCTACTACTATTCCTCTATCTTATATATTGGAGAAGGTTTTCCAAAATTTCCTTGCTACAAAATTTTACCTTCGCAAATGTTATCATCGTTAAGAAGGTGAAATGCTGCATAAATTTTCAACTAGTTGTTGCTTCTTGGAAATGAAATTTTAATCATCCTTTTTGGCTAAAACTTTTATACAATTTCGTAGATCATCTTAGCTTTCATCTAAGACTGATCTCATAAAAAAACTCCTTTTGGATCCGGACATATAGTGCTACAATTCTTCATCGCATAGTGCTGAAATTTTACGACGAAGAATCTGCCTTCCGTCTATTGGCCTCTTGAAACTGAACTTTTGTTCATCCTTTTTGGCTGAAATTTTTATATAATTCCAAATATCAACTTGGCTTTCATCTGGGATTGATTTCAAAAATTTCTTCTAGAACCGGTTTTCTTGTGCAATCTTTCACCAGTACGTAGTTCTGGAATTTTTATGATGAAGGATCTACCTTTCATCTTTTGCCCTATTTTCCTACTGTTATGCTGCCAAAATTTTGCCAAACTTTTTACTAGTATTCCCAACGTCTAAACCAAGGGTTTCTGTATAAATTGCTTGAACTTTCCTCTAGAAATTATGTCAAGAAGTCATCGTTTCTCTGATGTAAAATCTGTTCGGCAGGACTGCTCATCGCTGCACTTTTTTTCATCGAATTCTATCGGATTTAAGTGCTATTTTTTATGGAATTTTGGACTCTCTTTTCCTCATCACCAAACCCTACCATCCTTACCAAAAACACTTCAAAACCCTACCTTAAATCGAAACCAAACAACCACCGAAATCAGCCCTAACTGTAGCCTACTTCCTTATCGATCCACTTACCTTTTCAGCTAACTTTCCTTACCGATACACCTACCTTTGCTGCCATCTATCCCAGATCTAAAATATATTTCCCTAACCTTCATCTACTACTATCACAGCCCTAAAACCACACCAATTCGCAGCCTAAACTCCACAAAACTGTAGCCCCAAATCGCACCCAAAACAACCACAAACCGCACCCAAAAACCGAAGCCTTCGGTCCACCAATCTTTCAACCGCCCAATCTCCATTATCCCTTCAACCGCAGCACACATATTTTGTTGTACAATGCTTCCAACAGTGACCTCTTGCTACCATCCTCCTTGATCGCACCCAGTAGTGATCCTTGCGGCAAAAAGCTACCAGCAACGATCTTTCGCTATAATTTATTTATATCGCAGCCCGCAACAATCGTTCGCTACCAACTATCTTGATCGTGGCTAGCAACAAATTGAACACAATAGCAACCGTCTCTCGGTCAATACCGCTGCTGCCCTCCTCTACAATAGCCATGTACATCTCTGCCCTATCTTCCTCCTATTGCAGCCGCACCCTTGCTGCAACCGACGTTGCTGCTGCCCTCTTCTTCCTCCACCGTCGCTACTACTTTTGGCTGCCATCCTCCACTTAGAGACTTCACCCCCACAGTCCCAACATTGCTGTCATTCATTGCCTTCAACCTGAAAATTGCAGCTACACTTTTAGTCGGTTTGTTTGTGATAGGACTCCAGCAAGGTTGAGTCCTAATCTCCCTAGAAGTCGTCAATAAAACCTTACTAGATTGTAATAAAGCCACTCCTATCTTATAAAGGAGTATGGCCAGGGTTTAGATTAGCCCTTAGGGCTTAGTGGTCGCTGCCCCCCTTACTGGGTTGGTAGGCTAGGGTTTCCCCTTGCTTAGGTCGGCTATAGAGCCAACCTAGCCGCCACCTGTTCCCTCTAAGTCAGGTAGGCTATAAAAGGGGCAAAAGGGTAATTTTAGTTAGGCAAAAACCCCCTAGGGCTAGGGTTTGGAGCCTTATATAAGCATGTAGTCTCCACCTCTTTTTATTAAATAATTATCAATTTTATTTTAGCCTTGTGCTGAATCTAGGAGGGAGGAAGCCCTATAGCGTTCCAAGGGTTGATCCCCCTCAAGGATCAAAATCTATAGAGCTCCATCTGGGGTTTTATCATCTGGTATCAGAGCAGCGATCTTGCTACCCCTATAGCCCTCATCCACGCCTCCACCTTCCCAAGCAATTCCCACAATTGCTACAACACGCACCTCCACTTTCCACCCCAGCAGCAGATCAAATCAGTCTGCCGCTACCCCCTGCGTTTGATCTGGAGATCTGGTATATTTTTATCACCCACGCCTCTTCAATACTACAAAATCCTTTACCTTACACATTGAAGAAGTTTTTTGAAAAGTTTCCTTGCTGCAAAATTTTACCGTCGCAAACGTTATCATTGTTGCGAAGGCAAAACGCTGTAGAAATTTTCAGCCGATTGTTGCTTCTTGGAACTGAACTTTTAATCATCCTTTTCGGTTGAAACTTTTATAAAATTTTGTAGATTATCTTAGCTTTTATCTAAGACTAATCTCATAAAAAAAACTCCTTCTGGATCTGGACTTATAGCGCTGCAATTCTTCATCACGCAGTGCTGAAATTTTACGATGGAGAATTTGCCTTGTCTTCCGTCTATTGGCCTCTTGAAACTGAACTTTTGTTCATCATTTTTTGGCCAAAATTTTTATACAATTCCAAAGATCAACTTAGATTTCATTTGGAATTGATTTCTCAAAAAAAATCCTTCTGGAACCGGATTTCTTGTGCAATCTTTCACCAGCACGTAGTTCTGGAATTTTTACGATGAAGGATCTACCTTTCATCTTTTGCCATATTTCCCTACTGTTATACTGCCAAAATTTCGCCAAACTTTTTACTGGTATTCCCCACATCTAAATCAAGGGTTTTTGTATAATTTACTTGAACTTTCCTCTGGAAATTATGTCGAGAAGTCATCGTTTCTCTGACGTAAAATCTGTTCGGCAGGACTACACATCGTCGCACTTTTTTTCATCGAATTCTATCAGATTTGAGTGCTATTTTTTGTGGGATTTCAGAATCTCTTTTCCTCATCACCAAACCCTACCATCCTTACCAAAAAACCCTTCAAAACCCTACCCTAAACCAAAACCAAACAGACCCCAAATCAGCCACCCAAATCAGCCTACTTCCTTATCGATCCACTTACCTTCTTAGCTAACTTTCCTTATCGAGATACCTGCCTTTGTTGCCATCTATCCCAGATCTAAAATCTATTTTCATAACCTTCATCTACTGCTATCATATCCCTAAAACCACACCAATTCATAGCCTAAACTCCATAAAACCGCAGCCCAAATCTGCCCTAAACCGCAGCCTACTTCCATCCGAACCGATTTACCTTCCAACCGGCCACCCCCTTCTCCAAAATTCCCATGCCACTAACCTAACAACAGAAAAAAGATCTCAATATTATAGATCTAGAGGCGTACTATAACATCAGAGGAGGCAATCGATGCAAAGCTTGAAGCCTTTGGAAATCGCATGGAAGAGAAGATGCGATCCCTTTTCGCTGAATTCAGCATTGGTCGACTGTCGAACCCAAGAAAATCACAACACGAAGAAACTTCAGATCGGCGAGATGATCCTAAAAAACATGGCCACATCACCTCTGATCTCAATAATCCATGCATGAAGGTTGACTTCCCTAGATGGGAAGAAGGAGACCCGATCGGGTGGATCTCGTGCGCGAAGCGCTATTTTCGGTTCTACCGAATCGCTAACGCCACACAGGTGGAGATTGCTGCCATCCACCTTGAGGGAGATGCTATTCAGTGGTTTAATTGGTTTAAGCACACCCATGAAGGACTCTCTTGGCAGCGATTCAAGGAAGGACTACTAGACCGCTTCGGATCAACCGATTTCAACAACATCGACGAACAATTGACAAAGATTCGTCAAACCTCTACAATACAAAAATACCAAACTAGGTTTGAGTGTTTATCTAACCAAACTAAGAATTAGTCTAAGAAACAACTTTTAGATACTTTTATCGAGGGCCTAAAGCCGGAGATCCGAGGAGAAGGAAAGGCGCAGCAACCGTACACTCTTATGGCGGCGATTTCCTTCGCACGTATCCAGGAAGAACAATTGAACCACGAGGTACGAAGGACAAGGGTCGCTCCCCGACCAGTCATGCTGAGGCCTACTACCCCCTCTACTGTCATCCAAGCCTCTGCACCAAAAAAGTTGACAAGAGACGAGCTTCGCGAACGATCGGCCAAAGGGTTGTGTTGGCATTGTGACGAACCGTGGAGCCGGGAACATCACTGCAAAAAGGGCCAGCTCCTCGTGATTGAATCAAAGGAGGATGAGGACAATGAAACATCTGAAGAAGCCCTTGAACCTAAAGAATAAGCTATGGAGGAAGAATCCCAACCGGCCAACTACGCAGTGCACGCATTGGCCGGCTATTCCAACCCGCTGATGATTGCACCCACTAAAGAACCCAAACTTGAAGATACGACTCTCAAGCCCAAGGAGAAGTATACACCACAACTGACCACCCGCACGGTCCATACCTTGGTCGGCTACACCAACCTACAAAAATTAAAGATCGAAGGGTTTCTCGAGCAACAGTCCGTCATCATCCTCATCGACGCCAGGAGCACACACAACTTCATGAGTAGTAAGGTTGCTACCCACTTAATGCTCCAAAAAGAATATTACAACTGGTTTGAAGTCAAGGTAGCTAACGGCCAAATTCTGAAGTGCAACCAAAAGTGCCCGCGGGTAAAATTGATCCTACAGGAGCAAGACATAGTTGCTGATTTTTTCCTCCTCCCTCTTGATGGTTTTGATATAGTGCTTGGCATTGATTGATTTTCCATGATTGGAGATATTTTCTGGAATTTTTCGAAGCTAACCATGAAATTTTTCAGAAAAGGAAAGCAGGTAATTCTACGATGGAGCCCAGCGGCTATAACCACAACACCACACTTGGAGGGGGTACCAAAAGAAGAATCCAATGGTTTCCCAATTCAAATTCAAGAGTTTCATGAGATTGAAGATAAAAAAACACTCCCACAACTTACTGAATTTATGGGCGTCTCCACCCAACCGAGCCGACTACCTCCTCTGAAGCTGGCCGACCCCTCTTTGCTGAACAGGTTGAAACTTTTACCAATTGTTGCTCGACCAGATTGCTTCATACAACCTTAGAAGGTCAAAGATAAAAGGGTCGTCCAAGAGATGATAGAGACACGGATTGTTCGGCCATGCTTATTTCCCGCTATGACACGTCCCTATATCCTTTTCCCTCGAGATAAGCTACTTCTAAAGTGTTACATCCTGTTGAACTCACCATGGTTGCTGATACAGCACTTCCAGATCTCAGGTGACTTCCATGACTTTCCCCAAGATCGGACCATGATGCTTAAAGACTTCCTTGATGATGATCTCCGATCTACGGCCCAAGACCGTGAGAAAATTGAGCCCCTCCAGTGGCAAAATCAAAAAAGGGGAAGGATCATTCGCAGGACTCAACAAAGCATGAACATCATCCCTCTTATTATAAAGAAAGATGCACCACCTTGGCCGAGTGGAACTATAGCCCTCACGGCCATGATGTCGTCCACACCAAATCGTGGCCATGTGTTTATTATTGGAGCAGATACATCCAGAGTGGGGGTCAGCACTATCCTCATGCAAGATGGTCAACAGCACAAAGAAGTAAAAAATGGGCCCTGAAAAATCATCACTCCTACCCACCTCAGACTCAGATCGGGCTCACACCACTAGAGATTTTAATAGAGGACATCCCTCACTCCAAAAGAAGGCACGACAACTATTACAAAGCAACCATGTGGTAGCCCATGCAAGGAAGAAACTTCCCCCTAACAAATGCCGGAGCAGAAAAAATTTCCTGAGAAAGATCAAGTCCCCCTTCATCTCCAGCTCTACCAGCACGAAATTCAAGCCTCAAGAAAGTGATCTCCTTATTTCTTTGGGTCTTGCAAAATTGGGGATCACATTGGGGCCCTAACCTGAAGATTAGATCCGTGCACTAGATTAAAATTACAGTTGATCCTCCAAGTATCCCATCTCAAATGAAAATTTAAAGCCGATGACTCAGCTCAAGTTCTTCCAACTAACACCCAAGCTGAAGAGGAGCTGAAGACCCGTTTCCCTGAGTTCATGGAACTTCAACCTTGAGGACAAGGCTGATTTTAAGAGAGCGGGTTTGATAGGACTCCAGCAGGGTTGAGTCCTAATCTCCCTACAAGTAGTCAATAAAACCTTACTACCTATCTTATAAAGGAGTATAGCTAGGGTTTAGATTAGCCCTTAGGGCTTAGTGGCTGTCGCCCCCCTTACTGGGTTGGTAGGCTAGGGTTTCCCCTTGCTTAGGTTGGCTATAGAGCGAACCTAGCCGCCACCTATTCCCTCTAAGGCAAGTAGGCTATAAAAGGGGCAAAAGGATAATTTTAGTTAGGCAAGCACACCCTAGGGCTAGGGTTTGGAACCCTATATAAGCATGTAGCCTCCACCTCTTTTTATTAAGCAATTATCAATTTTATTTCAGCCTTGTGCTGAATCTAGGAGGGAGGAAACCCTACAGCGTTCCAAGGGTTGATCCCCCTAAAGGATCAAAAATTATAGAGCTCTATCTGGGGTTTTATCAGTTTGACAGGTTGGAGATCCTTACGTCATGACATCGCTGGGCTTATTCGAAGCCAAATTGGAGGCTTTCGAGATGCGTATGGAGGCTTTCGAGATGCGTATGGATGCTAAATTACGTGCTCTCTTCGAGGAGTTTAGATTGGGCCGATCATCAAGCCCAAAAAAATCATAACATTGAGCAAATTCTGATTGCAAAAAGAACCCATCAAAGATAAGAAGCGAGGATAAGACATGACAGTCCTACACCTCAACGATGTCGATCTCCTTTGTACAACTTTAAGAATAGCACCTTAATCAAGATGCTAAGAGCATGAGAGCCACATCCCAACCAAAAGCATATAAACCTTCAGCACCAATCAATTACAAGAACTTTGACAAAGAACTAACGAAGATCCGTCAAACCTCTACCATCCAAGAGTACCAAGTCAGGTTTGAAAGGTTAACTAATCAAACTCTTGATTGGTCTGAAAAATAAATATTTAGGACTGGTAATAAACTGTGGAGCCGAGACCACCATTGTAAAAAAGAGAGACCTCTATTGGTTGAGCCCATTGAAGAATCCAAACTCAAAGACATGGCTCTCGAGTCCGAGGAGAAGGATATGAAGGAAAAACCACAGTCAGCCGCTCGCACCTTTCATGCTCCACCACAGATATTAGACATTGATGACTTCATCAAGCATCAGCCCATCACCATCCTTGCCAACACCAAGAGCTCCAACGACCTTATGAATGACAAAAGAAAATAGGTGACCTTATGTGGGAAAGGAGAGAACGAATAAAAGATGATCTCGGCACAGTGCTTGGAGAAGCTCGCTAAAATCTCAGGCACGTCCGCTGAACCGAGCCGACTCCTTCCTACCAGACTGCATGACCCTCGTATGTTGGTCTTACAAGGAGAACCACCAGCACATATTCGGCCATATTGTTGTCCACATTTTCAAAGGACCAAAGCTAAAAAGATCGTCCAGGAGATGCGAGAGATACGGATCATTCGACCACAACCTTCCCTTACAGTGAGTGACACTTTATCTCAAAAAACTTTGCCTCTTTGTTTACAAGGATAAGCTCTTCCTGAAATGCCATATTCAGCTAAACTAGCTATGGGTTCTGATGCAGTGCTCCCTCATCTCGGGCTACTTCCACCACTTCACCGAGGAGCGAACCATGATGCTAAAAGTCTTCCCTGATGATGGCCTCGGATTCATGGCCCACGATCGCAAGAAGGAATAGGAGAAAGGCATCCACATGACCCCCACAGCCATGATGCCATCTATATCGATGCTAGCGTTACCTAAACGTGGCAATTTGTTTGTACTTGGAGTAGATACATCCAGAGTTGGGATCGGCGTCACCCTTATGTAAGATGGTCCATGGCACGAAAGAGGAGTAGGCCCAAAAGAATTATAATCCATGCTCACGCCAGCACATGCAAAGAAGAAATGGCCTCCCGACAAACTTCAAAATGGATGAAAAATTGAAGATCGAGTTTTCTTATGCCTCCAGCCCAATCAACAGGAAACTCGAGCCTTAAGGAAGTGGTCTCCCTATTTCTTTGGGCCTTGCAAAATTGGGGACCATATTGGAGCCCTAACCTAGAGATCAGATCCGCACACTAGATTAAGATTACAATTGATCCGCCGGGTATCCCACCTCAAATGGAAATTTAAAGATGATGACTCAGTCTAAATCCTTCCAACTAACACCCCAGCTGATGAGGAGGCCAAAGTTCAGTTGATAATAGCATGAGAATCATATGAGGAGCTAAAGACCCGGTTCCCCGAGTTCAAGGAACCTTAACCTTGAGGACAAGGCTGATTTTAAGAGGGCAGGTTTGATAGGACTCCAGTAGGGTTGAGTCCTAATCTCCTTAAGAAGTAGTCAATAAAACCCTGTTAGATTGTTATAAAGCCACTCCTATCTTATAAAGGAGTAGGGCTAGGGCTAGGGTTTAGATTAGCCCTTAGGGCTTAGTAGCTGCCACACCCCTTACTGGGTTGGTCGGCTAGGGTTTCCCCCTGCTTAGGTCGGCTATAGAGCCACTTAGCCGTCCCCTGTTCCTATTAAGTTAGGTCGGCTATAGGAGGGGCAAAATGATAATTTCACTTAGGCAAGCATCCCCTTAGGCTAGGGTTTTGATCCCTATTTAAAGATGTAGTCGCCCCCCTTCTTGAAGCAAGCAATTATCAATTTTATTTCAGCCTTGTGCCGAGTCTAGGAGGGAGGAACCCCTACAGTGTTCCAAGGGTTGATCCCCATCATGGATCAAAATCTATAGAGCTCCTTCTGGAGTTGAAGATCCAGTTTCCAGAGTTTATGGACCCTCAGCCTTAAGGACAAGGCTGATCTGAAGAGGGCAGACTTGATAGGACTCCAGTAGGGTTAAGTTCTAATCATCTTAGTACTAGTCAATAAAAATCCTGTTAGATTATAATAAAGTCACTCTTATCTTATAAAGGAGTATGGCTATGGTCTAGATTAGCCCTTAGGGCTTAGTAGCCGCCACACCCCTTACTGGGTTGGTCGGCTAGGGTTCCCCCCTACTTAGGTCGGCTATAGAACCACTTAGCCACCTCGTGTTCCTATTAAGGCAGGTTGGCTATAGGAGGGGCAAAGGAGTAATTCTACTTATGCAAGCACCTTTTAAGCTAGGGTTTTGATCCCTATTTAAAGATGTAGCCACCCCCCTCTTGAATCAAGCAATTATCAATTTTATTTTAGCCTTGTGCCGAGCCTAGGAGGGAGGAACCCCGATAACGTTCCAAGGGTTAATCCCCCTCAATGATCAAAATCTATAGAGCTCCTTCTGGGATTCTATCAATACGATCTCTAGGATATTAGTTGGATGAGGGATTATAGATACACGGTAACTGTGGACAGACAAGTCCAATGGATTCGATCCCCCTGTACTTTGGGGACTATGGCATAATGACCTAGTATGTCCATAGTCGATGAATCGAGTAAATTATTATGGAGATAATAATTCACTATATTAGAAGGAGTTCTAATGGGAGTGACTCACGGCTAGCTCAGTATCAGGCCTAGAGGGTTACACACATATGGTGGATGCTTCAGCGAATAGAGAATTGGATGGAGATCCAATTAGCCCCTTTTCTTATTAGATGAGATCCTATGCTGATGGGCTCTTTGGTTGAGGCCCAATTATAGGCCTAAGGAGATTATTGGATAGAGATTTAATAATATAATATTAGTAGGTAATTGGATGAAGATTCAATACCCACTAAGGCAGGAGCCCGAAGGTTTTTTAGTGGCTCTCTATAAATATGAGGGGAGACTCATGGTTGATAGGCTACAACTTTGGCCTCCCCCACCTATTCTCCTCCCTCCCTCTGTGCAAGAGTTACGAGATCAGATTGGAGGAGTTTCACTACAAAGATCTATCGTGTGGATACCGCTAGAGAGAAAGACACTTGACTTCATCCTCTCTATCTGGATTCGGAATACATGGATATACGATCTCCCTAGGTAATCAATCTATCACATCATATGATGTAATTTTTTAATTTAGTCATACTTTATTACATTCACTAATGATTTCTCTAGGTATGGACATGGATACTTGATAATTACAAGTCCGGGACCTTTGAGAAATTCAGGGAATATAAGAATGAAGTAGAGATCTTGATTTGAAAGAGTATTAAGACTCTTCGATCAGATCAAGAAGAGTACTTGAGTACAGAGTTCACCCATTTTCTTAGGAACCATGGGATTCTATCCTAGTGGACACCTCGTTATACTCCTTAGCTCAATGGTGTATCAGAAAGGATGAATCACACGATGTTGGATATGGTGCGGTCCATGATGAGTTTCATTGAACTACTCATCTCCTTCTGGGGAAATGCCATAGAGACGTAGCTTACCTTCAGAATAAAGTTCCATTGAAGTTAGTAGTGTTTATATCATATACGATATGAAAAGAAAAGAAGCATAATCTTAAGATGGTTCATATTTGGGGTTGTCCTACCCATGTTAAAAGATATAATCCTAACAAACTGAAATCAAGGACAAAATGGTGCAAGGTCGAGGGATACCCCAAAGAAACTTGTGGGAACTATTTCTATCATCCCATAGACTATAAGGTCTTTGTTGCCAAGAGGGCTGTGTTTCTTGAGAAGGAACACATTCTTGGTGGAAATAATGGGAGTGAGATAGAGTTGAGCGAGGTTGGAGAACCTAGCTCAAGCACCATTCCAAAGTCTGAGTCTGTTCAGGTAAGTAGCACACAAGTTCCAACTTTACATAGGTCTAGCAGAGTATCTCACCCTCCTGAAAGATATGTGGGACATATTAGTGGAGAGGACTCTCATGATGTTGATCCTCAGATCTACGAGAAGACTATTATGAGTATAAACTCCGGGAAGTGGCAAGAAGCCTTGAATTTTGAGATGGATTCCACATACTCTAACAAGGTTTAGAACCTTGTCGATGCACATGAGTGTATTGTACTCATCGACTGCAAATGGATCTTAAAAAAAAGATTAGAGTGGATGAAAAGGTGGAGACTTATAAGACAAGGCTGGTGGCCAAAAGATATCGTCAAAGGCAATGAGTTGACTATAACGAGACCTTCTTACCTGTAGCCATGCTAAAATCTATCATAATTCTTTTAGTCATTGCAGCACACTTTGACTATAAGATCTAGTAGATGGATGTGAAAACCACATTCCTCAAAGGCAACTTTAAGAAGGAGGTGTATATGACATAGCTAGAGAGATTCGTATTCAAGAGAGTCCAAATAAGGTATACAGGTTGCTCAGATATATTTATAGATTGAAGCAAGCGTCCCAAAGTTAGAACATAAGATTTGATGAGGCGATTATATCTTATATCATCATTAAGAACTAAGATGAGCTTTATGTATACAGGAAGGCAAGTGGGAGCGCTATCACCTTATTGGTATTGTATATGGATGACATCCTAATCATTGAAAATATTGTAAGAATGCTCTCCATAGTTAAGGCTTGGCTATCTAGAAACTTCTCCATGAAGGGCTTAGGGGTGTCATCCTATATTTTGGGGATCCAGATCTATAGAGATAGATCCAAGAGGATGATTGACTTGTCCAGGTTTATAGACTCTATTATCAAAAAGTTTGACATAAAAATTTTTAAGAGGTCTCATACCATTGAGACATGGAATATCACTTTCCAAGAGTATGTCCCCCAACCCTATGCCTCAGCGATAGGGTGTATCTTGTATGCTATGCTATATACCAAGCCTGATATAGCGTATGCTCTAAGTGTCACGAGCAGGTATCAAGCAGATCTAGGTTGGAACACTGGATGACAGTAAAGTGTATCCTTCGGTACTTGAGAATAACTAAGGATCTTTTATTGGTATATAGAGGATATAACCTCCAGGTTGAGGGCTACATGGACTCAAGTTTCTAGTATGACATTGATGATAGTAAGTCGAACTCAGGGTATGTCTTCACCCTAAATAAAAGAGCAGTAAGTTAGAAGATTTCCAAGCAACATAGTACTGCTAACTCGACCAAAGAGGCAGAGTATATTGTTGTAGCAAAAGTAACAAAGAAAGGGATGCGAATAAAGAAATTCATCAGAGATTTAGGAGTCATACTAAGCAGCGTGGAGCCGATTCCCATAGCATTAGAAAGAGTCCCAATTGTGAATCTGATTCTTAGATGTAAGACACCAAGGATGGCTTGTTTGAGTACTCCTTTCTTTAACGTCAAATTTACAGGTTTGAAAAGTTCCAGATCTGGTACAACCAGTTATCAAGATTGGTAGTCAACCTTACAAAGGCAATTGAGTGTTAATAGATGATCATCCACTCAGTATTATGAGAGGAATATCATGTGTGGTCTTGCTTGGATGAATCCCTAGCTAGGATCATTCGGATTGAGAGAGACAGAGTTATCTAGGAGAATCCAATTAGAGCGAGACTCATATGAATTCCATATGTGGCTTGACAATACCTTGTCCAATATACGATATCTAGAATATTAGTTGGATAAATGACTATAGATACACAATAACTAAGGATAGATATGTCCAATGGATAATATCCCTTGTACCGCCTAGGGACTATGGCACAATGGCCTAGTACATCCATAGTCGATGAGTCAAGTGAATTATGGCATGATAATTCATTGAGTCAGAAGGAGTTCTAACGTGGAGGACTCACGGCCAGCTCGATATTGGGCCTAGAGAGTCACACACATATGGTGGATGTTTTAGCGAGTAAAGGATTAAATATAAGTTATCCAATTAGCCTATGTTCTCATTAGATGAAACCCGACATTGATTGATCACTGCATGAGACATAATTAGAGGCTCATTAAAATTATTGGATATAGATCCAATAATCCAAGATGAGTAGGTAATTGTATGGAGATCCAATATGCACTAAGGCAAGATGCACTAGGATTTTAGTGGCTCTTTATAAATAAGAGGTAGGGGTGACTCTTATATGATAGGCTGCACCTTTGGTCACCCCCTCCTATTCTCCTCTCTCCCTCTACGCAAGAGTTGTGAGCTTTTGGGTTGTGATTAGAGGAGCATCGCTGTAATGATCCATTGTGTGGATACCACTAGAGAGGAGGACGTTTGACCTCCTTCATCCTCTCTATATGGATCTAGATTTTCAGGGATATACGATCTCCCTAGATAAAATATCTCACATATTGTAGTTTTTGGTTTTGTAAGTTTTTGCCCATCAATCCTTGCATGATGATTTGATATACGTGAGAAATCATTTTTTTTTGTTCTTCCACTGCGCATGTGATGCTCTCGCTGGGTTTTCCAACAAATTGTTATGGGATAATAATTCACTATGTCAGAAGGAGTGCTGACAGGAGGAATTTATGGTAATCTTAATATTGGACCTAGAGGATCACACACATATGATGGATTATTGTAACGAGTAGAGGATTGGTTATAAGTTATCCAATTATCCTTTGATCTCATTGGTTGAGATCTAACATTGATAGATCCCTTGCATGAGGCCTAATTAGAGGCCAATTGAGATTCTTGGATAGACATCTAATAATCCAAAGAGTGAGAGTAATTGGATGGAGATTCAATACCCACTACAGTATGATCCACTAGAGTTTTGGTGCTCATATAAAAAGAAGGCAGGGGCGACACAATAGTGATATGTTGTACCTTTAATCACCCCTTCCTATCCTCCTCCCTCCATCTTCTCAGTCGACCAGCCCCTCCCTACTGCGAGAGGGTAGCATAGAAGATAGCAAATCTTCTTCTAATAGTGCTGTGAGAAAGTACTTAAGAGTTTAGGGTATTTGGGCTACGATTAAAGGAGCATCATTGCAACAATCCATCGTTGGATACCGCTAGAGAGGAGGACATTTGACCTCCTTCATCCTCTCTATCTGGATCTAAAATTTTAAAGATATACAATCTCCTTAGGTAATCAATCTCTCATGTATTATAATTTTCAGTTTTTGTGATTTTTTGCACACCAATCTTTGCACGACGATATGATAATTGTGTGAAAAATCGATTTTGTTTTATTCTTCCACTACACGTGTGATGCTCGTGATTTCCCAATAGTGGTATTAGAGCTAATTTTCTCATATAAAAGATTGGCTTTTAAACTATGTAATGAGATTAAATCATGTAGAACTGTTCTACGCGTTCTTACAGCGCTCGATCGTGAAGACAGCGCCCGTGGGAAAATTGCCTGTCGGCGGGGGGCGACCACTTGTAGGCAAGCCCCCTTGTTAGGACCCTAACTAAGTCAGGTCCTAGTCGATTAAGTCGAGTCCTTAAGTTAGGGTTTAGAAGCCTATAAATAATTTATATTCTCCCCTCTTTTCATCATCAATTGATTAATTATTTTTTAGCCTATGTGCATAAAACCAAGAAGGGAGGAACCCCTATAGAGTTCCATGGAGGCCGATCTCCTATAGAGATCACCCCAAGCTTAGAATCTGCAAGGGTTCTAACACTTGGTATCAAAGCAACATTTTTTGGTGTCTCACTGCCCTTTCATAGCCATTCATCATCCTTCCATAGCTGCCCAAAGCAATTCCCACAATTGCTTAAAGGTCGTCGCCGAATTCTATCGTTATCTCCACCACCGCGGATCATCCTTCGATCTCCCCGTGAATTACAATAGGTTCTAGTTTCCTACCTTATTGCTACTGCAATTTAGTTATCCTTATTCAAAAAACCCAAAAAATTCATTCCTATCTTGCTGCATAAACTTTTCACGCAAAGTTTCCATCTCTACGACAAAAGTTGCACTGCAAAATGTCAATCGCATAGCACTGTTTATTTGATCTTATTGTTGTGTTTTTTCTATCTAAATCTCTATGAAATTTTTATGATGACTTTAATACTTCCTAATAGTGGATTTCCTTTTGGTTTTGTCAAAAGTTATCAATATAAACTGCTGATCTTTTACGTCCAACCTGCTACACTTTAGATACAAAATTCTATTACAGTTCATACCTATGATCTTCGATTTTGCCAAACCTTTTGCTGTCATTTTCTTCCATGAATTTTTTGTCAGTATTACATTTCCCTTACTAGCATATTCTCCTTCAAATCCTTAATTCAAACTACTGAAAAAAAAATCTCATCTATACTGCTGAAATTTTTCGACAAAAACATTCTACCGTGGCACCTTCTCGTAATCTTTGATCTTGCCAAATCTTTTACTACCAAAATTTTCCATGAATTTTTTTGATAGTATTAGCTCTCTCTTACCAGTGGATTTCCCTTGAGTTTTACTCAAATCCTTATTTCAAATTACTGGAAAAAATTACATCTATATTGCTGAAATTCTTTTGATGAAAAATCTGTTGTTGCACCTTTGTTTTTCTTCTTCTCCTTAACCTTCCAAAACCTAACCATCTTGTTGCTACCAACTAAGATGTCTTTAAGGCACCCCTCTAGCCTTATGACGCTACTGTCATAATCTATTTCTAGAACCCAAACAGCACCCAAAACCGTAGCTCAAAACAGTGACCTCTAACAGCCTATCGACGTAGAATTCTACGGCACTACCTTTCGATATTTTTTGCTGCACCCATATGTGATCTTTACTAAAATTATTGCTGCCACCCATGTCATCTTTAGGGCACCCCTCTAGCCTTAAGATGCAACCATCATAGCTTATTTTCATAATCCACATCCAACCCTAATAGCCCCCAAAAAATCGTAGCCCAAACAACACCCTAAAACTACAACCTTGATCTATCACCCTTTTGGCCACCAATCCCTACCAAACCAATTGCTGCTATAAACAGCAACCCTAAGCTACCCCTCTAGCCTTAAGACGTAGCCATCATAACCTATTTCTATAATCCATGGCCATACTAAATAGTAGCAGCAACTGCAGCAAACAACAGCCTACCACAGCCTTTTGCCTTAAGCCATCTACCATTTTCGGACACCAATCCACCCAACCAATCCATACCAGTGATCCAATAGCAAGAGAAGGATCTTATTACAACAAATTTGGAGTTTTGCATCATGTCATCAGGAGATATATTCGGAGCCAAGTTGGAGGCGCTTGTATCACGGCTTGAATCACGCATGGAGGACAGATTGTGCACCTTATTTGTCGAATTCGAATTGAGCCGATCTTCGAGCCCAACAAAATTCCAACAAGGAGAAAGTTTATAGAGGCCTTCAAAGAAGGAGGAATAGCCCTCGGACATAATACAGCCACACATGAGGGTGGATTTCCCTCCATTGGAAGAAGGAGACTCGACAGGATGGATTTCGCACGCCAAACATTACTTCCGCTATTACCAAATACCGGAGGATTCCATGGTGGACACCACTGTCATCCACCTTGAAGGAGATGTAATTTAGTGATATAATCAGCTTGAATACACTCATGGGGCTCCAATGTTGATACAATTCAAGAACGCATTGCTGAACTGCTTTAGGCCAACCAAGTACGAAAATATCAACAGACAACTTGTCAAGATCCGACAAACCTCCATAATCCAAGAATACTAGACTAGGTTTGAGGAATTATCTTACTATGCTCATGATTGGTCTGATAAATAATTATTAGGGATGTTCATCGAAGGACTCAAGCCAGAAATTAAAGAAGAGGTTAAAGCACGACAGCCTCGCACCATGACGGCCGCAATCTCTTTCGCCCGAATCTAAGAGGAACGACTCAACCAATATACTCGAAAGATTAGAACCGCTCCTAGACCAGCATCATATAAACCTCTAGTACACTCTATCCCCAGTCATCCTTCGTTGCCAAAGAAATTAATGAGAGAAGAACTACACGATAAATCGGCGAAGGACCTTTGTTGTCATTGCAACGAACCGTGGAGCCACGATCATCACTTCAAAAGGGGCACCTCCTACTAATTGAACCCATTAAAGATATGGAGGAGGAGGTCTAAGAGCATGAGGAAGAGGTCACAGATGAAGAATAGTAGTCGACCGATTGTATGATGCATACTCTTGCCAGCTATGCAAACCCGTAGATGATGAAAGTAGGAGGACTACTTAAGCAGCAACCAATCACCGTCCTCATCGATACCAGGAGCACTAATAATTTCATGAACAGCAAGGTTACTGCTCGAATGACCAGGAGCATGATCCGCCTATTATAGAGGCCATGAGGGAGCCTCGTGAGGAGTTACAGATCAAGACTCGGAGACATGGAGCTCAGCCTTGAGGACAAGGCTGATTTGAAGAGGGGTCTGTTAGGACCCTAGTTGAGTCGGGTCCTAGTTGATTGAGTCTAGTCCTTAAAGTAGGCCTTGTTGGCCAACCTAGTCCTTACATTAGGTCGGCTATGAGAAGATTTGAGTCTATTGTAATAAATCAGCCCAAATCCTAATAGGGTTAGGATTCGACTGAATTGGAGTTTGATTATGAGTCAGAGTTGGATACGGGTCAGAGTCAATTGAGTCATGAATGTAATAAACCCTAATCTAGTTGCCACCCCTAGTGGTTGGCTAGGGTTAGAGAGGAGTCCTTATGAGATGGGAGTCTCATAAGAGAGGCCGACTAGGGCAAGAGGAGGAGAGTTCCACTTAGCTTGGACTCTCTCTAGGATGAAATAAGAATAAAATTAGGAGTTGGAGACCCCTATAGCCACCAACCATATCATGGTTAGGAGTTGGCTAGGGGTTAGTAGTTAAGGAGAAGAGGAGTCTTGGTTTACTTGGAGTAGAAGTTAATTAGAAGTTAGAGTGCGTTGGAGTAGGAGTCTTATTAAGAGTTAGGGTTTAGAAGCCCTATAAATAGCTTGTATTCTCCCCTATTTTTATCATCAATAAATCAATTATTATTCAGCCTATGTGTAGAAAATCAAGGAGGGAGGAACCTCTATAAAGTTCCAAGGAGGTCGATCCCCTATAGAGATCACCCCAAGCTTAGAATCCGCAAGGGTTCTAACACCCCTACAGGGGTGACCGCTCGTGGCTAAGACCGCTTGCGGGCTAGATGGCCATGCACAAATGCGACGGTCGCTTGCGACGGTCGCTTGCGATGTGGACGGCCACCTGCTGGAAGCAACAACCTCCTGCGACAAGCCACCTATGGGCAGAATCGATGCTCGCCTGCAAGGGTGGTGCCTGCCATAAAGAGCAATGATCTCCCATAAGAACAAGGCAGATGGATTAGGGTTTTTGCAAAAGGATGATACTACCCCTTATAACTTGAGAAATTTTGAGGTTTGACCTTCGGTTTAGAATTTTGAAAATACACTTAATAATTATGGATATTCCTTATATGTCCTGAATTTCAGAAATATAATTAATTAAATAGTTTAATTAATTATTAATTATCTAGTAATCTTACATGATGATGTGTACATGTGATGTATGATGTGGATTGATGATCATGGACCATGTGTTGTGATATGTGTATATGTGATTATTATTATTATTAGGGCCTGTGAGCCTTCGTTTTTCTCGTTTATTATTAGGCCTGTGTACTTATGATTATGTTGTAATTATAGAAGACGCGCGGTGAGAGCGTAGATGTATCAACGGGACCAATGATGCCTTAATAGGCAATTGCAACATATGGTGATGCACCGAGGATCCGACGGAACCGATGATGATGAGATGGACTATTACAGGACATGAAGATACGTCGATACATATATAGATCCTATTATAAGTGACTGGGCCCACTGGCTCGGGCTTAATCATATTAGGTGATGGTCCATAATCATCCAGTGTTATATGCATATGTGATATGTAATGATACACCTAATATATATATATATATATATATATATACATACGATGTAGATATATATTAAATATATATATGTGTGACATGATATATTAGGAGACCAAAATGAAACAAAACCCCTTCTACGATAATATTAAGTTAAAAAGCGTGAGAAAATAAGATTGACCCACCTGGCCTTCTATCATTGTAGAAAGAAATTGAATCACAATATAGGTTGAGTTGGTCAAGTCTCTTGAGACTCACTTATCTACGTGATTCAATATCTTGCCTACGACATCAAGATGTCATTGGTGACCTGAAGACATAGTATGCTTGGTCGAGTCCCTTAAGGGCATATCATAAAATTAAACTCATCTTGTAATGATGGTGATAATTAAACTGAACATCATAGTTAGTCGAGGCTATATTCAGAGGCCGAATAGGATGAGAATCACACGTAGTTATGATTAGCAAGAGTTGCCTACCTTTTTGGGCTTAGTGTGATTAGTCGACTCCCTCAAGGTTACACTAGGACATCGATTGGATCTCGATCCTTACTAGAAGTTTACCGGAGTCTTATATTTTATGTGTTGAGGGTGTCGTGTGATTCGATAAAAAATTAGTGATAGTATATTAAGATAGAAGTCTGTGTCTTAATTATCTCTTTACAAAATATGCATGTTATTAATTCACGATACATCTTGTTTGTTAGAAACATGTCGCTTGCAAACCCCCTATATGGCATGTTTGATGTCAACTACCTCACTGGTCTAAACTACACGAATTGGCTCCAATTTGAGAATTATTCTCATGGTGAAAAAAATCATGTATATCCTTGACATGACTCTGCTTAAGAAAGAGAAGCTAGTTCTTTATATTGGTGAGACCAAGAAGAAAAGGAAGGTTGATAATAACCTTTAGAAGGGTAAGGACAAGGGCAGATTGGGTAAGGTAAAGGTTGCCATGAAAGACCTGGCCAAGGACAAAGGTCAGTGCTTCCATTGCGGCAAAGACATGCACTAGAAGAGAAACTACAAGGATTATCTTGCAGATAAGGCAAAATAGAAGTTTGGAGAAGCTTCAAGTACATTCATGATCAGTCTCTATTTGTTAGATTATTATGATAACATATGAGTATTGGACATTAGGAGTACTTATCATATTTGTAATTCATTACATGATATGGCAAAGCTGGAGACTAACGAGAGGCGAGATGGACCACAAGATGGGCAATGGAGCAAGAGTAGCTACAATTGCTATTGGCGAGGTTACCCTACATCTGCCTAATGGAACTACCATTGAATTAGATGCATGCTATTACATTCTCTCTATTATTAAAAATATTATTTCTATTTCTTATTTGATAGTCAATGGATATAAATTAGTTTTTGAGAATAATAGTTATTTAATAATTTTAGATGATGAGATCATCATAGGAGGGACCTTAATTAATGGCTTATATATGTTAGACATCTCTCAATATATCATGAATGTAAGTACATCCAAGAGGAAACGAAATGAGGTGAACAATGTATACCAATGACATTGTAGGCTAGCTCATATCCATGAGGGAATGATTCAAAAGTTGCTAAAAGATAGATACTTAAATTCATTCGACTATGAGTTATATGCAACTTGTGAACCTTACCTTCATGGAAAGTTGACCAACTCTCCTTTTAGTGGAACTGGAGAGAGAGCAACAGAGTTATTGGAACTTATGCATGGTGATGTATGTGATCCCATGTCGACTGAGGCTATAGAAGGTTACTTGTACTTCATTACATTCACTGATGATTTCTATAGGTATGGACATGTGTACTTAATAAAATATAAGTCCAAGGCCTTTAAGAAATTTAGGGAATATAAGCATAAAGTAGAGAACTAGATTGGAAAGAGTATTAAGACTCTTTGATCAGATCGAGGAAGAGAGTCCTTGAGTACATAGTTCATTCATTTCCTTAGGGATTGTAGGATTCTATCCCAATGGACACCTCCTTATACACCTCAGCTCAATGGTGTATCAGAAAGGAGGAATCACACACTGTTATATATAGTGTGATCCATGATGAGTTTCGTTAATCTACTCATGTCATTCTAGGGATATGCTTTAGAGACCGTAAATTACCTTATGAACAGAGTTTTATCTAGGTCGGTAATATTTATACTATATGAGATGTAGAAAAGGAAGGAGTCTAATCTTAAGGTTATTAAGATTTGAGATTGCATTGCCCACATTAGAAGATACAACCCCGATAAGTTGGAATCAAGGATGAATTGGTGCAAGTTCGTAGGATACCCCAAGGAGACTTATGGGTACTATTTCTATCATCTTGAGGACCGAAAGGTCTTTGTTGCCAAGAGAGCTGTGTTCAATGAGAAAAAACATGTTCTTAATGGAAACAATAGGAGTGAGTTAGAGTTGAACGAGGTTAGAGAATCTAGCTCAAGCACCATTCCAGAGTTCGAGCTTGTTCAAATACTTAGCACATAGGTTCCAACTTTGCATAGGTCTAGCAGAATGTCTCACCCTCCTGAAAGATATATGGGACATATCAGTGTAGACGACACTCACAATGTTGATTCTAAAACCTACGAGGAGACTATTATGAGTATAGGCTTTGGGAAGTGGTAAAAAGTCATGAATTCTGAGATGGAATCCATGTACTCCAATAAGGTTTGAAACCTTGTGGATGCACCTGAGGGTATCGTACCCATCGGCTACAAGTGGATCTTCAAGAAGAAGATCGGAGTAGATAGAAATATGAAGACTTGGATTGGAGCAAGAAACAAGTTTTGAAGTTTGTAAGGGTTGTATCTTTGAGCATTGGTTGAGTCTATTCATCCTTCTTAAGTTTTGAAGTGATTCTCAATTGTAGGAGGTGTGAAGTCTCTTGTAAAAGAGTGAGTGTGGAGGTTCTCTCCTGAGCTTGTTAAAAGGAGAAGAGTTGTAACAATGGAGTTAATCTTCGCCCGTTGGAAAGAAGATCGGTAGTGAATGTCGATTGCCTCGAGGGAAGAGGAATCGAGAGTAGACGTAGATCGACCGAACCACTAAAAATCAATTTATGTTACCTTCTTACTTTTCTTTGACATTCTTTCTCTTGCCCTGATTTGTTATTGTATTCTGATTTACTTACTTGCAACCCTTACTCGCTATTTTTGCTAATTGTATTTTTGATATGGATTTATCAATTAAATTTTTAAAATCGATTAATTTTTTTATATGGATTTATCAATTGAATTTTTGCTATGTTATTCCCCCCCCCCCCCCCCCCCCCCCCCCCCCCCCCCCCCCCCCCCCCGCCCCCCCGCCCCCTCCTCTTAGTGTTATTAAGACAAGTTAGAATTAAAGGATCAATGAAGGTAAATAACAAATTCAAGTTTCAATAAAGCTAGACACTCTACATAATCAAGTGATGGATATTGCTTCAATAAGTTTACTAGCAGCCTCACTTAGTAGTAGTTCAAATTCATCAAATAATTCCTCAAATAAAACTCCTCCAGAAAAATTCAGATCACTAACAAAAATTTATGACTTAACATTTGCTTTGTTTATTTAAGATCTCATTAGTTTTGAGAAAGCAGTTGAAAAAGAGGAATGACCGAAGGCAATGGAGGAGGAAATTAAGTCAACTAAGATAAATAAAACCTAGGAGCTCATATATCTACCAAAAGAAAAGAAAACTATTGAATTAAAATTAGTGTTCAAAACAAAGTATAATACAGATGAAAGTATCCCAAAGTACAAGGTTCAACTTATAGCAAAAGGACATTCGCAGCAACAAAATATTAATTTTGATGATACTTTTCTCCAATCACTATATTTAAAATCACGAGAATTTTTTTGTTTTAGCTACTCAATTGAGTTGGCTTGTTTATCAATTTGATGTGAAATCGACATATTTCAATAAAAATTTAGTTAAAGGACATGAATAAAATGTGTATAAGCTAAAGAAAGATTTTTTATGAGCTTAAACAAGCTTTGAGGGTATGATATAGTAAAATTGATTATTATTTTTATCAAAAATAGATTTAAGATGAGCAATAATGAACCTACTCTTTATCTAAAGAAGAAAGGTAAATATAATATTTTTATAGTTTGCTTTTATGTTGATAATATTATATATATAGGTTCATCTAACTATTTTGTGATAGAATTTAAAAAATATATGATGAATAAGTTTAAAATATTAAATTTGGGTCTAATTTATTATTTTCATCGATAGGAGGCGAAGTAAGGATCAGATGAAATATTTATTTCATAAAAAAAATATGAAATGTATCTACTCAAAAAGCCTAACATAATTACTTGCAAAGCTCAAGTAACACCCATATAAATGAGAAATTGAAATTTGAATATGGTACATGTTTGACAAATGCAAGATACTATATTTTGGTTTATTTTTGTTGGAGATTTGATCTATCTAACTCATACTTGAATAGAAATTACTTTCGTTATTAGTGTAGTATCCAAGTGTATCCATAATCCAAGGAAAAATCATCTAAGAGCTATTAAAAGAACTATGCATTACATTATTGAAATTATAGGTTATGGCATTTGGTATTTCTCATAAATTATTTGGTTTCGTTTATAGGGATTGAGCAAGAACTTTGGATGATAAAAAGAGTACTTTAGATAATATTTTTACCCTTAGATCAAGAGCTATATCTTGAAGTTCGAATAAGCAAGCAACAACTACGATATCGACATCGGAAACAAAATATGTAGCTGAAACATCAGCAATATGGCTTAGAAGACTTCTTGGAGATTTTCATCGAGAACAAAAAGAAGTCATTAAAATATTTTGTGATAACAAAGTCACAATTGTAATGACGAAGAATCCAACCTTTCATGGAAGAATGAAGCATATAAAAATACACTATCATTTCATTGGGGATCTTGTAATAAGTGAAGCCATAAAAATAAATGTTTATAGTACATATGAATAAGTTGTAAACATTCTTAATAAGTTACATTCATTTTAGAAGTATGCTTATTTCATGTTTCAAATCAATGTATATAACTATAAATCAAGGTGGGAGTGTTGATAGGAATCCCTATGGTTAAATCGTGGATGAAGACAGAAAAGGAGGAGGGGGGCGGGGGGGGGGATCAAGCCTCCTTGATCTCTATAGGGGATCGACCCTCCTTGATCACTATAAAGGATTGGCATTCTAAACCTCCTTGATCTCTATAGAGGATCGACCCTCCTTGATCACTATAAGGGATTGGCCTTCTAAAATAGCACTTTCTTCATTGATTGATTAAAATCAAATAGTTATAACCTTATTTATGAAGACTCTTAGCCGAATCCAACTCCAACTAGGACTCCTAATCAAATAAACTTCAACTCCTACTATGACTCCTAATCAAATAAACTCTAACTCCTACTTTGACTCCTAATCAAATAGACTCCAACTCCTACTAGGACTCATAATCAAATAGACTCCTAATTAACTTGACTGGATCGACCAACATGACTCAATAAAGAACATGACTTCAAATCAGCCTTATCCTCAAGGCTGAGCAGCATCAAATTCTGGGAGCACTTCAATATTTGCCACGCATTATAACCTTTTGATCAATTAAGTAGGGTCTCCACTTGGTGTAGCAATGGGTCAACTTTCTAGTGTAATAGTCATTGTAGTCTTTTGAAGAATCCTCTCCCTCTGGTGGCTAGTGAGAGTTCCTTATCTTCCTTTGAGGATCTCTACTTCGAAGTCTTCCAAGGGCATCAAAAAGAAACCCACAAGTACTTCCTGGCCTTGCATGATTAACTTTATCTTTGAACACATGTTGTCGTAAGTTAAAATTTGTCCATCTGCTACCTGTATTTCAAACTTGTCATATTCCAATACGATAGACTAATCGGATAGCAACCTTCTTATTCTTTAAGTTATTAGTGCTACTTGTATTGATCAAGATTGTCTCTAGCTGATGCTTCAAGAATCCTTCAACTTTCATTAGTTGCAGGTTGGCGTAGCCGACCAAGGCATATACGATACTGGTGACTGGTTCTACCTCCTCATTTGTATCTACATTTTCAAAGTTGGGGTACTAGTTGTGCGGCCAGCGATGCTTGCTATGGCTACTACGAAAGGGATCGTGAGGGACTGCAGTGAGCTACTGGTTGCAGAGGAGGCGATAGTGGTTCGGCTATCCTCCCGGATGAGGAAGAGGATGACAATTGAGTCAGAAGTAGGGGCAATTGGAGTGGAAGGCAGTTGTGGTGTGGCCGACAACGGGGAAAAGACAACAGCAGTAGGGTCGTGTGGCTACGACAGGGGGTTGGAGATGACAGCGCTATGTCGAGGAAGAAGGGGGGTTGGAGCGGGTGATAACGATAATGATACGACTAGGGAGCCGAATGATGGTGTCTTAGATACAGTTGCAGGTGACAGCAACATTGGTAGGGGAGGTGGCGACGACAAGGGAGGGGCAGCACTGGTGGGTCAACGATTGCGGCGGTAGGCTGGAATGCACGATTGTAGTGGAGCAGGGAAGAAGGCAGAGAAGGTAGCAACGTCAGCGTGAGGAGCAACCAACGGTGGCTGCGGCTAAGGAGGGTGCGGTTGTGTGGGTTGCAAGCAGAAGATGGGGGCGGTGACAGCAGGGGTGATGTGACGAAGAGGTTGAGGGAGGTGGTAGTGGTGCTTGAGATGAAGAGGAGGGGAGGAACAGCAGTGGGTGCAGGGAGACTCTATAATGGCGGCAAGCATCGGTCAGCGGTTGTGGCTGGTAGAGGAAGAAAGGGTGGGTGCCGGAGATGAAGCTGGGTAGTGGAAAGCAGCGACAGGAGGGGTGAGGCGATGAAGAGGTTGAGGGCGATGGCAAAAGCGGTAGCAACGAAATCAGTGGCGACGGGGAAGGGCAGCAGGTGCGGCTGGTAGTGATTGGCGACAGTAGGGGAAGAACAACAGTCACGGGTGGCAGCGTCGCCCTTTCTTGCTCCAGTAGGAGGGGCTGGCGACAGAGGAGTAGCAGGGGCGTCAAAATTGGGGTGCGGTTGATGTGGGAGACAGATAACGACCCACGGTTAGATCTTTGTTGTTCTTCTTCTTTATCTCTTTCCTTTTTTTTTTGGTTGATGATAACTACAGCAAAGATGGTGAGAAACTGCAGCAAGGTAGCAAGTGTAACTACGATGACAACGATGGCAAGGGCAGTGACGATGGTGTAGATTATGGCAGTGATTACAGATGGCAAGGAGAGCAGTGAAGATGATAAACGGTAGCAACAAAAGTACCAAGGAACGCTACTCTGATACCAATTGATAGGAACTCCAGGGTTCTATCATGGATGAAGATAAAAAAGAGGGGATAAACGATCACTTCGAGGGGATCAAACCTCCTTGATCTCTATAGGGGATCGGCCCTCCTTGATCACTATAGAGGATCAGTCCTCCTAGGGTTTTAGCCAATAGACTAAAATAATACTCTCTTCATTGATTGATTAAAAAGAAATAGTTACAGCCCTATTTATCTAGACTCTTAGTTGAATCTAACTCCTACTAGGGCTCCTAATCAAATTGACTCTAGCTCCTACTAGGACTCCTAATTGACTTGATTGGGTTGACCAATATGACTCAATAAAGAACATGACTCAATAGATGAGGACCCAACCTTATTAGGGTCATATCAAGTGTTGATAATTGAGTCATAAGTAGTTGTTATATTTTAGATTGTTCTAGTCATATTCTAAGTAGTTCTTGTTAAATCTCATATTTTAATGATGAAATCAATTGATGAATTTATGGACTAATATACTTTTAAGATAAGTGACACAGGGAAGACTTTGATCGCGGACACGAACAATCACATGACAAATTATCAAAGCAGGAGAATCAAACATTGGGCTGGTAAAGTATCATGTGAGAGATTAAACGTTGGGTCGGAGGATTGGTTGACATGCCGAAGGATGAACTTTATGCCATGAGTTCGGGTATCAGGCCAAAAAGATTGGGTATTATGCTAAAAGATTGGATGTTGTGGGAAGTCAACATATCGATAGGTCGAACGATACACCAAGGAAAGAACGATGCACCGAAGGTTTGGATGAAGTGTCGGATGATCAGAAGACAAGCCAAAATGCTAGATAATATGTTGATTACTTCATGATTATGTTGGATATGTGATTGAGTGGTTAGGTCTTGATCGTGGTCTTTTGGAGTTGAATTAAGTTGGTATTGTGTCAAAACCATATCAACTTGATTTGTGGCTCATTGGGCATGAACCAGGGTTGAATTGGGCCTGATGAAAAGCTAATTCAATGGCTTGGAAGTGACCTGGGCGGTAGTACTGCCAGGTCCAAGCAATAGTACTACCTAGAGTAATGAAAAGCACTATTTTTGCTTTTTTAGGTTTCAAGCGATGGTACTACCTAGTCAGACGGTAGTACTACCAAAGCCTGGATTCTCAGGCTCTATTCGATGGTAGTACCGTGTAGCACCAATGGTGGTACCACCAGTATCCCAAAAACTCAATGATTTAAAATTTTACTCTAATTTTGAAGTCATTGGGGATCTATAAATACCCCACCTATTCTTGCTTAATAAAGCATGAATAAGGGGTGAAAAAAAGGGTAAAAAAGAGAAAAAATCTTTGAGGATAAAGTGTTATAAACTCTTGAGTCTCTTCCTTCTTGAGTTTACCAGTTATTCTAAGGAGGTATAAGGTCATGTGTAAAAGAGTTTGTAAAGTTCCTCTCCTGAACTTGGTAAAAGGAAAAAGGGTTGTAAGGGTAGTTGATCTTTGCCCGTTGAAAAGAAGATCGGTAGTGAAAGACAGTGGCATCGAGAGAAAAGGAATCATGAGTGGACGTAGGTCGGGATGACTGAACCACTATAAATCGATTTGCATTTACTTCTTACTTTTCCTTATCATTTGCTGATTTACTTTACTCACTAATTCTGCTCATACTTTAAAGTTAAATGGATTTTCGATTCATATTTTCGTTCGAATGATTCTAAATCAGATTTTTTTTTTTTAATAAGCACTAATTCACACCCCCTCTTACTACCATTACGATCTTAAGAGTTCTACCTAAGTGGCACATGATCTAAGAAATTATTATCATGGGATTAGTTACTACACCTAACTTAATCATGGATGACATGATAGAGTGAGATAGCTACTATAAATAGGATCAAGTTTTATGAAATAAAAGTGTATGCATTTGAAAATATTTTATAGGTATTTTTAGTCTTATCTATTATTTAATGCTATTTTAATTTTTTATTAAAATATTCTCTTTTAGTTACATCATAATATTTTGTTTTTATTATTTTCTTGCTTCTTTTTGCAAGAATGGACCAGTGAAGGAGTTGTTAGCAAAGCTCACAATCGAAGGCCCCTAAGGTGGGAAACCATGTCAATGTCGACACTTCTAGAGAGGCCCATACCGAAGACGTGTATGCTAGTGATTATGACATGGAGTCAAACAACAACAAGCTATGGATTCTTGGGAATGCATGGGTTGGAGGAGTCGCTACGACTCCATGACGACAATGCTACGATGCTTGGAAAGGAGTCCTCGAGCAGGAGTGCGTCGACGTCCAACATAGAGGCCAGCTTCAAATCAAAGTACATAAGTTGCAATATTACTAGTAGAAGGAGAAGGTGACAATGATGGTGATAGTGGTGGAGGAGGCCGTTGTTTTCCTTTTTGGCTTTTGTTCTTTTTTAGTTCTTTGGGAATGAGAGAGAAAAGGAGAGAGCCTAAGAAGCAACGGTGGAAAGAAGAGATGAACTAAGAATAAAACGAGGTGGACTTAGTTTGACTCGTTGAGTTTTAGGTTGACACTGTTGAACTTGTCAACAGGGCAAGGGGGAACGGTGCTTGGTACTTTTCTTGTTTAGCATAGCATCAATCTAACTGTCAATGAGGTGGCTCAGAGTGTTAAGTGCCAAAGGCTTTTACAGGCTTAAAATGTTGGGGCCTGAATTGATCTTGGACGGGCCTATTATTAGTTCAATTTTTTTTTCTAAAACAATAAGAGGCTACATATTATTAATAATCACAACAATCGCTGGAATGCTCATTTTAAAAACATCTATTTTTCAATTAATAATGGATTGTTAGCATGTTTGATTTAAGAAATGCAATTGGAGGGGCACAAAGCATAGCATTAAACAAAAATCAGAATCAATTCAACTCCTTAATTAGGCTGCTTTTATTTTTTATCTTTTTAGATTATGCATTCTTACCGCATAGTGGGTCGTACTGTTAGATTTGGATACTCTTAAATCCATATGAGACCCGAATCACGTTCCAACTCGGATTCGGACAAATTATAACAAGTTGGACCCGATTCAATCAACTCAGGCCCAGTTCGTTCCGGAAACCAATACGGCGTTCTAAAACAAAGGTACATTTACCATCTATGCTTTAAGATGTCCCTTTCAAACATTTAAAGAGTAAAGATTCTCAAATAGTAAATCAACGCGTGGCATCATATTTGTCGGGTTAACTCTAAATGTACCTTTGTTTAAGAGCGCTGAGAGAACACCACAATCACAATCCTTTGATAAAGGGCTGACGCGTTTGTCTCTACTCTCTAGGGTTTATCTTCTTCTTCTGCGGTCGTCCTGTTTCGAAGGAGGACTTAAGGTATAAATTCATCTATCTTCGCTGTTTTGAGTAAGTTTTGACAGTTGCATTCGGCAAAGTTCCCTCTTTTTCGTTTTTCTCGCATTTTATATGCTTGCATTACGAGTTTTTATGCTTTCTTCGTCCAGAAATCGAGCAAGATATTATTTTTACCATATATTAGGCGTTCGTTGGTTTACCGAGTGCGGCTTATGCCAAATTCTCATACTTTTTAAAAATGATTTCCTGTTTTATGTGCTCAGATTTCTCCCCGTTCCCAGGATTTTTGTGGTTTTTTTGGTCCTAAATTAGAGTTAAGTTTCGATCTTTAAACCATTTTTATGGGGATGAAGCATTTCATGTTTTCGTCAAATCAGCAGCGGATCCATGGCGTCGCTGCAGCTTGCTGGGACTGGAAACCCTGCTGTCGCCAGGAGGTATTTGCCGTCCATCGATGGGCTCCGTCTCTCTCCGTTCCCATTCAGGCTTCCTTCCTCAATCGGAGCTTGCGGAGTCGCACTTGAACGAAGTTGTTTTCGGGGTCTTGTCGTGAAGGCCGCTGCGGTTGTTGCTCCAAAGGTGCAGTTCTAGATTGTGTTGCTTAGTTAAGTACCTTTCTTAATGTGCCTCACTAATTATGCTATACTTTGCTAAAATATCTGACCTTCGGTCACATGGAAATTGTGAGCTGGTATATTTTTACTTAAGTAGCTCTTGGAAGTCGATAGATTCATTATGTGCTGACCTAAAATGCTTTTAAATTTTCCTTGGAAGTTCATAGTTTCTTGATTTGGCAAAAATCTGGTGTTGCATAATGGATAGATTTCATCTGTTCTAAAGGCCTTTGTTATGGTATGTACAAAGTCTATAGCTGTTTGTGCATGGAATTAGTGTGTGACATGCTTGTGAATCTGAATTATATTCAAAACTTCATTTTAATATATATATATATATATATATATATATATATACACTAACTTAATTGGTTTATAACCGGTTAATCTTGTTCGGTTAACTGGTTAATCAATTTTTAATTTTAAGTAATTTTAAAAAATATGTATTTTTCAAATGAATCGGTTCAATTCAATTAAACCTAACCAAAATCTTGGTCCAATTGATCCGACATTATCAAAAGGTTTCTATCACAATTGTCATCCTAAACATTCTCAAAAAGTTTTTGTCTAGCACCCAATAAAATGTAATATCTTCATGTCGCATTAACAATGATTAAGGTGAGGAAAAGAGGCAAATAGACAAGAATGCACATTTATATTGCCCCTTTGGGGTCTTTGGACTGGTTTGAACCAGTTAAGCACCTAAGGTAATGAACTCAATCTAGCTGACATTTTTTAAACTAAAATCAGTTCGGTTCGGTCTATTGATTAACCAAACAAAAAAAAGTACCCTCCCGAATTGGAACCGTCTAGACCTTCGAAATCAAAGATGAACAGGTCTGGACCGAACCGGTTCAAGATTGGTTTGGTTCAAGTTCGGTTCAGTTTTTCGGATTTTAGGTGTCATTTGAACACCGCAACCTTCTGCATTACTTCTATAAAGCCATTTTATGTGCATTTGATACTTGATATTTGTAATATCAAGTAGCAGTTTTTCAGGAATATAATATTACTATAAATTAGGGATTCATTGGACCACATATATTGATATCATGCATATATACTACTGATCAAACTAAATGCATGTTTTTTCTGTTGTATGCGTTGTCTGTTATATGTTATGTTGATATACTTCTGTTATTTTTTGCTCAGTACACTTCTGTCAAGCCTCTGGGTGATAGGTTGCTAGTTAAGATCAATACATCTGAGGAGGTGACTGTTGGTGGGATATTGCTGCCGACAACTGCTCAGTCAAAGCCTCAAGCTGGTGAGGTAGTTGCTGTTGGAGATGGAAGGACCATAGGCAATGACAAAGTGCAAATTGGTATTCAGGTTTGTTTCATCTCTCTAATAGAGTCAATACAAATTAATATTTAGTTAAGTTTCATCTCTCTTTTTTAGTCTGTTAATTTGGTCCTGACAATTAATACATAGGCATACTGTTCAACTATATGACGGAGTTAGTTAGCTTAGCTGGTAAGGACCTTGGCAGTTTATCGCAAGGCCCTGATTTGAATCCACCCTCCACCACTTATCTTTTGCGGAAAAAAAAACAAACTGTTCAGCTATCTTTCATTTTTTCTACTAATTGGACATCAATATGGGTGAAATTTCACAGTTGAAAGTTCAAGTGAAAGAAAATTAAAAGGATAATTAATTAAGTGGTTTGGTGTACTCAGTTGACATCACTCTTGCTAAATTGTTGTTGAACATGTGCTTGATTAACCTTGCCCAGTGGACAGTTATGTATCCAAAGCTTATTGTACTATGCATCAGCTTTTAAGCTAAATGTAACATTTAACTTGCTAATGTTTTCATTATTAATATTCACATTAATACTAATGATATGTACTTTGACATGAAAAATGTGGTAAATTTCTAATGTGAAGAATCTTTGTTGCATGTAGATGGGATCACAAGTAGTATACTCCAAGTATGCCGGCACAGAATTGGAATTCAACGGATCCAATCACGTCATCCTGAAGGAGGATGATATTGTAGGTATTCTTGAAGCTGATGATGTTAAGGATTTGAAACCCCTAAATGAGCGTGTTCTAATAAAGGTTTGACTTCCAAGCTTTTACGTTTTCCTGTTGAAACAACTAAGCTTTTGGTTGACCAGTTGAATCAAATATGAAGTACTTGAAGTTTCCGATGTCTTTTTGTAGTTGTTCGTCTTCTGAAACCTTCTCTGATTTAACAGTACATATAACTCACAGAGGCAAGGTCTTGTTTTTCTATTGCCTCAGGTTGCAGAAGCTGAGGAGAAGACAGCTGGTGGTTTGCTCTTGACAGAAGCGAGCAAGGAGAAGCCCTCCATTGGAACGGTGAAAATCTGATCTCTTTATTTTTTATTTCTACTCCTTGTGTCTCTATAGGTTTCTTTTTTTTTCCGAAAATGAAACTCTATTAAGATTTTAAAATTTTATGAGTCTGACCTAGACATAAGCAAGGGGAGAAGGATAGACTTCCTGCAGAAATATATATGATCTAATTATCCTATCCTAAATTGCAGTCCAGTTTGCTGCAAGGTTATCTCCCCAATATTAATGAGACATTTGAATTAGCAAAAAGGCGTCTAAGATATTTAATGTCAGCAACAATATTATAACTTTTGGCAATGGAGGAGTTTTATCTTTAACCATAACCTCCCACATTAGTAGAGAATCAGTTCCATTAAAGAAACCTTAATGCATTCTGCAGTCTGCTGATAGTTGACGTCCTGCCTTGGATGTGCCTAGGGTCTCTAATAATCCAATGACTAGCATCGTCTATGATCACGAAGCTTTCTTTACCACTAGCATTTGCATTGTAAAAATTAAGGTCATCTATAAGTTGCTGCAATTTGCTGCATTCAGCTTCATTGGACCTAAACCATTAGTCAAAATGTTACACACATCAGATTTTTATAAGCCAATTTTAATCATTGCTCTATGTCGTGACGAGTTCTCTGACTTTATCCATGGATAGTCTTTTTTCATTCTAGTCTCTTCGATATGCTAAAATATTATTAGGTCCGACTCTGATATCAAATGTCACAACTTGAGTTTGATGGGCTAATTGACTCATCAACTTCATTTGACTTAAACCATTGGTGAAAATACTCAAGCTGAAGCCGATAATAATACACTCATCAGAGCTTTATAAATCAATCTTAATCTTGTCTATTGCATCATGGTTTAGAGTAAAAGTTTGTACCTGTTCACTATTGCACCTTGGGAAGCTTGATCTTGTTTGTGGCACTTCGAGTAGAAATTTATACCTGTTCCTGATTGCACCTTGTGACAGGTTATTGCGGTCGGCCCTGGTCCCCTGGATGAGGAGGGGAACAGGAAGCCATTGACGATGATCACCCCTGGCAGCACGGTGTTGTACTCTAAGTATGCTGGAAATGAGTTTAAGAGTGCTAATAGCTCCCTCTATATTGCTCTGAGAGCATCTGATGTGATGGCAGTTCTCTCTTGAGCTCTCTTTCTTTGCTAGCCGGAGGATCAGGCAACTCGGAAGGGAGAACTGTGCATGATTTTTGTGATGACGTTACTGGTTTGCTCAATTTTAAGTTCTGAGATTTCTGTTGTTGTAACCAAAGAAATAACTTTTTCAGTACTATGGATCTTAGTGCTTGATTTGTCATGTGGCATCCATGGTGCATGGACTCGATGGTTATTGTTGATCGAGTAATGCCGGTGATAAGTGATTCATGGCTATATAGTTTTCATAAATAAATAAATAAAAGACATTTTTTTAAATGATCATTAGTATATAGCTTTCCAAATTTGATGATCTTTATAATCGTTCTTCGAAATACAAGCAAGTTTAGCGTATGTGTCAGTTAATGGTGTTAAACTTTAGGTGGCAGTCGTATAATAATCTAGGTTATCAGAGTCCGGAGTTTGGGTTGGTGGGAAACCATCAGCATCCATTGACGTCATTCACTTTGGGGTTGTTTGGCGCCCTATGTTAGTTATGACGTCAAAAGCAAACGTTTTAACATTGAGTCATCGTCGGAATAATAATGACATTACTATACCCCTCTACAGATGCCGCCCAAATAACGTCAAATAAGATGTCAAGGGTTTGATGTTAAGAGATCTTCCGTGAAAGAAAGACCTTAACGAGAAAAAGGATGGAAAAGTAATCAAAGCCCTGTATCTAGTGCATTTGTGTAGGTGCATAGGTATTGATTCAGCATATAGGATTTGAGTATCGGACGATCGAACTTTTGACCACTCAAAGAGTAAGAGGGTTCAGGCGCAAGACTCAGAGGGTTAAAACAAAAAAAGCTCTAAAGTTATGAAGGTTTAGAGTTCTCAAACAGGGGAACGATGGCCAAAGCCCCATTTTATAGGTGTCAAGCATTGGTTTGCCTTTGCTGCCTGATCCTTAAGTTTCTCATTAATTCGATTGACTTATGACATGACAGCCCCTGATTAAACGTATGAAATTGAGCATCGAGGTAAGGATACTAAAACATCAAAAATCAAACAAATTAGATTTGGCGTCGTAATTGAAACGGATCAAAGGCGACTACAATGGCTAAAGGTGCGAAAACGATAAAGTATAAACTTAACCATAAAGGATCCCTAATCTATGACATGATCGAGTCCGAAGCCTCCCTTGCCTCCAACGTAGTTGAATCTGACTGGAAGCATCTTTTATCATCTCTTATCTTTAGTACAATCAACTTTGACCACAAAACACCCCTTATCTCTAATGCGGTTGAATTTAATCGCATGAATCACGTAGGATGAGTGGCTTATAAGAATCGATATGATGACACTTACTGCAATGACTGACAATTAAACTGACTCCTCACATCCGAGTAATGACAACAATCTCGTGAATATATTGGATTAACTTTTAATTCTGAAACTTACTGATAAGTCCTTTATAAACGTCTCTAATACGCTAACTCACCAATAGCTCGTTGATACTCCAAACCCTGTATTACATTTGAAACTCTACTAATTAAGTGGTGAAGAGCAGTTATTGACCCGCCCTCCACTTACTTTTGTAAGATCTCCAATGGAACTTGCTCATCTCTCAACATGGTCGGACGTGTTAGACAACCCAAATATGCATTAACAGCAGTCAATAGATACGATCTAAATTTACATTCTCAGTTGTTATGGATCTTCCGCAAATAAAATTTACATTGCTAAGTTGTACTCCCAAATAAGATTTTTTGCACGCAGGTAAACTACATAAATGCTCATGCAACTTCAACTCCTTGGGTGATACTAGAGAATTGAATGTTATTAAGCAAGTCTTCTAAGAGTCCATCCGTCATTCTCCACCTCATCTCTGGATCTCTTAAATTTTTTATACCTAAAAGTTTAAGTCAGTAGATGAGAAATGATCGTCTATATTCTCAATTATGGTAATAGATGACTTAATCCAACACACGAAATATTAATAAAGATCTCAGCTCAGGACCTTTTGCTTCGATACATATAAATACTTAAGCCTGTGGATGAGACATGATCTGAATTTATACTCATACCTGTATTTCTGCTATGAAACAATAAAAGCCATAACTACTAGGTAAAGGGATCAAATTTTGATTATCCTAACTGTGATGTATATCCTCTGTGACTTGTGATGCTTACCTGTTAGATGTCCTATAATGTGTTTAACCATGAAAACCAAAATTAAACCAAGTAATGTATGCATGTTAACCAATGGCTACTTTATTATTTTGTTGTTTATTGGAGTCGATATAACAATATTAAGATTAAAATTACTCCTTTGCGACCTAAGAGACAAAGTTTTAAGTCCTGAAAATTACTCTCGTAAGTGTAGAAGTAAGAGGTATTTTGCATTGACGGCAGCCCAATTCATTCTTCATTATTTTGCTGTTTAAAACTAATTAATATATGATAGAATTAAGAGCAGTTACACAGAGGATGATCTGAAGTGAAGTGTGTTCACATAGAGTTTCTTCTGTTTGTGATAACTCAGACTTGGCAATCATGTGGTTCAATGATTTGTTACGGAGTGCATTTTTCACAGTAAAAATTAAAATACAAGAAGGGAAAAAAAGTGTAAAAGCATCAGACTCTACTTTGTGTAAATATAAGATTATTAAAGCTATTTTATGTAAATCCAGTGCAGCAAAACCAAAATTTGCTTCCAGACTTGGATATAAGCACTCTCAGCACTTACAACATAGTCTAACAACAAGTTACACTAAGTAACAAAGCCTAACTTATGTGTATATGAAACACTACATCGCAAACAAGTGGTTGTAGGCTTGAAACACTAGTGGAAACATGGTTGGTAGGCATGAACCACTTCATCACAAACAGGCCCTGGTAATTTGATCTCATTTACACTTGATTGTTCTAACTAATTAGATAAAATATGGATCAAATATCACCTGTTGCCACCGTAGATCTCGTAGGAGAGGGCGGTGTGACATCCTCGAGAGCTTCTCTTATGATGCTACGGACAGTAGATTGGTTGCTATCTCACTTTCAAACAAGGATTAACAATATATTAAATACCTTTTAAGCCCTAGCCAATAGGACCAATCACTAATACTATGTGTGTATCGGCACATCTCCATGCCCTGTGATAATCTATCTCGTCATCATCGGTTCCGTCGGATCCTTGGCGCATCACCATGCATCGTGATCGCCTGTCACGGCATCGTGGATCCCGCTGACACCTCCATGCTCCTGCCGTGCCTCTTCATGTAATTACATTATTAATCATAGACACGCAGGCCTGACAACAAACGAGGAAAACAAAGGCTCGCAAGCCCCAATAATAATAATAATATACACATATACAAACAACACAACATATGACTCATGATCATCCGTCCCCATCATACATCATATGTATACATCATCATGTAGGACTAATAGATAATTAATAATTAATTAAACTATTTAATTGATTATTTTTTAGGAATTCAGGACAAGAATTTCTAGAATTGTTAAGGGTATTTTCATAATTATGGACAAAAGGATAAAACTAGAAATTTCTTAAATTCTGAAGGGAAAAATCATCCTTTTGCTAAGAAAGACCCTAACCCTTATGCCCCCTTCTAATAGGACACCACTGTCGACCTTGCCCTCGGGCGACTACCCCTGTGGACAGGCACTGCCTCTAGTAGTACCTCTACCCCTAGGTGGCCTATCGCCAGTGGCTGACTCGCGGGTGGCTGGCCACTCTTTAGCCACTGCGTTTGCACGCGGCCATATGGCCCATAGGTGGCCACCCCTACGGGCGTGCGCTGTGTCCGCAAGCACCATGTTTGTGGGCGGTTGCCCCTTGCTAGCGGCCTTGGCCCTAGGCGACTACCCCAGTAGGGTGCCTGGCCACAAGTGGCCACCCCTATAAGCAGCCTAGCCATGAGCAGCCACCCCTATAGGCGACTTGCCCATAGGTGGCCTCCTAAATCCATACGTAGTTTGCCCGCGGGCACTGCCTTCATGGCCGAGCGCTGCAAGAACACATAAAATAATTTTGCGTGATTTAATCTCATCACACATAGTTTAAAAGCCAGTATTTTCCATAAGCAACTAGCTCTGATGTCACTATTGAAAAATCATGAGAGAGCATCACATACACAATAGAAGAACTAAACAAAATCGGTTGCCCATAGTTATCATATTGTCGTGCAAAGATTGGTGTGCAAAAAATCATAAAAATAAAAAACTATAATATATGAGATATTGATTACCTAGGAAGATCATATATCCCAGAAAGTTCAAATATAGATAGAGAGGATGAAGGAGGTTAAATGTCCTCTATAGTGGTATCCACATGATGGATCGTTGTACTGATGCTCCTCCAATCGCAGCCCAAAAACTCACAACTCTTGCACACCTTCTCACAACACTCGTGGAAGAAGATATGCTATCTTCTTCACTGCCCTCTCGTAGCAGGGAAGGGCTAGTCGATTAAGAAGATGAGGGATGGAGGAGAATAGGAGGGGGTGACCAAAGGTGTAACCTATCATTGTTGTGCCGCCCCTGCCTCCTATTTATAGAGATTCACTAAAAACCCTAATGGATCCTAACTTAGTGGGTATTATATCTCTATCCAATTACCCACTCCTCTTAGATTATTGGATCTCTATCCAATAATCTTAATTGGTCTCTAATTGGGCCTCATGTAAGGAGTCCATTCATGTTGGATCTCATCCAATAAGAACATGGGCTAATTGGATAACTCATATATAATCCTCTACTTGCTGAAATATCTACCATATGTCCGTGACCCTCTAAGCCCAATACCGAGTTGGCCGTGAGTTTTACATTTCAAAACTCCTCCTGACTTAATGAATTATTATCACATAATAATTCATTTAACTCATCGACTCTGGATGTACTACAAAAAATAGTTTCCAGACTATATAGGGGATCTAATCCATTGGACTTGTCTATCCTTAGTTACTATGTATCTATAGTCTCTCATCCATCTAATATCCCAAAGACTATATATTGGGCATGGTATTGTTAAGCCACATACATAATCTGTCAGAGTCTTGCTCCAATCGGATTCTCCAAAGATTTGTCTAAGCGATAACACACAAGATATTCCTCTCACAATACTGAGAATAGATGATCCTCTATTAACACTTAATTGCCTTCATAAGGTTGACTACCAATCCTGATAATTAGTTGTACTAGATATGAAATTTTCAAAACCTGTAAGTCTGGCATTATAGAAAGGAGTACTAAAAAAGGTATCCTTTGTGTCTCAAGTCTAAGGACCAAACACACAACTAAGACTACAGAATCGCTATACGACGTTAGATATCATTAACCTTATAAGATTCTATAAACGGATCAATCAGTAAACTTATTCTCTAATGAGCACCTGTTTTGTATCAATAGTGTTCCTACACTTATGGCTATGAAACCAACTGCCTCCATCATATGGACAGATATATAGTATATCGGTCTATCCGGTTATCTTAATATTTCTCTAAAGTAACCTATGATCGAGATTATTTAAGATCTATGTTTAAAGGTAAATCAATCTCATTATCGTGATCTCATCATGATCCAATTCCTATTGAACAGAACCATGGACATCACTATATATATATTCAACAGATAATATAATGTGAGAATATACCAATAATAATCATAAGCAAAAAGATTATGTAGTATGTCACACATGATATATTAAGTTGGAAAGCATGAGATAATAAGATTAACCAATTTGACCTTCAATCTGTTGGTTACAGGTGCTCTGCAAGCCAATCACGCGAGTGATGACACGTGTGACACACTACGTAATCTTTTTACTTATGATTAATATTGGTATATTTTTACATTATATTATATGTAGCATATATATTGTGATGTCCTTGGTTCTGTGTAATGAGAATCAGATCGTAATGAGATCGATTCACCTTTAAACACAGATCCTAAATAATCTCGGTCATAGGTTACTCGAGAGGGACATCGAGATAATCAGACAGACCGGTGTACTATATGCCCATCCATATGATGGATGTGGTTGGTCTCATAGCCACTTGTGTGGAGACACTAAGAATATAGTACATGTGCTCATTGGAGAATGAGTTAACTAATTGATCCGCTTATGAAATTTGTATGGTTAATGATACCTAATGTCAAACAGCTATTTCATAGTCCTAGTTGTATATCTGGTCCTTAGACTTGAGACACAAAGGATAACTTGTATGAGTACTCATTTCTTTTATGCTAGACTTATATGTTTGGAAAGCTCCAGATCTGGTACAGTTGGTTATCGGGATTAGTAGCCAACCTTACGAAGACAATTGAGTATCAATCGAGGATCATCCACTCTCGATATCACGAAAGAAATATCTCATATGTGATTGCTTAGAAAAATTCCTGGCCAGGGTCATTCGGATTGAGAGAGAAGGAGTTCTCTGGTAGAATCCGATTAGAGCAAGACAAACTAATTCCGTATGTGACCTGATAGTACCATATCCAATATAGGGTCTTTGGGATATTATTTAGATGAGGGATTATAGATACATGGTAATTATGGACAGACATGTCCGATGGATTTGATCCCCCCTGTACCGTTTGGGGACTATGACGTAGTGGCCTAGTATGTCCACAGTTGATGAGTCAAGTGAATTATTATGGGGATAATAATTTACTATATCAGAAAGAGTTCTGACGGGAGTGACTCACGGCCAGCTCGGTATCGGGCCTAGAGGGTCACACACATATGGTGGATGCTTTAGCGAATAGAGGATTGGATGAAGATCCAATTTGCCCTTATTCTCATTAGATAAGATCCTATGTTGATGGGCTCCTTGATTAAGGCCTAAGGAGATTATTGGATAGAGATCCAATAATGCAATATTAGTGGGTTATTGGATGGAGATCCAATACCCACTAAGGAAGGAGCCCTAGGGTTTTGGTGGCTCTCTATAAATAGGAGGGGAGACTCAGGGTTAATAGGCTGTAACTTTAGCCACCACCTCCAATTCTCCTCCCTCCCTCTGCGCAAGAGTTGCGAAATTAGATTATAGGAGTTTCGCTGCAGAGATCTATCGTGTGGATACCGCTAGAGAGGAGGACGCTTGACCTCCTTCATCTTCTCCATCCGGATCTGGAATACAGGGATATACGATATCCATAGGTAAAATTAATCTCTCACATATCATGATTTTATCGGTTTTTGTATTTTTCTCGTGACCCCAATCTTTTGCACGATGATTTGATCTGCGTGGGAAATCGATTTTTGTTTTGATTTTCGTTGCGCATGTGATGCACCCGCTGAGGTTTCCCAATAGTGGTATCAGAGACAAGGTTTTCGTGCGGAAGATTGGTTTTAAACTTCGTATGATGAGATTGAATTGCATAGAATCATTCTACGTGTTCTTGCTGCATTTTCGCAACAAAGGAAGCCCTTGAAAGGGGCAGCCGGGCATGGGCATAGCCAGCCCCCTTGCAGGGGCGGTCGGCTGCAGCCAAGGTCCACCTGCAAATGGGCGGCCGGCTGCGACCTGGCCCCTTGCAAAGGGGCGGTCGGCTGCGGCCAGGCCCCCTGCAAAGGGCGACCACCCGCAGGGGCAACAGCCCTACGGGCACGACCGACTACGGCCAGCCTGCAAGGGGCTGCCGCCAGTAGCCAGGCCTCCAGGGCTTGCTGCCCGTGGCGCGATCGCAAGGGGCAACCGCCCGCGGCCAGGCCACTGGTGGCGGCTGCCCGCTGCAAGGCCTCAAGGGGCAGCCCTACGGCCAGGGCTGCCGCCTGCAAGGGCGGCCGCTGGTAGGAGTGGCCGCCAGCCTGCGAGGTGCCGCCCGAAGGCAGCAGCGCCTACCGTAGGGGCTGCTGCCCACGCCGATGACGTGCAGCACCCTGACCTGCGCAGGGTAGCGACGACGCAGATGGGGGCAAGGAGAGGGCTAGGGCATCCTGTTAAGTAAAAGGATGATCCTGCGCCTTTGATTTTTGAAAATTCTGTAGACTGTCCTCATGTGTAAAATTTCATAAATGCCCTCAAAAATTCTGAAAATTCTGAGGACTGTCCTCTGATCCAGAATGATGAAAATGCCCTTGATAATTCTGGAAATTCTGAGCATATCTTGATTTCTAAAAAAATAATTAATTAAATAATTTAATTAATTATTATATATATCTAGTAATCCTACATATGATGTGATGTACATGTGATGTATGTTGTGGATGGATGATCATGAGCCATGTGTTGTGATGTGTGTAATTATCATTATTATTATTATTGGGGCCTGCGAGCCTACGTTTTTCTTGTTTATTATTGGGCCTGCGTGCATGTGATTATTTGTAATTACATGGAGAGGCGCAGCGGGAGCGTGGAGGTTACAGCGGGACCCAGATGCATTGGCGGGAGATCATGACGCTTGGTGATGTGTCGATCCGATGGAACCGATGATGACGAGATCAACAATCACAAGGCATGGAGATGCGCCGATGCACACATAGATCCTATTGTGAGTGATTAGGCCCATTGGCTCGGGCTTAATCATATTAGGTGACGGCTCATGATCATCCAGTAGGCTTGCATATGTGATGTGTTATACACCTACTAGATATATGTATATATATATATATTTGCATGCGATGTAGATATATATTAAATATGTATGTGTGTGACACGACATATTAGGAGACCGATACGATACAAAAACTCCTCCTACGATAATATTAAGTCGGTAAGCGTGATGCAATAAGATTGACCCACGTGACCTTCCATCGTTATAGGAAGAAATTGAATCACGACATAGGTTGAGTTGGTCGAGTCCCTCGAGGCTCACCTATTTACGTGATCGAGTTCTTGCCTATGACATAGAGATGTCACCAGTGACCTGAGGACATGGTATGCTTGGTCGAGTCCCTTGAGGGCATATCATCAAATCAGACTCATTTTGTAACGATGGTGATGACTTAACTGAACTTCATGGTTGGTCGAGTCCCTCGAGACCATGATGATTCGGAGGCTGAACGTGACGGAAATCACAAGGAGTTGTGATTGACAAGAGTTGCCTACCTTTTGGGCTTAGTGTCATTGGTCGAGTCCCTCGAGGTTGCAATAAGACGCCAATTGGATCCTGATCCCCACTAAGAGTCTGTCGGAGACTTCCGTCTCACGTGTCGAGGGTGTCGCGTGATTCACTAAGAAAATAGTGAGAGTATATTAAGATAGAAGTCCATATCTTAATTAGTATTTTCTACAAAATCTGTATGTTATTTAATTTACGCTATATCTTTCTCGTCGCTTGTAAAACCCCTACGTGGCATACTTGATGCCAACCGCCTCATTGGTCCAAAAGCTTCACAATTTGAGAATTATTCTCACGGAAGAGAAAATCATATATGTCTTTAACATGATTGTGCCCATGCTGGAGGAAAGGATAAACGAGGATGAGATCGCTCGCTTTGTGAAGTATATAGATAGTCCTAGAGGATAACCTATATGTTGATCTTATACTTTAGTCCCTACCGGATTGCTTTTCATAGTTCATTATTAACTTTAATATGAACAAGTTTGAGGTGACTCTCCTTGAGCTCCTCAATATGTTGAGAGAAGCTGAGAGTGCCATCAAGAAGGAGAAGCTAGTTCTCTATATTGGTGAGACCAAAAAGAAAAGGAATGCTAGTAAGATCCTTAAGAAGGGCAAGGGCAAAGAAAGACTAGGTAAGGCAAAGGTTGCCAAGAAATACCCAAGAAAGGACAAAGGACAATGCTTCCACTATGGCCAAGATGGACATTGGAAGAGGAACTGTAAGGACTACCTTGCAGAGAAGGCGAGACAGAAGCTTTCCCGGGTATGTTTTCACCATGATGATAGCAAGTCAGGGTATGTTTTCGCCATGAATGGAGGAGTAGTAAGCTGGAAAAATTCCAAGCAAGATACTACTACTGACTCGACCACAAAGGCGAAATACATTGCTGTAGTAGAAGCAACAAGATGAAGGGGTCTGGATGAAGAAGTTCATCTAGGATTTGGGAGTCATACCAAGCAGTGTAGAGCTGACTCCCATATATTGTGACAGTGACAGAGCGATAACTCTAGCAAGAGAACCCAGGTCTCATCAGAATTGTTCTGAGGAGGTTCCATCTGATTAGAGCGATCATGACCCGAAAAGATATAACAACGAAAATAGTTCCATCCGAAGATAACATTGCAGATGCACTGACGAAGCCATTGGCTCATATTATGTTTGAGCGTCATAGGGGTCTGATGGGGATCAGACACATAGGTGATTGGTTTTTGGTCAAGTGGGAGATTGCTGGTTACAAGTGCCCTGCAAGCCAATCACGCGAGTGATGGCACATGTGACACATCATAATCTTTTTGCTTATGATTAATATTAGTATATTCTCATATTATATTATATATAGCATATATATTGTGATGTCCTTGGTTCTGTGCAATGGGAATCAGATCGTGATGAGATCACGATAATGAGATCGATTCACATTTAAACACAGATCCTAAATAATCCCGGTCATAGGTTACTCGAGAGGGACATCGAGATAACTAGACAGATCGGTGTACTATATACCCATCCATATGATGGAGGCGGTTGGTCTCATAGCCACTTGTGTGGAGACACTAAGGATATAGTACAGGTGCTCATTGGAGAATAAGTTCACTGATTGATCTGCTTATGGAATGTTGTATGATTAATGATACCTAATATCAGACAGCGATTCCATAGTCTCAGTTGTGTATATGGTCCTTAGATTTGAGACACCAAGGATGCCTTGTATGAGTACTCCTTTCTTTGACGCTAGACTTACAGGTTTGGAAAGCTCCAGATCTAGAACAACTGGTTATCGGGATTGGTAGCCAACCTTACGAAGGTAATTAAGTATCAATAGAGGATCATCCACTCTCGATATCACGAGAGGAATATTTCATATATGCTTGCTTAGACAAATCCCTGGCCAGGGTCATTCGGATTGAGAGAGGAGTTCTCCGGTAGAATCCGATTAGAGCAAGATAAACTGATTTCATATGTGACCTGATAGTACCATGTCCAATATACGGTCTCTGGGTATTATTTGGATGAGGGATTATAGATACATGGTAACTGTGAACAGACAGGTCCGATGGATTTGATCCCCCCTGTACTGTCTGGGGACTATGGCGTAGTGGCCTAGTACATCCATAGTTGATGAGTCGAGTGAATTATTATGGGGATAATAATTCACTATATCAGAAGGAGTTCTGATAGGAGTGACTCATGGCCAGCTCGGTATCGGGCCTAGAGGGTCACACACATATGGTGGATGCTTTAGCGAATAGAGGATTAGATGAAGATCCAATTAGCCCATATTCTCATTAGATAAGACCCTATATTGATGGGCTCCTTGATTAAGTCTCAATTATAGGCCTAAGGAGATTATTGGATAGAGATCCAATAATGCAAAGTTAGTGAGTTATTGGATGGAGATCCAATACCCACTAAGGAAGGAGCCCTAGGGTTTTGGTGGCTCTCTATAAATAGGAGAGGAGACTCAGGGTTGATAGGCTGCAACTTTAGCCACCACCTTCTATTCTCCTCCCTCCCTTTGCGCAAGAGTTGCGAGATCAGATTAGAGGAGTTTCGCTGCAGAGATCCATCATGTGGATACTGCTAGAGAGGAGGACGCTTGACCTCCTTCATCTTCTCCATCCGGATCTAGAATACAGGGATATACGATCTCCTTAGGTAAAATCAATCTCTCACAGATCACGATTTTATCAATTTTTACGTTTTTCTCGCACCCCAATCTTTTGCACGACAATTTGATCTGCGTGGGACACCGGTTTTTGTTTTGATTTCCGCTGCGCATGTGATGCACCCGCTGAGGTTTCCTAACACCATCATTATAAAAAGAAATTGAATCTTGACATAGGTTGAGTTGGTTGAGTCCTTCGAGGCTCACCTATCTTCGTGATTCGAGATCTTGTCGATGATATAGAGATGTCACTGGTGACCTAAGGACATGGTATGCTTGGTCGAGTCCTTCGAGGGCATATCATAAAATCAGATTTATCTTATAACAATAGTGATGGCTTAAATGAACATTATAGTTGGTCTAGAGGTTGAGACCATGATGACTCGGAGATCAAGCAATTCGAGAATCAGAAGGAGTTATGATTAGAAAGAGTTGCCTACCTTTCTCTACTAGGGACTTCTGTTTCACGTGCCAAGGGTGTCACGTGATTTATCAAGAAATAGTGGAAATAAATTAAGATAAAAGTTCATATCTTAAGTAGTTTTCTACAAAATTTGTATGTTATTTATTTATGCTACATCTTGTTTGTCAGAAACATGTCACCTACAAACCCCCTCATTAGTCCAAACTACATGGATTTGTTCCGTAATTCAAGAATTATTCTCACGATGGAGAAAATCATGTATATCCTTGACATAATTCTACCCCTCGTTAGAGAAAGGGGCAAGCGAGGATGAGATCGCTCGCTACGTGATCCTTGCAAAGTTTTATATGTTGGCCTTTATGGCTCTTGAGTTATAGATGCAATATGAGAGCATAAATGTCAGTTCTATCCTTCTCAATCTTCACTAGTTATTTGAGGAACATGGAATAACTCAAAGATATAAGATATCCAAGTTTCCCTTCCAAGCTAGGATGATAGAAGGGAATTTGTTAATAACCATATCGTGAAGATAATAGAGTGAATCAAGAAACTCATAGGTCTATGAATGGTCATAGAGGATAACCTATGTGTTGATCTTATGCTTAGTCTCTACCAGATTTCTTTTCATAGTTCATAATGAACTTTAGTATAAACAAGTTTAAGGTGACTCTCCCTAGGCTCCACAATATGTTGAAGGAAGTTGAGTGCATTATCAAGAAAGAGAAGCCACTTCTATATTGGTGAGACCAAGAAGAAAAGGAAGACTGATAAGACCCTAAAGAAGGGCAAGGGCAAGGGCAGACTAAGTAAGACTAAGGTTTCCAAGAAAGACCAAACCAGTGCTTCCATTGCGGCACAAATGGGCACTAAAAGAGAAAGTATAAGGATTACCTTGTAAAGAAGGTGAAATAGAAGCTTGGAGAAGCTTCAGATACATTCATGATCAATCTTTATTTGTCAAATTTTTATGATAATATATGAGTATTGAATATTGAGAGTGATTATCATATCTACAACTTATTTCTAGCAAGGCTTAGGAGATTGGCCAGTAGGGAGATGGACCACAAGATGGGCAATGGAGCAAGAATTGTTACAATTGTTGTTGATGAGGTCACCCTACATTGCCTGGTGGAGCTCCTATTACATTAGTTGCATGCTACTATGTTCCCTCTATAATCAAAAATATTATTTTCATTTTCTGTTTGACAGTTAGTAGATATAAATTAGTTTTTAAGAACATTAGTTGTTTATTAATTTTGGATGATAAAATTATCACTAGAGGGATGTTGATTAATGACTTATATATGTTAGACATTTCTCCACATATCATGAATGTAAGCACGTTAAATAGAAAATGAGATGAGGTGAACTGTGCATACCTATGACATTGTAGGCTAGGTCATATATGTGAGGGAAGAATTAAAAAGTTACTGAAAGATGGATACTTAGATCATTTCGATTATAAGTCATATACAACTTACGAACCCTGCCTTCATGGAAAGTTGACTAACTCTCCTTTTAGTGGAACTGGAGAGAGAGCAATTAAGTTGTTGGATGTTAGAACCCTTGCAGATTCTAAGTTTGGGGTGATCTCTATAGGGGATCGACCTCTTTAGAACTCTATAGGGGTTTCTCCCTCCTTGGAGTTCTGCACATAGGCTGAAAAATAATTGATCTATTGATGATTAAAAGATGGTAGAATATAAGCTATTTATAGGGCTTCTAAACCCTAACTCCTAATATGACTCATACTTTTAACAATTTCAACTCAAACTCTAAGGAGCAATTCCTACTCCAAGTAGACTAAGACTCATACTAAACTAAGACTCATTTTCCCCTCAACTCCTAACCCCTAGCCAACTCCTAACTATGATACGACTTGTGGCTATAGGGGTCTCCAACTCCTAATTTTATTCTTATTCCACCCTAGAGAGAGTCCAAGCTAAGTGGTCTCCCTCTTGCCCTAGCCAGCCTCTCTTAAGAGGAGGAGGCGACTAGGAGATTCCCATCCCATAAGGACTCCTCCCTAACCCTAGCCAACCACTTCCTACTAGGTGGTAGCGGCTAGATTAGGGTTTATTACATTCATGACTCAATTGACTCTGACTCGTATCCAACTCCGACTCCACTTCAGCCGAATCTTATTCCTACTAGGATTTGGGCCGATTTATTATAGAGGACTCAAATCTCCTCCTAACTGACCTAATATCAAGTCTAGGTTGGCTAACAAGGCCCATTATAAAGACTCGACACAAATGACTAGGACTCGACTCGGCTAGGGTCCTAATATTTGAACTTATACATAGTGATATATGCAATCCCATGTCACCTCATGCTATAGGTGGTTACTTCTACTTCATTACATTCATTAACGATTTCTCTAGGTATAGACATATGTACTTGATGACGTACAAGTCTGAGGCCTTTGAGAAATTCAATAAATATAATAATAAAGTCGAGAACAGATTGGAAGGAGTATTATGACTCTTCGATCGTATCGATGAGGATACTTTGAGTATAAGACTTCACCCACTTCCTTAGGGACGATGGGATTTTGTCCCAATGGACACCTCCCTATACATCTCAGCTTAATGGTCTATCAGAAAGGAGAAATCGCACGCTGTTAGACATGATGTGATCCAAGATGAGTTTCACTGATCTAGTTGTCTCATTCTAGGCATATACCATAAAGACTATAGCTTACCTTCTGAACAGAGTTTCATCTAGGTCGATAGTGTCTACACTACTGGTAACAGGTGCCCTGTAAACTAATCACGTGAGTAATGGCACATGTGACACACTGAGTAACTTTTTGCTTATGATTATTATTGATATATTCTCATATTATATATATATATATATATATATATATATATATATATATATATATATATATATATATATATATATATTATGATGTCCTTGGTTCTGTCCAATGGGAATCAGATCATGATGAGATTATGATAATAAGATCGATTCACCTTTAAACATAAATCCAAAATAATCCCGGTCATAGGTTACTCGAGAGGGACATTGAGAGAACCAGATAGATCGGTGTACTATATACCAGTCCAAATGATGGAGGTGGCTAGTCTCATAACCACTTATGTGGAAAAACTAAAAATACAGTTTTGGTGCTCATTGGAGAATGAGTTCACTGATTGATCCGCTTATAGAATGCTATATGGTTAATGATACCTAATGTCAAACTGTGATTTCGTAGTTCCAATTATGTATCTGATTCTTAGACTTAAGACACCAAGGATGCCAGTTTGAGTACTACTTTCTTTAACGTTAAACTTACAAGTTTGGAAAGTTTGAGATCTAGTACAGCCAATAATCGAAATTGGTAGCAAACCTTACGAAGGTAATTGAGTGTCAATAAAGGATCATCCACTCTTAGTATCACGAAAGGAATATCCCATGTGTGCTAGATTAGACAAATCCCTGGCCAGGGTCATTCGAATTGAGAGAAGAGTTTTTCGAGAGAATTCGATTAGAGCGATACTCTGATGGATTTTGTATGTGGCCTGATAGTATTATGTCCAATATATGATCTATGAGATATTAGTTAGATAAGGGACTATAGATACACAGTAATTGTGGACAGATAGGTCCAATGGATTCGATCCCCCTGTACCGTTTGGGATAGATAGGTCCGTAGTAGTGGTCTACTACGCCCATAGTTGATAAGTAAAGTGCATTATTATAGGGATCATAATTTACTATATCAGAAGGAGTTCTGATGGGAGCAACTCACGACCAGCTCAGCATCGGGCCTAGAGGGTCACAAACATATAGTGGATACTTCAGCGAATAGAGGATTGGATAGAGACCCTACATTGATGGGCTCCTTGCATGAGACACATTTAGAGGCCAAAAGAGATTATTGGATAGAAATCCAATAATCTAAGGTTAGTGGGTAATTGGATGAAGATTCAATACCCACCAAGGTAGGATGCACTAGGGTTTTGGTGTCTCTCTATAAATAAGAGGTAGGGGTGACACATAGATGATAGGATGTAATTTTGGCTGCCCTCCTCTCTTCTCCTCCACTCCCTCTCCTTCTCAGCCAATCAACCCCTCTTTGGTGCAAGAGGGTAGTGAAGAAAATAAAGTGTCTTCTTTCACATTCGTTGCGAGAAGCTACGCAAGAGTTACGAGACTTGGGGCTGCGATTGGAGGAGTATTGCTGCAACGTTCCATCATGTGGATACCTCTAGAGAGGAGGACGTTTGATCTCCTCATCCTCTCCATCTGAATATGGAAAAATTAGGATATACGATCTCCATAGGCAAACAATCTCACACATGATGCAGTTTTTCATTTTTGCGTGATCTCATCTTGCACAACGATTTCGATCTACTTGGGAAATCGATTTTATTTTGATCTTCCACTACACATGTGATGCTCCCGCTTGGTTTTCCAGTAGTGCTATTAGAGCCAAGGTTGTTCATGTAAAATATTAGTTTTAAACAATATGTGATGAGGTTGAATCGCGTAGAACTATTTTATGCGTTCTTGCTGCATTTTCGTAGTGAAGGTAGCTAGTAAGGGGGCAACCACTTGAGGGCAGGCCCCCTACAGGGGTGGCCACCCACTGCCAGGCCACCTGCAGGAGTGACTGGCTATAGCCAGGGCCCCTATAGGCCAAGCCCTTTGCTAGGGTGGCCAAGGCTACCGCCAGCAGGCGCAGTCGCTCGTGGCCATGGTTGCCGCCTGTAGGGGCGACCCCTGCAGGCATAGGCAGTGCCCATAGAGGCATCGCATATGGGCACAACGTCAACCCATCCGCTAGGGCAGCAGTGACCATCACAATGGCGACGTGCTGAATCGCTACCTATATAGGGGCCACGGTGGCGGTCGTAAGAATAGGGGCAAAGAGTTAGAGTTTTCTTTTCGATAAAAGGATGATATTGCCATTTAGAATTTGAGAAAATATCCTTTTCTACAAAATTCTAAAATACCCTTAACTTTTTTGGAAATTTTGAGGTCTATTCTCTTGTCCAGAATTCCTAAAATGCCCATCATAATTCAAGAAATTTCTAATATATCCTAAAAATTCTAAAAAAATTAATTAAATAGTTTAATTAATTATTATATATCTAGTAATCATACATGTGATGTGATGTGTACATATGATGTATGATGGGGATGAATAATCATGAGCCATATGATGTGATGTGTGTACATATGATTATTTTTATTATTTATTATCGGGCCTGCATGCTTGTGATTATTTTGTAATTACATAAAGAGGTACAGTGGGAGCGTGGAGGTGACAGTGGGACCTACGATGCCGTGATGGGAGCTCACGATGCATGGTGATGTGGCGAGGATTCGACGGAACCAATGATGACGAGATCAACGATCATAAGGCATAGAGATGCGTCGATACACACATAGATCCTATTGTGAGTGATTAGACCCATTGGCTCGGGCTTAATTATATTAGGTGACGGCTCATGATCATCCTATGTGGCCTGCATATGTAATATGTGTTACACACCTACTATATATATATATATATATATATATATATATATATATATATATATATGCAGTGATGTAGATATATATTAAATATGTATTGTGTGACATGACATGTTATAAGATCGATACAAAAGAAAAAAACCCCTCATACAATAATCTTAAGTCGGTGAGCGTGAGCCAATAAGATTGACCCACGTGACCTTCTATCGTTATAGGAAGAAATTGAATCATGACATAGGTTGAGTTGGTCGACTCACTCGAGGCTCACCTATCTATGTGATCAAGATCTTGCTTACGACATAGAGATGTCACCGATGACCTGAGGACATGGTATGTTTGGACGAGTCACTTGAGAGCATATTATCAAATCAGACTCATTTTGTAATAATGGTGATGACTTAAATGAACTTCATAGTCGGTTGAGCAGTTAAGACCATGATGATTCGAAGGCCAAACATGATGAAAATCACAAGGAGTTATGATTGGCAAGAGTTATTTACCTTTTGAGCTTAGTGTAATTGGTCGAGTCACTCGAGGTTGCATTAAGATGTCGATTGGATCCTAATCCCCATTAGAAGTCCGTCAGAGACTTCTGTTTCACATGCCGAGAGTGTCGTGTGACTCGCTAAGAAAATAGTGGGAGAACATTAAGATAGAAGTCCATATCTTATTAGTTTTTTCATAAAATCTGCATGTTATTTATTTATGCTATATCTTATTTGTCAGAAACATGTCGCTCGTAAACCCCCCTGTGTGGCATATTTGATGCCAACCGTCTCACTGGTCCAAACTATACGGATTGGCTTTGCAATTTGAGAATTATTCTCACGATGGAGAAAATCACATATGTCTTTGATACAATTATGCCTATGCTAGAAGAAGGGGCAAGTGAGGATGAGAGCACTCATAATATGAAGTATATAGATGATTCTAGATTCGCAAAATGATATATGTTGGCCTCCATGACTCCTGAGTTATAAAGACAACATGAGAGCATAGATGACAATTCTATCATTCTTCATATCCTCTAGTTGTTTAAGGAATAGAGAAGAACTCAAAGATATGAGATATTCTCTTTTGAACCAGGATGACAGAAGGGACATCGGTTCAGAACCATGTCCTAAAGATGATAGAGTGGATGAGAAACTCACAGTTCTAGGAATAACCCTATAGGATAACCAGTGCGTTGATCTTATACTTTAGTCCCTGCCATAATTATTCTCACCTCATTATTAAATTTTAACATGAGCAAGTTTGAGGTGACTCTCCCCGAGTTCTTCAATATGTTGAGGGAAACTGAGAGTGACATCAAAAAAGAGAAGCCAGTTCTCTATATTGGTGAGACTGAGATGAAAAGGAAGGCCAATAAGACCATTAAGAAGGGCAAGGTCAAAGAAAGATTGGATAAGGCAAATGTTGCTAAGAAAAACCCAGTAAAGGATAAAGGATAGTGCTTTCACTACGGCAAAATGAATACTAAAAGAGTAACTATAAGGATTACTTTGTAGACAAGGCAAGACAAAAGCTTGAAGAAACTTCAGGTATATCCATGATCAGTCTCCACTTGTTAGATTTTCATGATAACACATAGTTACTGGATATCAGGAGTGCTTATCATATATGTAATTCATTGCAGTTTATGGCAAGACCTAGGAGATTGGCCAGATGTGAGATGAACCTCAAGATGGGTAATGAAGCAAGAGTTGTTGTAGTTGCCATTGGGGAGGTCACCCTACATCTACCTAGTGGAGCTATCTTTACATTGGATGCATGCTATTTTGTTTCCTCTATTATCAAAAATATTATTTTGATCTCTTGTTTGATAATTAGTTGATATAAATGGGTTTTTGAGAATAATAGTTGTTCAATAATTATAAATGATGAGATCATTACTAGAGGGACCCTAATAAATGACTTATATGTATTAGACACTTCTCGACACATTATGAATATAAATACATCCAAGAGGAAAAGAGATGACGTGAATAATACATACCTATGACTTTGTAGACTATGTCATATACATGAGAGAATGATTCAAAAGTTGTTAAAAGATGGATACCTAGATCCATTTGACTATGAGTTATATGCAACATACGAATCTTGCTTTAGCAAGAAGATGACCGACTCTCCTTTTAGTGAAACTAGAGAGAGAGCCACTGAGTTATTGGAATTCGTATATAGTGATGTATATGATCATATATCGACTTAGGTTATAAGTGGTTACTCATAATTCATTATATTCACTAATGATTTCTCTAGGTATAGACACATGTACTTGATGAAGTATAAGTTTGAGGCATTTGAGAAGTTCAAGGAATATAAGAATGAGGTAGAGAATCAGATAGGAAAGAGTATTAAGATTCTTCGATCAGATCAAGGAGGAAAATACTTGAGTACAGAGTTCACCCATTTTCTCAAGGAACAAGGGATTCTATCCCAGTGGACACCTTATACACCTCAGCTCAATGATGTATTAGAAAGGAGGAATCACATGTTATTAGATATGGTGTAATCCATAATGAGTTTCACTGACCAACCCATCTCATTGGGGATACACCCTAGTGACCGTAGCTTACATTCTAAATATAGTTTCATCAAAGTCGGTAGTGTCTACACCATATGAGATATAGAAAGGAAGAAAGCCTGATCTTAAGGTGGTTTAGATTTGTGACTATCATGCCCACGTTAGAAGACACAACCCCGATAAGTTAGAATCGATGATGGAATGGTGCAAGTTCATGAGATACCCTAACAAGACTTTGGGATATTATTTCTATCATCCTGAGGACCAGAAGGTCTTTGTTGCTAAGAGAGCTGTGTTCCTTAAGAAGGAATACGTTCCTGGTGAAAACTGTGGGAATGAGATATAGTTGAGCAAGGTTGGAGAACCTAGCTCAAGCATCATCCTAGAGTTTGAGTCTGTTCAGGTACCTAGCACAAAAGTTCCAACTTTGTGCAGGTCTAGCAGGGTATCTCACCATCCTAAAAGATATGTGAGACTATCAATGGAGAGGACTATTAGGATATTGATCCTTAAACCTGCTATTATGAGTATGGACTCTGGGAAATGATAATAAGCCATGAATTTTGAGATGTATTCCATATAATCCAACAAGGTTTGGAATCTTGTGGATGCACCTAAAGGTATCGTAATCATCGGTTGCAAATGGATCTTCAAGAAGAAGATCGGAGTGGATGGAAAGGTGGGGACCTATAAGGCAAGGCTGGTAGCTAAAGGATATCGTCAAAGGCAAGGAGTTGACGATGACGAAACATTTTCACCCGTAGCTATGCTTAAATCCATTAGAATTCTTTTGGCCATTACAGCACACTATGACTATGAGATATGACAGATAGATGTGAAAATGATATTTCTCAATGGTAACCTCGAAGAGGAGGTGTATATGATACAACTAGAGGGATTTGTATCCAAAGAGAGTCTAGATAAAGTGTGCAGGTTACTCAGGTCCATTTATGGATTGAAGCAAGCCTCCCAAAGTTAGAATATAAGATTTGATAAGGCGATTAGATCTTATGACTTGGTTAAGAATGAAGATAAGCCTTGTGTGTACAGGAAGGTAAGTGGGAGCACTATCACCATCTTGGTGCTATATGTGGACATCTTAATTATTGAGAATGATGTAGGAATGATCTCCATAATAAAGGCTTGACTATCCAGAAACTTCTCTATAAAGGACTTAGGAGAAGCATCCTATATTTTAGGGATCTGAGTCTATAGAGATGGATTCAAGAGAATGCTTGGCTTATCCCAGTCCAGGTACATAGACTCTATTGTCAAAAGATTTGGCATGGAGAATTCCAAGAGAGGTCTCATACAGATGAGACATGAAATATCACTTTCTAGGAGCATGTCTCCAAAGACTCCTAAAGAAAGGGAAGACATGGATAGGCTACCCTATGCCTCATTAATAGGGTCTATCATGTATGCTATGTACCAGGCCAGATATAGTGCATGCTATGAGTGTCATGAGTAAGTATCAAAAGAATCCAAGTTTGAAACATTGAAAAGTAGTAAAGTATATCCTTAAGTAGCTAAGGACTAAGGATCGTTTATTCGTATACGAAAGAGGTAGCCTTCAGGTTGAGGGTTACACAGACTCAAGTTTCCATTCTGACATTGATGATAGCAAGTCGAACTCAGGGTATGTCTTTACCCTGAATAGAGGAGTAGTAAGCTGGAAGAGTTTCAAGCAAGATACTACTGCTGACTCGACCATAGAGGTAGAATATATAGCTGTAGCAGAAGCAGCAAAGGAAGGGGTGTGGATGAAGAAGTTCATCAGGGATTTGAGAGTCATACCAAGCCACATGGAGCTGATTCCCATATACTACGACACTAACGGGGTAATGGCACAAGCAAAGGAACCCATGTCTTATCATAAGTCTAAATACGTTTTAAGGAGGTTTCATCTAATCAAAGATATCATAGCTAGTAAAGATATAGCAATGGAAAGAATTCTATCTGAGGATAACATTGCAGATCCACTAATGAAGCCACTGGCTCAGATTATGTTTGAGCGTCACAAGGGTCTGATGAGGATCAAACACATAGATGATTGATTACATTTAGGTCAAGTGGGAGATTGCTGGTTACAAGTGCCCTGCAAGCAAATCACATGAGTGATGGCACATGTGACACGTTGCAAGATCTTTTTGCTTATGATTATTATTAGCATATTCTCACATTATATTATCTTTTACATATATATATATATATATATATATATATATATATATATATATATATATATATATATATATATATATATATATAATATTGTGATATCTTTGGTTCTGTGCAATGAGAATTGGATCATGATAAGATCACGATAATGAGATTGATTCGCCTTTAAACACAGCTCCTAAATAATCATAGTCATAGGTTACTGGAGAGGGATATCGAGATAATCGAACAGGCCTATGTAGTGTAAACACAACTCCTAAATGATACACGCGGCTAGTCTAATAGCTACTTGTGTAGAGACATTAAGGATACAATATAAGTGCTAATTGGAGAATGAGTTCACTCATTGAGCCTCTTATGGAATGCTGTATTGTTAATGATGCCTAATGTCTGACAACGATTCCGTAGTCCCAAATATGTATTTGGTCCTTAGACTTCAGACACCAAGGATGTCTTTTATTGAGTACTCATTTCTTTGACGCCAGACTTACTGGTTTGAAAAGTTTGAGATATAGTACAGTCGATTATTGGGATTGGTAACCAATCTTATGAAGGCAATTGAGTGTTAATAAAAGATCATCCACTCTCGGTATCACGAGACGAATATCCAATGTGTGCTTGCTCAGATAAATCCCTGGCCATGATCATTCAGATTGAGAGAGAAAGAGTTCTCTAGGAGAATATGATTATAATGAGACACGGGTGAATTTCGTATGTGGCCTGACAGTACCATATCCAATATACGATCTCTGGATATTAGTTGGATGAGGGACTATAAATACATGATAACTGTGGATAGATATGTCCGATGGATTCCATCCCCCTATGTCATTTGGGGAGTATGGTGTAGTGGCCTAGTATGTCCATAGTCGATAAGTTAAGTAAATTTGTATGGGGTTAATAATTCACTATATTAGGAGTTCTGATGAGAGCAACTCATGGCCAGCTTGGTATTGGGCCTAGAGGGTCACACACATATGGTGGATGCTTCAGCGAATTTAGGATTGAATAGAGATCCAATTAGCTCATATTCTCATTAGATGAGACCCAATTAGAGGCCAAAGAAAATTATTGGATAGAGATCCAATAATTCAATGTTAGTGGGTAATTGTCATGCCCCCCAAATATTCGTATTTAGGAGGTGTGACCTTGTCATAAAATCTATAATATTATAATCATCACAATCCATCCAGGATCCAATCAAACATTTGAGGACATCAAGAAACATTCAAACTTTCAAAATTTACATATATAAAACCTGTGCAATTTATAATCATATATCGTATCACTCAAACATTTATGAAACCCACGGCCAACTTAACAAATATTAACCACACTTACGATTCATCAGCGAAGGAATCTATACAATCACCAAAACAACCATTTATTATAAAGTCACTTCATCGTAGACAAAACTCAGCATTCCAAAATAACTCCAAACGTAAGAGGTCATGTAAAACTTTTACATGATACATTAATTAATTTCATTGACCACATATCATTATATACAAGATACACTTATACAACAACTATAAAATATCATCCGATAATACTTGCCTATAATCTGTATAGCTCTCCACTGCCCTCAGCATAATCTTAACATTCAATGAGTGTCAAGTTGACTTGAAAGATTTGGTAACAAAGGAGTGAGCTAGAAAGCTCAACAAGTGTTTAACAAATCCAAGACAAGAGCAGATGACTTCAAATAAGTTGGTATCAAAATACAAAGTAGAGATACAAGAATTCATAGATATCAACTCATTAGATACATAAGTTCAAATGTCATTTCATTCAAAACATATTTGATTCATAACAAACGGAATACAGAGTAATTGGAGCATATCAATAAGGTAAGAGGTATTTTTGATCATATCAAAGGCACATAGGACATTTCAGAATATATCAATGACAAATGAAACATTTCGGAACATAACAATGGCATAAGGAACATTTCGAAGCATGCCAAAGACGTAAATACATTGCTAAGCATATCAATGGTGAATGGATAATTTCAGAGTTTATCAGATGAACAAACAAGGAACAGAAGATCATAAATCGAATCAGACATAACATATATTCCATTCTTATCTAAAGCACATATATGAACTCAAAAGCAATACATTGGATATCATATCAAAAATACAGAGGGTGAAGTGGGATACAGACAGAATATGATTCATCCATTTCTGAATGACCATGAAACAGACCCACGTTTGGGAGTTCCATCCACCTACGTCTGGGTGAAGTCAGAAGGGGCCGACAGAGCATCGCGGGCTCAAAGCATAACTCCCTTTACCATTTCTGACAAAGGTTCACATTATCCCACAAACACCGAAGTATAAAAGGACATGAGCAATAAAAGTGGCATATCTCGGAAACACATGCGGAACAACGAAATATACATGTGCCAACATGAAGCAAGTACGGTGTCAACGTAAACATTCACAATTTACATTCAGATAGACAAAGCATAAAGAACATGAGTGCATAAGAATTTAGAACAATAATGTAAGGCTCAATAGAAGAAAAAGTTTTAATCGGATCATATACAGAATATGATCCGATGGCATATCAAAAACATAGATAGTGAAGTGGGATCATAAACATAATATGGTCCATCTGACCACCAAACATAATAGAGCATTATAGGCTCCAAAATAACATACCCTTTACCATTTCTAGCAATGGTCCAAAAAGTATCACACAAACACCAAAGTACAAAAGGACAAGTGCAATAAAATGAACATGTATCGGAAGCACATGTGGAACAATGAAAAATACATGTGCCAATATAAAACAATAAGATATAAATATAAACTTTCATGTAGAGCATTCGGATAGGCACGGAATAAGAGTTAAGAGTTCAAAGCTCAATTGAAGAAGAATCCATTTCCAAAAGGTAAACAAGAATAGACAAAGATCAATAAACACATGATTCCAATAGAATTTAATAGGCATATAGCATGAAACATTTAGACAATCAGTTATACTCCAAATTACTCAAGATGGTATGGACAAAAAGGTATGCGAGTCTACTTTCTCATGAAATAGATTTTGGATAAATCGGAGTTTACAACATGAAGTTATGAGCAATTAAACGAACAAAAGTCAGAATATCGAAACTAGACTCAAGTCTTTACATCCAAGCAGGAACGATACTAATTGCAATGTTGTAACAATCAATTGAATCTTATCAAAATGAATACAAAGATTGAGATGACAATACAAAAGGATTGAGACATTTGTAAGGTTATAATATCTCAATTAATCATAACAATATAGAAACAAGGCTAGGACACTTGTAAAATCATAATAATTTAATCGATCATAACAAGATAAAAGCAAGGCTATGACACTTGCAAAATCATAATAATTCAATCGATCATAACAAGATAGAAGCAAGACTAGGACACTTGTAAAATCAATAATTCAATCGATTATAACAAGATAGAAGTAAGGCTAGGACATTTGCAAAATCATAATAATTCAATCGATTATAACAAGATAGAAGCGAGGTCAAGATACTTTCTTTTTTTTATTTTGATTTTGGTTTCATAATGACATCATAGTAGTGGGAGAAACATAAAGAGAGGTGGAAGAGGGATTGAGAGCAGGTGAACATCCCCTTTTCTCTTCGTTCATTCCTTCCTTTTCTTCTTTTCTTCACCTTCTTTCTTCCCCGCAGCAGCAGTCTCCTCTTCTTTTTCCCTTCTATTCTTCCTTTTCTCTCCCAGCCGCAGCCCTAGCTGCAGCTTTCTCCCTCTCTTTCCTCCTCTTTTCCTCCCTTCTCCCTCTTCTCCTTCCTCTATTCTTCTTCTTTTCTCTTCTTCTCTCCCCCCTTCTTCTTTCCCAGCCGCAGCTGCCATAGCTGCAGCCCCTTCTTCCCTTTCTCTTCTCTTCTTCTCTCTTCCTCTTCTTCTTTCCCCCTTTCGCTTCTCCTCTTCTCTTCCCCATCGCACAGCACCTCCTCTGTTGTCTCTGCAGGAAACAGAGGTGCTGCCCCCTTTCTTCGTTCTTTCCTTTCTCTTCCTCTTCCTCCCACTTCTTCTTTCCCTCTTCTTCATTCCCTACCGCAGCTGCTACAATTGCAGCCACAGCCACAGCCTTAGCCACCCCTTTCTCTTCTTTCCCCCTTTCTCTTCTTTCTTTTCTCCTCTTCTTCTTCTTCCTTCCTCTTCTTCTTTCCTCTCCTTTCTCTTCCCAAACTCACTGCACCTCCTCTGTTTCCTCTACGGGAAACAGAGGTGCAGCAACAACAGCTGCAACCTCCTTCCTCTCTTCCTCTTCTTCCCTCTCTTTTCCCTCTTCTTCTCCCCTTCTTCCCTTCTTCTTCTCTTTTAGCTACCGCCGTAGTCGCAGCTTCCATTTTCTTTTCTCTTCCTTTTTCTTTCTTCTCCTCTTTCCTTTCTCCACCGATGCACCTCCTCTGCAAAAGGCAGAGAAGAGCAGCCCCATCTCTTCCTTCTCTTCTCCTCTCTTCCCTCTTCTTTTTCTCCTCCTCGCTTCCCTTCTTCTTTTCTTCTACCTGCAGCCCCTTCTTTTCGTTCTTTCCTCTTCTTTTCCCAACCGCAGCTGCCACTGCCCGCTGCAGATCCTTCCTCTCCTTCTTCTTCTCTTATTCCCTTCTCTTCCCCAATTCACTGCACCTCCTCTGTTTCCTCTGCAGAAAACACAGGTGTAGCAACACATGCTGCAGCCTCCTTCCTTTCTTCTCCTTCTTCCCTCTTTTTTCCTTTTCTCCTTCTTCTCTTCTCCTCCTTTTCTTCTCTTCTCTTCCCTGATGCACTGCACCTCCTCTGTTTCCTCTGCAGGAAACAGAGGTGCTGCAATAAGCCGTCGCCTTAACGCAGTCTCCTCTTGCGGAACCAGAGGGGCGCAGCCCCCCCTTCTCTTTCCCATTCTAGAAAGTAGCCACCCCACTCCTGTTTTCCTCGTGAGAAAACGCAGAGGTGGTGGAGAGATAAGAATCATAATTTTTTTTCTTTTATAACTTTATAATTTAATCCTCAAAAAAATTATTTTACGATTAGATCCTTACAATTTATCTTCAAATCTTATAAACAATTCTATTGAATCCTTAAATTTTATAAATAAAATTTTATATTTATAATTAAGTTATTATTAATGATTTTAAAATATATCTTTGCATAATTTTTAAATAAGGGGTATTACAGTAATTGGATGGAGATCCAATATCCACTAAGACATGATGTACTAGGGTTTTGATGGCTTTTATAAATAGAAGACAGGGGTAGCACATAGATGATATGATGCACCTTTGGTCGCCTCCCTCTATTCTTCTCTTCCCAACAGGTGTATATGATAGAATCAGAGGGATTCATATATGGAGAGAGTCTAGATAAAGTGTGCAATGTGCCCATGTCCATTTTTTATTTGATACGATAATTAGATTATATAACTTCATTAAGAATGAAGATGAGCCTTTTGTGTACATATCACATTTTTGGTGTTGTATACGGATGACATCCTAATCATTGTGAATGATGTAGGAATGCACTTCACAATTAAGGCTTGTCTTATTGGGAAACTTAAACGGGAGCATCACATGCACAATGGAAGATTAAAATAAAATCAATTTTTGATGCGGATCAAATTATCGTGCAAAAGATTAGGTTGCGAGAAAGCTGCAAAAATAAAAAAACAACATCATGTGATAGATTAATTATCTAGGAAGATCGTATATCCTTATTTTTCTAGATCCAGATAGAGAGGATGAAGAAGGTCAAGCGTCCTCCTCTCTAGCAGTATCAACATGATGGATCTTTGAAGCGAAACTCCTCCGATCAGATCTCGTAACTCTTACACAGAAGGAGGGAAGAGAATAGGAGGGGGAGAGGGTGCGTAAAGCTGTAGCCGATCAACCATGAACCTCTCTCCTATTTATAGAGAGCAACCAAAAACCCTAGGGTTCCTACCTTAGTGGGTATTAGATCTCCATCAAATTATCTACTAACCTTGCATTATTTGATCTCTATCCAATAATCTCCTTTGACATCTAATTGGGCCTAATGCAAGGAGCCCATCAGTGTAGGATCTCATCTAATGAGAATAGGGGCCAATTGGATCTTTATCCACTCCTCTATTCACTGAAGCATCCACCACCTTTTATGCCCGATACCAAGCTGGCAGTGAGTCACTCCCGTCAGAACTCTTTCTGATATAGTGAATTATTATCCCCATAATAAGTCACTCGACTCATCGACTATGGACGTATTAGGCCACTACGCCATAGTTCCCAAACGGTACAGGGTGATCGAATCCATCGGACATGTCTATCCATAGTTACCATGTATCTATAATCCCTCATCCAACTAATATCCCAGAGACCGTATATTGGATATGGTACTGTTAGGTCACATACGAAATCCGTTTGAGTCTTACTTTAATTAGATTCTTTCGGAGAACTCTTGATAGAACCCAAGAAGGAGCTCTATAGATTTTGACGCTTGAGGGGGATCAACACTTGGAACGCTGTAGAGGTTGCTCCCTCCTAGACTCGACACAAGGCTGAATAAAAGTTGATAATTACTTGATTCAAGAGAGGGGGCGACTACATCATTATATAGGGTTCTAAACCATAGCCCATTAGGTGATTACATAACTAAAATTATCCTTTTGCTCCTTCTATAGCCTACCTGTCTTAGAGGGAACAGGTGGCGGCTAGGTTGGCTCTATATCCGACCCTAACATGGGGAAACCCTGACTGACCAGCCTAGTAAAGGAGGCGACGGCCACTAAGCCCTAAGGCTTCAATCTGAACCCTAACCACACTTCTTTATAGGATAAAAGTGGCTAGGTGGGGTTTTATTACAATCTCACAGGGTTTTATTTGACTACTTCTAGGGTGATTATGACTCAACCCTACTGGAGTCCTATTAAACCCGCCCTCTTAAAATCAGTCTTGACCTCAAGGCTGAGGTTCCATGAACTCGGGGAACCGGGTCTTCAGCTCCGCATATGATTCCCATGCTATCGTCAACTGAACTTTGGCCTCCTCATCAACTGGAGTGTTAGTTGGAAGGATTTACGTTGAGTCGTCTTCTTTAAATATCCATTTGAGGTGGGATATCCGGCGGATCAACTGTAATATTGATCTAGTGCACGGATCTAATATCTAGGTTAGGGCCCCAATGTGATCCCCAATTTTGCAAGACCCAAAGAGATAGGGAGATCATTTCCTTAAGGCTCGAGTTTCCTGCTGATCGGGCTAGAGGTATAGGAAAACTTGATCTTTAATTTTTCATCCATTTTGTAGTTTGTCGGGAGGCCATTTTTTCTTTGTATGTGCTGCCATGTGGTTAGTCTTTAGTAATAATCAATCTTTCTTCTTAGTGAGAGGGATGATATTTTGTTGAGATCTACAAATGATCCTTCTTTTATTCTGATTTCGCCATTGGAGGGGCTCAATTTTCTTGCGATCTTGGGCCGTAGATTGGATGTCATCAACAAGGAAGTCTTTAAGTATCATGGTCCGATCTTGGGTAAAGTCGTGAAAGTCTCCTGAGATCTGGAAGTGCTGCATCTGCAACTATGGTGAGTTTGGCTGAATGTAACACTTCAAAAGTAACTTATCCATGGTGAAAAGGATGTAGGGATGTGTCGTAGCAGGAAATAAGTATGGCCGGACAATCTATGTCCCTATCATCTCTTGGGCGGTCCTCTTAGCTTCAATCTTTTGAGGTTGTAGGAAACAATCTGGCCGAGCATCAGCTAGTACAAGTTTCGACCACTTCAGTATGGGGGGTTGGCCATCTTCAGAGGAGGTAGTCGGCTCGGTTGGGTGGAGACGCCCAAATATTCAGCAAGTTGTGGGAGAGGTTTCTTATCTTCAATCTCATGAACTCTTGAATTTGAATTGGAAAACCACTGCATTCTTCTTTTGGTACTCCCTCGTAGGACAACATGTTTTTCTTTGCTGAAAAATTCCATGGTTAGCCTAAAATTTTTTCAGAAAATATCTCTAATCGTGGATAACCAATCAATGCCGAGCACTATATCAAAATCATCGAGAGGGGGAGGAGGAAAAAATCAGCAACTATATCTTGCTCCTGTAGGCTCAGTTTAACCCGCGGGCACTTCCGGTTGCACTTCACAATTTGGCCATTAGCTACCTTGACTTTAAACCTGTTGTAATCTTCTTTTTGGAGCATTAAGTGAGCAGCAAACTTACTACTCATGAAGTTGTGTGTGCTCCCGGTATCGACGAGGATGGTGACAGACTACTTCTCGAGAAACCCTTCGATCTTCAATTTTTGTAGGTTGGTGTAGCCGGCTAAGGTAGGGACCATGCGGGTGGCCGATTGTGGTGTATTCTTCTCATTGGGCTCGAGAATCATATATTCAAGTTTAGGTTCCTTTGCCGATCCATCATGAAAGTCTTCTCTTATTAGTATCTTCAGCTAACCTCAGTGAGTGTATCACATACGAAGCAGAAATCGAAATAAAAATTGGCTTCCCATGCAGATTCGTCATGCAAAAGATTGGGGTCGTGAGAAAAATCACAAAACCAAAAAACTGTGATGTGTGAGAGATTGATTTTACCTAGGGAGATCATATATCCCTGTATTCCAGATCCGGATGGAGAAGATGAAGGAGGTCAAGAGTCCTCCTCTCTAGCGGTATCCACACGATGGATCTCTGCAACGAAACTCCTCCAATCTGATCTTGCAACTCTTGCTCAGAGGGAGGGAGGAGAATAGGAGGTGGTGGCTAAAGCTGCAGCCTATCAACCATGAGTCTCCCCTCCTATTTATAGAGAGCCACCAAAAAACCCTAGGGCTCCTGCCTTAGTGGGTATTGGATCTCCATCCAATAACCCACTAACCTTGTATTATTGGATCTCCTTAGCCTCTAATTGGGCCTTAAGCAAGGAGCCTATCAGCATAGGATCTCATTTAATGAGAATAGGGGCTAATTGGATTTTTATCCAATCTTCTATTCACTGAAGCATCCACTATATGTATGTGACCCTCTAGGCCTGATACCGAGCTGGCCATGAGTCTCTCTCATCAAAACTCCTTCTGATATAGTGAATTATTATCCTCATAATAATTCATTCGACTCATCAACTATAGACGTACTAGGCTACTACACCATAGTCCCCAGACGGTACAGGAGGATCGAATCCATCGGACCTATCTGTCCTCAATTACCGTATATCTATAATCCCTCATCCAACTAATATCCCAGAGATTGTATATTAGACATGGTACTGTCAGGTCACATACAAAATCTGTCATAGTCTCGCTCTAATCGGAGTATCCCGAAGAACTATTTATCTCTCAATCCGAATGATCCTGGCCAGGGATTTATCTAAACAAGCACATATGAGATATTCCTCTTATCATATCGAGAGTGGATAATCCTTTATCGATACTCAATTGCCTTCGTAATGTTAGCTACCAATCTCGATAACCAACTGTACTAGATCTGGAACTTTCCAAACCTATAAGTTTGGCGTCAAAGAAATGAGTACTTAAACAAGACATCTTTGGTGTCTCAAGTCTATGGACTAGATGCATAATTGAGACTATAGAATCACTATTTGACATTATGTATCATTAACCATATAGCATTCTATAAGCAGATCAATCGGTGAACTCATTCTCCAATGAGCACCTGTACTATATCCTTAGTGTCTCCACATAAGTGGTTATGAGACCAACCACCTCCATTATATGAACGGGTATATAGTACACCAATATGTCCGGTTATCTCAATGTCCCTCTTGAGTAACCTATGACTGAGATTATTTAGGATCTGTGTTTAAAGGTGAATCGATCTCATTATCGTGATTTTATCACGATCCGACTCCCATTGCACAGAACCAAAGATATCACAATATATGTAACAGATAATGTGAGAATTTATCAATATTAATCATAAGAAAAAAAGATCACACATCGTGTCACACGTGCCATCACTCACGTGATTGGCTTGCAAGACACTTGTAACCAGCAATCTCCCACTTGACCTAAAGCCAATCACTTATATGTCTGATCCCTCTTAGACCCCTGTGACGCTCAAATACAATCTGAGCCAGCGGCTTCGTCAGTAGATCTGCAATGTTATCTTCGGATGGAACTCTTTCCATTGCTATATCTTTACGGGCTATGATCTCTCTTATTAGATGGAACCTCCTCAGAACATGCTTAGACTACTAATGAGACTTTAGTTCCTTCGCTTGAGCAATCGCCCCATTGTTGTCGTAGTATATGGGAATTGGTTCTATGCTGCTTGGTACAACTCTCAAATCTTTGATGGACTTATTCATCCACTCCCCTTTCTTTGCTGCTTCTGCTGCAGCAATGTATTCCGCCTCTATGGTCAAGTTAGCAGTAGTATCATGCTTGGAATTCTTCCAGCTTACTACTCCTCCATTTAAGGTGAAAACATATCCTGAATTTGACTTGCTATCATCAATGTCGGACTGAAAACTCGAGTCCGTGTAGCCCTCAACCTGGAGGCTACCTCCTTCATATACTAGTAAAAGATCCTTAGTCCTTCTCAAGTACTTAAGGATACACTTTACTGCCTTCCAGTATTCTAAACTTGGATCTGCTTGATACCTGCTCGTGACACTCAGAGCATATGCTATATCAGGCCTGGTACATAGCATCACATACATGATATACCCTATCGTTGAGGCATAAGGTATCGTATCCATGTTTGCCATTTTTTGATGAGTCTTTGGGGACATACTCCTAGAAAGTGATATTCCATATCTCATCGGTATAAGACCTCTCATGGAATTCTCCATGCTAAACCTTTTGACAATGAAGTCTATGTAACTAGACTGGGACAAGCCAAACATCCTTTTGGATCTATCTCTATAGATCCGGATCCCAAAATATAGATGCTTCCCCTAAGTCTTTCATGGAGAAGTTTCTGGATAGTCAAGCTTTTACTGTGGAGAGCATTCCTATATCATTTCCCAATGGTTAGGATGTCATCCACATATAGCACCAAGAAGGTGATAGCACTCCCACTTACCTTCCTGTACACACAATGCTCATCTTCGTTCTTAACGAAGTCATAAGATCTGATCACCTCATCAAATTTGATGTTCCAACTTCGGGAAGCTTGCTTCAATCCATAAATGGATCTAAGCAACATGCACACTTTATCTGGGCTCTCTTTGGATACGAATCCCTCTAGCTGTATCATATACATCTCCTCCTCGAGGTTGCCATTGAGGAATGCTATTTTGGATATCCATTTACCAGATCTCATAGTCATAGTGTGCTACAATGGCCAAAATAATTCTAATGGACTTAAGCATGGCTACAGGTGAAAAGGTTTCATCATAGTCAACTCCTTGTCTTTGACGATATCCTTTAGCTACCAGTCTTGCTTTATAGGTCTCTACCTTTCCATCCACTCTGATCTTCTTCTTGAAAATCTATTTACAACCGATGGGTACAATACCCTCAGGTGCATCCATAAGGTTCCAAACCTTGTTAGAGTACATGGAATCCATCTTAGAATTCATGGCTTCTTGCCACTTCCCAGAGTCCATACTCATAATAGCCTCCTCGTAGGTCTGAGGATCAACATCCTGAGAATCATTTCCACTGATATGTCTCACATATCTTTCATGAGGGTGAGATACTCTACTAGACCTACGTAAAGTTAGAATTTATGTGTTAGGTACTTGAATAGACTCGGGCTCTGGAATGGTGCTTGAGTTAGGTTCTCCAACCTCGCTCAGTTCTATCTCGCTCTCACTGTTTCTACCAAGAATGTGTTCCTTTTCAAGGAACATAGCTCTCTTGGCAACAAAGACCTTTCGGTCCTCGGGATGATAGAAACAATACCCCAAATTTCCTTTGGGTATCCTATGAATGTGCACCATTCTGTCCTTGATTCCAACTTATCGGGGTTATCTTCTAACGTGGGCAGGAGAGCCCCAAATCTTAACAATCTTAAGATCAGACTTCTTTCCTTTCCATATCTCATATGGTGTAGATATACCGATTTTGATGGAACTCTGTTCAGAAGGTAAGCTACGGTCTCTAGGGCGTACCCCCAGAACGAGACGAGTAGAATAGCGAAACTTATCATGGACTGCACCATGTCTAATAGCGTACGATTCCTCCTTTCTGATACACTATTAAGCTGAGGTGTATAAGGAGGTGTCCACTGGGATAGAATCCCATTGTCCCTGAGGAAATAGGTGAACTCTGTACTCAAGTACTCTCATCCTCGATCAGATCGAAGTATTTTAATACTCTTTCCAATTTGATTCTCTACCTCATTCTTATATTCCCTGAATTTCTTAAATGCCTTAAATTTGTACTTCATTAAGTACACGTGTCCATACCTAGAGAAATCATCAGTGAATGTAATGAAGTATGAGTAACCACCTATAGCTTGATTCGACATGGGACCACATACATCGCTTTGTATGAGTTCCAATAACTCAGTGGCTCTCTCTCCAGTTTCACTAAAAGGAGAGTTGGTCATTTTCCCATGAAGGCAAGGTTCATAAGTTGCATATGACTCATAGTCAAATGGATCTAAGTATCCATCTTTCAGCAACTTTTGAATTCTTCTCTCATGTCCATGAACTAGCCTACAATGTCATATGTATGCATTATTCACCTCATCTTTTTTCCTCTTATACATATTTATATTCATGATATGTGGAGAAGTGTCTAACATATATAAGCCATTTATAAGGGTCCCTTTAGTGATGATCTCATCATCTATAATTATTGAACAACTATTATTCTCAAAAATTAATTTATATCCTCTAATTATAAAAAAAATAATAATTTTGATAATAGAAGAGATAAAATAACATGCATCCAATGCAATAATAGCACCACCAAGCAGATGTAGGATGACCTCCCCAACAATAATTACAGCAACTCTTGCTCTATTGCCCCTCTTGAGGTCCATCTCGCCTCTGGCTAATCTCCTAGGTCTTGCTAGAACCTGCAATGAATTACAGATATGATAAGCACTCCCGATATCTAATACCCATGTGTTATCATGAAAATCTGACAAGTGGAGACTGATCATGATCATACCTAAAGCTTCTCCAAGCTTTTGTTTTGCCTTATCTGCAAGGTAGTCCTTACAGTTCCTCTTCCAATGCCCATCTTGGTCGTAGTGAAAGCATTGTCCTTTGTCCTTTGCCAAGTCTTTCTTGGCAACCTTTACCTTACCCGGTCTTTCTTTGCTCTTGCTTAAGGGTCTTACTAGCATTCCTTTTCCTATTGGTCTCACCAATATAGAGAACTGACTTCTCTTTCTTGATGGTACTCTCAGCTTCCCTCAACATATTAAGGAGCTCCGGTAGAGTCACCTCAAACTTGTTCATATTAAAGTTAATAATGAACTGTGAAAAGGAATCTGGTAAGGACTAAAGTATAAGATCAACATACAGGTTATCCTTTTGGACTATCTTTATACTTCACGAAGCGAGCGATCTCATCCTCGATTGTCCTTTCCTCCAACGCGACACAATCGTATTAAGGATATATACGATTTTCTCTTTCGTGAGAATTACGGAGCCTTTGGACCAATGAGGCGGTTTGCATCAAGTATACCACATAGGGTTTTTGCAAGCGACAAACAAGATATAGAGAAAATAAATAACATACAGATTTTACAGAAAATACTAATTAAGATATGAACTTCTATCTTAATATACTCCCACTATTTTCCTAGTGAATCACGCGACACCCTCGACGCGTGAGACGAAAGTCTTCGACAAACTCCTAGTGGGGATCGAGATCCAATTGGCATCTTCGTGCAATCTCGAGGGACTCGACCAACTACACTAAGCCCAAAAGGTAGACACCTCTTGTCAATCACAACTCCTTGTGATTCCTGTCATGTTCGGCCTCTGAATCATCATGGTCTCGACTGCTCGACCAACCATGAAGTTCAGTTAAGTCATCACTATCGTTACAAGATGAGTCTGATTCAATGGATATGCTTTCGACTGTTCGACCAAGTCATACCATGTCCTTAGGTCACTGGTGACATATATATGTTGTAGGCAAGAACTCGATCACGTAGATAGGTGAGACTATAGAATCACTATTTGCATTAGGTATCATTAACCATACAATATTCCATAAGCAGATCAATCAGTGAACTCATTCTCCAACAAGCACATGTACTATATCCTTAGTGTCTCAACATAAGTGGTTAAGAGACCAACCGCCTCCATCATATAGACCGGTATATAGTACACCAGTCTGTCTGGTTATCTCGATGTTCATTTCGAGTAACCTATGACTAGGATTATTTAGGATCTGTGTTTAAAGATGAATCAATCTCATTATCGTGATCTCATCATGATCTGATTCCCATTGCACAGAACCAAGGACATCACAATATATATATGCAACAGATAATATAATGTGAAAATATGCCAATAATAATCATAAGTAAAAAGATCGTGCAGCGTGTGCCATCACTCACGTGATTGGCTTGGAGGGCACCTGTAACTAGCAATCACTCATTTGACCTAAAGCTAATCACCTATATGTTTGATTCCCATCAGACCCTTGTGATGTTCAAATATAATAAAAGCTAACGGCTTTGTTTGTGGATCTACAATATTATCTTCTAATGGAACTCTTTCCATTGTTATATCTTTTCAGGATTTGATCTCTCTAATTAAGTGGAACCTCCTCAGAATAATTCTGATGAAACATGGGTTCCCTTGCTAGAGCTATCGCCCTATCGCTATTGCGGTATATGGGAATCAACTCTATGTTATTCGGTATGACTCCCAAATCCCTGATGAACTTCTTCATCCACACCCCTTCTTTTGCTACAACAATGTATTACACCTCTATGGTCGAGTCAGTAGTAGTATCTTGCTTAGAACTCTTCCAGCTTACTGCTCCTCCATTCGGGGCGAAAATATACCTTGAGTTCGACTTGCTATCATCAATATCAGACTGGAAACTCGAGTCTGTGTAACCCTTGACTTGGAGGCTACCTCCTCCATATACCAATAAAAGATCGTTAGTCATTCTCAAATACTTAAGGATACACTTTACTGTCTTCTAGTGGTCCAAACTTGGATCCGCATAATACATGCTCGTGATATTCAAAGCATGCACTATATCAGGCTTGGTACATAGCTTATATGATAGACCCTATCGCTGAGGCATAGGGTATCATATCCTAGAAAGTGATATTCCATGTATCATCGGTATGAGACATCTCTTGAAATTCTCCATGCCAAACCTTTTGACAACGGAGTCTATGTAGACTGAGACAAGCCAAACATCCTCTTGGATCTATCTCTATAGATTCAGATCCCAAAATATAGGATGCTTCTCCTAAATATTTCATAGAGAAGTTTCTAGATATCCAAGCCTTTACTATGGAGAGCATTCCTACATTATTCCTAATGATTAGGATGTCATCCGCATATAGCATCAAGAAGGTGATAACGCTTCCACTTACCTTCCTGTACACACTAGGCTCATCTTCATTCTTAATGAAGTCATAAGATCTGATCACCGTATTAAATCATATGTTTCAACTTCGGAAAGCTTGCTTCAATCCATAAATGGTTCTAAGTAACTTGTACACTTTATCTGGACTCTCTCTAGATACGGATCCCTTTGGCTGTATCAAATACACCTCTTCCTTGAGGTTGCCATTTAGGAATATCGTTTTCACATCCATCTGGTAGATCTCATAGTCATTATGTGCTTGAATGGCCAAAAAACTTCTAATGGATTTAAGTATGGCTATAGGTGAAAAGGTTTCGTCATAGTCAACTCCTTATCTTTGATGATATCCTTTAGCTACCAGTCTTGCCTTACAGGTCTCCACCTTTCCATATACTCCGATCTTCATCCACTTGCACTGATAGGTACAATACCCTCAAGTGCATCCACAAGGTTCTGAACCTTGTTAGAGTATATTAAATCTATCTCAGAATTCATGGCTTCTTGCCACTTCCCAGAGTCTATACTCATAATAGCCTCCTCATAGGTCTGAGGATCAACATCCTGAGAGTCCTCTCCACTGATATGTCATATATATCTTTCAAGAGGGTGAGATACTCTACTAGACCTACGCAAAGTTAGAACTTGTGTGCTAGGTACTTGAATAGACTCAGACTCTGGAATGATACTTGAGCTAGATTCTCCAACCTCACTTAACTCGATCTCACTCCCGCTGTTTCTATCAAGAATATGTTCCTTCTCAAGGAACACAGGTCTCTTGGCAACAAAGACCTTTCAGTTCTTGAGATGATATAAATAATACCTACAAGTTTCCTTGGGGTATCCCACGAACTTGCACCATTCTGTCCTTGATTCCAACTTATCGTGATTGTGTCTTTTAACATGGGTAGGACAACCCCAAATCTTAACCATCTTAAGATCGAGCTTCTTTCCTTTCTATATCTCATATGGTGTAGCACTACCGACTTTAATGAAACTCTCTTCAGAAGGTAAGCTGCGGTCTCTAGGGTATATCCCCAGAATGAGACAGATAGGTCATCATGGACCGCACCATGTCTAACAACATGCAATTCCTCCTTTCTGATACACCATTGAGCTTAGATGTATCAGGAGGTGTCCACTGGGATAGAATTCCATTGTTCATGAGGAAATGGGTGAACTATGTATTCAAGTACTCTCCTCCTCAATTAGGTCAAATAGGCTTAATACTTTTTTCAATTTGGTTCTCTACTTCATTCTTATATTCCCTAAATTTCTCAAGGGCCTCAGACTTATACTTCATTAAGTACACATGTCCATACTAAGAGAAACCATCAGTGAATGTAATGAAGTATGAATAACCACCAATAGCTTGAGTCGACATGGGACCACATCCATCACTATGTACGAGATCCAATAACTTAGTGGTTTTCTCTCCAGTTTCACTAAAATCAGAGTTAGTCATCTCCCCACAAAGGTAAGGTTCACAAGTTGCATATAACTCATAGTCAAATGGATCTAGGTATCTATCTTTCAGTAACTTTTGAATCATTCCCTCATATATATGACATAGCCTATAATGCCATAGGTTTTATATTCATGATATGTGTTGAAGTGTCTAACACATATAAGCCATTTATCAGGGTCCCTCTTGTGATGATCTCATCATCCATAATTATTGAACAATTATTATTCTCAAAAACTAATTTATATCCACTAATTGTCAAATAAGAGATAGAAATAATATTTTTGATAATAGAAGAAATAAAATAGCATGCATCTAATGCAATAATATCTCCATGAGGTAGAAGTAGGGTGACCTCCCCAACAACAACTACAATAACTCTTACTCCATTGCCCATCTTGAGATTGATAGAACCCTAGAAGAGGCTCTATAGATTTTGATCATTAAGGGGGATCAACCCTTGGAACGCTATAGGGGTTCCTCCCTCTCAGACTCGGCATAAGGTTGAAATAAAATTGATAATTGCTTGATTCAAGAGGGAGGGGGGGGGGGGGGGGGAGGTGGGGCGGTTACATTTTTAAGTAGGGATCAAAACCCTAGCCTAAGGAGGTGCTTGCCTAAGTAAAATTATCTCTTTACCCCTCCTATAGCTGACCTACCTTAATAAGAATAGGGGGCGGCTAGGTTGGCTTTATAGCCGACCTAAGTAGGGGGAAACCCTGGCCGACCAACCCAGTAAGGGAGGTGGCGGCCACTAAACCCTAAGGGCTAATCTAAACCCTAGCCATACTCCTTTATAAGATAGGAGTTGCTTTATTACAATCTAGCAGGGTTTTATTGACTACTTCTTAGGGAGATTAGGACTCAACCCTGCTGGAGTCCTATCAAACTCGTCCTCTTAAAATCAGTCTTATCCTAAAGGCTGAGGTTCCATGAACCCGGGGAACCGAGTCTTTAGCTCCTCATATGATTCTCATGCTATTATCAACTGAACATTGGCCTCCTTTTCAACTTGGGTGTTAATTAGAAGGATTTCGGCTGAGTCGTCATCTTTAAATTTCCATTTGAGGTGGGATACCCGGCGAATCAACTATAATCTTGATCTGGTGCGCGGATCTAATCTCCAGGTTAGGGATCCAATGTGGTCCCCAATTTTGCAAGGCTTAAAGAAATAGGGAGACCACTTCCTTAAAGCTTGAGTTTCCTGCTGATCGGGCTGGAGGTGTAAGAAAACTCGATCTTCAATTTTTCATCTATTCTGAAGTTTGTCGGGAGGCACTTTCTTCTTTGCATGTGCTGGCGTGAGCATGAATTGTAATTCTTTTGGGCTTACTCCTCTTTCGTGCCATGGACCTGTATCCAACCAAATTTTAAATTTGGTAGCAATGAGTACCCCCTTTAAAAATCTTGTGTGAAGTGTGGGGGAAGCCTCAATGTGATTTAGGATTCGACCATCTTGCATAAGGGTGACACCAATCCCAACTTTGGATGTGTCCGCTCCAAGTACGAACACATTGCCACGTTCATGTAAGGCTAGCATCAATATAGATGGCATCATGGCTATGAGGGTCATGTGCATGCCTTTCTCCTATTCCTTCTTGTGATTGTAGGCCGTGGATCCGTGGTCATCATTAGGGAAGACTTTTAGCATCATGGTCTGCTCCTCGGTGAAGTCATGGAAGTAGCCCGAGATGAGGGAGTACTGCATCAGAACCCATAGCTGGTTCAGCTGAATATAGCACTTCAAGAAGAGCTTATCCCTGCAGACAAAGAGGCAAAGTTTTTGGAGATAAAGTGTCATTACAAGGGAAGGTTGTGGTTGAATGATTTATATCTCTCGCATCTCCTGAACAATCTTTTTAGCTTCGGTCCTCTGAAAATATGGATAGTAATATGGCCGAATATGTGCTGGTGGTTCCCCTTGTAAGACCAACATACGAGGGTCGTGCAGTCTGGTAGGAAGGAGTTGGCTCGGTTCAGCGAGCTTCTCTAAGCACTGTGTTGAGATCATCTTTTCTTCATTCTCTCCTTTTCCACATAATGTCACCTGTTTTCTTTTGTCATTTATAAGGTCGTTGGAGCTCCTAGTGTTGGCGAGGATGGTGACGGGCTGATACTTGATGAAGCCATCAATGTCCAATATCTGTGGTGGAGCATGAAAGGTGCGGGCAGCTGATTATGGTTTTTCCTTCATCTCCTTCTCCTCGGACTCGAGAGCCATATCTTTGAGTTTGGGTTCTTCAGTGGGCTCAACCAATAAAGGTCTCTCTTTTTTACAATGGTGGTCTCGGCTCCACAGTTTATTACAATGCCAACATAGGCCCTTTGTCGATCTATCACAAAACTCTTCTTTTATTAACTTTTTCGGCTAAGGCGATCGGCTAGTGGTAGATGGGGCCGAGAGTCTCTTTGCTGTTGGTCGTGCAGCGGCTTTGGTCCTCTGAGCATCTTGGTTCAACCTGTCTTTGTGTAGTCATGCGAAGGAGATGGCTGCCTTAAGTGTGTACGGTTGTCACGCTTTAACTTCTTGAATCTCTGACTTCAAGCCCTCAATATCTATTTTTTAGACCAATCACGAATTTGATTAGTTAACCTTTCAAACCTAATTTGGTACTCTTGGATGGTAGAGGTTTGATGGATCTTCGTTAGTTCTTCGTCAAGGTTCTTGTAATTGATTGGCGCTGAAGGTTTATATACTTTTGGTTGGGATGTGGCTCTCATGCTCTAAGCATCTTGATTGAGGTGCCCTTCTTGTAGTTGTATAAAGGAGACCGACGTCATCGAGGTGTAGGGCTACCATGTCTTATCCTCACTTCTTATCTCTCTGATGGGTTCTTTTTACAATCAGAATTTGCTCCATGTTGTGATCTGCCTGGGCTTGGTGATTGGCCCAACCTAAACTCCTTGAAGTGAGCGCATAGTTTAGTATCCATATATATCTTGAAAGCCTCCAATTTGGCTTTGAATAAGCCCAGTGATGTCATGACGTAAGGATCTCCAACCTGTCAAACAAACCGACTGAAAAGTGTAGCTGTAATTTTTAGGTTGAAGGTAGTAAATGACAGTAATGTCAGGACTGCGAGGGTGAAGTCTCCAAGTGGAAGATGACAGCCAAGGGTAGCAGCAATGATGGAGGAAGAAGAGAGCAGCAGCAATGTCGGTTGCGACTGCGCTGTGACTTCGTGGTTGCAAGTGGCGTCGGTTGCAGCAAGGGTGCGGCTGTAATAGGAGGAAGACGGGGCAGCGATGTACACGACTATTACAGAGGAGGGCAACAACGGTATGGAGTGAGAGATGGCTGCTGTTGTGTTCAATATGTAGCTGGCCACGATTAAGATAGTTGGCAGTGAACGATTATTGTGGGCTGCGATGTAAACAAATTGCAACGAAAGATCGCTGTTGGTAGCTTTTTGCCGCAAGGATCGTTGCTGGCTGCGATCAAGGAGGATGGCAGCAAGAGGTCGCTGTTGGAAGCATTGGGCAGCAAAAAATGCATGCTGCGGTTAAAGGGATAAGGGAGATTGGGCGGATGAAAGATTGTTGGACCGAAGGCTTTGATTTTTGGGTGCGATTTGTGGCTATATTGGGTGTGATTTGGGGCTATAGTTTTTTGGAGTTTAGGCTGCGAATTGGTATGGTTTTAGGGCTGTGATAGTAGTAGATGAAGGTTAGGGAAATATATTTTAGATTTGGGATAGAAGGTAGGTGTACCGGTAAGGAAAGTTGGCTGAAATGGTAAGTGGATTGATAAGGAAGTAGGCTACGGTTAGGGCTGATTTGGGTGGCTGTTTAGTTTCAGTTTAGGGTAGGGTTTTGAACGGTTTTTAGTAAGGATGGTAGGGTATGGTGATGAGGAAAAGAGAATCCAAAATCTCACAAAAAATAGCACTCAAATCTGATAGAATTAGATGATAAAAAGTGCGACGATGTGTAGTCCTGCCGAATAGATTTTATGTCGGAGAAACGATGACTTCTTGAAGTAATTTCCAGAGAAAAGTTCAAGGAAATTATGCATAAACCCTTGGTTTAGATGTGGAGAATACTAGTCAAAAGTTTAGCAGTATAACAGTAGGGAAATAGGGCAAAAGACGAAAGGTAGATCCTTTGTCGTAAAAATTCCAAAACTGCACGCTGATGAAAGATTGCGCAAGAAAACTGTTTCTAGAAGGATTTTTTTCAAGAAATAAATCTCAGATGAAAGACAAGTTGATCTTTGGAATTGTATAAAAATTTCAGCCAAAAAGGATGAACAAAAGTTCAATTTCAAGAGGCTAATAGACGGAAGGTAGATTCTACAGTGCTATAAGTCTGAATCCAGAAGGAGTTTTATTATGAGATTGGTCTTAGATGAAAGGTAAGATGATCTACAAATTATATAAAAGTTTCAGCCAAAAAGGATGATTAAAAGTTTAGTTCCAGAAGCAACAATCAGTTGAAAATTTCTGTAGTGTTTCGCCTTCGCAATGATGGTAACGTTTAGCGATTGTAAAATTTTGCAGCAAGAAAATTTTGAAAAAACTTCTCCCATGTATAAGATAGAGGAATAGTAGTAGCAAGAGGCATGGGCTTTGGAGTTTTTACCAGATATTTGATGTTGACACAGAGGAAGGCAGCAGATTGATGGATCTACGGCTTGGTGGGCGATGATGGAAGCTACGTCAAAAGCAATTGTGGAAATTGCTTGGGAAGGTGGAGGCATGGATGACAGCTACAGGGGTAGCAAGATCACTACTCTTATGCTAGATGATAGAACCTAGAAGGAGCTCTATAGATTTTAATCCTTAAGGGGGATCAACCCTTGGAACGCTATAGGGGTTCCTCCCTCCTAGACTCGGCACAAGGCTGAAATAAAATTGATAATTGCTTGATTCAAGAGGGGGGGCAGCTACATCTTTAAATAGGGATCAAAACCCTAGCCTAAGGGGGTGCTTGCCTAAGAAAAATTATCCCTTTGCCCCTCCTATAGTCGACCTGCCTTAATAGGAATAGGGGGCAGCTAGGTTGGCTCTATAGCTGACCTAAGTAGGGGGAAACCCTGGCCGACCAACCCAGTAAGGGAGGTGGTGGCCACTAAGCCCTAAGGGCTAATCTAAACCCTAGCCATGCTCCTTTATAAGATAGGAGTGACTTTATTACAATTTAGCAGGGTTTTATTGACTACTTCTTAGGGAGATTAGGACTACCTTTGGCTAATCTCCTAGATCTTGTCAGAACTTATAATGAATTGTAGATATGATATACACTCTCGATATCTAATACCCATGTGTTATCATAAAAATCTTATAAGTGGAGATTGATCATGAATATATCTGAAGCTTTTGTTTCACCTTATCTATAAGGTAGTTCTTACAGTTCCTCTTCCAGTGCGCATCTTGGTCGTAGTAGAAGCATTGTCCTTTGTCCTTTGTCAGGTTTTTCTTGGCAACCTTTGCCTTTCCTAGTCTTTCTTTACCCTTACCCTTCTTAAGGGTCTTAATGGCCTTCCTTTCCTTATTGGTCTCACCAATATAGAGAACTGACTTCTCTTTCTTGATATTGCTCTCAACTTCCCTCAACATATTGAGGAGCTCAGGTAGAGTCATCTCAAACTTATTCATATTAAAGTTAATAATAAACTATGAAAATGAATTTAGTAGGGACTAAAGTATATGATCAACACATAGGTTATCCTCAGGACTATCTTTATACTTCACAATGCGAGCAATCTCATCCTCGCTTGTCCTTTCCTTTGGCATGGGCATAATCGTGTTAAGGACATATTGGATTTTCTCTACCATGAGAATAATTCATAAATTACAGCACCAATCTATATAGTTTACACCAGTGAGGTGGTTGGCACCAAGTATGCCATGTAGAGGGTTTTCTAGCGATATGTTTAAGATATGAAACAAATAAATAACATGTAGATTTTACAAAAAAATACTAATTAAGATATGGACTTCTATCTTAATGTACTCTCACTATTTTCTTAGTGAATCACACGACACCCTCGACATGTGAGACGAAAGTCTCCAGCAGACTCCTAGTGGAGATCGTGATCTAATTGGCGTCTTAATGCAACCTCGAGGGACTCGACCAATTACACTAAGCCCAAAAGGTAGGTAACTCTTACCAATCACACTCCTTATGATTCCTATCATGTTTGGTGTCCGAATTATCATAGTCTCGAGGGACTTGGGGCTAACCATGATATTCAGTTAAGTCATCACCATCGTTACAAGATGAGTCTAATTTAATGATATGCCCGCGAGGGACTCGACCAAGTATATAATGTCCTCAGGTAACTGGTGACATCTCTATGTCATAGGCAAGATCTTGATCACATAGATAGGTGAACCTCGAGGAACTCGACCAACTCAACCTATGTCATGATTCAATTTCTTCCTGTAACGATGGAAGGCCACATGGGTCAATCTAATTGCCTCACGCTTACCGAATTAATATTATCGTAGGAGGATTTTTTGTTTTGTATCTGTCTCCTAATATGTCATGTCAAATACATACATATTTAATATATATTTAAATCACATACAAACATATATATATATATAGTAGGTGTATAACACCTCACATATGCAAGCCACACTGGATGATCATGAGTCGTCACCTAATATGATTAGGCCCGAGCCAATGGGCCTAATCACTTATAATAGGATGTGCATTAGTGCATATCCTACCTTGTGATCGTTTATCTCATCATCATTGCTTCCATTGGATCCTCGTAGCATCACCATGCATCATAATCTCCCGCCAGGATAACGTGGGTCCTGCTGTCACCTCCATGCTCCCACCGTGCCTCTCCATATAATTACAAAGCAATCACAGGCACACAGACCTAACAATAAATGAGAAAAACGGAGGCTCACAGGCCCCAATAATTGTAATAATAATAATAATCATAATTACACACATCACAACACATGGCTCATGATCATCCATCCACATCATACATCACATGTAGGATTACTAGATATATAATATTAATTAATTAATTATTTTTCTAGAAATCAGGATATGCTCAAAATTTTGAGCATTATCAAGGGCATTTTTAGAATTCTAGATAAGAGGACAATACCTATAATTTTTAGAATTGATGAGGGCATTTTTGGTATTCTGGGCATAGGATAGATCTTGGAATTTCTCAAATTCCAAGAAGTAGTATCATCATTTGCCAAAAAATCAGAAACCCTAACCTTAACCCTCTCACTACGTCATCGTCGCTCCTGCACAGGTGACAGAGTTGGGCGCCGTTGGCGATCGCCCCTACGACAAGCACTGTTGCCCTCGGGTGGCACCTTGCGGGCGAGCGGGCACTGTGCCCGCAGGCGGCGCCCTCTACGGGTTGGCCACGGGTGTTGCCCCTATGGCATGGGCAAGCTCCGCACCTTGCGGGCTAGCCACAGGCAGGCGCCGCCCCTGCGACCTCGACATGGGAGAGTGCCACCCCTTGCGGGTTAGCCACGGGTGGCTGCCCCTATAGGGGCCTAGCTGTGGCTGGCTGCCCTTGTAGAGGGCCTGGCCGTGGCGGCTGCCCCCATCCTCACTGCGTTCAGTGCAAAATACAGCAAGAACATGTAGAATTGTTCTACGTAATTCAATCTCATCACATGCAATTTAAAACCAATCTTTTACACGAACAATCTTGTCTCTGATACTACTATTGGGAAACCTTAGCGAGAGCATCACATGTGCAGCAGAAGATCAAAACAAACCAGTTTCTCATGCAGATCAAATTGTCGTACAAAAGATTGGGTTGCGAGAAAGTCACAAAAATAAAAAAAATCACATCGTGTGGTAGATTGATTACATAGGGAGATCGTATATCCCTGTTTTTCCAGATCGAGATGGAGAGGATGAAGAAGGTCAAGTGTCCTCCTCTCTAGCAAAATCCACACGATGGATCTCTATAGCGAAACTTCTCTCATCAGATCTTGCAACTCTTGCATAGAGGGAGGAAGGAGAATAGGAGGGGGTGGCCAAAGCTGCAACCGATCAACCATGAACCTACCTCCTATTTAAAGAGAGCCACCAAAAACCCTAGGGTTCCCACCTTAGTGGGTATTGGATCTCCATCCAATTACCTACTAACCTTGCTTTATTGGATCTCTATTCAATAATCTCTTTTGGCCTCTAATTGAGCCTCATATAAGGAGCTCATTAATTCAGGGTCTCATCTAATGAGAATAGGAGCTAATTGAATCTCCATCCAATCCACTATTAGTTGAAGCATTCACCATATTTGTAAGACCCTCTAGGCCCGATACCGAACTGACTGTAAGTCGCTCCCATCAGAACTTCTTCTGATATAGTAAATTATTATCCTATAATAATTCACTCGACTCATCGACATGGATGTACTAGGTCACAACGCCATAGTTCCCAAACAGTACAGAGGGATCGAATCCATCAGACCTGTTTGTCTACATTACCATGTACCTATAATCCCTCATCCAACTAATATCCTAAAGACCGTATATTGAACATGGTAATGTCAAGTTACACACGGAATCAGTCTGAGTCTCGCTCTAATCAGATTCTCTCGGATAACTCTTTTCTCTCAATCTGAATGACCCTGGCCAGGAATTTATCTGAGCAAGCATATATGGGATATTCCTCTTGTGATACCAAGAGTGGATGATCCTTTATTGATACTCAATTGCCTTCGAAAGGTTGGCTACCAATCTTGATAACTAGTTGTACCAGATCTGAAACGTTCCAAACCTGTAAGTCCGGTATCAAAGAAAAGAGTACTCAAATAAGGCATCTTTGGTGTCTCAAGTCTAAGGACCAGACACAACTCAGAATATGGAATCTCTATATGACATTAGGTATCATTAACCATACAACATTCCATAAGCGGATTAGTGAACTCATTCTCCAATGAGCACATGTATTATATCCTTAGTGTCTATACACAAGTGGCTATGAGACTAGCCGCCTCTATCATATGGATGGGTATATAGTACATTGGTCTAGCCCATTATCTCGATGTCCCTCTCAAGTAACGCATGACCGAGATTATTTAGGATCTTTGTTTAAAGATGAATCAATCTAATTATCGTGATCTCATCACGATCCGATTCCCATTGCACAGAACAAAGGACATCACTATATATAATATATATATATATATATATATATATATATGCAACAAATAATATAATGTGAGAATATATCAATAATAATCATAAGCAAAAAGATCGTACAACGTGTCATATATGCCATCACTTACGTGATTGGCTTGTAGGGCACCGGTAACCAATATGTCTATCCAGAAACTTCTCCATAAAGGGCTTATGGGAAGCATCTTATATTTTGGGGATTCAGATCTATAGAAGTAGATCCAAGAGGATGCTTGGCTTATCTCATTCCAGGTGCTCATACTTCATTGTCAAAAGGTTTAGTGTGAAAAATTTCTAGAGAGGTCTCATACCGATGAGACATAGAATATCACTTTCTAGAAGATGTCCCCAAAGACTCTTAAAGAGAGTGTAGACATAAATAAGATACCCTAGGCCTCAATGGTAGGGTCTATAATGTATGCTATGCTATGTACTAGGCCTAATATAACACATACTTTGAGTTTCATGAGCAGGTATCAGGCGGATCTATGTTTGGAACACTGGAAGACAATAAAGTGCATCCAAGTACTTGAGAATGACTAAGGGTCTCTTACTAGTATATGAAGGAGGTAACCTATAGGTTGAGGGCTACACAGACTCAAGTTTCTAGTCCGTTGTCGATAATAGCAAGTAAAACTCAGGGTATTGGTTCACTCTGAATGGAGGAGTAGTAAGCTAGAAGAGTTCCAAGCAATTTCTACTATTAACTCAACCACAGAGGTAGAGTATATTGCTGCAACAGAAGTAGCAAAGGAAGGGGTGTGGATAAAAAAGTTTATCCCAGATTTGGGAGTTGTACCTAGCAGCGAGGAATTGATTCCCATATATTACAACAATAATAGGGCGATAGCTCTAGCAAGGAAACCTAGGTCTCATTAGAATTGTTCTAAGGAGATTCTAGATGATTAGAGAGATTATGGCCTATAGAGATGTAGCAATAAAAAGAGTTCCATCCGAAGATAACATTCCATATCCACTAATAAAGCCACTGGCTCATACTATATTTGGACGTCACAGGGGTCTGATGGGGATTAGACACATAGGTGATTGGCTTTAGGTCAAGTGGGAGATTGTTGGTTACAAGTGCCCTAAAAGCCAATCACATGAGTGATGACACATGTGACATGTTGTGCGATCTTTTTACTTATTATCATTATTGGTATTTTCTCATACTATATTGACTGTTATGAACTTATATATATTGTGATGTCATTGGATCTATGCAATGAGAATCAAATCGTGATGAGAACACGATAATGAGATCGGTTCATATATAAACATAGATCCTTAATAATCTCGATTATAAGTTACTCGAGAGGGACATTGAGATAACCGAACAGATCGATGTCCTGTATCTCATCCATGTGATGGAGACGGGTAATCTCATAGCCACTTGTGTGGGGACACTAAGGATATAGTACAGGTGCTCATTGGAGAATGACTTTATTGATTGATCTGCTTATGAATGCTATATAGTTAATTATACCTAATTAGACATCGATTCCATAGTCCTAGTTATGTGTTTGGTCGTGGACTTGAGACTTTAAAGATGTCTTGTTTGAGTACTCATTTCTTTGACACCGAACTTATAGGTCTGAAGAGTTCCGTATCTAGTACAATTGGTTATCGAGATTAGTAACCAACCTTACGAAGGTAATTGAGTGTAAATCAAGGATCATCCACTCTTAGTATCATAAGAGGAATATCTCGTGTGCTCTTGCTCAAGCAAATCCCTAGCCAGGGTCGTTCGGATTGAGAGAGAAGGAGTTCTCTAGGAGAATTCAATTAGAGCGAGACTCCGATAGATTACGTTTGTGGTCTGACAATACCATGCATAATATACGATTTCTGGGTTATTAAATGGATGTAGGACTAGATATGTTCAATAGATTACATCCCTTGTACCGTTTAGGGACTATGGTGTAGTGGCCTAGTATCTCCATAGTTGATGAGTTGAGTGAATTGTTATAAGATAACTAGTCGCTGAGTCAGAAGGAGTTCTAATAAGTGGAACTCACAGCCAACTTGGTATTGGCTTGAGGGTCACACACATATGATGGATGTATCAGCGATTAGAGGATTAGATATGAGTTTTTTAATCAGCTCCTGTTCTCATTGGATGAGTCCCAACATTGATGAACTCCTTGTATGAGGTCCAATTAGAGGCCAATTGAGATTATTAGATAGAGATCTAATAATCCAAAAAGTGAGGGTAATTGAATAGAAATCCAATATCCACTAAGGTAAGATTCATTAGGGTTTTGGTGGCTCTACAGAAATAAAAGGCAGGGGGCAACACAGATGATAGGCTATATGTTTGGCGCCCACTCCTATTCTCCTCCCTCCCTCATTTTCTTAGTTGACCACCCTCTCCCTACTACAAGAGGGCAATGAAGAAGATATGAGATCTTCTTCCATGTTCGTTGGGAGAAGGTACATAAGAGTTGTGGGGTTTTGGCTACGATTAGATATCATCGCTACAACGATGCACTATGTGGATACCGCTACAGAGGAGGGCATCTAACCTCCTTCATCATCTCTAATTGGATATATGATCTCCCTAGGTAATCAATTTCACACAAGTTATAGTTTTTAATTTTTGTAATTTTAGCAGCCACGATGGTGAAAATGAGTTACAAATCAGACATGGACCTAGGATCAAGGTTTCGACGATACGGTTGGAGCTCGTCGGGAGTTCGCTAGGATTTCACCAAAGGTATCGGGAAGATCGCTAGGAACATGCCGGGAAATCACTGGAGGAAGACTGTAAGATTCGCTATAGGGAATGCTAGAGGTTGCTGGATTGCGAGAGTGAGGTTGTTAATTAAGCTTGGTGGTCATGTATGGTTGTAATCCTTAAGTCGTAGGTTAAGTTTGAGACCGATTTGAGTGTGATTTAGAAGTAATCCAAATCAACTCAAAGAGGCAACCGGGTCCACTAAAGGGGATTGATTGAGCTAAGGTTGAGCTCAATTGGTTGACCAGAAGATTGGTCAACATAAGAGTCAAGTCGGGATTGAAAAAGTGAATGAAATCACTTTTCTTGGATTCTCGGCGGCTGAACCGCTGGTAAGTGACAGTGGATGAACTACCTAGGTCAGTGGCTGAACTTCCCAAACCCTGGATTCAAGGAAGCTTTCGGTGATTTAACTGATGGCACCTACCCAAATTTTCTAGGTGAGTTTGAATTTTGGCTCCATTCTTTTGAAGCTAATTGGGGCCTATAAATACCCCAAGTTTTCTTACATTTAGCACAGTTTGTTTGCACAACAATTGGGCTGAAAATTGTGTGAAAAATTAGGTACCAAAAGTGTGTAAGAAAAAGAAAAGGGGGAAGGGAGGGACCAAGTGTTATATTTCTTGTAAGAAGTCTCGCTTGAGTTGAAAGCCTGTAAGGGTTTGGTCTTCATCCAAAGAAGATCGATAGTGGACACCTGTCGACCTCAGAGAAGAGAAATCAAGAGGGGACATAGGCCAGGTTGAAGCTGAACCATTATAAATATATGAGTGTTTCTTATCTTGAATCTTATTTAGATTTACATGTTCATACTTTAGCTTTCATTAAGTAAGAATCTTAGCATCGTTCTATACGTTAAATTGCTCACTTACTTTACTTAAATGAAACGCTTTCGAAATCATTTTATTTTGAATGAAGTTTTCTTTAAATTGAGTTTTCATCACTTGCACTAATTCATCCGACCCCCCCTCTTAGTCTCAATTGATCCTAACAATTGGTATGAGAGCCACATTTTTTCTTATTTGGTTTAACACACAAGAGAAATGGCTCTTTTCGACTTTTAAGAGGGCTTTTCTATCATTCATCCTCCCATGTTCAATGCGACAGACTACACTTATTGGAAAACTCGGATGAGAGTTTTCTTGCTTTTCTTGAACATTGATTTATGAAATATTGTTTAAAACAGATTTGAAAGGTCTTCTCTTCTAATGAACGATTCAAATGATTTGGAGAAAAAGACTCTCTTTAAATGCCAAGGCTATGTATGCCTTGTTTTGCGCCTTAGACAAAAATAAATTTAATTGCATTTCTACTTGCAAAATCGCTTTCAATATTTGGCACACTCTTGAAACCACACACGAAGGCACTAGTAGAGTAAAAGATTCTAAGATAAATTTTTAATGCGTGATTTTGAATTGTTTCGTATGAAACCAAGTGAAGCCATTAGAGACATATACACCCGTTTTACGGATGTCGTTAATGGTTTAAGAGCACTTGGTAAAAGTTTCTTGAATCTTGAACTTGTTAATAAAGTTTTATGTTCTCTTCCTAAAAAATTGGGATCCTAAAGTAATTGCAATACAAGAGACAAAAGACTTAAACAAGTTTCCACTTTAAGAATTTATCGGGTTATTAATGACCTATAAAATGATGTGCAAGACACATGATAATCTCTATGAACATGAGAACAACTTTCCAAAGTATATAAAGAATTTGACACTTAGACCAAATGAAGACCACTCGAGCGAAAGCTCAAGTGATGATGACTTTGAACTCTTACTAATAAAGCTTAAAAAACTCTTAGAACAAGAATCAAAGAATAAAAATGAATCATAAAAGAAGAAGCTACAAAAAAAGAAGAAAACACTCAAGGTAGCTTAGGACGAGTCAAGTTCATCCAAAGATAAAGAACAAACCAACGAAGGCGAGGTGGCAAACTACGCCTTAACGGACTTCAATGACAAGGTAACCAAAACCCCTTTTCTTTATTTTGAAATTACTTAATGCTATTCATAAGTTATTTTTAAATTAGTATATAAAATATAAACAAATATATAAAAGGGGATCATGCTTTTCTTTCTAGTGATTTTGAAAAATTATATTGATCATGAAAATTACATGTTTTATGATAAAGGAACAAAATATTAGACTTAAATTTAATGCTTAAGATAAATCCTATTTATTTTTTTAAGAAACAATAATGTATATCTTAATGATTTTCGTATTGCTTTTTGATTTTGATTGAAGATACTTTATGTTCAACGAAACCATCTTGATGATTTAATGATGCATAGTGATCATGCTTAATGAGTTTATATTTCAAAATTATGTACGATGATTTTTATGATTTATGACTTATTGATCTTTGCCATAATGAAAGTTCTTTTTCGATTTTAAATGATGATACATGTTTTTATTTGGCTTAAAAGAGAAAGGCATGCTTGTAAGAAATAAAAAGGGAATACATTTTTCTTGAAAATTTCTCTATTTTATAAATTTTTCAAAAAGAGATTAATGAATTGATTATGTTAATTTTTATGAATATCTTGAACTATGAAAGTGATTTCGATGATTTGATGATTTGAATTTGAATAAGTTTTTATCCAAATCATGATATTGATTCCTTGATATTTATAAATTGAGATTTATTATGAGTCAAGATTTTTCATTCTTTATAATCCTATGATTCCTTTGGCTATTCACTAAAAAGGAGACATATCCTAATAAACCATGATATGCTATTTGACATCTTGATAATTTATGACTTGAAGTTTTATTATATATTTTGAGAGTATTAGGCATGATTCACTTCCTTGCCTAATATCTGCATTTCAAGCTCATCAAGTTATGCATAAGGGTTGTTCTTGTTATATTATATGCGTAAAGGAGAATTTAAATCAATTAGCTTATTTAAATGAAATTTTGGTAGTCAGAGAGTTCCCTGATGTATTTCCAGATGACTTGCTTGGATTACCTCCAGATAGAGAGAGTGAATTTGCTATTGATTTGGTCCTGGAACAACACCAATATCCAAGCCTCCCTATAGAATGACACCACTCGAGTTATAGGAATTGAAGAAGCAACTACAAGAACTATTAGATAAAGATTTTATTCGACCCACCGTTTCACCATGGGGTGCTCTAGTACTAGTAGTTAAGAAGAAGGATGGAACATGGAGGCTTTGTATTGATTATATACAGTTGAACTAGGTGATAATAAAAAATAAGTATCCTATACGATAATTGATGATTTGTTTGATCAATTACAGGGTGCACAAGTATTCTCCAAGTTTAATTTGAGGTCAGGTCATTATCAATTGAATATCACAAAAAAAGATATCCCTAAAATAGCTTTCAGAACTCAGTATGATCACTATAAACCAAAATGCCTTTTGGTTTGACTAATACCCCTGCAGCTTTCATGAAATTAATGAATAGGATATTTCATTTACTCTTGGATAACTGTGTTATCATATTCATTGATGATATATTAGTGTATTCAATGAATAATCCAGAGCATGAGGAGCATTTGAGAAATGTATTGTCCATATTAAGAGAAAAGAAGTTATATGCAAAGTTTAGTAAATATGAGTTTTGGATAAATGAAGTTGCTTCCTTAGGCCATGTGATTTCAGGCATGGGCATCTCTGTTGATCCAAAGAAAGTTGAAGCAGTAGTTAAGTGGGAAGTACGAACAAATGTAACATAAGTTAGAATTTATTGGGCATGACAAGTTATTATAGGAGATTTGTGGAGGGATTTTCTCGAATTGCTAACCCCCTTACCAAGCTAGCTTAAAAGAATGTGAGATTTGAATGGGGTGATGAATGTAAATAAAGTTTTCGGGAGTTTAAAAGAAGATTGACTAGTACTCCCATTCTCACAATACCCAGTGGTAACCAAGGATTTGTAGTTTACACCAATGCTTCAATGAAGGGCATTGGATGTGTTTTGATGCAAGAAAGGAAAGTAATTATTTATGCAGACAACTGAAGAGTTATGAACTAAATTATGCAACCCATGATTTGGAGTTAGCAGTAATTATTTTTGCACGAAAGATTTAGAGACATTATTTATATGGGCGGATATTTGAAATATTTACCGATCACAGGAGTTCAAAATATATATTTACTCAAAAGGAGTTAAATATGAGGCAGTGAAGATGGATGAACTTTTAAAGTATTATGATTATACCATCTGATATCATCCGGGTAAAGCCAATGTTGTAGCCGATGCACTTAGTAGAAAATCTGTAAATTTTATGGCTAGTTTGGTTGTGAAGCAATGGGATTATTGGAAGAAAATGGTGATGTGAATGCTATCAGGAATGAACAAGAATATTGATGATCTCTATCTAGGTTCAATCTGATTTCATTCAACAAATTAAAGAAAGACAACTACAAGATCCACATTTAATCTACTTGAGGAAAGAAGTCAAAAAAGGATCAAAGCCTAGTTTTCGTGTTTCAGAGGATGGCCTATTGAGAATGAGGAATAGGGTATGTGTCCTAGATGACCCAGATATCAAGGATCAAATCCTGAAGGAATGTCATAGTTCCAAATTCACCTTGCATCCAGGTATCACAAAAATGTATAAAGATCTTAAAAGTCATTATTGGTGGGAAGGCATGAAAAAGGAGATTGCAATATATGTTTCAAAGTGTTTAACTTGCTAGTAAATCAAAATTGAACACCAAAGACTTGGAGGGTTGTTACAACCTTTAGATATTCTTGAATGGAAATAGGAAAGTATCACCATAGACTTTGTTTCAGGTCTACCCAGAATCTCAAGAAAGCATGATGCTATATGGGTGATTATTGATAGATTAACCAAATCGACACATTTCCTACCGATCAATATGATATATTCTATAGATAGGCTTGTTGATTTATATATTGGTGAAATAGTAAGACTTCATGGTGTTCCAAAGATATCATCTCTAGCAGAGACTCTAGATTCCTTTCTAGATTATGGAGAAGATTATAGGAATCTATGGGCACTAAAGTCAAGTTTAGCACTACTTATCACCCTCAAACTGATGGGTAATCAGAAATAACAATTCAAATACATGAGGATTTGCTTAAAACATATATTATGGATTGAAAAGGTGAGTGGGATAAAGATATTTCTCTTGTTGAGTTCACATACAATAATTGTTACCAGTCTAGTATTCAGATGACTCCTTATGAAGCTTTGTATGGGCGAAAGTACATAACGCCTATTTGTTGGGAGGAAGTTGGCGATAGGAAATTGTTAGCACCCGATAAAGTGCATGAGACTACAAAAAAGATTCAAATTATAAGAGAAAAACTAAAGACTGCTCAGAGTCATCAAAAGAGCTATGCTGACAATAGACAACAAGAAATAGAGTTTCAAGTAAGGGATTTTGTATTTTTGATGGTCTCTCATTCTAAAGGCATGATAAAATTTGGGAAGAAGGGAAAGTTAAGTCCTAGATTTATTGGACCTTTTGAGATCATTAAGAGGATTGGTTCTGTCACTTACAGGATTGCCTTGCCACCATCTTTATGTTATATTCATGATATATTTCATATTTCAATGCTCAGCAAGTATATTCATGACCCTTCTCATATCATTCAGTATGAGTCGATTGTAATTGATGACAACTTATCTTATATGGAAGAACCTATATAGATTATTGACAAGAAAGAGAAAATCCTAAGGAATCAAGTTATTTCTCTAGTTAAAGTGATTTAGAGGTATCATTCTATGGATGAAACTACCTGGGAGCTAGAGGATGAAATGAAGAAAATATATCCTCATCTTTACGTCAATAAAGGTATGATAAATTTAGAGGACTAAATTTTTATTTAAGGGGGAAAGAGTGTAATATTCCTTATTTCTGAATTATAAATTTATTTGTAAGGTAAGACATTTGTTTTTGAGTGTTATTAGACTTAGTTATAAAATTTCAAGACCTTTTTATAAAAATAAAGGACCTAATAATAAATGTTAAAAATATAAGAACTAAAGTGCAAAATGCATAAAACAACAAATTCCACCACCTCTACCTCTCTTCCTTCTCCCTTGAGGAAACCTGAGTCAGTGGATAAGAGTAGAAGGAAGAAAAAGAGAAAGAAGCAGAAGGAGAAGAGAAGGAAGAGAGGAAGAGTAAATTAGGGGATTTAGGGCTTTTGATTCAAATACACTCATTTGGGGTTGAAATCTTAAAAGACAAGTGTTCTATCTTTCTTCTATTGAAATTTATCTTTAGTTTTGCCTTGATTATGAGAAAAATTTAGAACAAATCCGAAATCACTTTTGTTGGGTGCCAAGTGTGAATCTGTAATATTTTTTGAGACTATGACCTGTCTACCTTGTTCAAGTTGTAATCTTTTAGTAAAGATCTCTGATTTTGACAAAAACCTATTTTTACAAAAATACATTCACAGATCTTTCTTTTGAAACTGAGTTTGAAGAATTTGGAGTTCATTTGCTAGCTCTAGACTTTTTATTACTAAATTACCTATATCTCCCTATTGAAGTCTCTGATTTATGTAAAACCTTAGAAATTAAACTTATAGATCTTTGTGTTGAAGCCAAAATTGAAAGATTTGGAGTTAAAATGACTATCAAAATCTCTATTTTGATGGACCATATGAATTATGTAAAATAGGGACCGTAATTCTTGACCTTTGGTTGCCAAATCATTTGTAACTTCTGTTGGAAACCTTTAATTGGTATGAAACTTATCTTATTTAAAAGTAGATTGATTTAGGTTTCCAAAGATACCATTTTTTTGAGTAATTTGGAGCATATTTGATTGTTTAGATAATGTATGCAAGTGCCTCCTGAATTCTGCTAGATTAGGGAATTATACCAATTTTGCCTATTCTTGTTTCATCCATTTCAAATATGAATTCTTTGATGCTCTAGTCCTTGATTTCTGACATGCCAATTATGTATTAATCGATGTAACATCATATTATTTCGTATAGGCGCACGCATGATTCATTGTTTCACATGTGCTTCTAATGCGTACCAATTTTATTGTTCACCTATCCTTTTGTTCTTTGGTGTTTGTGGGATAATTGCTGGTTACAGGTGCCCTACAAACCAATCACGTGAGTGATGGTATGTGTGACACACTGTGTGATCTTTTCGCTTATGATTAATATTGACATATTCTCACATTATATTATTTGTTACATATATATTGTGATGTCCTTGGTTCTGTGCAATGGGAATCGGATCATGATGAGATCACGATAATGAGATCGATTCACCTTTAAACATAGATCCTAAATAATCCCGATCATAGGTTACTCAAGAGGGACATTGAGATAACCGGATAGATCGGTGTACTATATACCCGTCCATATGATGGAGGGGCTGGTCTCATAGCCACTTGTGTGGAGACACAAAGGATATAATACAGGTGCTCATTAGAGAATGAGTTCACTGATTGATCCACTTATGGAATGCTGTATGGTTAATGATACCTAATGTCAGATAGTGATTCCATAGTCCCAGTTGTGTATCTGGTCCTTAGACTTGAGACACCAAAGATACCTTGTATGAGCACTCCTTTCTTTGATGCCAAACTTACAGGTTTGGAAAGTTCCAGATCTAGTACAACTGGTTATCGGGATTGGTAGCCAACCTTACGAAGGCAATTGAATGTCAATAGAGGATCATCCACTCTCAGTATCATGAGAGGAATATCCCATAAGTGCTTGCTCAGACAAATCCCTGCTAGAGTCATTCGGATTGAGAGAGGAGTTCTTCGGTAGAATCCGAATAGAGCAAGACAAACTAATTCTGTATGTGACCTGACAGTCTCATGTCCAATATACGATCTCTAGGATATTATTTGGATGAGGGATTATAGATATATGGTAACTATGGACAGACAGGTCTAACAGATTCGATCCCCCAATACCGTTAGGGGACTATGGCGTAGTGGCCTAGTACGTCCATAGTCGATGAGTCAAGTGAATTATTATGAGGATAATAATTCACTATATCAGAAGGAGTTCTGATGGGAGTGACTCACGACCAGCTTGGTATCGGGCCTAGAGGGTCACACACATATGGTGGATGCTTCAACGAATAGAGGATTGGATGAAGATCCAATTAGTCCCTATTCTCATTAGTTGAGACCCTATGCTGATGGGCTCCTTGCTTAAGGCCAAATTAGAGGCCTAAGGAGATTATTGAATATAGATCCAATAATGCAATGTTAGTGGGTTATTGGATGGAGATCCAATACCCACTAAGGCAGGAGCCCTAGGATTTTTTGGTGGCTCTCTATAAATAGGAGGGGAGACTCATGGTTGATGGGCTGCAACTTTAGCCACCACCTCCTATTCTCCTTCCTCCCTCTGAGCAAGAGTTGCAAGATTAGATTGGAGGAGTTTCGCTGCAGAGATCCATCGTGTGGATACCGCTAGAGAGGAGGACGCTTGACCTCCTTCATCTTCTCCATCCGGATATGGAATATAGGGATATACGATCTCCCTAGGTAAACTCAATCTCTCACACATCATGATTTTTTCAATTTTATGATTTTTCTTGCGACCCCAATCTTTTGCACGACGATTTGATCTGCATGGGAAACCATTTTTTGTTTGATTCCCGCTGCGCATGTGATGGACTCGCTGAGGTTTCCCAACAGTGGTATCATAGTCAAGGTTTTTATACAAAAAATTAGTTTTAAACTACATGTGATAAGATTGAATCGCGTAGAATCATTCTATGCATTCTTGCTGCATTTTCGCAGCGTAGGGGGCTGGCTTGCAAGGGCAGCCATGGCCCCCCTACAAGGTGCGGCCGTCGTAGGCGCAGCAGGCCGCAAGGGGCGACGATGGTATAGTAAGGGTGAAGGAGGGCTATGGCATCGTTTTGACAAAAAAAGATGATTATGCCCCTCAAAATTTGAGAAATTCCAACTCTATCCCGTTTATGTACAAAATTCTGAAAATGCCCTAAAAAATTCTAGAAATTCCAAGGACTATCCTCTTATCCATAATTATAAAAATATCCTTGATAATTCTAAAAATTCTAAGGATTGTCCTCTCATCCAAAATTATGAAAATGCTCTTGATAATTTTAGAAATTCCGAGCGTGTCTTGATTTCGAAAAAATAATTAATTAAATAGTTTAATTAATTATTATATATATCTAGTAATCCTACATATGATGTGATGTACATGTGATGTATGCTGGGAATGAATGGTCATGAGTCATATGTTGTGATGTGTGTAATTGTGATTATTATTATTATTGGGGCTTGCGAGCCTGCGTTTTTCTCGTTTATTGTTGGGCCTGTATACTTGTGATTATTTGTAATTACATGGAGAGGCCTGACGGGAGCGTGGAGATGACAGCGGGACCCACGATGTTGTGGCGGGAGAATACGATGCATGGTGATGCGACGATCCGACGAAACTGATGATGACTAGATCAACAATCACTATGCATTAAGATGCTTTGATGGACACATAAATCCTATCGTGAGTGATTAGGCCCATTGGCTTGGGCTTAATCATATTAGGTGACGGCTCATGATCATCCAGTGTGGCTTGTATATGTGATGTGTTATACACCTACTAGATATATGTATATATATATATATATATATATATATATATATGCATGCGATGTAGATATATATTAAATATGTATGTGTGTGACATGATATATTAGGAGACCGATACGAAACAAAAAACCCCTCCTATGATAATATTAAGTCGGTAAGCGTGAGGCAATAAGATTGATCTATATGGCCATCCATCGTTATAGGAAGAAATTGAATCACGACATAGGTTGAGTTGGTCGAGTCTCTCGAGGCTCACCTATCTATGTGATCGAGATCTTGCCTACGACATAGAGATATCATCGGTGACATGAGGACATGGTATGCTTGGTCGAGTCCCTCGAGGGTATATCATCGAATCAGACTCATCTTGTAACGATGGTGATGATTTAACTGAACGTCATGATTGGTCGAGTCTCCCGAGACTATGAATCACAAGGAGTTGTGATTGGCAAGAGTTGCCTACCTTTTGGGCTTAGTGTAATTGGTCGAGTCTCTCGAGGTTGCACTAAGACGCCAATTGGATCCCGATCCCCACTAAGAGTCTCCCGGAGACTTCCGTCTCACGTGTTGAGGGTGTCACGTGATTCACGAAGAAAATAGTGGGAGTACATTAAGATAGAAGTTCATATCTTAATTAGTATTTTCTGTAAAATTTGCATGTTATTTAATTTACGCTATATCTTGTTTATCGCTTACAAAACCCCTACATGGCATACTTAACGCCAACCGCCTCATTAGTCCAAAAGCTCCATATTTTAAGAATTATTCTCACGGAAGAGAAAATCGCATACGTCCTTGATACAATTATGCCCACGCCGGAAGAAGGGGCAAGCGAGGATGAGATCGCTCACTATGTGAAGTACATAGATGATTTCACATTGGCAAAATGTTACATGTTGGCCTCTATGACTCCTGAGTTACAAAGACAACATGAGAGCATGGATGCAGATTCTATCCTTCTTCATCTCCGCCAGCTGTTTGAGAAACATGGAAGAACTCAAAGATATGAGATATCTAAGAAACTCTTCCAAGCCAAGATGACAGAAGGGACATTGGTTGAGAATCATGTCGTAAAGATGATAGAGTGGATCGAGAAACTCACAGGTTTAGGAATAGTCCTAGAGGATAACCTGTGTGTTGATCTTATACTTCAGTCCCTATCAGATTTCATTTCACACTTCATCATGAATTTTAATATGAGCAAGTTTGAGGTGACTTTCCCTGAGCTCCTCAATATGTTGAGGGAAGCTGAGAGTGTCATCAAGAAGGAGAAGCCAATTCTCTATATTAGTGAGACCAAAAGAAAAAGGAAAGCCAACAAGACCCTTAAGAAGGGCAAGGGCAAAGAAAGACCAAGTAAAGTAAAGGTTGCCAAGAAATACCCAGGAAAGGACAAAGGACAATGTTTCAACTGTGGCCAAGACGGACATTGTTAGAGGAACTGTAAGGACTACCTTGCAGAGAAGGCGAGATAGAAGCTTGGAGAAGCTTCAGGTATATTCATGATTAGTCTCCACTTGTCAGATTTTTATGATAACACATGGGTATTAGATACCGGGAGTGTTTATCATATCTATAATTCGTTATAGGTTCTGGCAAGACCTAGGAGATTGGCTAGAGGCGAGATGGACCTCAAGATGGGCAATAGAGCAAGAGTTGCTGCAGTTGCTATTGGAGAGGGCATCCTACATCTGCCTAGTAGAGCTATTATTACATTAGATGCATGCTATTTTATCCCTTCTATTATCAAAAATATTATTTTTATTTCTTGTTGATAATTAGTGGATATAAATTAGTTTTTGAGAATAATAGTTGTTCAATAATTATGGATGATGAGATCATCACTAGAGAGACCCTTATAAATGGCTTATATGTGTTAGATACTTCTCCATATATCATGAATATAAATATGTCTAAGAGGAAAAGAGATAAAGTGAAAAATGCATACCTATGGCATTGTAGGCTAGGTCATATACAAAAGGGAAGGATTCAAAAGTTGCTAAAGGATGAATACTTAGATCCATTTGACTATGACACATATGTAACTTGTGAACCTTGCCTTCATAGGAAAATGACCAACTCTCCTTTTATGGAATTGGAGAGAGAGCCACTGAGTTATTAAAACTCATACATAGTGAATGTAATGAAGTATGAGTAACCACCTAGATCCATTTGACTATGACACATATGTAACTTGTCGACTCAGGCTATAGGTGGTTACTCATACTTCATTACATTCACTGATGATTTCTCTAGGTATGAACACGTGTACTTAATGAAGCATAAATATGAGGCCTTCAAAAAATTCAAGGAATATAAGAATGAGGTAGAGAACCAAATTGGAAAGAGTATTAAGACTCTTCGATCAGATCGAGGAGGAGAGTACTTGAGTACGGAGTTTACCCATTTCCTCAAGGACAATGAGATTTTATCCCAGTGGACACCTCCTTATACACCTCAGCTCAATGGTGTATCAGAAAGGAGGAGTCGCACGCTGTTAGACATGGTGCGATCCATGATGAGTTTCGTTGACCTACCCGTCTTATTCTGGGGATATGCCCTAGAGACTGTAGCTTACCTTCTGAATAAAGTTCCATCAAAGTCGATAGTGTCTACACCATATGAGATATGGAAAGGAAAGAAGCCCGATCTTAAGATTGTTAAGATTTGGGGCTATCCTGCTCACGTTAGAAGACACAACCCCAATAAGTTAGAATCAAGGATAGAATGGTGCACATTCATGGGATATCCAAAGGAAACTTGTGGGTATTATTTCCATCATCCTAAGGATTGAAAGGTCTTTGTTGCCAAGAGAGCTGTGTTCCTTGAGAAGGAACACATTCTTGGGGGAAACAATGGGAGTGAGATAGATTTGAGCGAGGTTGGAGAACCTAGCTCAAGCACCATTCCAGAGTCCGAGTCTGTTCAAGTATCTAACACACAAATTCCAAATTTACGTAGGTCTAGTAGAGTATCTCACCCTCCTGAAAGATATGTGGGACATATCACTGGAGATGACTCTTAGGATATTGATCCTCAGACTACGAGGAGGCTATTATGAGTATAGACTCTGGGAAGTGGCAAGAAGCCATGAATTCTGAGATGAATTTCATGTACTCTAACAAGATTTGGAACCTTGTGGATGCACCTGAGGGTATTGTACACATCGGCTGCATATGGATCTTCAAGAAGAAGATCGGAGTGGATGGAAAGATAGAGACCTATAAAGCAAGGCTGGTAGCTAAAGGATATCATCAAAGATAAGGAGTTGACTATGACGAAACCTTTTCACCTGTAGCCATGCTTAAGTCCATTAGAATTATGTTGGCTATTGCAGCACACTATGACTATGAGATTTGGCAGATAGATGTCAAAATAGCATTCCTCAATAGCAACCTTGAGGAAGAGGTGTATATGATACAACCAGAGGGATTAGTATCCAAAGAGAGTCCAGATAAAGTGTGCAGGTTGCTTAGATCCATATATGTATTGAAGCAAGCTTCCTAAAGTTGGAACATAAGATTTGATGAGATGATTAGATCTTATGACTTCGTTTAGAACGAAGATGAGCCTTGTGTATACAGGAAGGTAAGTGGAAGGGCTATCACCTTCTTGGTGCGATATGTGGATGACATCCTAATCATTGGGAATGATGTAGGAATGCTCTCCACAGTAAAGACTTGGTTATCTAGAAACTTCTCCATGAATGACTTAGGAGAAGCATCCTATATTTTGGGGATCCAGATCTATAGAGATAGATCCAAAAGGATGCTTGGCTTGTCCCGGTCTATGTACATAGACTCCATTGTCAAATGATTTGACATGAAAAATTCCAAGAGAGGTCTCATACCGATGAGACATGAAATATCACTTTCTAAGAGTATGTCCCCAAAGACTCCTGAAGAAAGGGCATACATGGATAAGAGATCTTATGCCTCAGCGATAGGGTCTATCATGTATGCGATACTATGTACTAGGCCTGATATAGCCCATGCTCTGAGTGTCACGAGCAGGTATCAGGCAGATTCATGTTTAGAATATTGGAAGGTAATAAAGTGTCTCCTTAAGTACTTGAGAAGGACTTAGGATCTTTTACTGATATATGGAGAAGGTAGCCTTCAGGATGAGGGCTACAAAGACTCAAGTTTTCAGTCCGACATTGATGATAGCAAGTCAAATTCCGGGTATATTTTCACTATGAAAGGAGGAGCAGTAAGCTGGAAGAGTTCCAAGCAAGATACTACTGCTGACACGACCACAGAGGCGGAATACATTGCTGCAGCAGAAGCAACAAAGGAAGAGGTGTAGATGAAGAAGTTCATCAAGGATTTGGGAGTCATACCTGTAATATCCCTCATTTCTAAAATATTTATAATGATATATTTTAAATTATTTATGATGACTCATTAGTAAAATTTAAGAATTTGTTTATTAATTCTCTTGATTAAATAATTTTATATTGAAAGTTAATTGCTAAGGACGTAAGTGTGAATCTTAAAAAAAATAAAATAAATTATAAAAGACTCATATTAAGTTAAAAAAAAAAGAAATATGGTGAGGACATGTGTCACTACCTTGTTTAAAGTAGTGCCACTTGTGCATGTGCATGGGTGACACATAAGTATATTGCATGCATGTTTGCCACCTATTAACATAGATGTTAGCTTAAACAATTAACAATTAGAGAAAAAAAAGGGTGTTTTGGCTGCAACGTGAACTTGAGAAGAAGAAGAAGAAGAAGAAGAAGAAGAAAAGAAGGAAGAAGAGAAGAAAAGAAGAAGAAATTTTGGGATTTTGAGATTGTGATCTAATCCACACCTTTGGGACTAAAATATTCAAAGGCAAGTGTTCTATCTTTCTTCTACTAAAATGTATCTTTATTTTTACCTTGATTTATAAAGAAAATTCTGAAACTAATCTCAAATCTTTTGTTGGCTGCCTAAGTATGAATATGTAATATTATCAAGATTATGACATATCTATCTTGTTCTTGATGTAACATTTAGTACAGACCTCATATTTAGACAAAACTTAGTTTATTCAAAAATAAATTCAAATATCTTTCTTTTGAAACTAGGCTTGAAAATTTTGGAGTTCATTTGCTATCACAAACGTTTACTTCAATTGAGTATACGAAATCTATAAAACAAAATCTGTATCTCAAGACCTTTCATCACTATATTGCTTATATCTTCATGTTGGAGTTCCTGATTTATGTGAAACTTAATTTAATAAAAAAAAGGCTTTCAGACCTTTCTGTTGAACCTAAGATTGAATGATTTGGATCAAAATGACTGTCAACACCTCATTTTGATGGACCATATGAATTCTGCTAAACAAAACTGTGATTCTGGACCTTTGGTTACAAAATCATCAATAACTCTTTATAGAGACCTTCAATTTATGTGAAACTTATTTCGTATGAAACTACATTAATTTTTCTTTTCAACAACATCTTTCTTGAGTAATTTGGAGTATGTTTGATCATCGAAATAACATCGATTGACTTCTTTACATATCAGAATATGTTATGTATTAATCGATGTTATATTCTATTATTCTATTTAGGCGCATGTATGATTAATTGTTCCGCATGTGCTTCTGATATATACCAAATTTATTACTCATGTCCTTTTGTACTCCGGTGTTTGTGGGACAATGTGAACCTTTGCCAGAAATGGTAAAGGAAGTTATGCTTAGAGCCCACGTGCTCTGTCGGCCCCCTATAACTTCACTCAGACGTGGGTGGATGAAGCTCCTAGACATAGGAGACTTATGTTTGGTGGTCATTCAGCGATGGATGTTCCATATTATGTTTATGGTCCCACTTCGCCCTCTATGTTATTGATATGATATCCAAAGTGTTGCTTTTGAGTTATTTGTGTGCGTTGGATAAGAATAAAATGAATGTTATGTATGAATGATATTTGAGCTCCTGTTCGTTACTTGTTCATTTGATATGCTTTTGAGAATATTCATACACCATTGATATACTTTCAAAAATATCCTATACCTCCTTGATATGCTCCGAAATATTTTGTATTCTCATTGATAGGCTCTAAATTATTTTGTTTTAACAATGATATGCTGCTTGACATACTTATGCCTATGATATTCATCCAACTTCAAATGTGACATACGAGTTTAAGTTTGATATTTGTTCCTTTGACATGTTCCAAAGTATTTCATGTATTATTGATATGCCCCTAACAACTTTAAATGTCATTGATATATACCAAAATGCTTTTGATTATCATATATACTCCAAATACCTTCCTAAATTGTTATGGATTCATGTATGCTTTGAACGAGATGAACCTTATGGTTGTGAATCTGATTTGATGCTATATGTGAAGACTTATGTATTCCATACCTTGCACTCTTATATCAGGTTCAACTTGAAAACATCTTTTCTTGCTTTGAACTTGTTTGATACTTGCTGGGCTTTTTAGCTCACTCTGTTGCTATATAATCTTCTTCAGGTTAGCTCGACATTTATAAAAATAGTTGATACGGGCTAATGCAATTGGAAAGCAAGAAGTTCTTGGGCTAAATGACAATATGTTATCATTGTATGTGTACACCTTGGGTCTAAAGTAAAGTTGTAGACGTATTTTGAAGAGGGACAACTATGTAATGTTTTTAAAACTACCCTCTTGTTTGGGATCTTGAATGTTAAACTTGCTGTATAATATATGAATTGGTGGTGTATGGTTGTTTTTCCAAAGTCATATGGATTTTATCGCATTGGTGGACTTTATGAATGTGGATTGTATTTAGCCGTATTGGTTTTGGATCGGTTTGTGATTCCTTTAGAGAATATGAAGAGATTATAATCTGCACAGGTTTCTATGAAAGTGGTTGAATGACTCTACATGTTATTCTTAGTATCCTCAAATGATTGTTTGGATCCTGGATGGATTATGTGGTTGATAATATTATCAATTTATGACATTGTCACACCTCTCGATTTATGATATAATTCGGGGGGAGGGGGGGGGGGGGGCGTGACAATACCAAGCAGCGTAGAGCTGACTCCCATATATTATGATAGCGATAGGGCGATAACTATAACAAAAGAACTTAAGTCTCAACAGAATTGTTCTGAGGTTCCATCTGATTATAGCGATCATGACCCAAAAAGATATAGCAATGGAAATAGTTCCATCCGAAGATAACATTGCGTATCCACTGACGAAGCCACTAGCTCAGATTATATTTGAGCGTCACAAGGGTCTGATGGGGATCAGACACATAGGTGATTGGCTTTTGGTCAAGTGGGAGATTGCTGGTTATAGGTGCCCTATGAGTAGTATTGATGGCACGTGTGACACGCTGTGTGATCTTTTTGCTTATGATTAATATTGGTATATTCTCACATTATATTATTTGTTCATATATATTATGATTTCCTTGGTTCTGTGCAATGGGAATCAGATCGCGATGAGATCACGATAATGAGATCGATTCACCTTTAAACACAGATCCTAAATAATTCTGGTCATAGGTTACTCAAGAGGGATATTGAGATAACCGGATAGATCGGTGTACTATATACCCGTCCATATGATGGAGGCTGCTGGTCTCACAGCCACTTGTATGGAGACACTAAGGATATAGTACAGGTGCTCATTAGAGAATGAGTTCACTGATTGATCCGCTTATGGAATGCTGTATGGTTAATGATACCTAATGTCAGATAGTGATTCCATAGTCCCAGTTGTGTATCTGGTCCTTAGACTTGAGACACCAAGGATGCCTTGTATGAGTAGTCCTTTCTTTGACACCAGACTTACAGGTTTGGAAAGTTCTAAATCTAGTACAGTTGGTTATCGGGATTGGTAACCAATCTTACGAAGGTAATTGAGTGTCAATAGAGGATCATTCACTCTTAGTATCACGAGAGGAATATCCCATATCTGCTTGCTCAGACAAATCACTGGCCAGAGTCATTCGGATTGAGAGAGAAGGAGTTCTTCGGTAGAATCCGAATAGAGCAAGACAAACTGATTCTGTATATGACCTGACAATACCATGTCCAATATACGATCTCTGGGATATTATTTGGATGAGGGATTATAGATACATGGTAACTATAGATAGACAGGTCCAACAGATTCGATCCCCCTTTACCGTCTGGGGACTATAGCGTAGTGGCCTAGTACGTCCATAGTCGATGAGCCAAGTGACTTATTATGAGGATAATAATTCACTATATCAGAAGGAGTTCTGATGGGAGTGACTCACGACCAGCTCGGTATCGGGCCTAGAGGGTCACACACATGTGGTGGATGCTTCAGCGAATAGAGGATTGGATGAATATCCAATTAGCACCTATTCTCATTAGATGAGACCCTATGCTGATGAGCTCCTTGCTTAAGGCCCAATTAGAGGCCTAAGGAGATTATTGAATAGAGATCCAATAATGCAAGGTTAGTGGGTTATTGGATGGAGATCCAATACCCACTTAGGCAGGAGCCCTAGGGTTTTTTGGTGGCCCTCTATAAATAGGAAGGGAGATTCATGGTTGATGGGTTACAGCTTTAGCCACCACATTCTATTCTCCTCCCTTCCTCTGAGCAAGAGTCGCAAGATCAGATTCGTGAGTTTGGCTGCAGAGATCCATCGTGTGGATAACGCTAGAGAGGAGGACGCTTGACCTCCTTCATCTTCTCCATCCGGATCTGGAATACAGGGATATATGATCTCCTTAGGTAAAATCAATCTCTCACACATCGTAGTTTTTTCATTTATTATGGTTTTTCTCGTGACCTTAATCTTTTGCACGATGATTTGATTTACGTGGAAAATCGATTTTTGGTTTGATTCTCGCTACGCTTGTGATGCACCCGCTGAGGTTTCCCAACAATAATATGAACCTTTACCAGAAATGGTAATGAGAGTTATGTTTAGAGCCCGCGATGCTCTGCCGGCCCCCTATGACCCAAACATGGGAGACTTATGTTTGGTGATCATTCAGTAATGGATGAACCATATTATGTTTGTGATCCCACTTCACCCTCTATATTTTATTTGATATGTTATCAAAAGTATTGCTTATGTGTTTTCTATTATGCTTTGGATAGGAATGATATGCATCCAACTTCAAATGTGACATACAAGCTTAAGTTTGTTATTTGTTCACTTGATATGTTCAGATGTGTTATTGATATGCTCCTAAACTTCATATGTCATTGATACATACCTAAATTTTTCTATTTGCTATATATGCTCCAATTTGCCTTTCTTAAATGGCTATAGATTAAAGTATGCTTTGAAACGAGATGACCTTTGTGATTTTGTATCTAACTTGATGCTATATCTGAATTTTTGCATCCTTGCCTTGCATTCTAATGTCAGGTTCAATTTGTAACCATCTTTCCTTGCCTTGGACATGTTTGATACTTACTGAGCTTCGTAGCTCACTCTGTTGCTATATAATCTTTTTTTCAAGTTAGCATGTCATTTATTGAAATACTCGATACTGGGTTAAAGCAAGAAGATCTTGAGCAAAATCTTTATTAGATAATATGTTATCATTGTATATGTATATTTTGTGTCTAATTAAGAGTTGTACACAAAATTTGAAGTTACGTAACTATGTAATGGTTTTAAAAGTACCCTCTTGTTTGGGATCTTAAATGTTAAACTTGTTGTATAATATATGAAGTGGTGGTATATGGTTGTTTTCAAGTTATAAAGATTTTCTTGTATTGGTGGATTTTATGAATATGAATTAAATTTAGTTGGGTTAGTTTTGGATTGTTTATGTGATTCATTAAGAGAATGTGAATCGTAGTTATAAACTGCATGGGTTATATGAATGAGATTGAATGGCTCCGAATATTTTCCTTCGTGTCCTTAAATGTTTTTTTGGATCCTAGATTGCTTTGTGATTGAATTACAATATTATCAATATTTAAGGTCGGGTCACGCTTTCTCGAACTTGATATTTCGAGTGGGGGGGGGGGGGGGGGCACGCGTGACACTCCATACCCACGCATGAGAGTGGACTTCTCTAGATGGGAAGAAGGAGACCTGATCGGGTGGATCTTGTGTGCGGAATGTTATTTTCGCTACCACAAGACCCGGATGTATCCATGGACATTACTGCTATATACCTTGAAGGAAATGCAATCCAATGGTACAATTCGTTCGAGCACATCCATGGAGTCCCTACATAGAGGCAATTTAAAGGGGGACTGCTAATCCGCTTCGGAATAATTGAGTATGAGAACATCATCGGCCAACTTGCAAAGATCCGTCAAAATTCCACCATTTAAGAATACCATATCAAGTTCGAAATATTATCTAACCAAACAAGAGATTGGTCTAAAAAATAATTGCTAGGAACTTTTATCAAAGGATTGAAACTGGAGATTCGGGGATAAGTCAAGGTGTGACAACCATACACACTAATGACAGCTATCTCCTTCACGCGACTCCATGATGAGTGATTGAACCAAGACATCCGAAGGACTAGGGTCATCACCCGACCAGCAGCACCTAGGCCTTTGGCCCCTCCTACTTCCTACCGACTCTCTCAACTAAAAAAATTAATGAGAGAGGAACTTCATGACAGATCTGCGAAAAGTTTGTGTTGCACTATGATGAACCTTGGAGTTGCGAACACCATTGCAAGAAAGGGAGGCTCCTCATGATCGAACCCATTGAAGAATCTGAGCACGAAGAGGAGGACCTTGAGCATAGAGAAGAGGACACAGTGAAGGAGCCACAACCAGTCGATTGCATGATGCATGCTCTTGCCGGCTATACAAACCCGCGGATGATGAAAGTGGGAGGACTACTCAAACAGTAATCAATCACCATCCTCATCAATACCGGGAGCACCAACAACTTAATGAACAACAAGATTGCTACTCGGATGACACTTCATATTGAATATTGTAGCAAGTTTGATGTTGGTAGCCGACAGTAGAATTTTGAAGTGTAATCAAAGATCCTATTAGAACCCTTGTGGATTCTAAGCTTGGGGTTGATCTCTATAGGGGATCGGCCTCCTGAAACTTTATAGGGGTTCCCTCCTCTAAGGTATTATGTACAATGGTTAATGATGAAAATAGTGTTGAATACATGCTTTATATAGGACCTCTAAACCTAGCTCCTAATAGAACTCCTACTTATCAGGATCCCAACTCCTAATCATCTAACAACTCCCCTAGCAGACTCCTACTAATGGTGGCTGACTGCTATAGAGAGTCCTACCCTTATTAAAACTCCTCCTTAACCTTAGTCGACCCTCTTTAACTAGAGTAGGTGGCGGCTAGTTAGGGCTTACATGGCTCATGCCCCCTTTGACTCAATAAAATTAGGACTTGTCTTAGCTATAGTCCTAATATACTTGCCCTCTTTAAATCAGCCTTGTCCTCAAGGCTAAGGCTCCATGAACTCCGGAAATTTGATCTTTAAGTCTTCATAGTTCTCCCAAGTGGCATCTTCTGAGGCTGCACCAACACCTTAGTAGTGGGTCGTCGACGTCTAGTCACGATCCGATAGTCAATGATGGCTCTTGGCTAGATCTAGAGCTCTCCATCGGTTGTAGTGTCTAGCAGGTGGCTTTAGGCCATCTCGTTCGGTCCCAGTTTGGGCTTCAGGCACGACACATGAAAAACTAGGTGGATCCAGGAATTAACGGGTAAGTCCAATTTGTATGCCACTACTCCAATGTGCTCTATGATCTGGTATGGTTCGAAGAATCATGGTGAAAGCTTCGTGGATACTCTGATGCAGACATATGTCTGCTTGTAGGGCTAAGCTGAAGGAAGACCCAATCTCCCACTAAAAACTCTCTTTCACTTTTACGTAGATCGTCCTACTATTTCATCCTTGCCTGGGCTACTGATAGATTATCATTTAATAATTTCATAATTTTGTCCCTATCCCTGAGTTCCTTGTCTACATGGTCTACCTTAGATGAGCCTAGTACATATTTTGGGATTACAAGGGGTGGTCGACTGTACATTGCTTCATAAGGAATATATTTCATGGAGGAATGATAGGTCATGTTATACCATCACTCGGCCAAGGGAAGCTACTTTGTCCACTCTTTTGGTTGATCACTGGTGAAGTATCTGAGATATATCTCCAAGCACATGTTCACCACTTTGTTCTAGTCGTCAGTTTACGGATGGTATGTCGTGCTCATCTCAATTTGGTGCCATGCAATTAGAATAATTCTATCCAAAATTTGCTGGTGAAGATCCTGTCATGATCACTTACAATAGATCTAAGCATCCTATGCAATTTTACAATATTTTTCATAAAGATTCGAGCAATGCTAGAGGAGGTGTATGGATTACGGAAGTGTAAAAGTGGGCATACTTCGTGAGACAGTTGACCACAACAAGGATTGTACATTTTCCTTGGGATGAAAGCAGCCCTTCGATGAAGTCCATTGATATATTAGTCCACATTGAGTCTGACATGGGTAGAGGTTGCAGCTTTCCGGGGCTTGCCATTGTCTCGCCTTTATGTTGTTGTCATATGTTGCATTGTGCTACAAATTTAGCAATAACATTTTTCATCCCTTTACAATAAATTTTTTGCTTGATTCTCTTGTAAGTTTGAAGGAATCTGAAGTGCCCCGCTGCTGGTGTGGAACACATCTCTTGTAGGATAGTCTTTATGCAATGAGAAGTCGGTACAAGTATGATGCGTCCCTTATAGTGAAGTCCTTCAAGTCCTAATCGTAATGTGACATGGAGCATGGTTCATACTCTAATTTTTTAATGATCTCCCTGATCTTTGGATCATTTCTCCATTCCTTCCTAATGCCTTCAAGGAAGTTGCTAATCGGAAGGGAGAGGGCCAAAAATTTAGCTTGCTCGGGTAGCCACGAAACCGCATCTGCAATAACATTTTCTTTCCCTTTTTTATAAGTTCTTTTGTAATCATTCCCAAGAAGCTTTGTTACCCATTTTTGTTGTTCAGGGAGGATATCTTCTGCTCCATAAATATTTAAGGCTCTTGTGGTCGATCTTTATTTGGATGCATCGGCCGATCAAGTAAGGTCTTCACTTTGTCATCGCGTGCACAATCGCGAGCATCTCCTTGTCATAGATAGACATTTTTAGATGAGAAGGAGACAATGCCTTGCTAGTGTAAGCAAGGGGTCAGCCTGCTTATATGAGGATGGCACCGATCCCAACTCCCAATTCATCTGCTTCAATGATAAAAGTTTTGTCAAAGTCAAGTAGTGCAAGCACGGGAGTTGACGTCATGGCTGCCTTGAGAGCATCAAAGGTAGTGGAGGCTTTGTCCGATCATTGGAAAGTATCTTTTTTCAATAATGATGTGAGAGGGGCGTTGATCTTTCATCTTTCACGAACTTGTAGTAGTAGCCCATCAATCTGAGGAAATCACATAGCGATTTTATGTTCTTGGATGTCGGCCAGCTTTGCATTACCTTGATCTTGGAAGGGTCCACTGCTACACCTTCCTCTGATATGATGTGCCTAAGATACTCCACTTTCTATTGAAGAAAGTTGCATTTTGATTGTTTGAAGAATCGTCAGAACACGTCGTAGGCGGTGGAGATGACTTTCAAGTGAAGGGCTGTAAATAAGAATATCGTCGAAGAAAACCAACACAAACTTATGAAGATAACTCTAGAAAATATCATTCATGAGGCTTTGGAAGGTGGAAGGAGCATTGGTGAGACCGAAGGGCATTATAAAAAAATCATAGTGCCCGTTGTGGTGAGACCGAAGGGCATTATAAAAAATTCATAGTTTTCGATATCTCATTTTCGTGCACCCAAATTTGATGATACCTGGATCACAGGTCTAGCTTCATGAAGACTTGTGCTTCAATTAATTCATCGAGTAATTCATCCACCACAGGAATAGGATACTTGTCATTGATCATTATGCCATTGAGAGCTCGGTAGTGAACGCACATTCACCACATTCCGTCTTTCTTTCAAACAAGAAGCACCGGCGAAGAGTAGGGGCTGCGACTTAGCCGAGTGACCCCTGTTTCAAGCATCTCACTTACAGTCCTTTCTATTTAAGCTTTTTAGAGGTGAGGATAATGATATGCCCAAGTGTTTGCTAGTGGTTTACCCCAAAGAATCATAATTCGGTGGTCATGCCGTCGGGTAGGAGGTAGGCTGCACGGTTCGACAAAGACGTCTAAAAATTTATCAAGCAATTATAGAAGGTTTTGGTCTTCAATTTTTATTGGCTCTCTTATATTTTACCGCTGGAGTTGTATTAGGAAGCCACTGTTCACTTTGTGCAAGACTTTCTCCATCTGTTGCATTGAAACCATCATCACATTGCTCCCGCGTTTCCCGCATAGGATCACCTGTTTCCCTTTGCTGAAAAATTTCATAATTAATTTTATAAAATTCTAGGAAACATCACCTAACATAGTCAGCCATTCGATGCCAAGCATAGCCTCATAATCATTGAGAGGGAGGAGGAAGAAATTAGCAATTATCTCTTGGTCTACAGCAACAATTTCACTCGCGAATATCTTCGATTGCCCTTCAAAATTCGGCCATCAGTGACCTTAACATCAAACCTGCTATATCCTTCAATATGAAGCACCATCCAAGCAGCAACCTTGTTGTTCTTGAAGTTATTGGTGCTCCAGGTATTGATGAGGACGGTGATTGGTTACTGTTTGAGTAGTCCTCCCACTTCTATTGTCTGTGGGTTCGCGTAGCCGACAAGAGCATGCATCATACAATCGGCCGACTATGGTTCTTCCTTCGTGACATCCTCCTCTTGCTTGTGAACCTCATCCTTTGAATTATCGAGTGGTTCAATCAAAAGAAGGCGTCCCCTCTTGTAGCGATGGTCACGACTCCATGGTTTGTTGCAATGCCAACATAGGCCCTTCGCCGATCTGTCGCGAAGCTCTTCTCTTGTCAATTTTTTTAGCAGCAAGGGATGGATGGGAGTGGATGGTGCTGGAGGTTTATATGCTGTTGGTTAAGGTACGGTTCTCGCCCTTCGCACATCTTGGTTGAGTCGCTCTTCTTGAATTCGGGCGAAGGAGATTGTGACCATTAAGGTGTACGGCTGCCACACTTTTACTTCTCTTCTTTTTGGCTTTAGACCCTCGATGAATGTCCCAAAGAATTACTTTTCAGACAAATCATGAGCTTGGTTATATAATCTTTTAAACATGGTTTAGTATTCTTGGATCGTGGAGGTTTGTTGGATCTTCGTGAGTTGACCGTCAATGTTCTCATATTCGGATAGTCCAAAGCGGATTAGAAACCCGATCTTGAATTATCTCTATATCCAGACTCCTTGGATGTATTCAAGCTAATTGTACCACTGTATTGCATCGCTCGCGAGGTAGATGGTAGCGATATCCACCATAGAAGCCTATAGTGTTTGGTGATAATGGAAGTAGCGTTCGACACACGAAAGCCATCCTGTTAGGTTTCCCTCTTCTCATTGAGGGAAGTCAACCCTCATGCATGACTACAGTATATCAGAGGCTTGTTCTTCCTTCTCTGGAGGCGTCTCTGAACTTTCACCTTGCTGCAATTTTGTCGGGCTTGGAGATCAACCAATTATGAAATATGCAAATAAGGCATGCAGTTTATCCTCCATGTACGATTCAAATGCCTCCAACTTGGCATCGATCAAATCTTCGAATGCCATTGCGTACATCTCCAGATCTGAGATGTTTCAATCTTTCTTTTGTTGACAGGTTAAGGGCATAGGATAGTGGAAGGTTCAGTGGCTACAAAAGATAAGGATCGGTGGAAGGTTTGGTGGCTGCGTAAGACCACTGCTTGAGGTGATCTCTATAGGGGATCGGCCTCCTTGGAACTCTATAGGGGTTCCTCCCTCGATTTTATCTTACATGAGCTAAAAAATAATTGATTGAATACAAGCTATTTATAGGGCTTCTCAACCCTAACTCCTAATAGGACTCCTACTCAAGACTCCTACTTCTAACAACTCCAACTCTAACTCCAAGAAGCAACCCCTACTCCAAGTAAACTAAGACTCCAACTCTTAATTTAACTCCTAATCAACCCTTGAGAGAGTCCTAACTCAATGGAGCTCCTCCCCTAATCAAAGTGGGTAGCCAATTGGGTTGGTTACAATCTTGACTTAGTTAACTTCAACCCATATTCAACTCTGACTCCTAACCAGACTCAAGTTCAGTCGAATCCTAATCCTACTATGATTTGGGCTGATTAATTATAATGGGCTCAAATCTCCTCCTAGCCGACCTAATGTCAGGTCTAGGTTGACCAACAAGGCCTAATCTAAGGATTCGACTCAATCGACTATGACCCGACTCAGCTAGGGTCCTAACAGGTTATTGATGTGATCTATAATAAAATGATGCCTAATATCAATATGCTTGATTCGTGAATGTTGAATAGGATTTTTTGATAAGCATATGGTGTTGTCACACTTTATAAGGATGTATTTAAAACAAAGTCCATAATCTTGTAAAGTATTTTTTATTCATATTATTTGTGCACAACATGCACCTGCTACAATATATTCAGTTTTAGCTGTGGATAATGCGACAGTGTTTTGTTTCTTGGAAGACCAAAAGACTAGTACTTGATCAAGAAATTGACAGGTACTAGAGGTACTTTTTTTATCTATCCTACATCCTCTAAAGTCGACATTAACATAAGCAATTAAATCGATTTCGGATATCATAATGTTAGATTTTGAGTTCCTTTCAAGTATCTAAATTTTCTTTTAACTGCTTTATAATGAGATTATTTAGGATTGAACTGAAATCTTGCACATAGGGCAACATTAAACATAATATCGAGTCTAGTTGCAGTTAGATATAGTAAACTACATATCATTCCTCTATAAGTTTTTTTATCAATGCCTTCACCTTCATTGTCTAGATCCAATTTTGTAGAGGTGCTCATTGGTGTATTTATAGCTTTAGCACTATCCATATTAAATCGTTTTAACAAATCTAAAGTATACTTGGTTTGACTAATAAAGAATACCATCATTTAATTATTTTCTTTGTAATCCTAAGAAAAAAGGTTAATTCACCCATTAGGCTCATTTCAAATTCTTAGCTCATACTCTTGGCAAAAGATTCATATAAAAATTCATTTATTGAACCAAACATAATATCATCAACATAAATTTGAATAATAAGAAAATCTTTTTCAGAATACTTAAAAATAATGTTGTATTAATATTATTTTTCAAAAAAATATTTGAAATAAGGAAAGAGCTAAGTCTTTCATACCAAGCCTTAAGGGCTTGTTACAACCTATAAAGAGCCTTAGATAATTTGAAAACATGATTCAAAAATATTGAATCTCGAATTTTAATGATGAAATCAATTGATGAGTGCTTAATCTAACATGTATGTTAGAAGAAGTATTGTAGGTCAAACTATGATAGAGCAATTAAGTTACAGTCAGATGATGGGCCAAGATCAAGCTTGGGCATTGGGCCGGGGTTCGGATGATGCAGTAGGGCTTCGCCGGGAGTTCGCTAGGAGATTTGCTAAAGGAATCGAGAAGCTCGCTGTGAACACACCGGGAGATTGTCGGAAGAAGACCAAAAGACTCACCGCAAGAATGCTAGAGGCTGCCGGATTGGCAGGAGTTAGGTCTTAGTTTAGCTCGTTGGTCATTAAAAGTTTTAATCATTTAGTCATAATTAGAGATTGAGTCCTAGTTGAGTTAGATTTAGGAGTAATTCAAATCAATTCAATGAGGCAACAGGTCCACTATGGGGTTTGATTGAGCTCAAGTTGAGCTCAATTAGTTGACCTAAGAATTGGTCAACATCAGGTTCAAGCTGAAATTCTAAAAGTGGAGGGAACCATTTTTTCAGAGATTTCGATGGGTAAACCACCGGCGAGCGGCGGCTGGACCACCCATACCCTGGAATCAGGATGGTTGCCAGCGATTATCAGCGGCTGAACCACCTAGGATCGGTAGGTAAGCCGCCCATACCTGGTTTTTGAGCGGTTGACGCCGGGTAAATCGCCCAGGTCGGCGGCTGAACCACCTATACCTGGTTTCCAGGTGGTTGACAATGGGCAAACTGCCTAGGACGGTGGTTGAACTGCTTGTATCCGGATTTTTCTAGTATGTTTAAAATTTGGCTCCAATTTCTGAAGCCATTTGGGGTGTATAAATACCCCAAGTTTTCTTGCATTCCTCACAATAATTTTGGGGATTACATTCTTTGAAAAAAAAATTATGTGTGAATTGTAAGAAAAAAAGGGGGAAGGGAGAGAGCATAGAGTTAGAAAATTCTTGAAGTCTCCCTTGTAAGCAAAGTGTAAGGGTTTTATCTTCACCTAAAGAAGATCGGTAGTGGACGCCGATGTGTCTCAAGAAGGAGGATTCGGGAGTGGACGTAGGCCCGTTGGTGCCGAACCACTATAATTGTGAGTGTTTCTTAATTCTTGCATTTATTACTCACTTGCAATTGTCAAGTTCTTAATTGTTTTGAACTGAATAGATGCTTTCAATTTTTTACCTACTCCTTGAAAGTAAAGTCTCAAGTCATACACTTCCCTTCGACGTTGATTATCTTTTATTGGGATTCGCTTGTTTGCTCTTAAGTCATCTTTAAGCAAGTAACTTAGCAATTTTCTTTGAATTATTCACTTGTTATGAAAAGCTTCGATTTGTCTATCTTGCTTAAAGTGAAAAGTTTTTTATTGAAACTAAAATTTACAGTTGCATTAATTCAACCACCCCCCCCCCCCCACTTGAGTAAATGGCTTGTTTTGGAATGAATGAGGGATATTTCATTTCATGTCCTCCCATGTTTAATGGGACAAATTACATATATTGGAAGACACAGATGCATCTCTTTGGACCTTGATTTATAGAATATTATTGATAATGGATTTGAAAAATCTTCCAAGCCAATGAATGAGCTAAATAATTTGGAGAGGAAGAATTTTTCTTTAAATGCAAAGGCTATGAATGTCTTGTTTTGTGCTCATGATAAGAATGAGTTTAATCGTATTTTCGTTTACGAATCCGCTTTTGATATTTGGCACACACTAGAAATCACACACGAGATGACTAGTAGAGTAAAAGAATCTAAGATAAATATTTTAGTTCATAATTATTATCACGCCCTCCGAATTATATCACATTCGAGAGGTGTGACCATGTCATAAATCGATAATTTTGTAATCATCACAATCCATCCAGTATCCAATCAAACATTTGAGGATATCGAGAAAATATTCATTCTTCAAAATTCACATATATAAAATTTGTGCAATTTATAAACATACATCGCATCACTCAAACATCTATGAAACCCAAAGCCAACTTAACAGATATTAACCACACTTATAATTCATCAGCGAAGGAATCTATACAATCACCAAACCAACCATTTATCATAAATTCACTTCATTGTAGATAAAACTCAGCATTCCAAAATAACTCCAAATGTAAGAGGTCATTTAAAACTTTTACATAATACATCAATTAATTTCATTGACCACATATCATTACATACAAGATATACTTATACAACAACTATGATGTATCATCCGATAATATTTGCCTACAATCTGTATAGTTCTCCATTGTCTCAGCACAATCTTAACATTCAATGAGTGTCAAGCTGACCTGAAATATTTGATAACAAAAGAGTGAGCTAGAAAGCTAAGTGTTTAACAAATCCAAGACAAGAGTGGATGGCTTCAAATAAGCTCGTATCAAGATACAAAGCAGAGATACAATAATTCATGGATATCAACTCATTAGATACATAAGTTTAAATGTCATTTCATTCTAAACATATTTGGTTCATAACAAACAAAATATAGAATACTTCGAGCATATCATTGACGTAAACATATTTCAAAGCATATCAAGGCACATAGGACATTTCGGAACATATCAATGGCAAATGGAACATTTCAGAACATATCAATAGAGTGTGAAATGTTTCGGAACATATCAATAGCAATTGAAACATTTCGGAACATAACAATGACATAAGAAAACATTTTAGAGCATGTTAAAGATGTAAATAAATTACAAAACATGTCAATGGTGAATGATTAATCTCAAAGCTTATCAAGTTAACAATTAAGGAATAGAAGATTAATATCATATCAAACATAATATTCATTTCATTCTTATCCAAAGCGTACAAATAACTCAAAACCAATGCTTTGGATATCATAACAAAAATATAGAGGGTGAAGTGAGATGCAGACAGAATATGATTCATCCATTTCTGCATGACCATCAAATAGAAGTCTCCCACGTCTAGGAGCTCCATCCACCCACGTTTGGTTGAAGTCAAAAGGGGCTGGCAAAGCATCACGGGTTCAAAGCATAACCCCCTTACATTTCTGGCAAAGGTTCACATTATCCCACAAACACCAGAGTACAAAACGACATGAGCAATAAAAGTGGCATATATCGGAAGCACATGCAGAACAATGAAATATACATGTGCTAATATAAAGCAATACGATGTCAACATAAACATTCACAATTTACATTCGGATAGGCAAAGAATAAAGGACAGGAGTGCATAAGAATTCAAAGCAATATTATAAGGCTCAATTGAAGAAAGGACTTTAATTGGATCGCAAATAAAATATGATCCGATAATATATCAAAAACATAGATGGGGAAATGAGATAAAAAATATAATATGGTCCATCTGACCACCAAACATAATAGAGCGTCACAGGCTCCAAGCATAACATACCCTTTACCATTTCTGGCAAAGACCCATAATATCCCACAAACACCGGACTATAAAAGGACATGAGCAATAAAATGAGCATATATCATAAGTACATGACGAATAATGAAAAATACATGTGCCAATATAAAGCAATATGATGTCAATATAAATAATTATAATTTGCATTCGGAGAGGAAAGAAATAAAAGTTAAGAGTTTAAAGCTCAATTAAAAAAGAATCCATTTTCAAAAGATAAACAAGAATAGGAAAAGATCAACAAACATATGATTCTAACATAATTTAAGAGGCATATAGCATGAAATATTTAGACAATCAATTATACTCCACTTTCTCAAGATAGGTATGGATAGAAGGGTATGCGAGTCCAGTTTCTCATGAAGTAGATTTTACATAAATCGGAGTTTCCAACATGAAGTTATAAGTAATTCAACGTACAAAAGTCAGAATCTCGAAACTAGACTCAAATCTTTACATTCAAGCAGGAAAGATATCAATTGAAAGATTGTAACAATCAATTGAATCATATCAAGATGAATATAAAGATTGAGATGACAATAAAACGGATTAAAAACTTGTCATATTATAAATGTATAATTTATCATAACAAGATGAAAGCAAAGACTAAGATGATAATAAAAAGAATTGGAAACTTGCAATATTATAAATGTACAATTTATCATAACAAGATGAAAGCAAAGACTGAGTTGGCAATAAAAAGGATTGAAAACTTGCCTTTCAATGATTTTGATCCGAAGTCCTTAAGCCCAAATTCTTCTCTTTCTTTTGTTTCTTTGCTTTCTTTCATTCTTTTCTCTCTGTTTTCTTATATTCTTTTTCCTTCACAATGGTAGCTCATGCAGAATGTATGAGCGACATAATCATATGCTAAACCCCTCATCATTCTCTCCTGTTTTTTCTCTTTCTTTCCTTCCCCAGCAACAGCCTCCTCTTTTCCTCTTCTATTATTCTTTTCTTCTCTCCTAGCCACAGCCCTTGCTACAGCCTTCTCCCTCTTTTTCCTCCTCCTTTTCTCTCTTCTTCTTCTGTTCTCTTCTTCTCTCCCACCTTCTTCTTTCCCGGCTGCAGCTGCCATAGCTGCAGCCCCTTCTTCCCTTTCTCTTCTTTCTCTTCTTCTCTTATTCCTCTTCCTTCCTCTTCTTCTTTCCCCTTCTTCTTTCCCAATTGCAGCTACCACAACTGCAACCCCTTCTTCCCTTTTTCTTCTTCTCTTCTTCTACCTTCCTCTTTTTCTTTCCCCTTCTTTCCCTCTTCTTCTTCCCCTACCATACCTGCTACTGCTGCAGCCACAGCTACAGCCACCCCTTGCTATTCTTTCCCCTTTTTCTCCTCTTTCTCTTCTTATTCTTCTCTTCTCCTCCTCTTCTTCCCTTCTCTTCACCGACGCACTGCACTTCCTCTGTTTCCTCGTGCAGGAAACAGAGGTGCATCAACACATGCCGTAGCCTCCTTCCTCTCTTCTCCTTCTTCCCTCTCTTTCCCCTCTTCTCTTCTTCTCTTCTCCTTTTCTTCCCTTCTCTTCCTCGATGCACTGCACCTCCTCTGTTTCCTCTGCTAGAAACAGTGGTGTTGCAACAAGTCACCGCCAAAACGCAGCCTCCTCTTTCGGAAGCAGAGGGGCACAGCTCACTTCTCTTCCTTCTTCTCCTACTCTTTTTCCTTCATCTTCTTTTTTTTTCTTCTCCTCTTCTTCCCTACCGCAGTCCCTTCTTCCTCCCCTATTCTTCTCCTCTTACTTCTTTTTTTTTTTTCTTCTCTTCATCGACTCAGGCCATATCAGGTTTTCCTAAGGGATGAAGTAAGAAATTTAGAGGCGGTGAAAATTTATTATTTAGTATATTTTATATTTTAGTCATTCTATTATTAATATTTATGATTAGGTCCTTTGGATTTTATAAACATGTCCTCAAATTTTATAACTAAGTCTTATAAACAACACAAAACATATTTCTTACATTACAAATAAATTTTATAAAAATTAAAAAATGAGGGATGTTATACTCTTCCCTCCTTAAATAAAAATTTAGTCCTCTAAATTTATCATATCTCAATCAATGAACATATAAGCTTTCTCATTTTCATCCTATAGCTCCCAGGTTGTTTCATCCATAAAACGATATCTTCATATCACTTCTATTAAATAAATGATTTTATTATTTTAAGAAACTTTTCATTCTTATCAATAATCTGAATAGACTCTTCTACATAAGACAAGCTCATTTTCAATCACAATCCACATCATATTTAATGATATGATAGAAATCTAATATATACTTCTACGTCTTTACATTCATTACTACTTCCCACTTAACTATCGTTTCCACTCTTTTTGGATCAACAATGCATTTCCCTGAATCACATGACCCTGTTGCAACTTAATTTATCCCAAACTCACATATGCTGAACTTTGTATATACCATCCTTGGAAACTCAAAAATCTCACTTCAATCCTTTTTTTTCACATGATTTAACTATCCACCATTAATACAAAGCCTCAATATTCCATCCATTTTTCTTAGGTAACGATACTAGAGCAACCCATGGTGAGATGCTGGATCAAATGAAAACCTTATTAAATAGTTTTTTATACTTGCTTCTTTAATTTCACTAACTCGAGTGGTGTCATTCGATAGGAAGGCTTAAATATGTAGGTTATCTCCAGGACCAAATCAATAACAATGTCACCCTCTCTGTCTAGAGGTGATCCGGGCAAATCACCCAGGAACATGTCACGGAACTCTCTGATCATAGGAATTTTCTTTAGGTCAGTTTCTTAATCTGAGTTCTCTTTTACATATACAAGATAGCAAAAATAATCCTCCTATATAAAGCAATCAGTTTGGAGTGCCGATATTAAACAATGAGGTAAATCATGTCGAATTCTCTCAAAATAAAAGATGAATGATCTGGTACACAAAAGTGATCATTTTTGTATAACAATTTATACTGGCATGATAGGAATGTAGTCAATCCATGCCCCATATAATATCAAAACCTCGGATCTCAAAGAGAATCGATATAATAAGAAATTGGTATTCTTTGATAGAAATAAGACAAGATGATCAAATCATGTTTGTTGTCAAAGAATCCATAATAGGCATAGTAATACATAGCATATAACCTAGTGGTCTAGGTCAAATACACATAATAATCCAAATATTATCAACAGAAGATCATTTAGTACCGAAGTCAAACAAAACATTTACATTTCATTTAGGAACATGAATGATAACTTTGACCACTGATTTACAAGTTCTAAAATCATATTCAATGATAGCTTACACTCCGGTATGTGTCGATGATCTAAGAGGCAGTAGCACTTTCTTCATATTTAATGGATAATCTTTTTCTTTATGATCTAATTTCTCACAAGGAAAATCGACTCTAGTCACCCAAACACACTTACTTGTTTCATAATTTAATCCACATATTGAATGACTGAGTTCTCAGTGGTAACTTTCGTTTCCCAAATCTAGATATATTGACTTTCTTGTAATTACTTTATGATCTATTTCCTCTCTTATTCTTGTTCATAAACTTGTCTTTGTCATTCCTGCCCTTCATCTCTAGAGATTCTCTATATTGTTTCCCATTAGTGTTCAACTTCTCCTTCTAACATAAAGGTAACAAAAGAAATCTTTTAAACATCAAGGCAATTTAAGACGTCAACTATTTTCTTCATTCACATCATCCATTATTCTGCCACAATTATATCAAGTTCACCACAGAAACAAGAAAAAACTAAGCTTCTTAAATTATTCAATTCCCAATCCATTCTGACTTGATATCCCAGATCAATCATTTTATCCCATATAATCACTCAGAAGACGATGAAGGAAGAGGACTATATGTCATCGTCATCCTAGATTTCTAAAAGACATCAAGAAAATTTTCATCAATCACTATAAAATTTACTAAACCTCAATATATATCAAATCTTGGTAATCCTCAAATCATGCTCTGATACCACCTCTGTCAAGCCCCCTGAATTATATCACATTCATGAGGTGTGACTATGTCATAAATCGATAATTTTATAATCATCACAATCCATCCAGTATCCAATCAAACATTTGAAGACATCGAGAAAACATTCATTCTTCAAAATTCACATATATAAAATATGTGCAGTTTATAAACATACATCGCATCACTCAAACATTTATGAAACCCAAAGCCAACTTAACAGATATTAACCACACTTATAATTCATCAGCGAAGAAATCTATACAATCGCCAAACCAACCATTTATCATAAATTCACTTCATTATAGACAAAACTCAGCATTCCAAAATAACTCCAAACGTAAGAGGTCATTTAAAATTAGGCTTTGTTGGCTAACCTAGACCTGACATTAGATTGGCTAGGAGATGATTTGAGTCCATTGTAATAAATCACTCCAAATCCTAGTGGGGTTAGGATTTGAATGAACTAGAGTCATGTTAGGAGTCGGAGTTAGATACCCGTTAAAGTCAACTGTGTCATGAATGTAATAAACCCTAATCTACCTGCCACCCCCTAATAAAGAAGTGGTTGGCTAGAATTAGGGAGGGGTTCTTATGAGATGTGAGTCTCTTAGCCACCTCCTCCTCTTAAGAGAGGCCGGCTAGGGCAAGAGGGGGAGAGTTCCACTTAGCTTGGACTCTCTCTAGTTGACAACTCCTATAGCCACCAACCATATCATGGTTAGGAGTTGGCTAGGGGTTAGGAGTTGAGAGGAAGATGAGTCTTGGTTTAATAGGAGTCTTAGTTTACTTGGAAGTAGGAGTTGCTTCTTAGAGTTGAAGTATGAGTTGTTAGGAGTAGGAGTCTTGAAGTAGGAATCCTATTTAGGAGTTAAGCTTTAGAAGGCCTATAAATAGCCTTATAATAAGCATCTTTTCATCATCAATAGATCAATATTATTTTCAGCCATTGGACAAAAATCCTAGGAGGGAGGAACCTGATAGGACTCCAACATGGTTGAGTCCTAATCTCTCTAGAAGTAGTCAATAAAACCCTGCTAGATTGTAATAAAGCCACTCTTATCTTATAAAGGAGTATGACTAAGGTTTAGATTAGCCCTTAGGGCTTAGTGGACGTCGCCCCCCTTACTGGGCTGGTTGGCCAAGTTTTTCCCCCTGCTTAGGTCGGCTATAGAGCCAACCTAGCCGCCCCCTTTTCCTATTAAGACAGGTTGGCTATAGAAGGGGCAAAGGGGTAATTTTACTTAAGCAAATACCCCCTTAGGCTAGGATTTTGATCCATATTTAAAGATGTAGCCGCCCCTCCTCTTGAAAGAAGCAATTATCAATTTTATTTTAGCCTCTGTGCCGAGTCTAGAAGGGAGGAACTCCTATAGCGTTCGAAGGGTTGATCCCCCTTAGCGATCAAAATCTATAGGGCTCCTTCTAGGATTCTATCATTTAGTATCAGAGCAGCAATCTTACTACCCCTATAGCCATCTCAACTGCCTCCACCTTCCCAAGCAATTCCCATAATTGCTGCGACACGCGCCTCCACCTTCCACCATAGCCGTAGATCAAATCAATCTGCCACTGCCCCCTGCGTTTGATCTGAAAATCTGGTATATTTGTATCATCCACACATCTTCAATACTGTAACATTCCTTATTTTACACATTGAAGATTTTTTCCAAATTTTATCCGCTGTAAATTTCGTTCATCGCAAACATTATCATCGTTGCAAAGGCGAAATACTGCAAATTTTTTTAGCCGATTGTTGCTTCTTGTAACTGAACTTTTAGTTATCCTTATTGGCTAAAACTTTTATATAATTTCATAGATTGTCTTAGCTTTCATCTAAGACTGACCTCATGAAAAAACTCCTTCTAGATTTGGACTTATAGTGCTGCGATTCTTTATTGCATAGTACTAAAATTTTACAACGCAAAATCTGCCTTCCGTTTATTGGCCTCTAGAAACTGAACTTTTGTTCATCCTTTTTGGCCGAAATTTTTTACACAATTCCAAAGATCAACTTAGCTTTTATCTGAGATTAATTTCTAAAAAAAATTCCTTCTGGAACCGGTTTTCTTATGCAATCTTTCACCATCACGCAATTCTGGAAGTTTTCTTATGCAATCTACCTTTCGTCTTTTGCCCTATTTCCCTATTGTTATGCTGCCAAACTTTTTATTAGTGTTACCAACATCTGAACCAAGGATTTCTGTATAAATTCCTTAAACTTTTTCCTCTAGAATTTACGTCAAGAAGTCATCATTTCTCCGACGTAAAATATGTTCGGCAGGACAGCACATGGCAGCACCTTTTTTCACCAAATTCTATCAGATTTAAGTGCTGTTTTACTCTCTTTTCCTCATCTCTAAACCCTACCATCCTCACCAAAAACTCCTCCAAATCTTACCCTAAATCGAACCCAAACAGCCACCAAAATCAGCCCTAACCACAACCTACTTCCTTATCAATCCACTTACCTTTTTAGCCAACTTTCCTTACCGATACACCTACCTTTGCTACCATCTATCCCAGATTTAAAATATATTTCCTTAACCTTTATCTACTGCTATCACAGCCCTAAAACCACACCAATTCGTAGCTTAAACTCTACAAAACCGCGGCCCCAAATCTCACCCAAAATAGCCACAAACTGCACCTAAAAACCATAGCCTTCGGTCCACCAACTTTTCAGCTGCCCAATCTCCCTTATCCCTTCAACTATAGCATGTATCTTTTGCTGCCCAACACTACCAACAATGACCTTTTGCTGCCATCCTCCTTGATTGCAGCCAGCAGCGATCATTGCAGCAAAAAGCTACCAGCAGCGATCTTTCGCGGTAATCCGTTTACATCGCAGCCCGCAACAATCGTTCGCTACCAACTATCTTGATCGTAGCCAGCAACAAATTGAACACACCAACAGCCATCTCTCACTCCATACTGTTGCTGTCCTCCTCCACAATAGTCGTGTACATCGCTGCCCCCATTTTCCTCCTATTTTAGTCGCACCCTTGCTGCAACCGATGCCACCTGCAGCCACAAAGTCGCACCACAACCGTAGCCAATGTTGTTGCTACCCTCTTCTTCCTCCATTGTTGCTGCTACCTTCCGACTCAAATCTCTTGGTTGTCATCTTTCGATAAATATCAGCTCCCAAAAAAATCGGAGCCTCGACGATATTGCAGCGTCAACATTGCAGCATCACCGAAGGACCGCAATCGATGTTATTACTATCATTTTCTTCCTCCACCATTGCTGCTACCCTTGGCTGCCATCCTCCACTTAGAGACTTCACCATCGCAGCCTCGACATTGCTGCCATTGCTGCCTTTAACCTGAAGATTGTAGCTACACTCTTTAATCGGTTTGATTTGATAGGTTGGAGATCCTTACGTCATGACATCGGTGGGCTTTTTCGAAGTCAAATTGGAGGCTCTTGAGACGCGTATGGATATTAAATTACGTGCTCTCTTTGAGGAGTTTAGATTGGGTCGATCACCAAACCCAATAAGATCACAACACGGTGCAAATTTGGATTATAAAAAGAACCTTAGCAAAGAACTAGCGATGATCTGTCAAACCTCCACCATCCAAGAGTACCAAACCAGGTTTGAAAGGTTATCTAATCAAACTTATGATTGGTCTAAAAACTAGATATTGAGGACTTTATTGAGGGCTTAAAGCCAGGGATTCAGGAAGAAGTTAAAGCACGACAGTCGTACACACTTAATGCATCCATCTTCTTTGCGCAACATCAAGAGGAGCGATTAAACTACGAAGCTTTGAAGACTAGAGTTGCTCCCCGACCAACGACACCAAAGCTTTCACCTCCTCCTACTATCAGCCGACCCCCTCAGCCACAGAAATTAACAAGAGAAGACCTTCATGATGAATCGACAAAGGACCTATGTGGCTGTTGTGATAAATTATGGAGCCTAGAAGACAAATGTAAAAAGGAGACATCGCTGATGATTGCGCCCACTGAAGAACCCAAACTTGAAGATACAACTCTCGAGCCCAAGGAGAAGGATACACCACAACCGGCCACCCGCACGATCCCTACCTTAGCCGGATACACCAACCTGCAAAAATTGAAGATCGAAGGGTTTCTCGAGTAACAGTCCGTCATCGTCCTTGTCGACACCGGGAGCACACACAACTTCATGAGAAGTAAGGTTGCTGCCCACTTAATGCTCCAAAAAAAGTATTACAATAGGTTTGAAGTCAAGGTAGCTAACGGCCAAATTCTGAAGTGCAACCAGAAGTGCCCGCGGGTAAAACTAATCCTACAGGAGCAAGACATAGTTGTTGATTTTTTTCTTCTCCCCCTTGATGGTTTTGATATAGTGCTTGGCATTGATTGGTTGTCCACAATTTGAGATGTTTTCTAGAATTTGTTTTAAGCTAACCATGAAATTTTTTAGAAAAGGAAAGCAGGTAATTCTACGAGGGAGCCCAGCGACTACAACCATAACACAACACTTTGAGGGTGTACCAAAAGAAAAATCCATTGGTTTCCAAATTCAAATTTAAGGGTTTCATGAGATTGAAGATAAGAACCCTCTCCCATAGCTTGCTAAAATTTTGGGTGTCTCTACCAAATCAAGCCGATTACCTCCTTTGAAGCTGTTCGACCGCCCTATGTTGAACAGGCCGAAAACTTCTACCAGTTATTGCTCAGCCAGATTGCTTCATACAACCTTAGAAGGTCGAAGATAAAAGAGTTGTCCAAGAGATAACAGAGACATGGATTATTTGGCCATGCTTATTTCTCGCTGTGACATGTCCCTACATCCTTTTCCCCGGAGATAAGCTACTTCTAAAGTATTACATCCTGTCGAACTCACCATGGTTGCTGATGCAATACTTCCAGATCCCAGGTGACTTCCATGACTTTCCCCAGGTCGAACCATGATGCTTAAAGACTTCCTTGATGATGACCTCTGATCTATGGCCCAAGACCGTGAGAAAATTGAGCCCCTCTAGTGGCGAAATCAGAAAAGGGGAAGGATCATTCGTAGGACTCAACGAAGCAATTATCAATTTTATTTCAACCTTGTGGTGAGTCTAGGAGGGAGGAATCCCTATAGCATTCCTAAGATTGATCACCCTCAAGGATCAAAATCTATAGAGCTCCTTCTAGGTTCTATCATCTGGTATCATAGCACCACCTTGAAAATATCTTTTATCCGTGTTGCTCTTGGTATTGTTGCTAACCTAGACTTGGAGATGCGAAAATGACTTTCCTTCATGGTGATTTGGATGAGAAAATTTATATGGAGCAACCAGAAGGCTTCAAAGTCAAAGGTACAGAAAATCTTGTCTGCAAGTTGAGGAAGAGCTTGTATGGGCTGAAGCAAGCTCCAAGACAATGTATAAAAAGTTTGATTCATTTATGATTAAAAATAAATACAAAAGAACAGTTTCAGATCATTGTGTGTACATCAAATGATTTGGTGAAGATTTTATTATTCTCTTACTTTATGTTGATGATATGTTTATCCTTGGGAAAGATATGTCTATGATTGACAGGTTGAAGAAGGAACTAAGTGAGTCTTTTGCAATGAAAGACATGAGGCCAGCAAAATAAATACTGGCATGCAGATTTCTCGTGATAGAAGAAAGATGAAGATTTGGTTGTCACAGGAGAAATACATTAAGAAGGTATTGGATAGGTTCAGTATTAGTAATGCAAAGCCCGTTGGTTCTTCTCTTGCAGGTCACCTCAAGTTGTGCTCAGAGTCGAGTCCGTCAAGTGATGAAGAGATGGAGAAAATGCAAAATGTTCCTTATGCTTATTATTAGAGCAGACACTTCGAAAATCAGCACTATCCTCATGCAAGATGGTCAACAGCACGAAGAAGTAAAAATGGGCCCTGAAAAATCACCACTCCTACCCACCTCATACTCAGATCAGGCTCACACCACTAGATATTTTTTCAGAGGACAGCCCTCACTCCAAAAGAAGGCACGACTACTATTACAGAGCAACAACGTGGCAGCCCATGCAAGGAGGAAACTTCCCTCTAACAAACGTCAGAGCAGAAGAAAGTTTCCTGAGAAAGATCAAGTCATCCTTCATGTCCAACTCCACCAGCATGAAATTCAAGCCTAAAAAATGTGGTCTCATTATTTCCTTGGGCCTTGCAAAATTGGATATCACATTGGGGCCCTAACCTAGTGATCAGATCCGTGCACCAGATTAAAATTATAATTGATCCTCCAAGTATCCCACCTCAAATGGAAATTTAAAGACGATGACTCAGCTCAAGTTCTTCCAACTAACACCCAAGCTGATGAGGAGCTGAGGACCCAGTTCATTGAGTTCATGGAACTATAACCTTGAGGACAAGGCTAATTTTAATAGGGCGGCTTTGATAAGACTCCAACAAAGTTGAGTCCTAATCTCCCTAGAAGTAGTCAACAAAACCCTACTAGATTGTAATAAAACCACTCCTATCTTATAAATGAGTATGACTAGGGTTTAGATTAGCCCTTAGTGCTTAGTGGCTGTCAACTCCCTTACTGGGTTGGTCAGCTAAGGTTTCCCCCTGCTTAGATCAGCTATAGAACCAACCTAGCCGCCCCCTGTTCCTATTAAGGCAGGTTGGCTATAGAAGGGGTAAAGGGATAATTTTACTTAAGCAAGCACCCCTTATGCTAGAGTTTTGATCCCTATTTAAAGATGTAGTCACCCCCCCTCTTGAATGAAGCAATTATCAATTTTATTTCAGCCTTTGTGCCGAGTCTAGGAGGGAGGAACCCCTATAGCGTTCCAAGGGTTGATCCCCCTCAGCGATCAAAATCTATAGGGCTCCTTTTTGGGATTCTATCAGAACCCCTATAGAGTTCAAAAGAGTTGATCCCCTATAGAGATAACCCCAAGCTTAGAATCTGCAAGGGTTCTAACATTCCACCTTCCTAGAAGTCGACACAAGTCCGAATTAAAAGATGATCTTGCTTTTTCAAAAGTGGTGGAGGCTACAAGCTTATATAGGGCTCCAAACCCTAGCCCTAGGGGGGTGCTTCCTAAGTGAATTCCCATTTTTACACTCCATCTAGCCGACTTGCCCTATTAAGGCGGACGATAGCCTAAGGGGGTTGCACAACCATGTGCCCCTACTAGAAACCCTAACCGACTAGCCCAGTAAAGAGGGTGGCGGCTAGGAAGCCCTAAGGTGCCAAATATAAACCCTAGCCACTCTTTTTGATAGGATAGAGGCAGCTATATGGGGTTTATTACAATCTCATAGGTTTGTTATTAGTTGCTACTTGGTTGAGTAGGACCTAACCGTACTGGAGTCCTATTAAGCCCGTCCTATTTAAATCAGCCTTGTTCTCAAGGTGAGATTCCATAAACACAGGGAACTGAGTCTTCAACTCCTCATATGATTCCTATATGACATCTTCAAGTGGTAAATTAGTCCAATACACTAGTACTTCGGTAGAGGGTCGTCGACAACACATCACAATTCTACGGTCAAGGATAGCTTGTGGTTGGGTTTGAATTTCTCCATCATTAGTGGTGTTTGGCAGTTGAGTCTGGGCTGACTCGTGTTCTCCCAACTTGGGCTTCAGGCAAGATACATGGAAGACAGGGTGAATTTTGGCATCCTCCGACAATTGAGGTCTGTACGACACAGCTCCAATTCACTCCGTGATTTGATAAGTCCCATAAAAAGTGAGGAGATAGCTTCATGGAGGCTCATGTGGTGATAGATAGTTGCTTGTATAGTTGCAGGCAAGGATAAACCCAATCTCCTACTAAAGCTCTCTTTTGCTCCGATGTGTGTCGGCTTGCTGCTTAATTCTAGCTTGAGCGACCGAGAGATTGTCCTTTAGTAGCTATAGGAGTTTATTCCTGTCAATTAAATCTTAGTCGATCTGATCCACTTTGATCGAGCCAATTATATACTTTGGAATCACAAGGGCCAGTCGGCCATATAGTGCCTCAAATGAGGTACATTTCGTAGATGAATGGTACATAGTACTATACCACCATTCGGCCTAAGGGAGCCACTTTATCCTGCCTTTGCTTAGTCACTAGTGAAGCACTAAAGGTATGTCTCTAGCCACCTGTTCAGCACCTCAGTTTGGCCGTCCGTTTGTAGGTGGTGTGCTGTGCTAATCTTGATTTTGGTGCCCAATAGCTGAAATACCTCGGTCCAGAATTTACTTGTGAAAAACCTATCATGATCACTTATAATAGACCTTAGCATCCCACGTAGTTTAACAATATTCTCTATGAAAATCTAAGCAACACTAGTAGAAGTGTAGGGATTTCGCACAGCATAAAAATGAACATATTTCATCAGTCGATCAACCACCACGAGGATTGTGCTTTTACCTTAGGAAGATGGCAGCACTTCGATGAAATTCATGGAGATGTCGGTTCACACCGAGTCTGGTATGGGTACAGGTTGTAGCTTCCCCAGAGTTGCCACTATTTCACCCTTCTGCTATTGACATACATCATATCGGGCTACATATTCAGAAATAATTTTTTTCATCTCTCTCCAATAAAAATTTTGCTTCACTCTTTTATAGGTTCTCAAAAATCTGAAGTGCCCTGCTGAAGGTGTGGAGTGCATTTCATGCAGGATGATTTTGATGCAAGGGGAGTCGGGTATAAGCACAATGCGACCTTTGTTGCGTAGATCTCTCGAATCTCAAGTGTAGTGGGCAATTGCGCTTGGATCCTTCTCTAATTTTTTTATGATGTTGTTGGTCTCTGCATCCTTTTTTTATTCATCCTTAATGTCCTCGAGGAAGCCAATGGAAGGAAGGGAGATGACTAAAATTTTGGCTTGCTTCGGTAGCCGTGGGAGCGCATCTGTAACAACATTTTCTTTCCCCTTTCTGTAAATAATTTCATAATCAAATCCAAAGAGTTGGGTTACCCATTTTTGCTGCTCAGTGGATGATAACTTCTGTTTTAAAAAGTACTTGAGGCTTCGATGGTCGGTTTTAATTTAAAAGCATCGACCGATCAGGTAGGGTCTCCACTTCGTTACGACATGCATGATTACGAGCATCTTCTTATCATATATTGACAGTTTTTGATGGGAGGGAGATAATGCCTTACTGGTATATATGAGTGGTCGACCATCTTGTATTAGGATGACTCCAATTCTGACTCAAGATGCGTCAGCCTCAATGATGAAGGATCAGTTAAAATCTGGTAGTGCTAGCACTAGCGTTATCCTCATAGTTGCCTTAAGTCTATCGAAGGCAGCGGAGGCTTTGTCCTACCATTGAAAGACATCCTTTTTCAATAGAGACGTGAGTGGTGCACTAATTTTTACCATAATCCTTTACAAACTTTTCATAGTAGCTCATTAGTCTAAGGAAACCGCGCAGCAATTTCAGGTTTTTAGGTTTTGGCTAGCCTACATTGCCTCAATTTTTATGGGGTCTACCACCCTTCCTTCTTCTGATATTATGTGCCAAGGTACTCTACCTTTTATTGAAGAAAGTTGCACTTTGATTATTTAAGAAAAAGAGTATTCTCCTGAAGGATCATTAAAACAAATCGCAAGTGCTGAAAGTGAGTCTCAAGAGAAGGGTTGTAAATGAGAATAGCATCGAAAAACACCAACACAAATTTGCATAGAAAGCTCCAAAAATTATCGTTCATCAGACTCTAAAATTTGGAAGGAGCATTAGTGAGTCCAAAAGGAATTACCAAGAATTTATAATGTCCTTTGTGCATTCAGAATGCAGTTTTTGGAATGTCTTCTTAATATACTTGAATTTGGTGGTACCCAGATCGGAGGTCAAACTTCATGAAGACTTGGGCTTCTTTTAATTCATCTAAGAGTTTATCCACCAATGGTATTGGACACATGTCCTTGATGGAGATGACATTTAAAGCTCGGTAGTTGATGCACATTTGCCAAGTTCCATCCTTCTTGCACACAAGTAACACCGACGAGGAATATGGGCTGCAGCTTGGCCGAATCACTCCTATGTCAAGCATCTCTTTTATAATATTTTCAATTTCATCCTTCTCGAGGTGAGGATAGCGATACAGCCGAGAGTTCACTAGTGGTTTGCCCAAAAGAATTGGAATTCTGTGATCATGCTACCGGGTAGGAGGAAGATCGCGCGGTTAAGCAAAAACATCGACGAATTCATTGAGCAATTGGGTGAGGTTTTGTTCTTCAATTTTCATGTTCTCCTCCTTCGATTGCTACTGGAGATGCATCAAAAAACCACCATGTGCCTTGTGTAGGATTTTCTCCATCTGTTGCATTGAAATGGTGGAGATGTAGCTTCCGCGCTTGCCACATAGGGTGACCTATTTGCCTATGCAATAAAATTTCATAATCAATTTGGAAAAGTTCCAGTTGACATCAATTAGTATCGTTAGCCACTCTATGCTGAGCATGGCTTTATAATCATCCATAAGGAGGAAAAAGTTGGCAATGATCTCTTGGTCTTACAGCAATAGTTTCACCTGTGGGCATCTTTGATCACACTTTAGGATTCGATTGTCGATGACCTTTACGTCAAACTGCTGCAACCTTCGATGTGGAGCGCTATCCGAGTAGCAACCTTACTATTTAGGAAGTTATTAGTGTTGAATCTTGAATTTTGATAATGAAATCAGTTGATGAGTGTTTAATCTAACATATGTGTTAGAGGAAGAATTGTAAGTCTAACTATGACAAGAGCAATGGAGTTATAACCAGATGATAGGCCAATATCAAGCTTGGGCATTGGGTCGAGTTCGGACGATGTAGTGGGACCACGCCGGAAGTTCGCTAGGATATTTGCTGAAGGGATCGGGAAGCTCGTTGGGAACACGTCAGGAGATCGCCGGAAGAAGACCGAAAGAGTCACCACAAGAATGCTGGAGGCTGCCGGATTGACAAGAGTTAGGTCTTAGTTTAGCTTATTGGTCATTAAGAGTTGTAATCATTGAGTCTAGCTAGGGATTGAGTCCCAATTGAGTTGGATTTGGATGAAATTTAAATCAACTCAATAAGGCAACCGGGTCCACTATGGGTTTGGTTGAGCAAGGTTGAACAATTAGTTGACTAAAGAATTAATCAACATCAGGTTCAAGTTGAAATTAGAAAAGTGGAGGGAACCACTTTTCTAGAGGTTCTGGTGGGTAAACCACTGGTAAGCGGTAGTTGGACCGCCCGTACCGTGGAAACAAGACGGCTACTAGCGGCTGTTAGCGACTGAACTACCCATGTCGATGGTTGAACCGTTCGTACCTGGTTTTCGGGCGATTGACGATGGGTAAACCGCCTAAGCTGGGCGGCTGAACTTCCTGTACACAGGATTCTAGGTGCTTTCAACGGTTCACCTGCTCAAGCATTGTTGGGAAACCTTAGCATGAGCATCACATACTCAATGAAAATCAAAATAAAACAAGTTTCCCACACAGATCAAATCGTCATGCAAAAATTGGGGTTGCGAGAAAATCATAAAAACCAAAAAATTGTGATGCGTGAGAGATTGATTTTACCTAGGGAGATTGTATATCCTTGTAATCTAGATCCAGATGGAGAGGATCAAGGAAGTCAAGCACCTTCATCTCTAGTGGTATATACTTAATGGATCTCTGCATCAAAACACCTCCAATCTGATCTCATAACTCCTGCGCAAAGGGAGGGGAGAGAATTGGAGGGGAGGCCAAAGCTATAGCCTATCAACCATGAGTCTCCCCTCTTATTTATAAAGAGCCACTAAAAACCTTAGGGTCCTACTTTAGTGGGTATTGGATCTTCAACCAATTACCCACTAACCTTGCATTATTGGATCTCTATCCAATAATCTCCTTTAGCCTTTAATTGGACCTCATGAAAGGAGACCATCAATGTAGGGTCTCATCTAATGAGAATAGGAGATAATTGGATCTCCATCCAATCCTCTATTTGTTGAAGCCTCCACCATATGTGTGTGACCCTCTAGGCCCGATATCGAGCTTGCCATGAGTCACCCCCATCAGAAATCCTCCTGATATAGTAAATTATTATCCCCATAATAATTCACTCGACTCATCGACTATGGACGTACTAGGCCACTATGCCATAGTCCCTAGATGGTACAGGGGGGATCGAATCCATCGGACCTATCTATCCATAGTTACCGTGTATCTATAATCCCTCATCCAACTAATATCCTAGAGACCGTATATTGGATATGGTACTATCAAGTCAAATACGAAATATGTCATAGTCTCACTCTAATCAGATTCTCCTAGAGAACTCTTTCTCTCTCAATCCGAATGATCCTGGCTAGGGATTTTTCTGAGCAAACACACACGAGATATTCCTCTCATGATACCGAGAGTGGATGGATGATCCTTCATTGACACTCAATTATCTTTGTAAGGTTGGCTACCAATTCTGATAACCAACTATACCAGATCTAGAACTTCCCAAACTTGTAAGTCTGGCGTCAAAAAAAGGAGTACTCATACAAGGCATCCTTGGCATCTCAAGTCTAAGGACCAGATACACAACTGGGACTATGGAATTGCTGTCTAACATTAGGTATCATTAACCATAAAACATTCTATAAGTGGATCAATCAGTGAACTCATTCTCCAATAAGTACATGTACTATATCCTTAGTGTCTCCACACAAGTGGTGCCTCCATCATATGGACGGGTATATAGTATATCGGTCTGTCCGGTTATCTCGATGTCCCTCTCAAGTAACCGATGACCAGGATTATTTAGGATCTGTATTTAAAGGTGAATCGATCTCATTATCGTGATCTCATCACGATCCGATTCTCATTGCATAAAACCAAGGACATCACAATATATATGCAACAGATAATATAATATGAGAATATGCCAAAAATAATCATAAGCAAAAAGATCGCCCAGCGTGTCACTCATGTCATCACTCACGTGATTGGCTTGTAGGGCACCTGTAACGAACAATCTCCCAGTTGACCTGAAGATAATCACCTATATGTCTGATCCCTATCAGACCCTTGTGATGCTCAAATATAATTTGAGCCAATGGCTTCGTCAATGGATCTGCAATGTTATCTTTGGATAAAACTCTTTCCATTGTTATATCTTTATGGGCTATGATCTCTCTAATTAAGTAGAATGTCCTCAGAACAATTGTGATGAGACTTGGGTTCCTTTGCTAGAGCTATCATCCTATCGCTGCCATTGTATATGGGAATTGGCGCCACCCTAATCTGTACGACTCCCAAATCCCTAATTAATTTCGTTATCCACACCCCTTCTTTTGCTGCTTCTGCTACAACAATATATTCTGCCTCTGTGGTTGAGTCAGCAGTAGTATCTTGCTTGGAACTCTTCCAGCTTACTGCTCCTCCATTCAAGGTGAAAATATACCCTAAGTCTGACTTGCTATCATCAATGTCAGACTGGAAACTCGAGTCCTTGTAGCCCTTAACCTGGAGGCTACCTTCTCTATATACCAGTAAAAAATCCTTAGTCCTTCTCAAGTACTTAAGGATACACTTTACTGTCTTATAGTGTTCCAAACCTAGATTCACCTGATACCTGCTTGTAACACTCGGAGCATGCACTATATCAAGTATGGTACATATCATAGCATAATGATACACCCTATCACTGGGGCATAGTATCGTAACCATGTTTGCACTTTCTTCAGGAGTCTTCGGGGATATACTCCTAGAAAGTGATATTTCATGTCTTATCGGTATGAGACCTCTCATGAAATTCTTTATGCCAAACCTTTTGACAATGAAGTCTATGTACCTAGATTGAGATAAGCCAAGCATCATCTTGGATCTATCTCTATAGATCCGGATCCCCAAAATATAGGATGTTTCTCCTTAGTCTTTCATACAGAAGTTCTAGATAGCCAAGTCCTTACTACGGAGAGCATTTCTACATCATTCCCAATGATTATAATGTCATCCACATATAGCACCAATAAGGTGATAATACTCTCACTTACCTTCCTTTACCCACAAGGCTCATCTTCGTTCTTAACGAAGTCATAAGATCTGATCATTTCATCTTATGTTCCAACTTCGAGAAGCTTGCTTCAATCCATAAATGGGTCTTAGCAACCTACACACCTTATCTTGATTCTCTCTGGATACGAATCCCTCTAGCTGTATCATATACACCTCCTCCTCGTGGTTGCCATTGAGGAATGTCATTTTTACATCTATCTGTCAGATCTCATAGTCATAGTGTGGTGCAATGACCAAAAGAATTATGATGGATTTAAGTATGGCTACAGGTGAAAAGATTTCGTCATAGTCAACTCATTGTCTTTAATGATATCCTTTAGCTACTAGCCTTGCCTTATAGGTCTCCATATTTCCATCTACTCCGATCTTCTTCTTGAAGATCCACTTGCACCAGATGGGCACAATACCCTTAGGTGCATTCATAAGGTTCCAAACCTTGTTAGAATACATGAAATCTATCTCAGAATTCATGACTTCTCGTTAATTCTCAGAGTCTATACTCATAATGGCCTCCTTGTAAGTCTGAGGATCAACATCCTAAGAGTCCTCTCTACTGATATGTCCCACGTATCTTTCAAGAGGGTGAGATACTCTACTAGACCTGCGCAAATTTGGAACTTGTATGTTAGGTACTTGAATAAACTCGGACTCTAGAATGGTGCTTGAGTTAGGTTCTCTCACCTCGCTCAATTCTATCTTACTCCCACTATTTCCATCTAGAATGTGTTCCTTCTCAATAAACATAACTCTCTTAGCAACAAAGACCTTTCGGTCCTAGGGATGATATATATAATACCCATAAGTTTTCTTGGGGTATCCCACGAACTTGCATCATTCTGTTCTTGATTCCAACTTGTCGGGATTGTATCTTTTAACGTGGGCAGGACAGCCCCAAATCTTAACCATATTAAGATTGGACTTCTTTTCTTTGCATATCTCATATGATGTAGACACTACCGACTTACATGGAACTCTGTTCAGAAGGTAAGCTGCTGTCTCTAGAGCGTACCCCAGAATGAGACGGGTAGGTCAGCGAAACGCATCATGGATTATAGCATATCTAACAGTGTGTGATCCCTTTTATCTGATATACCATTGAGCTGAGGTGTATATTGAGGTGTTCACTGGGATAGAATCCCATTGTCTTTGAGAAAATATGTGAACTTCGTACTCAAGTACTCTCCTCCTCGATTTGATCGAAGAAATACTCTTTCCAATATGGTTCTCTACTTCATTCTTATATTCTTTGAATTTCTCAAAGGCCTTGGACTTATACTTCATCAATACATGAGTTCATACCTAGAGAAATCATCAATGAATGTAATAAAGTATGAGTAACCACCTTAACCTGAGTCGACATTCGACCATATACATCACTATGTACGAGTTCCAATAACTCAGTGGCTCTCTCTAGTTCTACTAAAAGGTGAGTTGGTTATCTTTTCACGAATGTAAGGTTTGCAAGTTGCATATGACTCATAGTCAAATCGATAAGTATCCATCTTTTAGCAACTTTTGAATCATTCCCTCATGTATATGACCTAGCCTACAATGTCATAGGTAAGCATTATTCACCTCAGCTCTTTTCCTCTTAGACATATTTATATTCATGATGGGTGGAGAAGTATCTAACACATATAAGCCATTTATCAAGGTCCCTCTATTGATGATCTTATCATCCATAATTATTGAATAACTATTATTCTCAAAAACTAATTTGTATCCACTAATCGTCAAACAAGAGATAGAAATAATATTTTTGATAATAGAGGGAACAAAATAACATGCATCTAATATAATAATTGCTCCACTAGGCAGATGCAGGGTGACCTCCCCAATAGCAACTACAGCAACTCTTGCCCTATTGCCCATCTTGAGGTCCATCTCGCCTTTGTCCTATCTCCTAGGTCTTGACAGAACCTACAATGAATTACAGATATGATAAGCACTCTCGGTATCCAATACTCATGTGTTATCATGAAAATATGACAATTGGAGACTAATCATGAATATACCTAAAGCTTCTTTAAGCTTCTATTTCACCTTATCTACAAGGTAGACCTTACAGTTCCTCTTCCAATGCCCATCTTGGTCGCAATGGAAGCACTGTTCTTTATTTTTTGTTAGATATTTCTTTGAAACCTTTGCCTTACCCGGTCTTTCTTTGCCCTTTCCCTTCTTAAGGGTCTTAATAGCCTTCATTTTCCTATTAATCCCAGCAATATAGATAACTGACTTCTCTTTCTTGATGGTACTCTCAGCTTCCCTCAACATATTGAGGAGCTCAGGTAGAGTCACCTCAAACTTGTTCATATTAAAGTTAATAATAAATTGTAAAAAGGAATCTCGTAGGGACTGAAGTATAAGATCAACATACATATTATCCTTTAGGACTATCTTTATACTTCACAAAGCGAGCGATCTCATCCTTGCTTGTCATTTCCTCTAGCATGGACACAATCATATTAAGGACATATATGATTTTTTCTTTCGTGAGAATAATTCTTAAATTACGGAGCCTTTGGACCAATGAGGTTGTTTGCATCAAGTATGCCATATAGGGGTTTTGCAAGTAACAAACAAGATATAGCGTAATTAAATAATAACATGCAGACTTTACAGAAAATACTAATTAAGATATAGACTTCTATCTTAATGTACTCCCACTATTTTCCTAGCGAATTACGTGACACCTTCGACACGTGAGATGGAAGTCTCCGGCTGACTCCTAGTGGAGATCGGAATCCAATCGACATCTTAGTGCAACCTCAAGGGACTCGACCAATTACACTAAGCACAAAAGGTAAGCAACTCTTGTCAATCACAACTCCTTGTGATTCCTGTCATGTTCGGCCTCCGAATCATCATGGTCTCGACTGCTCGACCAATCATGAGGTTCAGTTAAATCATCACCATCGTCACAAGATGAGTTTGATTCAATGAATATGCTGTCGATTGCTCGACCAAGTCATACCATGTCCTTAGGTCACCGGTGACATCTATATGTCATAGACAAGAACTCGATCATGTAGATAGGTGAGCCTCGAGTGACTCGATCAACTCAACTTTTGTTGTGATTTAATTTCTTCCTATAATGATGGAAGGCCACGTCGTTCAATCTTATTGCCTCACGCTTACCGACTTAATATTATCATAGGAGGGATTTTTTGTTTTGTATCGGTCTCCTAATATGTCATGTCATATATATACATATTTAATATATATCTATATCGTATGTAAATATATATATATATATATACATATTTCTAGTAGGTGTATAACACATCATATATGCTAGTCACACCGGATGATCATGAGCCGTCACCTAATATGATTAAGCCCGAGCCAATGGGCCTAATAATTCACAATAGGATCTATGTGTGCATCGACGCATCTCCATGCCCTGTGATTATTGATCTCGTCATCATCGGTTCCTCGGATCCTTGTTGCGTCACCATGCGTCATGATCTCCCGCCACGGCATCGTGGGTCCTGTTGTAATCTCCACTCTCTCGCTGCGCCTCTCCATGTAATTACAAATAATCACAAGCATGCAGGACCGACAATAAACGAGAAAATAGAGGCTCACAGGCCCCAATAATAAGAATAATCATAATTACACACATCACAACACATGACTCATGATCATCCAACCATATCATACATCACATGTACATCACATCACATGTAGGATTACTAGATATATAATAATTAATTAAACTATTTAATTAATTAATTTTTTAGAAATCAGGACATGCATAGAATTTCCAGAATTGTTAAGTGTATTTGCGTAATTCTGGATAGGAGGATAATCCTCAAAATTTTTAAAATTATTGAGGGTGTTTTCGGTATTCCAGGCATAAGACAAACCCTGGAATTTATCAAATTTCAAGGGCCATAATCATCCTTTTCTCAAAAGGATGCCCTAGCCCTCGCCTTCTGCCCTCATCCTATGGTCGCCGCCGTCGCCGCCGCCATCGCGGCGCATGCGGCTGTGCTGCGCGCCGTTAGTGGCTGACTCACACGGCCACCTAGTCCGTAGGCGGTCGCGTTGCGGGTTGGTGCCACACTGCACGTCGTCGCTCCTACGGGCATCGCACTGCAGGTGGCCGCCCTTGCGGGTGGCTTCCCCTTCAGGGGGCCTTAGCCACAACCGACCGCCCCCTTGCAAGTGGCTAGGCTGTGGTTGGCCGCCCCTGTAGGGAGCCTGGCCGTAGCCGACCACCCTCTTTACTCAGTGCCTTCACTACGGAAATGTAGCAAGAATGCGTAGAATAGTACTATGCGATGCAATCTAATCACACGCAGTTTAAAACCAATCTTTCGCACGAAAATCTTGGCTCTGATACCATTGTTGGGAAATCTCAACTGGAGCATCATATGTGCAGTGTAAATCAAAACAAAAATTGGTTCCCATGCATATCAAATCATCATGCAAAAGATTGGGGTCGCAAAAAAACCATAAAGATAAAAAAAATCATGATGTGTGAGAGATTGATTTTACCTAGGGAGATCATATATCCCTATAATCCGGACCCGGATGGAGAGGATGAAGGAAGTTAAGCTTCTTCCTCTTTAGCGGTATCCACACAATGGATCTCTACAACGAAACTCCTCCAATCTGATCTCATAACTCTTATGCAGAGGGAGGGAGGAGAATAGAAGCGGGAGGCCAAAGCTGTAGCCTATTAACCATGAGTCTCCCCTCTTATTTATAGAGAGCTACCAAAAGCCCTAGGGTCATGCTTTAGTGGGTATTGGATCTTTATCCAATTATCTACTAACCATGCATTATTGGATCTCTATCCAATAATCTCTTTGGCCTTTAATTGGGCCTCATGCAAGGAGACCATTAGTGAAGGGTCTCATCTAATAAGAATAGGGGTTAATTGGATCTTCATCCAATCCTCTATTCTTTGAAGCATCCACCATACGTGTGTGACCCTCTAGGCCCGATACCGAGCTAGCCGTGAGTCACTCCCATTAGAACTCCTTCTGATATAGTGAATTATTATCCCCATAATAATTCACTCGAGTCATCGATTGTGGACGTACTATGCCACTATGTCATAGTCCCCAGACGGTACATGGGGGATCGAATCCAAAGGACCTATCTGTCCATAGTTACTGTGTATCTATAATCCCTCTTCCAACTAATATCCCAGAGATTATATATTGGACATGGTATTGTCAAGTCACATATGAAATCCATCATAGTGTCGCTCTAATTGGATTCTCCCTAAGAACTCGTTCTCTCTCAATTCGAATGAACCTTGCTATGGATTTGTCTGAGCAAGTACCTATCCAGCTTGGTGCCACTCGAGGGGTTCCAAGGTACTGAGATGGTTGACATTTCGTGTTGCTTAGATCGATCACCACAATACACGAAAAATACCCCAAAACGGAGCTATTTTGGGCAGTTTTGGCTCCACGTAGCGAGCGATCGTTCTGCAGCATTCTAGACTATTTTCGCTCTCATTTCTTATGCCAAAGCACATAAAATCAAGGCAAAACAAGCTGCCAAACATTTGTATAAATAAGAAAAAGCAATGAACAGTTTGCTGAGTGAAGATGTTGCGATTGAGCGACGACTGTTCATGACATTATTCCCCACTTAAACTATTGATGCCCTCATCCATGCTTGTTGGTAGGCATTGACGTTGGCTTCTTCATGTCGTAGGGTGTCTTCTGGCTCCCAACTGGCTTCTGTTCAAGAAAGCTTTTACCACTTCACCAAGTACTCGATTTTCTCTACTCTATTGGGTAGCTTTATCTTGCGATCAGCCAGAATATTTTCAACTCGCTTCTCGTAGGAGGCTCTGGTGGGGGGTAGTCGAGTTGAAACATTTCGAGAATCATCTTATAGATCTGAGTGGTAGGCTTTCAAGTTGCTCACATGAAAGATGTTATAAATTCTGAGCCATGCTGGTAGTTGCAACTTGTATGAGACATTGCCTACCCTACTATTGATTGGTAAGGGTCCTTCATACTTGTGTACCAATCCTTTATGCACTTTATACCTAAAGAACTAGAGTGATGCTGGTTGGAGCTTCACCAACACCATGTCACCAACTTTGAACTCCTATAGTCGCCTTCCCAAGTCAACCCACTTCTTCATCTTTTTGGTTGCCTTCTCCAAGTAAGCCTGCATAATATCTGCATTGCGATACCATTCCTTTGTGAAGTGATATACTAATGGGCTACTCCCTGTATAACTAATAACTAAGGTGTGAGGAGCCGATAGCTGTTGTCCCGTGATAATATGGAAGGGGCTCTCCAACCAATCTCGTTGGTTGGCACTCACAAAGTGTCGGAGATATTACTCCAAGAGTGAATTGATTCTTTCAGTCTAGCTATCTATCTGAGGGTGGAGGCTTGTGGAGAAGTATAATTTAGATCCCAACAGCTTGAACAGCTCGGTCCAGAACCGTCCCAAGAACAGAGAATCTCGATCACTAATGATGTTATGTGGGACTCCCCAATACTTCACCATATTCTTCACCATCAACATAGCCACGTCCTCTACTGAGCAATGTAGGGGTACAACAATGAGTGTTGCATACTTCAAAAATTGATCAACTATCATGAGTATCGATCCAAGTCTCCCTACTGCGGGCAAGCTTGATATGAAGTCCAAGGAAATGCTCTCCCATGGCCTTTCTAGTACTAGAAGCGATTCCAAAAGACCCACCAACTTACACGGCTATACCTTATCTTGTTGGCAAGTAAGGCATGTTTGAACATATTTCTCCACATTTATCCCCATCTTCGGCCAATAAAAAGCCCTCTCCACGAGAGCCATTGTTCGGTGAATACCCGAATATCCCACCCAAAGGGAATTATGACACTCTTTTATAAGTTCACATCTCAATATGTCCGCTTACGGAATATAAACACTGTTCCCTTTTATATAGATGAGTCCCTCTTGGACCTAAAATCACTATGCCTTGCCCTCTTTGATAAGTTACATCAGGGTTACTGCCTGAGGATCATGATATAGTCCATTCCTGATCCTGTAAAGGAAGTTGGAGTGCAATTGGCTTGTTTGGCCTCCGCCTTCCAAATGTATAGCATTCACTAGTTCCACTTTTCAGCTCAATGTATCGGCCATGACGTTTGCCTTTCTGAGCTTATACTCCATTACCATGTCAAACTCAGCTAAGAAGTCATGCCACCGTGCTTGCTTTGGGGAGAGTTTCTTTTGAGTTGGAAGTAACTTAATGCAACATTGTCCAGAAGGTAGTGTCGGTACCCTTGTAAATAATGGACTACTGCTGTCATCTCCTTCTCATGCACAAGATATTGCCACTCAGTCTCGTTGAGCTTGCGACTCTCGTAGGCCACTAGATGACTCTCTTATATAAGAACTCCCCCAATAGCAAAGTCAGAAGCATCTGTATAGACTTCAAAAGACTTCCTATAGTCTAGTAATCTGAGTACAGGTTTCTCTAACACAACAGTCTTTAGGTCTTGAAATGCGGCTTCACATTTGTCTAACCATCTCCAAGATTGCTCCTTCTTTAACAACTCTGTCAGTGGAGCTGCACGCTTTGAATATCCAGCTATGACGCACCAATAATAGTTAACAAACCCAAGGAAGGATCTAAACTTAAGTACCTTCTTGGGTGTTCGTCAGTCCGTCATAGCTTGCACCTTAGACTTGTCCATTCGGATGGAACCATTACCGATTTGATGCCCCAAGAATGAAATTTCTATTTGAGAAAAGTAGCACTTCTCCCTCTTCACGAACAAAGTGTTCTCCCTGAGAACTTTGAAGATTGTCTAAAGTGCTCAACATGCTCCTCAAGTGTTTGGCTATAGATGACTATATCATCTAAATAGACGAACACAAACTTATCCAAACACTCCTTAAACAATTGGTTCATTAGATTGCAAAATGTGGCCGGAGCATTGGTTCAACCGAAAGGCATCACCAAGAACTCAAATGCTCCATACCTGATCACACAGGTAGTCTTCACCTCATCACCTTCTGCAATGTGCACCTGCCAATGCCCTGACCAAAGGTCAAGTTTGGAGAAGTACTTTGCCTTGCCCAATTGATCGAACAAGTCCACGATGAGCGGGATGGGGTACTTGTTCTTCACCGTCACCTTATTGAGAGCTCGATAAACAATGCATAATCGGAGGCTCCTATCATATTTTTTCTGGAAGAGGATTGGAGATCCGAAAGGTGCTTTTGAGCTACGGATGAGTCCACCACTTAGTAGTTCGTCTAACTGCTTTTTGAGTTCTGTTAACTCTGGAGGAGAAATACGGTATGGTGGTATGACTGGAAGCTTAACTCACAGCTGTAGCTCAATCTAATGATCCACGCCTCTACATGGTGGTAGAGTTCTCGGCAACTCTATTGGCATCATATCTGAGAACTCCTTCAGGATGTTCGCCACTACGGTTCTTGAATGGCCTCTCTATCAAGTGTCTCTAGTTTTATAGTGGCTACAAAGGTTGATTCACCTTTTCGTATACCTTTCTTTAATTATAAAGCCGAGATTTGTTGTGGGTCCTTGGTTCCTGTTGGGAAACCTCAGCGGGTGCATCACATGTGCAGCGGAAATCAAAACAAAAATTGGTTTCCCACGCAGATCAAATCGTCGTGCAAAAGATTGGGGTCATGAAAAGAATTATAAAAATAAGAAACCACGATGTGTGAGAGATTGATTTACCTAGGGAGATCGTATATCCCTGTATTCCAGATTCAGATAGAGAAGATGAAGGAGGTTAATCATCCTCCTTTGTAACGGTATCCACACGATGGATCTCTGCAGCGAAACTCCTCCAATCTGATCTCGCAACTCTTACGTAGAAGGAGGGAGGAGAATAGGAGGTGGTGGCTAAAGCTACAGCCTATCAATCATGAGTCTCCCCTCTTATTTATAGAGAGCCATCAAAAACCCTAGGGCTCCTGCCTTTGTGGGTATTGGATCTCCATCCAATAACCCACTAACCTTGCATTATTGGATCTCTATCCAATAATCTCCTTAGGCCTCTAATTGGGCCTTTAAGCAAGGAGCCCATCAGTAAAGTGTCTCATCTAATAAGAATAGTGGCTAATTGGATCTCCATCAAATCCTCTATTCGCTGAAGTATCCACCATATGTGTGTGACCCTCTAAGCCCGATAACGAGCTGGTCGTGAGTCATTCCCATCAGAACTCTTTCTGATATAGTGAATTATTATCCCCATAAAAATTCACTTGACTCATCGACTATGGACGTACTAGGCCACTACGCCATAGTCCCCACACGGTACAAGGGAATCAAATCCATTAGACCTATTTGTTCATAGTTACCATGTATCTATAATCCCTTATCCAACTAATATCCCAGAGATCGTATATTGGACATGGTGCTGTCATGTCACATATAGAATCTATCATAGTCTTGCTCTAATCGGATTCTCCTAGAGAACTCTTTCTCTCTTAATCCGAATAACCCTGGCCAGGGATTTGTCTTAGCAAGCACATATGAGATATTTCTCTCATAATACCAAGAGTAGATGATCCTTTATTGACACTCAATTACCTTCATAAGGTTGGCTACCAATCCCGATAACCAGTTGTACTAGATCTGAAACTTTCTAAACTTGTAAGTCTGGCGTCAAAGAAAGGAGTACTCATTAAAGGTATCCCTGGTGTCTCAAGTCTAAGAACCAGATACACTACTATAACTATGAAATCACTATCTGACATTAGGTATTATTAACCATACAATATTTCATAAGCGGATCAATCAGTGAATTCATTCTCCAATGAGCACTTGTACTATATCCTTAGTGTCTCCACACAAGTGGTTATGAAACCAGCCACCTCCATCATATGGACGGGTATATAGTACACTAGTTTGTCCGGTTATTTCGATGTCCCTCTCGAGTGACCTCTGATCGAGATTATTTAGGATCTGTGTTTCAAGGTGAATCGATCTTATTATCATGATCTCATCATGATCCAATTCCCATTGCACAGAACTAATAGGACTCTAGCAGGGTTGAATCCTAGTCATCTTAATGTTAGTCAATAAAACCCTAATAGATTGTAATAAAGCCACTCCTATATTATAAAGGAGTATGGCTAGGGTTTAGATTAGCCCTTAGGGCTTAGTAGCTGCCACACCCCTTTATGGGTTGGTCAATAATTTCCCCTACTTACGTCGGCTATAGAGCCACTTAGCCGCCTCATGTTCCTATTAAGGCAGGTTGGCTATAGGAGGGGCAAAGGGGTAATTATACTTAGGTAAGCACCCCCTTAGGCTAGGGTTTTGAGCCCCCCCCCCCCCTCTTGAATCAAGCAATTATTAATTTTATTTCGGTCTTGTGCCGAGTCTAGGAGGGAGGAACCCCTATTGCGTTCCAAGGGTGGATCCCCCTCAAAGGTCAAAATCTATAGAGCTTCGTCTGGGGTTCTATCATCTGGTATCAGAACAACGATCTTGCTGCCCCTGTAGCCATCATCCATGCCTCCACCTTCCTAAGAAATTCCCACAATTGCTGTCACATGCGTCTCCACCTTCCACCCCAGCCACAGATCAAATCAGTCTATCGTTGTCCCCTGTGTTTGATCTGGAAATTTAGTATTTTTTTATCATCCATGCCTCTTCAATATTGCAATATTCATTACTTAACATGTTGAAGATTTTTTTCAAATTTTATCCGCTGCAAATTTTGTTTGTTGCAAACGTTATCGTTGTTACGAAGGTGGAACGCTGCAGAAATTTTCAGCCGTGTTTTTGCCTCTTAAAACCGGCTTATTCCTTCTCCTTTCTGGCTGAAATTTTTACACAATTCTCAAGATCAAGTTGGCTTTCATCTGGATTTGATTTCTCAAAAAAAATCCTTTTGGAAATGGTTTTCTTGTGCAATATTTGACCATCACGCGGTTCTGAAATTTTACGACAAAGGAATCTGCCTTTCATCTTTTGCCCAATTTCCTTACTGTTATGCTGCCAAAATTTAGTCAAAGATTTTACCGCTATTAACAACATCTGAACCAAGGGTTTCTGTATAATTTCCTTTGACTTTCCTCTAGAATTTACGTAGACAAGTCATCGTTTCTCTGACGTAAAACCGGTTCAGCAGGATAGCACTTCACATCACTTTTTTTTATCGAATTCTATCAGATTTGAGTGCTACTTTTTGTGAGATTTTGGACTCTCTTTTCATCATCTCAAAACCCTACCATCCTCACTAAAAACCCTTCAAAACCCTACCCTAAACTGAAACAAAAAAGCCCCCGAAATCTACCCTAAACTGCAGCCTATTTCCATCCAAACCGATTCACCTTCCTACCGGCCACCCCCTTCTCCAAAATTCCCATGCCACTAACTCGACAACAAAAAAAAAGATCTCAATATCACAGATCTAGAGGCATATACTATGGCATCAGAGGAGGTTATCGATGTAAAGCTTGAAGCCTTTGAAAATCACATGGAAGAGAAGATGCGATCCTTTTTCGTCGAATTTAGCATTGGCCGACCGTCGAGCCCGAGGAAATCACAACACAAATAAACTTCAGATCAGTGAGATGATCCTCAAGAACATGGCCACATCACCTCTGATCTCAATAATCCACATCTACCGAACCGCTGACGCCACACGGGTGGAGATTGCTGCCATCCACCTCGAGGGAGATGCTATTCGGTGGTTTAATTGGTTTGAGCACACCCATGGAGGACTCTCTTGGTAGCGATTCAAGGAAGGACTACTAAACACTTCAGACCAATCAATTTCAACAACATCTACGGACAATTGGCAAAGATTTGTCAAACCTCTACAATACAAGAATACCAAACAAGGTTTGAGCGTTTATCAAACCATACTAAGAATTAGTCTGAGAAATAACTTTTAGGTACTTTTATCAAGGGCCTAAAGCCAGAGATCTGAGGAGAAGTAAAGGCGCGGCAACCGTATAATCTTCGTATCCAGGAAGAACAATTGAACCACGAGGTACGAAGGACAAGGATCGCTCCCTGACCAGCCATGCCGAGGCCTACTGCCCCCTCTACTGCCCTCCAAGCTCCTGCACTAAAAAAGTTGACAAGAGATGAGCTTCACGAACGATCGGCCAAGGAGTTGTGTTGGCATTACGACGAACCATAGAGCCGCGAATATCACTGCAAAAATGGTCGGCTCCTCGTGATTGAACTACAGAGAATGAGGACAATGAAACATCTGAAGAAGCCCTTGAACCTAAAGAAGAAGCCATAGAGGAAGAGGAAGAGTCCCAACCGGTTGACTACGCAGTGCACACATTGGCTAGCTACTCAAACCCGCAGATGATAAAAGTTGGAGGACTTATAAAACAACAACCCATCATCGTTCTCATCGACACGGGCAACACCAATAACTTCCTCAACAGTAAGGTTGCTGAATGTTTGGTGCTTCAAATCGAAGATTGCAACAAGTTCGATGTAAAGATCGCTGACGGTCGAATCTTTAATTGTGACCAACGGTGCCCGCGAGTGAAACTACTCCTCCAAGACCAAGAAGTGGTAGTTGATTTCTTTCTCCTACCCATCGATGATTATGAAGCCGTACTCGGGATCGAATGTCTCATAATACTAGGTGATATCTCCTGGAATTTTTTTAACTTAATCATGAAATTTTATTACAAAGGGAGACAGGTCACATTACGAGGCAAGTGCGGGAGCCAAATTTCCACCATTTTGTCACAACGAGTGGAGAAAGTTTTGCACAAAGCATGTGATGAATTCTTGATGCATATTCAGTAGCCATCTATGGGGGACAACATATAAAACTCAGATCCTAAGCGTGCCCTTTGCCTGAATGAATTCACAGATGTTTTCTTGGAGCCGCTCGGGTTGCTCCCTAACTTGCCGCATGACCATCGCATTCCTATTTTGCCAAGCAAACCTCTAGCAAATTTATGACTATACTACTATCCTCACTTACAGAAAGATGAGATCGAGAATATTGTTAAAGAGATGCTGGACACCGGGGTGATTCGACCGAGTTGCAGCCTTTACTCCTCACTAGTGTTGCTAGTGCGCAAGAAAGATGGTATGTGACGGATGTGCGTTAACTAACCGGCTCTAAACGCCATCACTATCAAGGATAAATATCCTATCCTATTCGTATATAAACTCTTGGACAAATTAAAAGGAGCCCGAGTCTTCACTAAATTGGATCTCTAATCCAAATACCATCAGATTCAGGTATGCACTGAAGATATTCTGAAAATTGCATTCCGCACGCATAACGACCACTACAAGTTTCTGGTAATGTCTTTCAGACTTACAAATGCTCCTTCTACTTTCTAAAGCCTGATGAATTATATCTTATGAAGTTTTCGATGTAAGTTCATATTGGTATTCTTTGATGATATTCTCATTTATAGCCATATGCTTGATATACATTTTCAGCACTTACGAACTGTTCTAACAATTCTTCCGGAGAATACTTTTTATGTTAAACAGTCAAAGTGCGGCTTCTTACAGTATAAAGTGGAGTATCTTGGGCATATTATATCAGAGGAATGGAGTGGCGGTAGACCTAACAAAGATCGAGGCAATACAAGGATGACCGAGACCTACAAACGTATAATCACTACGCAGTTTCCTTGGACTCACGGGCTACTACCAAAATTTTGTGAAAGATTATGGCAATATCAGTGCCCCGCTCACATCCTTCCTAAAGAAAGATTCCTTGTGGTCGGATAAAGCCTCTACAGCCTTCAAACGACTCAAGGCAGCCATGACGATGATGTCGGTCCTAGTGCTGCTCGATTTCAGTCGCACTTTTGTCATTGAGACTGATGCATCAAGAGTTGGAATTGGGGCTATTCTTATGCAAGATGGTCAACTCCTAATTTACACCGAGGCTTCCCCCACACTCTATACGAGGTTTTTACAAGAGATACTAATTACTATCAAATTTAAAATATGGTTGGATACAGGTCAATGGCACGAAAGAGGAGTAAACCTAGAAGAATTACAATCCATGCTCATGCCATATTGGGCTCTCATCATCCTGAACCTAACTAGAGGGCAGTCACTATTCCAGAAGAAAGATTGGCTATCACTAAAGACTAACCATATGGCAGCACATGCAAAGAAGAAACGGCCTCCCGACAAACATCAGAAAGGATGAAAAATTGAAGATCGTATTTTTCCACACCTCCAGCCCGATCAGCAGGAAACTCGAGCCTCAATGAAATGGTTTCCCTATTTCTTTGGGCCTTGCAAAATTGAGGACCACATTGGGGCCCTAACCTAGAGATCAAATTCGTGCACCAGAATAAGATTACAGTTGATCCGCCATGTATCCCACCTCAAATGGAAATTTAAAGAAGAGGACTCAACCCAAATCCTTCCAACTAATACCACAGCTAATGAAGAGGCCAAAGTTCAGTTAATGATAGCATGGGAGTCACATGAGAGTTGAAGATCTAATTTCCAGAGTTTATGGACCCTTAACCTTGAGGACATGGCTGATCTGAAGAGGGCGGACTTGATAGGACTCCAGCAGGGTTGAGTCCTAATCATCTTAGTACTAGTCAATAAAAACCCTATTAATTTGTAATATGCCACTCCTATCTTATAAAGGAGTATGGCTATGGTCTAGATTAGCCCTTAAGGCTTAGTAGCTGCCACACCCCTTACTGGGTTGGTCGGCTAGGGTTTCCCCCTACTTAGGGCGACTATAGAGCCACTTAGTCGCTTCCTGTTCCTATTAAGATAGGTTGGCTATAGGAGGGGCAAAAGGATAATTCTACTTAGGCAAGCACCCCCTTAGGCTAAGGTTTTGTTCCCTATTTAAAGATGTAGTCGCCCCCCCTCTTGAATCAAGCAATTATCAATTTTATTTCAGCCTTGTGCCTAGTCTAGGAGGGAGGAACCCCTACGACGTTCCAAGGGTTGATCCCCCTCAAGGGTCAAAATCTATAGAGCTCCTTCTGGGGTTCTTTTAAGAACCAAGGACATCACAGTATATATGCTATAAATAATATAATATGAGAATATACCAATATTAATCATAATAAAAAAGATCACACATCATGTCACACGTACCATCACTCACATGATTGGCCTGTAGGGCACCTATAACCAGCAATCTCCCACTTGACCAAAAGCTAATCACCTATGTGTTTGATCCCCATCAAACCCCTATGATGCTCAAATATAATATGAGCCAGCGGCTTCGTTAGTGGATCTACAATGTTATCTTCGGATGGAACTCTTTCCATTGTTATATCCTTTCGGGTCCTGATCACTCTAATTAGATGGAACCTCCTCAAAATAATTCTGATGAGACCTGGGTTCCTTTGTTAGAGTTATCGCCCTGTCGCTGTCACAATATATGTGAGTCAGCTCCATGCTGTTTAGTATGACTTCCAAATCCGTGATGAACTTCTTCATCCACACCCCTTCCATTGTTGCTTCTACTGCAGCAATGTATTCTGCCTCTGTGGTCGAGTCAGAAGTACAATCTTGTTTAGAACTCTTTCAGCTTACTGCTCGTCCATTTAGGGTGAAAACATACCTAAATTTGACTTGCTATCATCAATGTCAGACTGAAAACTCGAGTCCATGTAGCCCTCAACCTGGGGGCTACCTCCTTCATATACCAATAAAAGATCCTTAGTCCTTCTCAAGTACTTAAGGATACACTTTATTGGCTTCTAGTGTTTTAAACCAAGATATGACTGATACCTGCTCGTGACACTCAGAGCATGTGCTATATCAGGCCTGGTACATAGCATCACATACATGATGGACCATATCACTGAGGCATAAGGTATCTTATCCATGTTTGCCCTTTCTTTAGGAGTCTTTAGGGACATACTCCTAGAAAGTGATATTCTAAGTCTCATCATTATGAGACCTCTCTTGGAATTCTCCATGCCAAAACTTTTGACAATGGAGTCTATGTACTTGGATTGGGACAAGTCAAGCATTCTCTTGGATCTATCTATAAAGATCCAAATCCCCAAAATATAGGATGCTTCCCCTTAGTCTTTCATGGAGAAGTTTCTTGATAGCCAAGTCTTTACTATATAGAGTATTCCTACATCATTCCCAATGATTAGGATGTCATCCACATATAGCACCAAGAAGGTGATAGCGTTCCCACTTACCTTCCTGTACACATACGCTCATCTTTGTTCTTAACGAAGCCATAAGATCTGATCACCTCATCAAATCTTATGTTCCAACTTGAGAAGCTTGCTTTAATCCATAAATAGATCTAAGCAACCTGCACACCTTATCCGGACTCTCTTTGGATATAAATCCCTCTAGCTGTATTATATACACCTTCTCATCGAGGTTGTCATTGAGGAATGACGTTTTGACATCTATCTGCCAGATCTCATAGTCATAGTATGCTGTAATGGTCAAAATAATTCTAATGGACTTAAGCATGGCTACAGGTGAAAAGGTTTCGTCATAGTCAACTCCTTGTCTTTGATGATATCCTTTAGCTACCAGCCTTGCTTTATAGGTCTCTACCTTTCTATCTACTTTGATCTTCTTCTTGAAGATCCATTTACAGTCGATGGGTACAATACCCTCAGGTGTAACCATAAGGTTCCAAACCTTGTTAGAGTACATGTAATCCATCTCATAATTCATGGCTTCTTGCCACTTCCTGGAGTCTATATTCATAATAGCCTCCAAGTAGGTCTGAGGATCAACATCCTAAGAGTCATCTCCACTGATATGTCCCACATATCTTTCAGGAGGTGAGATACTCTACTAGATCTAAGCAAATATGAAACTTGTGTGTTAGGTACCTGAACAGACTTGGGCTCTGGAATGGTGCTTGAGCTAGGTTCTCCAACCTCGCTCAATTCTATCTTACTCTCACTGTTTCCACCAACAATGTGTTCCTTCTCAAGGAACACAACTCTCTTGGCAACAAAGACCTTTCAGTCCTCGGGATGATAGAAATAATACCCCAAAATTTCCTTTGGGTATCTCACAAATTTGCACTATTCTGTCCTTGATTCCAACTTATCGGGGTTGTGTCTTCTAACGTGGGCAAGACAACTCCAAATCTTAACACTCTTAAGATTGAGCTTCTTTCATTTCTATATCTCATATGGCGTAGACACTACCGACTTCGATAGAACTCTGTTCAGAAGGTAAGTTGTGGTCTCTATGACATACCCCTAGAATGAGAAGAGTAGGTCAGCGAAACTTATCATGGACCGCACCATGTCGAATAATGTGTGATTCCTCCTTTTTGATACACCATTAAGCTGAGGTATATAAGGAGGTGTCCATTGGGATAGAATCTCATTGTCCTTGAGGAAATGGGTGAACTCCGTAATCAAGTACTCTCCTCCTCGATCTGATCAAAGAGTCTTAGTATTCTTTCCAATTTGGTTCTCTATCTCATTCTTATATTCTCTGAATTTCTTAAAGGTCTCGGACTTGTACTTCATCAAGTACATGTGTCCACACTTAGAGAAATCATGAATGAATGTAATGAAGTATGAATAATCACCTATAGCCTGAGTCGACATAGGACCATATACATCACTATGTATGAGTTCTAATAACTCAATGGTTCTCTCTCCAGTTTCACTAATAGGAGAGTTGGTCATTTTCCCACGAAGGCAAGGTTCGTAAGTTGCATGTAACTTATAGTCAAATGAATATAAGTATCTATCTTTTAGCAACTTTTGAATCCTTCCCTCATGTATATGGCCTAGCTTACAATGCCATATGTATGCATTATTCACCTCATCTCTTTTCCTCTTAGACATATTTATATTCATGATATGTGGAGAAGTGTCTAACACATATAAGTCATTTATAAGGGTCCCTCTGGTGATGATCTCATCATCTATAATTATTAAACAACTATTATTCTCAAAAATTAACTTATATCCACTAATTGTCAAACAAGAGATGGAAATATTGTTTTTGATAATGGAAGGGACAAAATAGTATGCATCTAATGTAATAATAGCTCCACTAGGCAGATGTATGATGACCTCCCCATCAGCAATTGTAACAACTCTTGCTCCATTGTCCATCTTGAAGTCCATCTCGTCTCTGGCCAATCTTCTAGGTCTTGCCAGAACTTGCAATAAATTACAGATAAGATAAGCATTGTCGGTATCCAATACCCATGTGTTATCATGAAAATCTGACAAGAGAGGCTGATCATGAATATACCTGAAGCTTCTCCAACTGTTTCGCCTTATCTGCAAGGTAGTCCTTACAATTCCTCTTCTAATGCCCGTCTTGGCTACAGTAGAAGCACTGTCCTTTGTTCTTTGCCGGGTCTTTCTTGGCAACTTTGCCTTACCTGGTCTTCCTTTGCCCTTGCCCTTCTTAAGGGTCTTACTAGCATTCCTGTTCTTATTGGTCTCACCAATATAGAGAACTAGCTTCTCTTGCTTGATGGTGCTCTCAGCTTCCCTCAATATATTGAGGAGCTCAGATAGAGTCACCTCAAGCTTGTTCATATTAAAGTTAATAATAAACTATGAAAAGGAATCTGATGGGACTAAAGTATAAGATCATACATAGGTTATCCTCTAGGACTATCTATTTACTTCACAAAGCGAGCGATCTCATCCTCGCTTGTCCTTTCCTCCGACGTGGTGTCACGGGCTCAGCTGATTTTGCATAAGTCGTGCGACACCCATGCGTGTCCGTCAGTAATGGTCAGCTTTCCCCGAGATCTCCTAGGGTCCCTTAGACTTCCAAAAGAGAAAACGGGCCAGAAGAAGCAATTCTAATGGGATCCACAAGCAACTGCTCAAGCAAACACTTTATAAAGCTACATACAAGTTACACTCATGGACATTACAAACTTAGAAAGGTTGCACATAAAGGATAATTGTCCATTACAGACCGAAGTCCCCACAAGTGCTTACAAGATAGACTTGTATTTACAAGCCAAAATCGACCACAAAGCAAATCAAACTAGGGCTGCTAAGCCTACTACAAGCCTGCTACTTGCTGTATAAGGTATGTACATAAACCGAATGATACAAACAAACATGAGCATTTCATCGAACACCTTGTTTACATTGTTGTTCATGACATTCTCCCCCACTTATTCCTTCGACGTCCTCGCATTTTGCTGAATCTTCAATTTTCTACTTTGGCTGCAACACGCCCCTTTGGCTCCCAACCGCTCTCCGTCGTTGTTATTGAGTAGTCGAACTCTGATCTGCCATGCTGCTTCAACTCATCAGTGACTGAATCTAGTGTGGGGTTGACTGAGTTGTGCTGATCTTTATTGATTCTCGTGAATCCTTTTGATGAAGGAAAAAACATGCCTTATTATACGCAAGTATCACAATATACTCATGTAGCTTAAATTGGATGGATGTTTGTTAGAACTTTAACGAGCATCACCTCGCAGACTTTAAGTTTTTTTTTTAGGTCCTTCCTCCATAATGTTTGCCCATTGATCCTTCTTCCATGTTTAGTTGTCACTTCCAAGTAGGTTCGCATCACTCCCGCTTTCGATTGGCATTTTATTAGGAAATAAAGCGGACAATCTACTCTCAGTAGTACTAATCACCAACGTTGAGGATTTGACAATTATTGTCTTCCATAAGCTTAATTTTGAAGGGTCACTGAACTTATGCAGAGCTCCTTTGTTGGATAAGTAAGAGAACTGGGATACTCGACTTCACCCATTCTCTTCGTAGTTGAGAAGGCAAGGCTACTTGGCTTCGCTCACCTCCTAGAGTTAAGAGAATTGGGGTACTCAGTTTCACCCATTCTCCTGAGTTGAGAAGGCAAAGGTTACTCGATTTCGCCTACATCCTCGAGTTTGTACTTCATGCATTGAGTTGGTTACTAACATTTGCCCGCTCTTTGCTCACACTTCTGAAGCACTAGAAGTGTTTACACTCCTTGCGTTGAGTTAGCTATTGTGATTTGCCTTCCCACTACCATTAAACTTCTGGAATGTAAGAAGTTTTGCCCAAAAAGAGCAAAAAAATTTACCCTAACTTGGAGTCCCCCGACTTGGAGTAAGTCTTTGATAGATCTGGTCGCCTCTAGGATTGTATCGTCTTCTCCATCACCTTTGCCGCCTACTCCTCTAAGTAGAAAAGGTACAATACCGCGTATTGCCTACTTCATTCCTTGGTCGAGCACTCCTGCATCAACCCAAAGTCTCTCGCTTTCGGCTATCTTGATGAGAAGCCCATCGACACCCGTCTTATGAAGTTCCTTGGCCTCTGCCCTTCCACCCTGTCTTGGTACTTGGAGTTTGCCTTTGCATTCTCTACCTCCTTGACCCCTTTTACGACCAATGCTCTCCCTCCATGAGAGCAAGGGATCGATGACTCCACGGAAGTCTCACCTCTGCGTACCATGGTGCTGCCAAGCCCATGGCACCTCTTCAGCCCTTTTTACGACTAATTCTCTCCCTCCATGAGAGCAAGGGATCGATGACTCTACGAAAGTCCAGCCTTTGTGTACCATGGTGCTACCAAGCCCATGGCCCTACTAACCGTTGCCTTGTCTCTGCATCCCTTCCTTCGTGATCGGTAAGGAATATATTCTGAAAACTGCATTTCAGATCTTGAGAATTGTGTAAAAATTTTAACCAAAAAGGATTAACAAAAGTCTGATTCAAGAGGCCAATAGATGGAAGGCAGATTCTGCGTTGTAAAATTTGAGTATTATGCAATGAAGAATCGCAATGCTATAAATCCAGATCCAGAAGGAGTTTTTTCACGAGATCAGTCTTAGATGATAAAAATTTACAACAGATAAAATTTTATCCAGAAGGAGCCCGAGTCCTCACTAAATTGGATCTCCGATCCGGATACCATCAGATTCGGGTATGCACTGAAGATATTCTGAAAACTGCATTCCGCATGCATAATGGCCACTACAAATTTTTGGTAATGCCTTTCGGACTTACGAATGCTCCTTCTAATTTCCAAAGCCTGATGAATGACATCTTGCAGCGTTTTCTACATAAGTTTGTTTTGGTATTCTTTGATGATATTCTCATTTATAGCCCTACGCTTGATATACATTTTCAGCACTTACGAACTGTTCTAACGATTCTTTGGGAGAATACTCCTTATGTTAAATAGTCAAAGTGCAGCTTCTTACAGCATAAATTGGAGTATCTTGGGCACATTATATTAGAGGATGGAGTGGCGGTGGACCCGACAAAGATTGTGGCAATGCAAGGATGGCCGAGATCTACAAATATACAATCATTACGCGGTTTCCTTGGACTCACGGGCTACTACCAAAATTTTTGAAAAGATTATGGCAAGATCAGTACCCCGCTCATGTCCTTATTGAAGAAAGACTCATTCTTGTTGTCGGATAAAGCCTCCGCAGCCTTCGAACGACTCAAGGCAGCCATGACGATGACGTTGATCCTAGTGCTGCCCGATTTCGACCGCACTTTACTCATTGAGGCCGATGCGTCCGGAGTTGGAATTTGGGTTATTCTTATGCAAGATGGTCGACTCTTAATTTACATTGAGGCTTCTCCCACACTTTATATGATGTTTTTACAAGAGATACTAATTACTACTAAATTTAAAATATGGTTGGATACAGGTCCATGGCACGAAAGAGGAGTTAAACTAGAAGAATTGCAATCCATGCTCACGCCAGATTGGGCTCTCATCATCCAAAACCATACCAGAGGGCAATCATCATTCCAGAAGAATGATTGGCTATCACTAAAGACTAACCATGTGGCAGCCCATGTAAGGAAGAAACTTCCCCCTGACAAACATTGGAGCAGAATAAAGTTTCTTATAAAGATCAAGTCCCCCTTCATCTCCAGCTCCACCAGCATAAAATTCAATCCTCAAGAAAGTGGTCTCCCTATTTCTTTGGGCCTTGCAAAATTGGGGATCATATTGGGGCCCCAACCTAGAGTTCAGATCCGTGCACCAGATCAAAATTACAGTTAATCTTCCAAGTATCCCACCTCAAATGGAAATTTAAAAACGATGACTCAGCTCAAGTTCTTCCAACTAATACCCAAGCTGATGAGGAGCTGAAGACATGGTTCCCTGAGTTCATCGAACTTCAGCCTTGAGGACAAGACTGATTTTAAGAGGGCGGGTTTGATAGGACTCCAGCAGGATTGAGTCCTAATATCTCTGGAAGTAGTCAATAAAACCCTGCTAGATTATAATAAAGTCACTCCTATCTTATAAAGGAGTATGGCTAGGGTTTAGATTAGCCCTTAGGGCTTAGTGGCCGTCCACCCCTTACTAGGTTGGTTGGAAAGAGTTTCCCCCTGCTTAGGTCGGCTATAGAGCCAACCTAGTCGCCCCCTGTTCCTATTAAGGCAGGTTGGCTTAGGCTAGGGTTTTGATCCCTATATAATGATGAAGCCGCCCTCTCTCTTGAAGGAAGCAATTATTAATTTTATTTCAGCCTTGTTCCGAGTCTAGGAGGGAGGAACCCCTATAGTGTTCCAAGGGTTGATCCCCCTCAAAGATCAAAATCTATAGAGCTCCTTTTGGGGTTCTATCAGATGTTGCCTTGGATTGCTCCCCCACTTGATCTCAAAATGCATCAACTAATGCATTACCTCATTCGAGATCATGCGATGACTCCTCGTCACTCGCTCGGTCCATTGAGCTTTGTGAATATATAGCCTTGAGGAACTCTTCCTTAATATATGCGATCCGTTGCACATGATTCTCTCTCTAGAGAATTAGGACTTGTCCCTCCTGGATATCTGTCCTGTTGGAGCAACTTTCCTCATTACATTCTTTCCACTGGAAGTTTCAGAGACCACCATCCTCCTTTGGACTACTCCGTCTTGCTGAACAACTTGTGCCTTGTTCTACCCTCGCAAATGCACTTGCTAGATTGTGACCCTTCGCCAATACAGTCTCCACTGCACCCTTCAAGGTCTAGCAACGTGCTGAACTTGTTGCACATTTCAGCCGCCTACGGATGCATCCTTTCCATGTCGAAGAGAAAGTTCTGATGCTCTATGGCGCCGAGTTCCAAACGTGCCTTGGGATGGGCACGAACACTCTGTCATCCGTGTACAAGCCCTTGCATGAGTACTGAATCCTTCGAGTTAGCAATTCCACTCACCTCTATGAGTTTTGCATAACTCTTTCGGTTATTACACAACACCTCCCACTTTGCACGATTTAATCTTTCACCAAGCACCCTGCTTGCCTTGAGGACAGTCAAGTTTGTTGCCAACGTCGAGTCGTAGCTCGAACTCAACCATCCCAATCTTTGTGTGCTACGCATTCTTTTTCGCTTGCTTGTCCTCGTGGTGCCTCTCGGGCAAAGGGTTGGTCATTCCTCTGAATGCTAAACCTGGATGCCCGCTCCTCTGAGTGACTCCTTTCCCTACACCTCAATGTCTATTTCCCATAAACGATTGCGCGTGCTGGCTGTCCTCCACACAGCTCAACTAGGTCCCCCATGTTTGTATGGCGTGTGTTTCTACGTGTGCTTGTTCTGCTCTGATACCATAATATCATGGGCTTTGCTGATTTTGCCTAAGCCGTGCGTTACCCATTCGTGTCCGTCCGCAAAGGTCAGCCTTCCCCGATATCTCCTAGTGTCCTTTAGACTTACAAAAGAGAAAACGGACTAGAAGAAGCAATTCCAACAGGATCCACAAGCAACTGCTTAAGAAAACACTTTATAAAGCCAGATACAAATTACACCCATGGACATTACAAACTCAGAAAGGTTGCACACAAAGGATAATAGTCTATTACAGACCGAAGTCCCCATAAGTGCTTATAAGACACACTCGTATTTACAAGCCAAAATCGACCACAAAGCAAACCAAACTAGGGCTGCTAAGCCTACTGCAAGCTCGCTACTTGCTGTACAAGGTATGTACACAAACCGAAGGACACGGACAAATATGGGCATTTCATTGAACACCTTGTTTACATTATTGTCCGTGATAGTGGGCACAATCATATTAAGGACATGATTATCGACTTCTATCTTAATAACATGCAGATATTACAAACAATACTAATAAAGATATGGACTTATATCTTAATATACTCACACTATTCTCCTAACGAATCACGTGACACCCTCGACACGTGAGACGAAAGTCTCTGGCAGACTCCTAGTGGGGATCGGGATCCAATTAGCATCTTAGTGCAATCTCGAGGGACTCGACCAACTACACTAAGCCCAAAAGGTAGACAACTCTTGTCAATCACAACTCCTTATGATTCCCATCATGTTCGGCCTCTGAATCATCATGGTCTCGAGGGACTCGACCAACCATGATATTCAGTTAAGTCATCACCACCGTTACAAGATGAGTCTGATTTGATGATATGCCCTCGAGGGACTCGACCAAGCATACAATGTCCTCAGGTCACCGGTAACATCTCTATGTCATAGGCAAGAACTCGATCACATAGATACGTGAGCCTCGTGGGACTTGACCAACTCAACCTATGTCGTGATTCAATTTATTCCTATAACGATAAAAGGTCACATGGATCAATCTTATTGCCTCACGCTTACTGACTTAATATTATTGTAGGAGGGGTTTCTGTTTCGTATCGGTCTCCCAATATGTCGTGTAACACACTTACATATTTAATATATATCTACATCGCGTGTAAATATATATATATATATACATATATCTAGTAGGTGTATAACACATCACATATGCAAGTCACACTGGATGATCATGAGCCGTCACCTAATATGATTAAGTCCGAACTAATGGGCCTAATCACTCACAATAGGATCTATGTGTGCATCGGTGAATCTCTATGCCCTGTGATTGTTGATCTCGTCATTATCGATTCTGTCGAATCGTCGCATCACTATACGATGTGATCTCTCGCCACGGCATTGTGGGTCCCACTGTCACCTCCACGCTCGCACTATGCCTCTTCATGTAATTACAAATAATCACAGGGACACAGGCCCGACAATAAACAAGAAAAATAGAGGCTCGCAGGCCCCAATAATACTAATAATAATAATAATAATAATAATCATAATTACACGCATCACAACACATGACTCATGATCATCCATCCACATCATACATCACATCAAATGTAGGATTACTAGATATAGATAATAATTAATTAAACTATTTAATTTATTATTTTTCTAAAAATCAGGACTTGCTCAAAAATTTTAGAATTGTCAAGTGTATTTTCATAATTTTGGATGCGAGGACAGTCCTCGGAATTTCTAGAATTTTTTAGGATATTTTTGGAATTTAGAAGAGAGGATAGTCCTTGAAATTTTTAAAATTATTGAGGGTATTTTTGAAATTCAGTGAAAAGGGATAGAGTTAGAATTTCTAAAATTCTAAGGGGCATAACCATCTTTTTCTGAAAAGATGCCCTAGCCCTCCTTCACCCTTACTGTGCCACCGTCGCCTTTGCCCACGGCTGGGCACTGCTGCCCTAGGGCGGCGGCCCCTACGGGCTGGCATCACCACCTCGCGCGGCCACCTAGTCCGCAGGCCCGCCCACGGGCGCTGTGCCCGCAAGCGACCGTCACTATCGGTGGGCACCGTGTTGCAGCCAGCTTCCCCTGCAGGTGGTTGCTCCCCGTAGGGGGCCTTGGCCGTAGCCGGCCGCCACTGTATGGAGCCTGGCCATGGCCAGCCGCCACTGCATGGGGCCTGGCCGTGATTGGCCGCCCCTGTAGGGGGCCTGGGCCGTGGCCGGCCACCCTTATAGGTGGCCTGGCCGTGGCCCCCTTCCTCTTTCCTCACTTCCTTTACTGCGAAAATGCAGCAAGAACGTGTAGAATAGTTTTGCACAATGCAATCTCATCACATGCAGTTTAAAACCAATCTTTCACACAAAAACCTTAGCTTTGATACCAATATTAAGAAACCTCAGCGGGTGCATCACATGCGCAGTGGAAATTAAAACAAAAATTGGTTTCCCACGTAGATCAATTCGTCGTGCAAAAGATTGGGATCGCAAGAAAATCCACGATATGTGAGAGATTGATTTTACCTAGGGAGATCGTATATCCCTGTATTCCAAATCCGGATACAGAAGATGAAGGAGGTCAAGCGTCCTCCTCTCTAACGGTATCCACACAATGGATCTCTGTAGCGAAACTCCTCCAATCTGATCTCGTAACTCTTGTATAGACGGAGGGAGGATAGTAGGAGGTGGTGGCTAAAGCTGCGGCCTATCAACCATGAGTCTCCCCTCCTATTTATAGAGAACCACCAAAAACCCTAGGGTTCCTGCCTTAATGGGTATTGGATCTCCATCGAATAATCCACTAACCTTGTATTATTAGATCTCTATCCAATAATCTCCTTAGGCCTCTAATTGGGCTTTTAAGCAAGGAGCCTATCAGCATAGGATCTCATCTATTGAGAATAGTGGTTAATTGGATCTCTATCTAATCCTCTATTTGCTGAAGCATCTACCATATGTGTGTGACCCTCTAGGCCCGATACCGAACTAGCCGTGAGTCACTCCTATCAGAACTCTTTCTGATATAGTGAATTATTATCCGTATAATAATTCACTCGACTCATCGATTATGGACTTACTAGGCCACTACGCCATAGTCCCCAGACGGTACAAGGAATTAAATTCATCATACCTGTTTATCCACAGTTATCGTGTATTTATAATCCTTCATCCAACTAATATTCCAGAGACCATATATTGGATATGGTACTGTCAGGTCACATACGAAATCCGTTATAGTCTCGCTCTAATCGGATTCTCTTGGAGAACTCTTTCTCTCTTAATCTGAATGACCCTGGCGAGGGATTTGTCTAAGCAAGCATATATGGGATATTTCTTTCATGATACCGAGAGTGGATGATCCTTTATTGACACTCAATTGCCTTCGTATGGTTGGCTACCAATCCCGATAGCCAACTATACCAGATCTAGAACTTTCCAAAACTGTAAGTCTGACGTCAAAGAAAGGAGAACTCATACAAGACATCCTTGGTGTCTCAAGTCTAAGGACCATATACACAACTAGGACTATGGAATCGCTATCTGACATTATGTATCATTAACCATACAACATTCCATAAGCGTATCAATAAGTGAACTCATTTTCCAATGAGCACTTATACTATATCCTTAGTGTCTCCACATAAGTGGCTATGAAACTAGCCACCTCCATCATATGGACGAGTATATAGTACATAAATCTGTCCGGTTATTTCGATGTCCCTCTCGAGTAACCTATGACCGGGATTATTTAGGATCTATGTTTAAAGGTGAATCGATCTCATTATCATGATCTCATCACGATCCGATTCCCGTTGCACAGAACCAAGGACATCACAGTATATATGCTACAGATAATATAATGCGAGAGTATACCAATATTAATCATAAGTAAAAAAGATCACACAATATGTCACATGTGCCATCACTCACGTGATTGGCTTGCAGGGCACCTATAACCAGTAGTTTCACCTTGAGAAACTTGAACCATGTAGAGATCGTCACCTCCCATTAGACATAGGAAGTTTAGGAACAGCATTGGCACCAACTTTGCTGCGTACATGAACTCCATTCCGAGAATCAATTGGAAATCGTCTAATGGCACTGCCATCAAGTTTGTGCTCCCGCTCCATGTTCCGATCTTGATGGGGACCCCCTTTGTTGGTCCGGAGATCCGCTTGACTTTCGAGTTCATAGCTTTCATATGACTTGGGCTCTTCTCCAAGATTCGACCAAGTCGCTTAGCTTCACGATTGACAATAAAATTATGGGTAGCGCCCGTGTCCACCAATGCATGGGTTTTCGGCCATTAAGCTTCATGTTCACATACATCAACTCGGTGCTTCCTGCCTTCGGCGGCTTTGCCTTTGTGTTCTCCCCACTTGACCCCGCAACACATTCAATAAATGCATTGCTCCCATCTTGGGTCCTTGCGATTCCTCACTGTTGCTATTGGATTCAGAACTACTTGAACATTCCTCACTGTTGCTATTGGATTCAGAACTACTTGAACTAAGGGCGACAGCTTTGCCCTTGTCCGACTTGTGGGGATGTCTTGATGCAGTTAAAGTATTGAGTGTCTGCTTTTGCAAGCACTCCCTCACCATGTGCAATCCTCCATATAAGAAGCATCCACCAAACTTTGGGACTTTACCATTTGAGCTCAGTCCCTTGTGAAAATTCTTCTTCTTTTGTTCACCCCAGACTCCTTCGCTCAAGAGTATTTTGTTGGGCGATTTCCCGAAGATTGTTTCTTCTTTCTCAAATCCTCCGAAGAAACAACGTCAGTTAGCCTTCCTACGGTTGCAATTTCCCCGACTACATCGATGACATTCCTCCAATATAGTTCTTGTTGTGCCCATAGCTTCAAGCCATCGAGGAAGCTGAATAGCTTGTCCTTCTCGGACATGTCCTATATATCCAGCATCAGTGCTAAAAATTATTTTATATAGTCTCAGATTGATGTACTTTGCGGAGTTGTCTCAGTTTCCTTCTTGCGACAAACTCTGTGTTGTTGGGCAAGAACTGAGTTCTCAACTCTCACTTCAAGTCTTTCCATGTATCCACTTGACATCAACCTTACTGGATCTCCTCCCAATGGGTTCGCCACTAAAGTTTTGCACCTCCATTCAGATACATTATTGTTGTAACAACTTTGGTTTCTTCAGAATCAAGCCTCGTAGCACAAAAAATATTGTTCCATGTCGAATAGGAAATTTTCAAGCTCTTTAGCATCCCTAGCACCCCCGTAGCAATGTGGCTCTGGTGCCCTGAAGCTTTATGGTGGTGCAGCGCGGGTATTGTTCCCTCCTGCATCAAGAGTCCTTATTAACACCATCACCTTAGTCGTGAGTTCCGTCACAACTTCGTGTAGATGTCATATGGAGTCTTTAGTGTCCTCCGTTAGTCAGTCGACCAGGGATTCCACTTTCTCGATCTAAGATTCAGCTTCTTTTTGCAAGCTCTCTACCCTAAGGATCCTTCGTAGGCCTTGGTAGAGTTCCTCCAAGCTCGCTTCAAGAACATCGAGGTGGGTTTCCGCCATTATAATTCTCTCATTGTGGCTCTTTTTCCCGATTGGTGCTTCAGATGGCGCCTCCTCCGCTCACAAAGAACATCCAACTTCATGCTCGTCTTGTTCACTTGTCATGCTCCTCATGAGTGACTCCAATAGCTTGCGAGCGAGTTTGCATTTGCAGCCCACCTACGGCTGCTTGGAGTAGAGATCTAACATGCCCTATCTTGCTTGATTCACCATGGTGTTTCACCATGGCTAGATTATGAATCTTCTTCATTGTTCATTTTAATTGCTTGCCTGCTCTGATACCACATTGTCATGGACTTAGCTGAATTTACCTAAGCCGTGCGGCACTCTTGAAGACTCAGCTGAAATTGCCTAAGTCGTGAAGCAATCTTGCCCACTGTTCCGAACATAGCTGGGATTGCCTAAGTCATCAAACGCCCAAAGTGTTATTTGCCCACAAAGGGTCAGCCCACTTGCAACCTCATGCGGGTCTCGTAGGACCTGCAAAGAAGAAGTTGATTAGTTTAGAAATGAGCGATGGACAAATCCTGACATCTCGTAAAGAGGGAAGTTGTACAAGCAATTCATCGAACACCTTCAGTGCAGTAGAGAAAAGAGAGAAAGAGAGCAAAACAGGACTTTAGAGGTTGTAAGAATGGTCGCAAGTCCACAAACGACGGTTCCGAACACCTTGAGTACAACAAAGAAAAGAGAGAAAGAGAGCAAAATAGGACTTTAGAGGTTGTAAGAATGGTCGATTGTTGATGAAAGCCTATGCCCGATATACACCCAAAGATCTATCCATTCCGGTACCATCTGAGGGGTTTCAAGGTGCTGAGATTGCTAACATTTTATGCTGCTCAAAGTGATCACCACAGCACACGAAAAATGCAACAAAATGAAGCTATTTTGGGCAGTTTTGGCTCTGCGTAGCTAGCGATCATTCTGCAGCATTCTAGACTATTTTCACTCCCATTTCTTATGCCAAAACATATAAAATCAATGCAAAACAAGCTGCCAAACATCATTATCAACAAGAAAAGGCAATGAATGGTTCCTTGAGCGAAGATGTTACGGTTGAGCGATGACCGTTCGTGACCTGTTAAAGGCGGCGGTGGCCTAAGGGGGCTGCACAACCATGCACCCCTGCTAGAAACCCTAGTCAACCAGCCCAATAAAGGGGGTGGCAGCCAGGAAGCCCTAAGGCCCCAAATATAAACCATAGCCACTCTTCTTTATAAGATAGAGGCAGCTAGGTGGGGTTTATTACAATCTCATAGGGTTGTTGTTATTAGTTGTTACTTGGTTGAGTAGGACCCAACCTTGCTGGAGTCTTATTGGAAGGCTTCCCTATTGATGGCCTCTGTTCCGCTACTGATGACTGCAAGAAGATCGGGTCCTCCAGCGATAGTACCAGCATGAAATCTATGACTAGATGGAGATCAAAATTCTGAAGGACCAGGAGGAAGGCATCCACACGTCTATCATCTATAGGGCCTTCATAGCCACGATGCCATCTATATTGGTCTTATAACTATCAGATCGAAGTGAGGTGTTTGAAATTGGAGCAGACATAATAGGAGTTGAGATCGACACCACCCTCTTGCAAGTTGGTCGACCCCTAATTCACACTAAGGTTCACCCTACATTACATATGGGGCTTCTAATCTACAAGGGGATACTAATTGCTTGAAGTTTGGCATTATACAAGGCTGCAGCACGAAGGAGAAGTGAAAATTGGCCAAGGAAAAGCATATCTCTTACCCACCTCAAACATAGATTGGGCTCACACCATTAGGGATCTTATTAGTGGGCAGCCCTCATTCCAAAAGAAGACCCGACTACTATTAAAGAACAACCATGTGGTAGTCCATGCAAGGAAGAAACATCCCCTCGACAAACACCCAAGCATAAAAAATTATGCTACTGAAGATCAAGTTTCCCTTCATCTCCAGCCCCACTAGCAAGAAATTGGAGTCTTAAGGAAATGGTTCCCCTACTACTTTGGACCTTGCAAAAATGGGGATCACATTAGCATCGTGTTAGAACCCTTGCAGATTCTAAGCTTAGGGTGATCTCTATAGGGGATCGGCCTCCATGGAACTCTATAGGGGTTCCTCCCTCCTTGGTTTTCTACTACCTAAGCTGAAAGATAATTGATCTATTGATGATGAAAGAGGGGAGAATACAAGGCTATTTATAGGGCTTCTAAACCCTAACTCCTAATATGATTCCTACTTAAGACTCCTACTCTTAATGCAACTCTAAATAGCAACCTCCAAACTAATCCTAATCATATTCTAACTTAACCCCTCCTCAACCAACCCCTCTTTAACTAGGATAAGGGATGGTTAATTAGGGTAACATGTATCTTATTCTTCTCACAAAATATCTTCCTCTAAACTAATCCAAACCTAGCTGGCCTCCTCACCTCTTTAATAGGGGTCGACTAGATATGATTTACATGAATGCCTTCAGGATTTACATGTTTGCCTTCTTCCATGAATCTAAATTAAGACTCCCCTAGCTAGAGTCCTAATAGACCCACCCTCTTCAATTGATGGCTGAGTTATCCTCTCTAAATTTTCATTTGTGATGAGATTCCTGGAGGATGAGTTGTAATTTTGAATTAGTGCGTATGTTTGATCCACAATTGACGGCTCCAATGTGAACTCTAATTTTGTAGGGTCCAAAGAAATTGGGAGGCACTTCCGTGAGGCTCAGTCTTCATAAATTCCTACTGGTAGGGATGGATATAGAAAAAGACTTGATCTTTAAAAATAAACTTCCTTCTACTCCGGTGTTTGTCGAGCGGTTGCTTCTTTCTTTTACAGGCTAGTGTGTGGTTGTTCTTTAATGATAGTCAGGCCTTCCTCTGTAATGGTAGCTGTCTTCTAGTAAAGTCTATAGTAAGGTGAGATCAATATGAGTTTGGAGGGAGCAGAAGCTGTAATTTTTAAGACTTACTTTCATCTCCTCTTTATGTTGTTGTCATGTATCATACAAAGCAACAAATTCAGCAAAGGTTAGCATTCCCTCATCATTGATTGGTAGCTTCAGGTGATTTGGGGTGAGGGCTTTGCTAATGTAGGCTAGGGGTTGGTCATCGTGTATGTGGATAACATAATTTCTAGCTCCCGATGCATCAATAATAAACACTTTGTCGAAGTCGGGTAAAGCTAGTACTGGTGAAGAGTAGGGGCTGCAACTTAGCTGAATGACTTCTCTTTTAAGCATCTCATCTTCAGTCCTCTCTATTTCAACTTTTTGGAGGTGAGAATAATGGTATGGCTGAGAGTTTGCTGCTGGTTTACCAGGAGAATCAAAATTTGGTTGTCATACCGGCGGTTAGAAAGTAGGTTGCGCAGTTCGACGAAAATATCTAAAAATTCAACAAACAATTGGAGCATGTTTGGGTCTTCAAATTTTGTTGGCTCCCCAATAGAGTGCTGCTGAAGTTGTATCAGGAAGTCATTGTTTTCTTTGTTAAAAAATTTCTCTATTTGCTGTGTGCAAGTCGTCGTTACGTCGCTCCTGCGTTTCTTGCATAGGATCTCCTGTTTCTCATGGCTGAAAAATTTCATAATAAATTTAGAAAAAATCTAAGGAACATCACCTGGTGTAGTCAGCCATTTGATGTCAAGCATGGCCTCATAATCATCAAGAGGATGGTGGAAGAAATCAGCAAGTATCTCTTAGTCCTATCGTAATAATTTCACTCGGAGACATCTTTCATCGCACTTTAAAATTTGGCTTTCGGTGACCTCAATATCTAACCTACTGTAATCTTTGTTTCAGAGCATTAATTGGGCAGCAACCTTGCTATTATAAAGTTGTTGGTGCTCATGGTGTCAATAAGAACGGTGATCGACTTCTCCCACTTTCATCATTTACGGGTTCGCATAGCTGGCAAGAGTATGCATCATAAAATCAATCGACTATTGTTCTTCATCCATAATCTCTTCCTCATGCTTCTGGACCTCCTCCTTTATGTCTTCAAGATGTTCAATTAATTGGAGTTGGCCCTTTTTGCAGCGATGATCGTGGCCCCACGGTTCATCGCAATGCCAACAAAGACACTTTGTCAATTGGCCGCGTAGTTCTACTCTTATCAGTTTTTTGGCAGCAAAGGATGGCTGGAAGTAGAAGAAGGTTTATATTCCATGGGTCTAGGAGTGGTTCTCATCCTCCGAGCATCTTGGTTGAGTCGTTCTTTCTTGGATTTTGGCGAAAGAGATTGTGGCCTTCATGGTGCACAGTTGTCGCGATTTAACCTCTCCTTTAATTTTCGGCTTGAGTCCTTCGTTGAACATCCCTAATAATTATTTGTCAGACCAATCATTAGTAAAGTAAGATAATTCCTCAAAACCTGGTCTGGTATTCTTGGATCCTGGAGGTTTGTCGGATCTTGGCAAGTTGTTTGTTGATATTCTCGTACTTGGTTGGCACAAAGCGGTTCAACAGCGTATATTTAAATTGTATCCATGTCAAAGTCCCATAGTTGTATTCAAACCAATTGTACTATCGTATAGCATCTCCTTCAAGGTGGATGACAATGTTGTCTACCATGGAATCCTTTAGTGTTTGGTGATGACGGAAGTAACGTTTGGCGCACGAAATCCATCCCGTCGGGTCTCCTTCCCATCGAGGGAAGTCCACTCCCATGCGTGGCTACCTCATATCAGTGGCTCATTCTTTGTTTCTAAGAGGCCTCTATGAACTTTCACCTTGTTGGAATTTTATTGGGCTCGAAGATCAGCTCAATCCAAATTCGACGAATAAGGCACGCAATATGTCCTCTATGCGTGATTCAAACGCCTCCAACTTGGCATCGATTGAACCTTGGGATGCCATTGCATGTGCCTCCAAATATGAGATGCCAATGTCCCTCTCCTGCTTTTGAGTTAGTGGTATGGAATGGTTCGGTGGCCGAAAGAGATGGTGGATCATGGGTAGATGATTATGGGTTGGGACTGACAGGTTGCTATTTGGGGTTGTTATTTAGGGCTGCTATAAGGGGGTTCGATGATAGAGGTTTAGGATTAGAAGGGTGGCTTAGGGTTGCTATTAATGGCAGCAACCGGTTTGGTAGTGATTGGTGGCCAAAAGAGTGATGTATCAAGGTTGCGGTTTAGGATTGATAGCTTGTGGTTTAGGTTGCTATTGGTGCTATGGTTTGAGGGTGTTTTGGAGGCTGAAAAGGATCAAGGTTGCTATTGGTGCTGTGATTTTGGATCAAGGTTGTAGTGGCTTGAGGTTGGGAAGGAATGTTTAGGGTTGCTATTGGGGGCAGCAACCCGTATGGCAAGGTTCAGTGGCTGCGAAAGATAAAAACCGTTGGAAGGTTTGATGGCTACGGAAGACCGCTGTTTGGGTTGTGGTTTTGGCTGCGATTTAGGTTGGCTACGAATTCTGGAAATAGATTATGATGGCTGCATCTTAAGGCTAGAGGGGTGCCCTAAGGATGACATGGGTAAGGATCAGATATGAGTGCAACAAAAAACACCAAAAGGTAGTGCTGTAGAATTCTATGTCGATAGGCTGCAGTAGGTTGCTGTTTTGGGTTACAGTTTTGGGTGTTGCTTAGGTTATAAAAATAGGTTACAATGGTTGCATCTTAAGGCTAAAGGGATGCCCTAAAGATGTCTTGGGTGGTGGCAGTAAGATGGCTAGGTTTCAGTGGGTTAAGAAGAAGAAGAAAGACAAAGGTGTAATAGCAGATTTTTCATCGAAAAAATTCCAGGAGTGAAGACGTAATTTTTTTCAGAAATTCTCAACCAAAATGTAAGTGAAACTCAAGGTAAATCTACTGGTAGGGAGAGGTAATGTCATCAAAAATTTCATGGAAAGAAATGACAACAAAAGTTTCGACAAAATCAAAGATTGCAAGAAGGTGTTGCTGTAGAATTTTTTCAGCAAAAGATTTCAATAGTATAGTCGAAATTTTTTGCAGCAGTCTATAACAAGGAATTGAGTAAAACTCAATGACAATCTATTAGCAAGGGAAAGGTAATGCTGTCAAAAAATTCAAGGCAGCAAAAGTTTCGGCAAGATCAAGGAATATGAGAAGGTACTGTGATAGAATTTGTTCACTGAAAGATTTCGGCTGTATAGACAAGATTTTTTTTTAGTAGTTCAAAATAAGGATTCAAGTAAAACTCAAAGAGAATCTACTGATAAGGGAAAGCTAATGTCGACAAAAAATTCATGGAAGAAAACAACAACAAAAGTTTTGGCAAAATCGAAGATCACAGGAAGGTACTATAGCAAATTTTTATGTCTAAAGTGTAGCAGTTTGGACATAAAAGATTAGCGATTTATATTGAGAAATTTTTGATAAAACCAAAAGGAAATCTAAAGATAGGAAGTGCTAAAGGCGTCGTAAAAACTTTGTAGAGATTGGATCAGTAAAAATGTAGTAGCAAATCAAACAGTCAAGGGTGTGCGGTTGGAATTTTGCAGCATAACTTTCATCGTAAAGATGGAAACTTTGCGACAAAAAGTTTATGCAGCAAATAGAAACGAATTTTTTTTGGAGTTTTTGAATAGGGATAACTATTTTGCAACAGTAGTAAGGTAAGAAACCATAACCTGTTACAATTCATGGGGGGATTAAAGGATGATCTGCGATAGTGGAGATGACGACAAAATTTGGTGACGATCTTCAAGCAATTGTGGGAATTGCTTTGGATGGCTATAGGGGGCTAATGGATGGCTGTGGAAGGGCAACGAGATGCTAAGAATGCTGCTTTGATACCAAGTGTTAGAACCATTATAGATTCTAAGCTTGGGGTGATCTCTATAGGGGATTGGCCTCCTTGGAACTCTATAGGGGTTCCTCCCTCCTTAGTTTCTGCTACACGAGTTGAAAGATAATTGATCTATTAATGATGAAAGAGGGGAGAATACAAGGCTATTTATAGGGCTTCTAAACCCCAACTCCTAATAGGATTCCTACTTAAGACTCCTATTCCTAACAACAACTAATGTAACTCTAAGTAGCAACCTCCGAACTAATCCTAATCATATTCTAACTTAACCCTTCCTCAACCAACCCCTCTTTTACTAGGATAAGCGATGGTTAATTAGAGTAACATGTATCTTATTTTTCTCTCAAAATATCTTCCTCCAAACTAATCCTAACCTAGCCGGCCTCCTCACCTCTTTAATAGGGGTCGGCTAGATAGGATTTACATGAATACCCTTAGGATTTACATGTTTGCCCTCTTCAATGAAACTAAATTAGGACTCCCCTAGCGAGGTCATAACCTGAAGATTAGATTTGCATACCAAATAAAAAATACAACTGATCCTCCAGGTATCCCACCTCAAATGGAAGTTTAAAAAGGACGACTCAACCCAAATCCATCCAACCGACACCCAAGCTGATGAGATGATCGCATGGGATCACAGGATCGAGATACATCATCGTTCAATCACTACTACTGATGCTAGAACGTAAGAGCAGGATGCACCTACTACAGGGGCACGAGGGAACCTCATGAGGAGTTACAGATCATGACCCAAAGACATGGAGCTCAGCCTTGAGGACAAGGCTGATTTGAAGAGGGCAGGTCTATTAGGAACCTAGCTAAGTCAGGTCCTCGTCAATTGAGTCGAGTCCTTAGATTAGGCCTTGTTGTTCAGCCTATACCTGACATTAGGTCGGCTAGGAGGAGATTTGAGTCAATTGTAATAAATCAACCCAAATCATAATAGGGTAGGATTTAACTGAATTGGAGTTAGAGTCGGATTCGGGACTGAGTCAACCAAGTCAAGCTTGTAATCAACCCAATGGGCCGCCCACCTTGATGAGGGGAAGTTAGTTAGGGATAGAGAGAGGAGTTTCACTTAGATAGGACTCTCTCTAGGGTTCACTAAGAGTTAGATTAGGAGTTGGAGTCTTGGTTTAGTAGGAGTCTTGATTTAGTTAAAGTAGGAGTCTTGGTTTAGTTGAAGTAGGAATCCTATTATGAATTGGGGTTTGAAGACTCTATATAAAGCATGTAGCTACCACCTCTTTTGCCAAGCAATAGATGAATCGTTTTCATTATTGTGGCCGACTGCAAAGGAGGGAGAAACCTCTATAGAGTTCCAAGGAGGGCCAATCCCCTACAGAGATCAACCCCTAGCTTCGAATCCGTAAGGGTTATAACATCATCTTGTTTTGTTTGGTCGTTTTTAAGAATTTCTTAAATTTTCTTGTAAGAAGTGCCAAGTCCTTATCATCATCATCATCGTCACTTGAGTTTTCTCTCGAGTGGTCTTCCTTGGTTCTAAGTATCATGTCCTTCCTGTTCTTTGGAAGGTTGTTCTCGAGTTCATCAAGTGCTATACATGTTATTTCATTAGTCATCAAAGATCTGATTAGTTATTCAAGTGAAAAATTATTTAGGTCTTTTGCTTTTTGTATTGCCGTTACTTTAGGATCCAAACTTTTTGGAAGGGATCTTAATATTTTGTTAACAAATTTAAAATTAGAAAAACTTTTACTAAGCAATTTTAGATCATTAACGATATACGTAAAATGGGTGTACATGTCTCAAATGGTCTCACTTGGTTTTATACGAAACAACTCATAGCTATGCACCAAAAGATTAATTTTTGACTCTTTGACTTGATTAGTACCTTTGTGTGTGACTTCGAGTGCATGTCAAATCTCGTGCATAGTTTTGCATATAGAAACTCGATTAAATTTATTTTTATCAAGAGCACAAAATAAATCATTCATCGTTTTAGCATTCGAAGAGAAAGTCTTCATTTTTGAATCATTCCATTTGTTCATTGGTTTGGAAAACGTTTTAAAACAACTTTCAACAATATGTCATAATTCGAAATCCATAGAAAGTAGAAAAATTACCATTCGAGTTTTTCAATATATGTAATCTGTCTCATTGAACATAGGAGGACGAGTGATAGAAATTCCCTCTTGATTGCTAACAAAGGTCATCTCTCTTGGGCTTTAAGCCAAATGGAGAGAAATGTGACTCTGATACCAATTGTTATGATCAAAGCGACAAAGAGAGGGGGGGGGGAGGGGGGTGGTGTTGGAATTAGTGCTTAGTGCTTATGAAAATACGTTGATTTGAGTATTCACTCATTAAAACCAATATCAGAAATGCGTATAAGTCTAGAGATGTTTGTATGAGTGCAAGCAATGGTAATAGATAGTTAAATAAGAAAGCAATGAAGATAAACAATAAATAAGAGGAAGCAAATCAATTTTATAGTTGTTCGGTCTCATGACCTACGTCCACTCTCTTCCTTCTCCATTGAGATCACCGGCTTACACTATTGATCTTCTTCAATATGTGAATATCAATTACCTACTTCCAGCTCTATTCTCCTTTTATAGGTTTAGGAGATAATCTTTACAAGTCTCTAAGCTCTCCCTTAAATAAAAAAAACTACACAAGAAGAAATGAGGGGGAGCTCTCAAAGAATTACAACAGTGTTTTCACAAGTATTTTTTGCTCTTAATTCATTCATCCTCAAGCAAGAATGTGTGGGGTATTTATAGGCCCCAAATGGCTTTAATATTGGAGCAAAAATTTAAATTTTTAGAGTTCCCGAGGTTCTGGAATCGAAGACTTTGTTCTGGTAGTAGTACCGCCAGCCTAGGCGGTACCACCACCTGACATAGTCTAGGAGATCATGTCTGGGTAGTACCACCACCTGACACAACTTCGAAGACTGTGTCTCCTCGAAGACTATCTTCGATGACTATGTCTTATATATTCTTGAGTTATTGAAATGACCTTTATAATAAGTCTAAATCAGCCCCAATTAAGGCTTAACAGTCTCTTAATTGAGTTGGTTATATTACATTCAAAGCCAACTCAATTAGAACTCTAAACTACTTTGATCTAGAGACATTATTACGTTATGTTAATCGTGTTGTCTAGTATGTCATTTGTTCATCCGAACCCTTGGTGCATCATGTATTCCTTCGGCATATTGCTCAATCCATCGGCATATTGACTCCTGCAACATCCAATCTTGATGCAATGTTTGATTTCTGGCCTAATGCCCATTCTTTGACTTAGGCCCAACATTGATTTCTTACTTTAATCGTTTTGCCTTTTCATGATCAAAGATTGTCCTACATCACTTTCTTGAACACAGATTAGATCATAACTTTATCAATTGATTTCATTATCAAAATATAAGATTCAATAGCAGCAACATATAAGGGAGACAACAAAAATTAAAGACCCAAACTTTATCTAAATACTTACTGAATTTTCAGACGTCTTCGTCGTACTGCACAATCTACCTCCTACCCGACTGCACGACTATCAGATTCTAATCCTACTGGAAAACTGCCAACAAATACTTGACCATATCACTATCCTCACCTTCAGAAGACTGAAATAAAGAAGATTGTGTAGGAGATGCTTGAAACTGGGATCGTTTGGCCGAGTTGCAGCCCCTATTCTTCGCCAGTGGTTCTTGTACATAAGAAAGATGGAACGTGGCGAATGTACATAGACTACCAAGCCCTTAATGGCATAACGATCAAGGACAAGTACCCTATTCCTATGGTGGATAAATTACTTGATAAATTAAAAAGGGCACAAGTCTTCACAAAGCTAGATTTACGGTCCGAATATCACCAAATCTGCATACATGAAAAAGACATACCAAAGACTACCTTTCATACACACAATGGCCACCATGAATTTTTGGTAATGCCCTTCAGTCTCACTAATGCTCCTTCTGCCTTTTAGAGCATCATAAATGATATTTTTCAGAGTTATCTTCATAAGTTCATGTTGGTTTTCTTCGATGACATCATTATTTACGACTTGTTTTGATGATTCTTCAAAAGCATACTCTTTTTTGTCAAATAATCAAAAGGCAGCTTTCTTCAGCGAAAGGTGGAATATCTTGGGCACATCATCTCAGAGGAAGGCACAACAGTGGACCTGATAGAACCCCAGGAGGAACTCTATAGATTTTGATATCTAAGGGGGATCAACCCTTGGAACGCTATAGGGGTTCTCCTAGAACTTAGCACAAGGTTGAATAAAAGATTGATCTTACTTGATAAAAGAGAGGGGGCAGCTACATCATTATATAGGGTTCTAAACCCTAACCTATGGGGTACTTGCCTAAGTAAAATTACCCCTTTTCTCTCCTATAGCTAACCTAGCTGAGGGAAACCCTAGCCGACCAGCCCAATAAAGGGGGTGATGACCACTAAGCCCTAAGGCCCCAATTTAAACCCTAGCCACACTTCTTTATAGGATAGAAGTGGCTAGATGGTATTTTATTATAATCCCATAGGGTTTTTATTGACTACTTCTATGTTGATTATGACTCAACCCTGCTAGAGTCCTATCAAGCCCGTGCCATCCTTGAATCAGTCTTGTCCTCAAGGCTGAGGGTCCATAAACTCTTGAAACCGGGTCTTCAGCACCTCGTAAGACTCCCATGTTACATCTTCGGATGGTAAATTATTCTACTTCATGAGTACTTCAGTTGACTGGCGTCGATGGTGTATCACAATCCTTCAATCAAGTATAGCTTCAGGTTGAGCTTGAATCTTAGCATCATTAGTAGTGCTTGACAGATGAGTCTCAACCAACTCACGTTCTGTCACGCCCCTCGAATTATATCACATTCGAGAGGGGTGACCTTATCTTAATCAGAAATACAATATAATTCATCCACAATCCGAACCCAGGATCTAAACTAAATTTGAGGCTACTGATTAAATATTTTCAAAGATCATTCATATCCATTCAGAAAACCTGTGCAGTTTATAAATCTTACACCACATCACTTGATAATCCACAAAACTCAAAGATTATCTTAACCAAAAACGTTAACCACACTTATAAAACCATCAGTCTCAGAAATATATATAAATGCAAAACCAATCATTTTCCACCACTTCATATGATTGTACAACTTAACATTCAAAGATTCTACATTGAGAAGTATTCTAACCTTTTTACAAGATACATCAGTTCATATTTGTCTACAATATTTCATTACATACAAAATATTCTTATACAATATCTCCCAACAAGACTTGCCCAAAATCTACATAGTTATCCACTATCTCAGCCTAATTCTAATTTTTTCTGTAAGCAACAAGTTAACCTGTTAAATTTATATAGCAATAAGGTGAGCATATAGAGCTCAGCAAGTGACTAACATATCCAAGACCAGAAGGATAGTTTTCAAAACAAATATGAAATCGGATAGCAAGGCAAGGGTGTAAGAATCCATAGAAAGCATCTTGTTAAATACATAATCACAAATCATTTCATTCGAAACATACTTTGATCATAACAGTAGAGAAAGAGTAGTTGGAGCATATCATTGGGAATACGAAACAATTCAGAGCGTATTAAAGATGTATAAAGTGTTTCAGAACATATCAAAGGCATATGTAACATTTCGGAGCATATCATAGATGCTTAGGATATTTCAGAACATATCAATGACATGTGAAATATTTCAGAATATATCAATAGCAAATGAAACATTTCCGAAACATAACAATGACATTCGAAATAGTTAGAAGCTTGTCAAACATATATGAAATGTTTCAGAACATATCAATGGAAAATGAAATATTTCGAAGCATATCAAAGATGCATAAAGAGTTTTGAAATATGTCAATGGAATGTGAAATGATTTGGAGCATATCAAAGGTGCATAAGACATATTTCGAAGTATATCAATGGTGTAGGAATAATCTCAAAGATTATAAATTAATAATTAAGGAACAGAAGCTCAATATCATATCAGACATAACATTCATTCATTGTTATCCAAAGCATAAAAATAAACTCATAAGCAATGCTCTGGATATCATATCAAAGACATAGATGGTGAAGTGGGAGCATAAATAGAATGTGGATCATCCATTACTGAATGACCACTAAACATAAATCTCCTACATTTGGGAGCTCCATCCACCCATGTCTGAGTGAAGTCAGTGGGGCCGGCAAGAGTATAGGTAGCTCTGAACACAATACCCTTTACCATTTCTAGCAAATGTCCAGAATGTATCCCACAAACACCAGAATACAAAAATGACTTGAGCAACAAAAGTGACATATATCAAAAGCATATACGGAACAAAGAAATATACATGTGCCAAATATAAAATAATACGATGAATATATAAAAGTTCATAATATGCATTTAGATAGGCAAGGAATAAGGAATAAAAGTACGTAAGATTTCAATACAATGATATAAGGTTCCAAAGAAGAAAGAATTTAGTTAGATCACAGACAAAATATGATCCAATATCATATTTAAAATAAAGATAGTAATGTGGGATCACATACATAATATGATCCATCCATTTCTGGATGCCTATATGACAGAAGTAGAGCACCACAGGCTCTAAGCATAATACTCTTTACCATTTCTGGTAAAGGTCCGGAAAATATCTCACAAACACTAGAGTACAAAAGGACATTAGTAACAAAAGTGGCATATATCGGAAGCACATACGGAATAAGGAAATATGCATGTGCCAAATATGAAATAATACGATGAATACATAAACATTCATAATATGCATTTAGATAGAAAAGGAATAATGAATAAGAATACGTAAGATTTAAAAGCAATGATATAAGTTTCCAAAGAAGGTACATCTCAAAGTTATTTTAAATAATAAAATATGCTCCAAATTACTCAAATGGATATTTTTGGAAAGCTAAATCAATATACTTTCAAATGAAATAAGTTTCATACAAATTGAAAGCCTCTACAAAACATTTTAGATGATTTGGCAGCCAAAGGTCTGAAATCATAGTTCCTATTTTATAGAATCCATAACGCCTAACAAAGTAGAAATTTCAACTATCATTTGGACTCTAAATCTTTCAATCCTAGTATCAAATGAAAGATCTGTGAGTTTATTATCAAATGAATCTAGTGTTGCATAAATCAGAGACTCCAACGGAGCAATATAGTGATGAAAGGGCAGGAGGTACAAACTCTATTTTATAGATTTTATATGCTCAATTAAAATAAACTTTTGGGCTAGCAAATGAACTCCAAATTCTTTAAACAGTTTTAAAAGAAAGATATGTGAATCTATTTTTGAAGAAGCTAAGCTTTATTCAAATCAGAGGTTTGTACGAATAGTACAATAAGAATAAGCAGACAGGTCATAATCTTGATAATATTACCGATTCATACTTTGGCATCCAACAAAAGGGATTTCGGTTTTTCTCAAATTTTTGTCATAATCAAAGTAAGAACAAGGATAAATTTTAGTCGAAAAAGGATATAAGATATTATAGGATGGGGTTAGAACACTTGCCTTGACAAATTTCGATCCCAAAGGTATGGATTAGATCACAATCTCAAATTTCTCACTTCTTTCCTTCTCTTCTTCTTCTTCTTCTTCTTCTTCTTCTTCTTCTTCTTCTTCTTCTTCTTTCTTCTTCTTTTTCTTCTTCTCCTCAAGTTCACGTTACATCCAAAACCCATTTTTTTCTCTAATTGTTAATTGTTTAAGCTAACATATGGGGTGTAGGTGGCAAGCATGCATGTAAGGTGCACATGTGTCACCTATGCAACATGCATAAGTGGCACCACCTTTAACATGGTAATGACACATGTCTTTGTTAGAACTCTTGCAGATTCTAAGCTTGGGGTGATCTCTATAGGGGATCGACCTCCTTGGAACTCTATAGGGGTTCCTCCTTGCTTGGTATTCAAGCCATTGGCTAAAGATTAATTGATCTATTCATGATAAAAAGTGGATGATTACAATGCTATTTATAGGGCTTCTAAACCCCAACTCCTAAAAGAATTCCTACTTAAGACTCCTACTCCTAACAACTCCAACTCCAACTCTAAGAAGCAACCTCCAAACTAATCCTAATCATATTCTAACTTAACCCTCCTCAACCAACCCCTCTTTAACTAGGATAAGGGATAGTTAATTAAGGTAATATGCATCTTACTCTCCCCTCAAATATCTTCCTCAACTAATCCTAACCTAGCTGGCCTCCTTACTTTCCTTAATAGGGGTCGGCAAGATAGGATTTACATGAATGCCCCTTAGATTTTACATGATTGCCTTTTTTTATGAAACTAAATTAGGACTCCCCTAGCTAGAGTCCTAACAAACCTGCCCTCTTCAAACCAGCCTTATCCTCAAGGCTGAGGCTCCATCAACTTTGGGTCTCAATCTGCAATTCTCCTTTAAGCTTCCTTATGGTATCTACGGTAGGCGCACTGTGGTCCAACGGTCCAGCATTATCTTGTATCTCTCCAAGGGGTAGTAGTATTTGGACGGTAGTGCATCACGATCATATGATCCCATGTGATAATCAGCTGAACTTAAACCTCCTCATCAGTTGGGATGTGAGGTGGATGGATCTGGGTTGAGTCATCCTTTCTAAGCTTCCATTTGCGTTGAGATACTTGGAGGATCAATTATATTTTTAAAATAATATATTGATCTGATTCATAAGTCACGACTCCATTTTGATCCCCAATTTTACAAGGGTCAAAGTATCAGGGGGACCACTTCCTTGAGGCTCAAATTTTCTGCTAGTAAGGCTAGCGACGAAGGGAAACTCGATATTCAACAACAAACTTTCTTCTGCTATGGTATTTATCGGGTGGCTGTTTCTTTCATGCATGGGCTGCCACTTGATTATTCTTTAAGAGTAACTGAGTCTTCTTTTGGAATAATTGTTGCCATTTGATAAGGTCCCTCATGGTGTGAGCCCATTCTGAGTCCGAGGAGGTTAAGAGCTGTAATTTTACCGAGCCTATTTTCATCTCTCTTGTATGTTGTTGACCTGTATCATCCCAGATTTCAAATTTAGTAATAACTAGTATCCCTTTATAGATCTGATGTATCATATAAAATGTAGGGAGAGCCTTAGTGTGGATTAGGTGTTAGCCAGCTTGCAAGAGGGTGGTGCCGATCTCAACTCCTATTTTGTCTGCTCCAATATCAAACACCTCATTTCGATCTGGTAATGCTAAGACCGATATAGATGGCATCGTGGCTGTGAAGGCCCCATAGATGGTGGACGTGTAGATGCCTTCCTCATGTTCATTTAGAATTTTGATCTCCATCCAATCATAGATTCCATGTCGGTACTATTGCTGGAGGGACTTGATATTCTTACGATCGTCAATAGGGAAGACTTCGAACAGTATAGTCCGCTCTTGGGAGAGATAGTGGAAGTAGCCCGAGATTTGGGAGTGCTGCATCAAAAGCCATAGTTGGTTTAACTAGATGTGAAACTTTAGGAAGAGTTTATCCCTACAGACAAAGAGGTAAAGCTTTTGGAGATAAAGTGTCGGTGCAAGGGAAGATCATGGCCAAATGATCTTTGTCTCCTGCATCTCCTAGATAATCCTTTTAGCTTCGGCCCTCTGGGGATATGGATAGCAATAGAGCCGAATATGTGCTGGTGGTTCGGTGGAGGTAGCAAACTTCTCCAAGCGTTGTGTCTTTTCTTCGCTCTCATGTTTCCCGTATAAGGTCACTTGCTTTACTTTGCCATTCATAAGGTCATTGGGGCTCCTGGTCTTGATGAGGATGGTGACTGACTATTGCTTAAGAGATTCTTCAACTTTCATTGCTTGCGGGTTTACATGGCCGGCTAGAGTGTGAGTCATGCAATCGGTCGAATGCGAGTCCTCCTTCGTGTTCTCCTCCTCAGGTTCAAGGTCGCCTTCTTTAGATTCTTCTATAGGTTCTAACATGGAAAGCCTCCCTTTTTTTGTAGTGATGCTTGTGGCTCCAAAGTTCATTGTAATGCCAACAAAGGCCCTTCGCCGATCTATCATGAAGTTCTTTTCTCGTCAATTTCTTTGGTAGTGAAGCAGGACTAGGAGCAGGGGGTGCTGAAGGTTTATATGTTGCTGGTTTAGGAGTAGTTCTCATCCTTCAAGCATCTTGGTTCAGTCGTTCCTCTTGGATTCGGGCAAAAGAGATTGCAGCCTTCACGGTGGGGAGCTATGGCGCTTTAACCTCTCCTTTAATTTCTGGCTTGAGTCCTTCGATGAACATCTATAATAATTATCTGTCAAACCAATCATCAACAAAGTAAGATAATTCCGCAAACCTAATTTGGTATTCTTAGTTCATGGAGGTTTGTCGGATCTTTGCAAGTTGTTTGTTGATGTTCTCGTACTTGGTCGGCCCAAAGTGGTTCAATAGTGCGTACTTGAATTGTATCCATGTCGGAACCCTATGGTTGTATTCAAGTAAATTATACCATCATATAGCATCTCCTTCAAGATGGATGACAGCGGTGTCCACCATGGAATCCTCCGGTGTGGTGATGACGGAAGTAACATTCGGCGCGTGAAATCCATCCCGTCGAGTCTCCTTCTTCCAATCGAGGGAAGTCCTCCCTCATACATGGCTGTCTTATATCAGTGGCTTATACTTCTTTTTTGAGAGGCCTCTCTGAACTTGCACTTCACTGAAATTTTGTTGGGCTCGGAGATCGGCCCAATCCAAATTCGGTGAATAAGATGCACAATCTATCCTCCACTAGTGATTCAAACGCCTCCAACTTGGCATCGATTGAATCTTGAGATGCCGTTGCATTGCCTCCAGATCTGATATGTCAATATCCTTCTCCTGTTGTTGGGTCAGTGATATGAAATGGTTTGGTGGATTGATGGCCGAAAGAGGTGGTGGATCAATGGTCGATTACTACGGTTTGGGGCTGAAAAGTTACTATTTTTGGTTGCTACTAGGGCTGTGTGATTTAGGGCTGCTATAGGGGTTGTATAAGGGTTATAACGGCTGAGGTTTAAAATTAAAGGAATGGGTTAAGTTTGCTATTGATGATAGCAACGAATTTGGTAGGAATTGGGTGTGGATGCAGCAAGTAGTACCAAAGGTAGTGCAGCAAAATCTTTCGATAAAGAGGGTGATGTTGATGCTATTGTTTGGGGCTATTGCAGAGGCTGTAAGGGGTTTTTGATGATAGATGTTTAGGGTTCGAAGGGTGGCTTAGGGTTGTTGATGGCAGCAATCTGTTTGGCAAGGTTTGGTGGCTGCAGAAGATAAGGATCGGTGGAAGGTTCGGTGGTGGTGGAAGACCGTTGTTTGGGCTGCGGTTTGGGTTGGCTATGGAAATCAAAAAAAGAATATGATGGCTGCGTCTTAAAGCTAGAGGGGTGCTCTAAAGATGATGTAGGTGGCAGCAACAATTTTGGTAATGATCAAATATGGGTGCAGCAAAAAACATTGAAAGGTAGTGCTGCAGAATTCTGCGTCGATAGGCTACGATAGGTCACTGTTTTGGGCTGAGATTTTGGGTGTTGTTAGTATAAGAAAAATAGGTTATGGGGGTTGTGTCTTAAGGCTAAATGGATGCCCTAAAGACGTCTTGGGTGGTGGCAGCAAGTTAGTTAGGTTTCGATAGGTTAAGGAGAAGAAGAAAGACAAAGGTGCAGCAGCAAATTTTTCATCAAAAAAATTCCAGCAGTGAAGATATAATTTTTTTTTTTGAAATTCTCAATGAAAATTTGAGTAAAACTTAAAGGAAATCTACTGGTAAGGACGAGGTAATATCGTCAAAAATTGCATGGAAGAAAACGACAGCAAGAGGTTTGGAAAAATCAAAGATTACTAGAAGGTGTTGCTGCAGGATTTTTTCGGCACAAGATTTCAGCAATATAGTGGAAATTTTTTTCAGCGGTGCATAACAAGTAATCGAGTAAAACTCAATGGAAATCCACTGGCAAGGGAAAGGTAATGTTGTCAAAAAATTTGTGGAAGAAATCGGTATCAAAAGTTTTGGCAATATCAAGGAATCCAAGAAGGTACTGCGGCAGAATTTTTTCGTTGAAATATTTCAGCAGTATAGACGAGATTTTCTTCCAGCAGTTCAAAAAAAGGATTCAAGTAAAACTTAAAGAGAATCTTCTAGTAAGGGAAAGGTAATGCCAATAAAAAATTTATGAAATAAAACGGCAGCAAAAGGTTTGGCAAAATCGACGATCATAGGAAGGTACTGTAGTAGATTTTTACATCTAAACTACAGCAGATTGGACGTAAAAGATGAGCAGGTTATCTTGATGATTTTTTGATGAAACCAAAGGGAGATCCGAGGATAGGAGGTTATAAATTGTGGTAGAAATTTTGTAGAATTTTGATGAGTAAAAACGCATCAGCAATTCAAACAGTAAAGGGTGTGTGGGTGGAATTCTTCGACGTAACTTTCATCGTAAAGATGAAAACTTTGTGACGAAAAGTTTTTGCAGCAGTATGGGAATTATTTTTTTGGGTTTTTGAATTAAGGATAACTAAATTACAGCAGCAGTAAGGTAGAAAACCATAACCTATTGCAATTCACAGGTAGATCAAGGTAGCATGCATCTTACTCTCCCCTCAAATATCTTCCTCAACTAATCCTAACTTAGCTGACCTCCTTACTTTCCTTAATAGGGGTCGGCTAGATAGGATTTACATGAATGCTCCTTGGATTTTACATGATTGCCCTCTTTCATGAAATTAAATTAGGACTCCCCTATCTAGAGTCCTAATAGTCTTCTCTCTTTTTCTTTATATAACTTAATATGAATCTTTTCTAATTTATTTCATATTTTTAATATTCACATTTAGGTCCCTAGCAATTAATTTTTAATATAAAATTATTTAATCAAAAGAATTAATAAATAAATCCTTAAATTTACAAGTGGGTCCTCATAAACAATTTGAAATATATCATGATAAATATTTCTGAAATGAGAGATATTACACGCTCCCCTCCTTAAAAAAAAATTAGTCCTCTAAATTTCTCATACCTCCATCCATCACTATATAATTAATAAAGCCTCAATCTACTTGGCATATCCAACATATCAAATATCAATTATCCTCAATTCATGCTCTGAAACGATCTTTGTCACACCCCCCGAATTATATCACATTCGAGAGCGACGACCCTGTCTTAATCAGAAATATAATATAATTCATCCATAATCTAAACTCAGGATCTAAACTAAATTTGAGAATACTGATTAAATATTTTCAAAGATCATTCACATCCATTCAGAAAACCTGTGCAGTTTATAAATCTTACACTACATCACTCGATAATCTACAAAACTCTAAGATTAACTTAACCAAAAATATTAAAAACATTATAAAAGTATCAGTCTCAGAAATCTATATAAATGCAAAACTAATCATTTTCCACCACTTCATATGATTGTAAAACTTAACATTCAAAGATTCTACATTGAGAAGTATTCTAACATTTTTACAAGATATATCAGTTCATATTTGTCTAAAATATTTCATTACACACAAAATATTCTTATACAACATCTCCCAACAAGACATGCCCAAAATTTACATAGCTTTCCACTATCTCAGCTTAGTTCTCACTTTTTCTGTAAGTGACAAGTTAACCTGTAAAATTTATATAGCAACAGGGTGAGCATATAGAACTCACCAAGTGACCAACATATCCAAGACCAAGAATGATAGTTTTTAAAATAAACTTCAAATCAGATAGCAAGGCAGGGGTGTAAGAATCCATAGAAAACATCTCGTTAGATACATAATCACAAATCATTTCATTCGAAATATACTTTAATCATAACAATAGAGAAAGAGTGGTTGGAGCATATCATTGGGAATATGAAATAATTCAGAGCGTATCAAAGATATATAAAATGTTTCGAAATATATCAAAGGCATATGTAACATTTCGGAGCATATCACAAATGCTTACAACATTTTAGAACATATCAATGGTGTGTGAAATGTTTCATAATACATCAATAGCAAATGAAATATATCGGAAACATAAAAATGACATTCAAAATAATTAGAAGCATGTCAAACACATATGAAATGTTTCAAAACATATCAATGGCAAATGAAACATTTCGGAGCATATCAAAAATACATAAAGAGTTTCGGAATATGTCAATGGAATGTGAAATGATTTGGAGCATATCAATGGTGCATAAGACATATTTTGAAGCATATCAATGGTGTAGGAATAATCTCAAAGCTTATCAAATAAATAATTAAGGAACAAAAGCTCAATATTATATCAGACTTAACATTCATTCATTCATATCCAAAGCGCAGAAATAAACTCATTAGCAATGCTCTAGATATCATAAACAGAATGTTGATCATCCATTGCTGAATGACCACCAAACATAAGTCTCCCATATCTGGGAGCTCTATCCACCCACATTTGAGTGAAGTCAGTGGGGCCGGCAAGAGCATAGCTGACTCTGAACATAATACCCTTTACTATTTCTAGCAAAGGTCTAGACTATATTCCACAAACACTAGAGTATAAATAGGACATAAGCAACAAAAGTGACATATATTGGAAGCACATACAAAATAAAGAAATATACATGTGCCAAATATAAAATAATACGATGAATACATAAACATTCATAATATGCATTCAAATAGGCATGGAATAAGGAATAAGTGTACATAACATTTCAAAACAATGATATAAGGTTCCAAAGAGGAAAGACTTTAGCTAGATTACAATCAAAATATAATCCAATATCATATCAAAATCATATATGGTGATGTGGGATCACATACATAATGTGATCCATCTATTTCTAGATGACCATCAAACAGAAGTAGAGCACCACAGGATCTAAGCATAGTACCCTTTACCATTTCTGGTAAAGGTTCAAAATATATCTCACAAATACTAGAATACAGAAGGATATGAGCAACAAAAGTGGCATATATCGGAAGCACATGCAGAACAAAGAAATATACATGTGCCAAATATGAAATAATATGATGAATACATAAACATTCATAATATGCATTTAGATAGGCAAGGAATAAGGAATAAGAGTACGTAAGATTTCAAAGCAATGATATAAGGTTCCAAAGAAAAAAGACTTTAGCTAGATCATAGACAAAATATGATCCAATATCATATCAAAAACATAGATGGTGATATGGGATCACATACATAATATGATCCATTCATTTCTCGATGATCATCAAATAGAAGTAGAGCACTATAAGCTCTAAGCATAATACCCTTTACCATTTCTGACAAAGGTCCAGAATATCCCACAAACACCAGAGTATAAAAGGACATGAGCAATAAAAGTGGCATATATCATAAGCACATGCGGAACAATGAAATATACATGTGCTAATATAAAGCAATATGATGTCAATATAAACATTCATAATTTGTATTCAGATTGTCAAAGAATAAAGAATAAGAGTGCATAATAATTTAAGCAATATTGTAAGGCTCAATTGAAAGATGGGCTTTAATTGAATTATAGACATAATATGATCCGATAATATATCAAAAACATAGATGGTGAAGTGGGATCACAAAAATAATATGGTCCATCTAACCACCAAACATAATAGAGCATCACAAGATCTAAACATAACATACCCTTTACCATTTATGGCAAAGGTCCGGAATATCCCACAAACTCCAGAGTACAAAAGGACAGGAGCAATGAATTTGGCTAATATCGAAAGCACATACGGAACAATAAATTATGAATGTGCCTAAATAAAATAATATGGTGTAATATCAATTAATATATAACATATTTAGATATGTAAGGAAATTAAAGGCAAAAGCATCAGAGTATTCAATTTTTAAATGGATGAAGCAAGAATGGGCAAAACTGGTACAATCACTATTTTGACAGAATTCACAAGGTATATCTCAAAGTTACTTTGAATAATCAAATATGCTCCAAATTACTCAAAAAGGGTATCTTTGGAAAGCTAAATCAATCTACTTTCAAATGAAATAAGTTTTATATAAATTAGAAGCCTCTACAAAAAGTTATAGATGATTTGGCAGCCGAAGGTCCAAAATCATAGTCCCTATTTTACAGAATCCATAGGGTCTAACAAAATAGAAATTTTGATAGTAATTTGGACTCCAAATCTTTTAATCCTACTATCAAATGAAAAATCTATAAGTCTATTTTCAAATAAATCTAGCGTTGCATAAATCAGAGTCTCCAACGGAAAGATATAAGCAATAAAGTGATGAAAGGTCAGTAGGTACAGACTCTATTTTACAGATTTTATATGCTCAATTGAAACAAACGTTTGGGCTAGAAATTGAATTCTAAATTCTTCAAACATAGTTTCAAAAGAAAGATATATGAATCTATTTTTTAAGAAGATAAGTTTTAATCAAATCAGAGGGCTATACTAAAAGTTATAGTAAGAATAATACAAATAGGTCATAATCTTGAAAATATTACAGATTCATACTAAGGCATCCAACAAAAGGGATTTCGGTTTTATCTCAAATTTTTCTCATAATCAAAGTAAGAACAAGGATAAATTTCAATAGAAAAAGGATAAAAGACATTATAGGATGGAGTTAGAACACTTGCCTTGACAAATTTTGATCCCAAAGGTGTGGATTAGATCACAATCTCAAATTTCTCACTTCTTTCCTTCTCTTCTTCTTCTTTTTCTTTCTTCTTCTTTTTCTTCTTCTCCTCAAGTTCATGTTGCAGCCAAAACCCATTTTTTTCTTTAATTGTTAATTATTTAAGCTAACATATGGGGTGTTGGTGGCAAGCATGCATGTAAGGTGCACATGTGTCACCACAACATGCATAAGTGGCACCACCTTTAACATGGTAGTGACACTGTCTTCTCTCTCTTTTTTTATTTTTATATAATTAATGTGAATCTTTCATAATTTATTTCATATTTTTAAGATTCACATTTAGGTCCTTGGTAATCAAATTTTAATATAAAATTATTTAATCAAAAGAATTAATAAATAAATCCTTAAATTTATAAATGGGTCCTCATAAACAATTTGAAATATATCATTATAAATATTTCAGAAATGAGAGATATTACACGTTCTCCTAATTTTGGCTTTAGCAATGATACGTGGAAGACGGGATAGATCTTCGCGCCATCTAGGAGCTTTAATTTGTATGCCACAGCCCCAATACGCTCCAGAATCTGATATGGTCCGTAGAATCATGGAGATAGCTTCATTAACACTCTAGTGTTGATTGACAACTGCTTGTATGGTTGTAGGTGAAGGTAGACCTAATCTCCTATAGAAAATTCTCGCTCGCTCTGGTGAGTGTCTGCTTGTTGCTTCATGCGGGCTTGGGCGACACTTAGGTTGTCTTTCAGTAGCTGCATAAGCTTGTCCCTGTAAATTCAATTTTGGTTGACCTAATCCACTTTGGCCGCTCCAATTACATATTTAGGTATTACAAGGGGCGGTCGGGCATACAATGCCTCATAACAGGTACATTTAGTTGATAAATGATAAGTTATGTTGTACCACCATTTGGCCCAAGGAAGTCACCTTGTCTACTCTTTAGGCCAGTCACTGGTGAAGCACCATAAGTAAGTCTCGAGGCATCTGTTCACCACTTTTGTTTGGTCGTCCGTCTGTGGATGATAGGTTGTGCTCATCTTTAATTGGGTGCCTTGTAGTTGGAAGAGCTCGATCCAAATTTACTTGTAAACACCCTATCATGGTCGCTCACAATCAACCTTGGCATCACATGTAGTTTTATAATATTTTTCACAAAAAGTTGAGCAATATTAGCAGCGGTATAAGGATCTCTCACAATAAAGAAATAAGTATATTTGGTTAGACGATCTACCACCACAAAGATCATACTTTTACTTTGAGATGGTGGCAGCCCTTCAATGAAGTCCATGGAGATGTCAATCAATGCTAAGTTTGGTATAGGTAGTGGTTGTAGTTTTTCCGGACTTGCCACCGTTTACCTTTTTGCTATTGGCATATATCACATTTAGATACATAATCATAAATCAATTTTTTCATGCCTCTTGAAAAGAAATTTTGCTTCACCCTCTTATATGTTCTCAGAAATCGGAAGTGTCTTGCTGAAGGTGAAGAGTGCAACTCATGCAAAATAATTTTGATGCAAGGGGAAGAAGTAACAATCATAATTCAGTCTTTATAGCATAGGTCCTTCAAATCCCAAGTATAGTGGCCCATGGAACCCGGATTCTTCTCCAATTTTTCTATGATGCCTCGGGTTTCTGGGTTTGCTCTTCTTCTCCTCTCAAATGTCTTTGAGGAAGTCAGTGGAGGGAAGGGAGATGGCTGAAATTTTGGTTTGTCCCGGTAGCCGAGATAGAGAATCTGCAACAACATTCTCTTTCACCTGTTGATAAATAATTTCATAATCAAAGCCAAGAAGTTTAGTTATCCATCATTGTTACTGTAGCAAAGATAATTTCTGCATTAAAAAATACTCGAGGCTTGGGTGGATGGTCTTAATCTGGAAGCGTCGGCTGATCAAGTAAGGTCTCCACTTCGTGATGGCGTGTACGATGGCAAACACTTCTTTATTATACATGGACATTTTAAGATGGGAGGGAGACAAAGCCTTGATGGTGTAAGCAAGAGATCAGTCATCTTGCATTAGAACAGCCCTAATTCCAAACTCTGAATGTGTCGGTCTCAATCACAAAGGTGTAACTGAAATCGGGTAGTGCTATGACTGGCATCATCGTTAAGGCTACCTTGAGTCTTTCAAAGGCTATGGGAGCTTTATCCGACCATAAGAAGGAATCTTTCTTCAGTAGGGACGTGAGTGAGCACTAATCTTGCCATAATCTTTCATGAATTTATGGTAGTAGTCCATGAGTCCAAAGAAGCCGTGTAGCGATTTTATGTTCGTAGGTTTCGGCCATCCTTGCATTGCTTTGATCTTTGTTGGTTCTACTACCACTCCATCCTTTGATATAATGTGCCCTAGATACACCACTTTGTGCTCTAAAAAGATGCACTTTGATTGTTTAACATAAATAGTATTCTCCCGAAGGATTGTTAGAATAATTCGTAAGTTCTGAAAATGCATATCAAGTGTCGGGCTATAAATGAGAATATCATCAAAAAATACCAACACAAATTTATGTAGAAACCTCCAAAAAATGTCATTCATCAAGCTTTGAAAAGTAGAAGGAGAATTCATCAGTCTGAAGGACATTACCAAAAACTCGTAGTGGTCGTTGTGTGTGCGAAATGCAGTTTTAGGAACATCTTCGGTGCATACCTGAATTTGATGATATCCGGAATGGAGATCCAATTTAGTGAAGACTCGGGCTCTTTTTAGTACATCTAAGAGCTCATCTACTACTAGTATAGAGTATTTATCTTTGACGGTGATGGTGTTCAAAGCCCGATAATCAATGCACATCCGCCATGTACCATCCTTCTTACACACTAGCAAGACTGGCAAGGAGTAGGGGTTGCAGCTTAGTTGAATCACTCCGATGTCGAGCATCTCCTTAACAATGTTCTCAAGCTCATCCTGCTGGAAGTGAGGAAAGCAGTATAGTCTCAAAATTGCTAGAGGTTTGCCCGACAATATAAGGATGTGATGATCATGCGACCGGTTAGGGGGTAGCCCACGTGGCTCTGTGAAAACATCCACGAATTCATCCAGCAATAGGGCAAGCTTAGGATCTGAATTTTATACTTTTTCCTCCTTTGATGGCTGCTAGATATGCATCAAAAATTCACCATTTGTTTTGTATAGCACCTTCTCCAATCGCTACATCGAAGCAGTGGAAATATGGCTCCCGCGCTTGCCTCGTAATGTGACCTGTCTCCCTTTACAATAAAACTTAATGATTAATTTAGAAAAATTCCAGAAGATGTCACCTACAGTTATGAGCCATTCAATCCCAAGCACGGCTTCATAGTCATCGATGGGTAGAAGGAAGAAATTGGCTACCACTTCTTGGTCTTGTAGGAGCAATTTTACCCACTGGCACCGTTGGTCGCAATTGAGGATTCAACCGTCAGTGACCTTTATGTCAAACTTGTTGCAACCTTCGATTTGAAGTATCATACATGTAGCAACCTTGCTATTGAGAAAGTTATTGGTGCTGCTCGTATCTATAAGAACGGTGAATGGTTGGTGTTTAAGGAGTCCTCCAACTTTCATCGTCTGCGGGTTGGAGTAGTCGACCAACGTGTGCATTGCATAGTCGGTCGGTTTTGGCTCTTCCTCCACGGCTTCATCTTTGGATTCGAGGCTTTCTTCAGATGGTTCACTATCCTCATCCTCTACTAGTTCAATCACGAGGAGCTAGCCCTTTTTGCAGCGATGTTCTCTGCTCCACGGTTCATCACAGTGCCAATACAACCCCTTGGCCGTTCATTCATGAAGCTCGTCTCTTGTTTTTTTTTTTTTTTTTTTGTGCAGCTTGAATGGCAATAGAGGGGGCTGAAGGCTTTGGCATGGCTGGTTAGGAAGTGACTCTTGTCCTTTGTACTTTGTGGTTCAATCATTCATCGAGGATTCTTGCGAAGGAAATCAACGCCATAAGAGTGTACAGTTACCGCGCCTTTACTTCTCGAATTTTTGGTTTTAGGCCCTCAATTAAAGTCCCTAAAAGTTGCTTTTTAGACTAATCCACAGTTTGGTTAGATAAACATTCAAACCTTGTTTGGTATTCATGTATTGTGGAGTTACTGAATCTTCACCAATTGTCCATCGATGTTGTCAAAATCGGTTGGTCCGAAGCGATTTAGTAGTCCTTCCTTGAATCACTACCAAGGGAGACCTCCATGGGTGTGCTCAAACCAATTGAACCACTGAATAGCATCTCCCTCAAGGTGGATGGCAGCAATCTCCACCCTTGTAGCATCGACGGTTCGGTAGAACCAAAATAGTGCTCCGCGCGCCCGATCCAACTGATCGGGTCTCCTTCTTCCCATCTAGGAAAGTCAACCTACATGCATATATTATTTGGATCAGGGATGATGTGACCATACTCTTGCAGATCATCTCGTCGATCTGAAGTTTCTCCTTATTGTGATTTGTTCGGGCTAGGTGGTCGGCCCATGCTGAATTTGATGAAAAGGGATCGCATCTTCACCTCTATGCGGCTTTCAAAGGCTTCAAACTTGGCAATAATGGCCTACTCTGATGCCATGGTGTAGGCCTGTAGATCTGTAATGTTGAGGTCCTCTTTTTGTTGTTGTGTTAGCAGCATAAGAGGTATTGAGGAAGAGGTGGCCGGTTAGGTAGGTGGATCAGTTTGATGGAAGTAGGCTACGATTAAGAGCTGATTTGGGTGGCTGTTTGGAATCGATTTAGGGTGCAGTTTGGAGGGGTTCTTGGTGAGGATGGTAGGGCTTGCAGATGAGAGAAAGAGTGTCCAAAAACCCCCAAAAGATAGCACTTAAATCTGATGAAATTCGACAAAGAAAGGTATTGCGATGTGCTGTCTTACCGAACAGATTTTACATTAGAGAAACGATGAATTCTAAACGTAAATCTCAGAGGAAAACTCAAGGAAAATATATAGAACTCCTTGGTTTAGATGTGGTAAATATTAGTAAAATGTTTGACAAAATTTCGGTAGAGTAATGGTAGGGAAATAGGGGAAAAGACAGAGGGCAGATTCTTCGTCGTAAAAATTCCAGCAATATGTGATAAAGAATTAGAGCACAATAGAACCGGCTTCAGAGAGAATTCTTTTCAAATATCGATCTTAGATGAGGGCTAAGACGATCTATGAAATCATATAAAAATTTAGGGCAAAATACGAGAGCATAAAACTAGTTTCAAGAGGCAAATACATGGCTGAAATTTTGTAACGTTTTGCCTTCACAATAACGATAACATTTGCAATCGTTGAAATTTACAGCAATGAAAGTAGGGGAAAACCTCTTTTTACATATAATATAAAGGAATAGTAGTAGCAAATAGGCATGGGTAATGAAAATATATTAGATCTTCGATTTTAAACACAGGGGATAGCAGCAGATTGATTTGATCTATCGCTTGGGTGAAAGGTGGAGGCGCATGTCGCAATAATTATGAAAATTATTTGGAAAGGTGGGGGCGGCAGAGATGGAAGCAAGGGCAATAGGAATGCTGCTCTGATACTAGATGATAGAACCCCAGGAGGAGCTCTATAGATTTTGATCTCTGAGGGGGATCAACTCGGCACAAGACTGAATAAAAGATTGATCTTGCTTAATAAAAGAGAGGGGGCGGCTACATCATTATATAGGGTTCTAAACCATAACCCATGGGGTGCTTGCCTAAGTAAAATTATCCCTTTGCCCTCCTATAGCCGACTTAACTGAGGGAAACCCTAGCCGACCAACCCAGTAAAGGGCGCGACGGCCACTAAGCCCTAAGGCCCCAATCTAAACCCTAGTCACACTTCTTTATATGATAGAAATGGCTAGGTGGGGTTTTATTACAATCCCATAGGATTTTTATTGACTACTTCTAGGGTGATTAGGACTCAACCTTGCTGGAGTCCTATCTGGACCCTTCAATGATTCAAGCAATGCAAAGCTGGCTGACAACCTAAGAACATAAAGGCATTACACAATTTTGTTGGATTGACAGGCTACTACCACAAGTTATTTAAGGATTATGGAAAGATCAATGCTCCCCTCATATTCTTGCTAAAAAGGATGCATTTCAGTGGTCGGATAAAGCCTCCGCTGCCTTTGATGCTCTCAAGGCAACCATGACGTCTACACCCATGCTAGCACTACCCGACTTCGGTAAAACATTTATCATCGAAGCGGATGCATTGGGAGTTGGGATTGATGCCATCCTCTTACAAGAAGGCTGATACCTTGCCTACACTAACAAGGCACTATCTCCTTCCTACATAAAAATGTCCATCTATGATAAGCAAATGCTCACAATTATGCATACGGTGACAAAGTGGAGACCTTACCTGATCAACTGACGCTTTCAAATAACGACTGACCACAAGAGCCTCAAATAACTTCTACCCCGAGCACACGCAATGGAGCCGTAAACAGTCAAGTGAAATCCAATCCATGAAATAATTTGATCTATGGATAGCATCGTTGTAGTAAAGGTCGTAATGCCAGAGGAATCATTATCGCACGGCATAGAGGGGGAGGTCATAAGCGTTTATACCGTAAAATCGATTTTCGGCGGCATGAAAAAGACATATCTGGTAGAATCGTAACCATAGAATACGACCCTAATCGAAATGCATACATTTGTCTCATACACTATGGGGATGGTGAGAAGAGATATATTTTACATCCAGAGGGGCTATAATTGGAGATACCATTGTTTCTGGTACAGAAATTCCTATATCAATGGGAAATGCCCTACCTTTGAGTGCGGTTTGAACTATTGATTTACGTAATTGGAAGTAACCAATTAGGTTTACGATGAAACCTAGAAATCGATCACTGATCCAATTTGAGTACCTCTACGGGATAGACCTCAACAGAAAACTGTTGAGAAACGGCAGCAAGTGATTGAGTTCAGTAGTTCCTCATAGAAAATTATTGACTCTAGAGATATGGTAATATGGAGAAGACAAAATTGTTTGAAGCACGCACAGAACCGGAAGCTCCCCTTGTTTCAAAGAGAGGAGGACAGGTTATTCACATTTCATTTGATGGTCAGAGGCGAATTGAAAGCTAAGCAGTGGTAATTAAGATCCCACCGGGGAAAAAGATAGATGTCTCCTACGTTACCCGTAATATGTGGAAGTATCGACGTAATTTCGTAGAGTCATTCGGTCTGAATGCTACATGAAGAACATAAGCATTGGGTAGAACTTATGTTTTTAATTTCAAAGAAAATAAAAACAGGTTTACTTTACCCATTTTTACCTTTCAAGATAGATTAACCAATCTAAAGAAAAATAAAAAAGAAATTTCATTGAATTGTATTTTTATTGACCAATCAGAATTACCTTCCAGGATCTATAATTGTCTCAAAAAGTCCAATATACACACATTATTGGACCTTTTGAATAAGAGTCAAGAAGATCTTACGAGCAATGAATATTTGCACATAGAAGATGTAAAAGAGATATTGGACACTCTACAAAAGCATTTCACAATTGATTGACCTAAGAATAATTTTTTATTATAAATCTGTTATAATTATTTAATCTTCTTTTTCTAATAAAATTCTAATAAAAATAGAAAGAAAATTTTATAAAGAAAGAGAAGAAAATTTGTTAAAGAAAAAGAAGAAAATTTGTTTTTAATCTTTTTGACACAATCCGTATTTTCGTGGAATGATCATACTCAAATTAATGTATCTAAGAATAGTGACTTTGAAGTCACTATTCTTAGATACATTAATCATAGTATTTCACGGTTGAATCAATTTAAAAATGACCTAAAGTTAGTGATTTATAAATAGGTAATGTTGCTCCAATACCTAACCAAAGAGCTACTGCGGTACCGATCAAAAAGACTGTTGTAGCTACTGGACGACGAAATGGATTTTGAACTTTATTAACATTCTCTAAAAAGGGTACTATCAATAATCCCGTTGGTATGGAATCCATTAAAAGAACACCTAATAACTTATTGGGTACTATGCGGAGTATTTGAAATACGGGAAAGAAGTACCATTCGGGTAATATTTCCAAAGGAGTTGCAAATGGATCCACCGGTTCACCAATCATTGACGGTTCTAGAACTGCCAAGCCTACATTGCATGCAATAGTACCTAGAATTACTACTGGAAAAATATATAAAAGATTTGAACTATAATTGGAGATACCATTGTTTCTGGTACAGAAATTCCTATATCAATGGGAAATGCCCCACCTTTGAGTGCGGTTTGAACTATTGATTTACGTAATTGGAAGTAACCAATTAGGTTTACGATGAAACCTAGAAATCGATCACTGATCCAATTTGAGTACCTCTACGGGATAGACCTCAACAGAAAACTGTTGAGTAACGGCATCAAATGATTGAGTTCAGTAGTTCCTCATAGAAAATTATTGACTCTAGAGATATGGTAATATGGAGAAGACAAAATTGTTTGAAGCACGCACAGAACCGGAAGCTCCCCTTGTTTCAAAGAGAGGAGGACAGGTTATTCACATTTCATTTGATGGTCAGAGGCGAATTGAAAGCTAAGCAGTGGTAATTAAGATCCCACCGGGGAAAAAGAGAGATGTCTCCTACGTTACCCGTAATATGTGGAAGTATCGACGTAATTTCGTAGAGTCATTCGGTCTGAATGCTACATGAAGAACATAAGCATTGGGTAGAACTTATGTTTTTAATTTCAAAGAAAATAAAAACAGGTTTACTTTACCCATTTTTACCTTTCAAGATAGATTAACCAATCTAAAGAAAAATAAAAAAGAAATTCCATTGAATTGTATTTTTATTGACCAATCAGAACTACCTTCCAGGACCTATAATTGTCTCAAAAAGTCCAATATACACACATTATTGGACCTTTTGAATAAGAGTCAAGAAGATCTTACGAGCATTGAATATTTGCACATAGAAGATGTAAAAGATATATTGGACACTCTACAAAAGCATTTCGCAATTGATTTACCTAAGAATAATTTTTGATTATAAATCCGTTATAATTATTTAATCTTCTTTTTCTAATAAAATTCTAATAAAAATAGAAAGAAAATTTTATAAAGAAAAAGAAGAAATTTGTTAAAGAAAAAGAAGAAAATTTGTTAAAGAAAAAGAAGAAAATTTGTTTTTAATCTTTTTGACACAATCCGTATTTTCGTGGAATGATCATAATCAAATTAATGTATCTAAGAATAGTGACTTTGAAGTCACTATTCTTAGATACATTAATCATAGTATTTCACGGTTGAATCAATTTAAAAATGACCTAAAGTTAGTGATTTATAAATAGGTAATGTTGCTCCAATACCTAACCAAAGAGCTACTGCGGTACCGATCAAAAAGACTGTTGTAGCTACTGGACGACGAAATGGATTTTGAAATTTATTTACATTCTCTAAAAAGGGTACTATCAATAATCCCGTTGGTACGGAATCCATTAAAAGAACACCTAATAACTTATTGGGTACTATGCGGAGTATTTGAAATACGGGAAAGAAGTACCATTCGGGTAATATTTCCAAAGGAGTTGCAAATGGATCCGTCGGTTCACCAATCATTGACGGTTCTAGAACTGCCAAGCCTACATTGCATGCAATAGTACCTAGAATTACTACTGGAAAAATATATAAAAGATCATTAGGCCACGCGGGTTCTCCTTAATAATATATAGGATCGTTCAAGTCAGGTTTCTTTGTTATTGGGATAGGTGAATTCTTATGGATCCATCCCCCGAACGAACCAGACATGATAATTTTTCATCATCCGGCTCAAGCAAGAATGAAAGGAATGGCATAAATAGATCCATATAAAATCTATTTTCATACATATCCTTGCATATCATATATAATGACTGTATGTAAGAAAATATTTACCAGATTTCATTTTTCGGAGTTGTAACTATTCATTACAACTAATTCAGTTCTTACAGGTAAATGCTCAATATCCAAGTAGGCTTATAAATTTGATCATGATCAAGTGCTTTTTGGATTGTCTCATGTCTTTTGATTGGTGATTATCCCCCCAACATCTCGATTTTCTTACATACAAAGTATTTACTTGTTACTAATAATGTCTAGCCTCTGTTCTTCCTTAGATCTCTTATTTCACTCCGATAGTATTATAGATCAAGGTCGATGCAGAGGAAATGAATGTATTTCTACACTATAAATAAAGAAGTGGAATAGACAGAACATTGAATCATGCCACATCGCTTATTTTATTCTATGGGATCTTACGGAGCCTGTTCACGCATAACATGATTCAGGTATGATCATAGAAAAGGTTCTCCTCAAACGAACCGGCCTATCCTCTGCTACATAGGGGGCTTACGTGGTGGTTGGATGACACATTTGGTTATGAATTCCAATGTGACAGATAAAATAATATATCTGTATGGCCTAATCAATAGTTCAAGTCACACAATCCCATAATCCATCCTCTCTTCAGAAAATTCACTTCAACTATTCGTATCAAATAAGGAATACAATACTTCTAAGTTGAAAAAAAGTATCCAAATAACATGTCTTATTTTTTCAATAATCCATATTTCTAGCAATGAAATATTATTGTCTATCGTTCCTCCCCAGTATGATATATGATCAATTACAAATATCTATGATTCTATAAAGGACCCAAAATACCTAGTTTACGTATCATTAGAAAATACATTAACATAAATACGGTAGTAAGAAGAGGCAATACAAAAGTGTGTAAACTATAAAAATGAGTTAAAGTGGATTGGCCCACGCTAGCACTTCCGCGTAATAACTCTACCAAAGGCGATCCTATTACAGGAATAGCTTCAGGTACGCCTGTCACAATTTTTACTGCCCAATAACCAATTTGGTCCCGAGGTAAAGAATAACCAGTTACACCAAAAGATGCCGTCAATATAGCCAAAACTACACCTGTAACCCAAGTTAATTCATGGGGTTTTTTAAATCCACCTGTAAGGTACACACGAAATACGTGCAAGATCATCATTAGAACCATCATACTTGCTGACCATCGATGAACTGATCGGATTAACCAACCAAAGTTGGCCTCAGTCATTATGTATTGAACAGAGGAAAAAGCCTCTGTAACGGTTGGACGGTAGTAAAAAGTCATAGCAAAACCTGTAGCTACTTGTACTAAAAAACAAGTAAGTGTGATCTCCCCTAAACAATAAAATATGTTGACATGAGGAGGAACATATTTACTAGTTATATCATCTGCAATTGCCTGAATCTCAAGACATTCCTCAAACCAATCATATACTTTATTGAGATAGGTAACCAAGGCCAAGGGACTCCCCCCTCTAAGAACCGTATTTGAAAATTTCATCTCGTACGGCTCAAGTAGAAACACACAAATGCTGATTTCAACGGATATGTAATAGAAAGTTCAAAACTTCTTAGCTTAGCCGCTTGATTTGCCCCGACCTGAAGATACGAAGTAACAAAAATACGAAATTTCTTCTTTGTATGATAATGCCTCAAAATATAAAGTTGGCTCATCTGTCTCTTTTGATGTTGATCATTATAGGCCTTTTGAATCTTCTCTTCTCTATTTTTTTATTTGTTATTTGATTTCTTTTTTTTTTGTAATGCGGATTGATTCTTGTTTTACTATTGATAGGAATTTGCTTGTTGAGACCCTATGAATCAATTGAAACCCCATATTCATACTAGAACCACGATGATTTAATTTAATAAAGCAAAGCCCCAAGCTAAACTCAAAGGTTCTCTGAGTAAGAACCCTTTGATGATCACTTATTCAATGAATGTAATGACTCAACAAAATCTAGAAAAAGAGTTGTCCTTCGGTCAAGAAAAAAATAAGTCTGAAGGAAGAAAAATCGTTTGATTTAGGAAATATTTATTTGAAAATTTTTGAGTCCGGTTGCGAGGTCTGAATAGTAGGTATGAATCATAGTTTTAATATTTCTTTTCTTAATCTATTCTATATTCTATATATATTCCATGCTCCAGATACTAGAATAACTATCCGACCCGACGAAATAGAATCATCTTGATAGAGATAACAGGACCATTCTCTGTATTATCAATAGGATCAATTATAACAAGTCACACACTCATATTCTGGAGATACCGAAACAAATAAATTCCACGGTCGAACTACCAGAATGGTCTAGAAATCTGAATTTTAAGTAAAGTCATTTTTATGATTGAAAACTAGGACTTCAAAGTTCTTATAAACTTAACTCATTGTAATTCCATCCAGTAAAATGGAAGAATTATAAATTTTCAAAATAATAGATAGAAATACTGTAAATAGGGCCATTGCGACCCCCATTAGTGGTGTAGTCCCCCAGCCCGGAGCTACTTTACCATATTCCGAATTCAATGGTTTCAATAAACTCCCTATAGTAGTTTGTCTTGGCCTAGATCTAGAATTATCCTCAACGGTTTGTGTAGCCATAAATCCTATTTAATCATTGGTTGAGATCTGTTGACTTTGTATACCATTCCGTTGTAGTTATAAATAAACGATCTTATCGTAGATCCATTGTGATCTTGAAATTGTCTAAAAATGGAAATAGCAACCCTAGTCGCCATCTTTATATCTGGTTTACTTGTAAGCTTTACTGGGTGCGCCTTATATACCGCTTTTCGGCAACCCTCACAACAACTAAGAGATCCATTCGAAGAACACGGGGACTAGTTGAAGTAATGAGCCTCCCATACAGGGAGACTCATTACTTCAATTGGGATAATGAAAAATTATTTCAATTTTTAGTTGGAACCTTAGGCGGTTCTCGAAAAAAGATAGCGAAAAAAATTATCCCTAAAGTCGAGACTAAAAGGAATGTATAAATCAATGCTTCTATGTTCGATCGTGGTTTACAATTATAGCTTCCACATCTATTCATTTGGCATCATTTACCATATAAACAAGAGGAAAGAGTCAAAGAAAAGATGGTGATTCAAGTCAAGATTTCTTCAGCGCCCTAACCCTATGTCAAATAAAAAAAAAGAGGTGAAAGATACCAGAGCAATGTTGTATCAGACTACTTGTCTCTTTGTAGTTGGATCTCCAAGTTTTTGGAATGCTCCAAATTCCACTTGAGCATCCAAATCTGGATCAATGCCAGCAAAAACATCTCTGAACAAGGTTCTAGCGCCATGCCAAATGTGTCCAAAAAGGAAGAGCAATGCAAACGTGCCAAAAGTGAACCAACCCCTTGGATTGCTACAAAAAATGCCATCAGATTTCAAAGTAGCCTGATCTAATTCAAAATTTTCACCTAATTGGGCATGCCTGGCATATTTTTTTACAGTCACAGGATCACTATAACTGACTCCATTGAGTTCGCCACCATAGAACTCAACAGTTACACCTACTTGTTCAACACTATACTTTGATTCTGCCCTTCTAAAAGGAACATCGGCTCTAAAAATTCCGTCTCCATCTACCAACTACCGGAAATGTTTCAAAAAAAGTAGGCATACGACGTACAAAAAGCTTGCGCCCTTCTTTATCTCTAAAGACGGGGTGTCTTAACCATCCAACAGCTATTCCATCCCTGTTGTCCATTGACCCTGCTCTGAATAATCCCCCTTTTGCCAGATTATTACCAATGTAATCATAAAAAGCTAATTTTTCAAGAATTTTAGACCAAGCTTCCGATAAACTCAGATTTTGGGCTAGTCCGGCGCTAACTCTTCGATATATTTCTTGCTGAAAGTATCCCTGATCCCACTGATAACGAGTGGGACCAAATAATTCGATTGGGGTAGTTGCTGAATCATACCACATAGTTCCAGCAACAACGAAAGCTGCAAAAAAATGGCAGCGATACTACTGGAAAGTACAGTTTCAATATTGCCCATACGTAATCCTTTGTATAGACGTTGAGGCGGACGGACACTAAGATGGAATAAGCCTGCTAATATGCCCAATGTACCCGCTGCAATATGATCAGAGGCTATTCCTCCGAGAACAAAAGGATCAAAGCCTTCCACGCCCCACGCTGGACTTACAGGTTGTAGTTTTCCAGTTAGTCCATAAGGATTGGACACCCATATTCTAGGACCATACAAACCTATTACATGAAATGCGCCAAAGCCAAAGCAAGCCAACCCTGAGAGAAATAAATGAATTCTAAAGATCTTAGGCAAATCCAAAGATGGTTTCCCCGTACGTTCATCACAGAATATTTCTAGGTCCCAGTACACCCAATGCCAGATAGCTGCCAAGAAGCACAAGTCAAAAAACACAATATGTGCCCCTGCCGCACCTTCATAACTCCAAATACCGGGATTCGTTACAGTTCCTCCTGAAATACTCCAACCCCCTCACAAATTGGTTATGCCTAAACGAGTCATGAAGGGTATAACGAACATACCTTGTCTCCACATTGGATCAAGAGCGGGGTCAGAGGGATCAAAAACCGCTAATTCGTATAAAGCCATCGAACCGGCCCAACCGGCAACTAGGGCTGTATGCATTATAAGGACAGAAAGCAATCGACCGGGATCATTCAATACGACAGTATGAACACGATACCAAGGCAAACCTATGGAAATACCCCTTTATCAAAGAAAAATAGACACTATGTCACTTTATTTTATCGCATTGTAAAAGACTATACTATGTATCTAACCTTTCCAGTAAATTCCGTATGAGAAAGGGTTAATTTTTATTCCGTTCCATTGACAATAATGGAACAATTCTGTTCGTAAGAACAAAGAGAAGCAGATCTATTCTATACCCGATAAGTACCAATACGTAATGGGAGGATTAGTTCTACTTTCGGGAAACGAATGCACAGATACTTGTTTATTACTCCAATGATTGATCCGTTAGTTACAATTTTTCTTTATTCATTCTGTCTTACTCTATAAAATAAACCTTCCAATTTATGTATAAAAACCTATGTATAAAATACAATAAACAGAAGAAGGGATGAAGACGATAAAGCCATTGTTATGTTTCCATATTAAAGTGAAGTATAGTACTCCATTTTTTCTTTAATTTAATGCCCGTTGGTGTTCCAAAAGTACATTTTCGGAGTCCTGGAGAGGAAGATGCAACTTGGGTTGACTTATAGTACGACTTGTCAGACATATTGGGTTATATGGAATTTACATGTTCTCTCCCTCGATCGAAATATCCTATGTTTCGCCTAAGAAATATTGTATTGAGTGAACCATCAATCATTCGGAGCGCGAAGTGCAATTAGATCAATTTATTTATTTTGAGGATCAATTAGGAGAATTTATGGTTGACTTGGAAAAATAAAAATAAAAATAAAATAAAATAAAATAAAATAAGGTAATAAAGTACCCAAGCTCCGTTCAGAAAATACCAAATTGGTAATCCATGTAATGTACGATTACCGCTTGTATCATAAACGATTCTTATCCTTATTTTGGAGTAATTTCAAACGTACAACCAATAACCAACAGAATAGTATGATGAGTACATCGAATGATTGGGGAAAGGCATGAAACGAATTGAAAAAGAAAAAGTCGTAACAAAAAGAAGTGGTACTGAGATCATTTGCCCCATATGCGCAAATGGAATTCGGACAGATCTTTTCCAGGAGTAGAACATGAACCTAAAAGAATTGAAAAGGCCCATTCAGAAACAAGAAAATTACATCGTGATTTGAATGTCGATGAAACAATACATGAATGAGAGAGATTTGTTCAATTTCAATAAGTTCAGTAAATTCTTTTTTTATAGGTAAGGAAGCCAAAACTCATCTTATGTCCTTTGAAAAATGGAAGCTTTATTAGAAAAACAAAAACCTATTACAGAAAAAATAGAACTGGAATCGACACATTGATCCTTTTTCGCAATTTTTTGGAACCGTATGCATCCAAAGGTGCACGTACAGTTCCTAAAGGAACCAATTTTGTCCTAATCAACCGACTTCATCGAGAAAGATTACTTTTTTTAGGTCAAGAGGTTAATTGCGAGATCTCAAATCAAATTGTTAGCCTCATGGTATATCTCAGTATAGAAGATAATACTAGGGATCCTTTTTTGTTTATAAACTCTACCGGCGGATGGGTAGTATCGGGAATAGCTATTTATGATACTATGCAATTTGTGCCACCCGATGTGCATACAATATGTATGGGGTTAGCCGCTTCTATGGGATCTTTCATTCTGATCGGAGGAGCAATTACCAAACGTCTAGCATTCCCTCACGCTTGGCGCCAATGAGTTTTTATTAAAAAAAAAAAAAAAAGACTATGCCTTCGCCATATTGAATATGAATAATAAGTAATAATAGCATGGCACTTCGAGTTCGATATGAACAAACCATTATTGTTTTTTTATAACATGAGATTTTGTATCGAGATAGTAGTATGAAACAAAGGTTATTTCCGATTTGTTGATTTTATGTGTCGGGGGTACATTTCAGCATCACAAACCATTTTTCTTCCACACCAGAAGTTTCTTTCTGATATTTATGTTATGAAAGAGTACGAAAATAAAATAAAAAAATATCATTTTTCCTTATTTGATCGTATCAGAAAGGCACTTTGGGATTGCTAAATCACAGACGAGATAAATATATAAAGCAACAGAACCATCATAGTATTTTTTGGCTCCTACGAAAGGAAGGGTGGTAAATGGATCATTCAACGATCTGAATCAGATGGATTCTCTTTCTTTCTTCGATAGAATAGAAGAGAAGAAAAAAGTCAATTCCATTGCGGAGCCGTATTCAACGCACAGAAGATGCTCGTACGGTTGTTCAATTTCTTATTATTATTATTATTATTATTTCCTTACATTAGCCCAATCATGCGAGATAGGAGAACCATTCATGATGTTATATCAATGTCAATTCCATTAGGGTCATGATTCATCAACCTGCTAGTTCACGAACAGGGGAATTTATCCTGGAAATGGAAGAACTACTGAAACTTCGCGAAACCATCACAAAGGTTTATGTACAAAGAACGGGCAAGCCTTTATGGGTTGCATCCGAAGAAATGGAAAGGGATGTTTTTATGTCAGCAACAGAAGCCCAAGCTCACGGCATTGTTGATCTTGTAGCGGTCGAAAATACAAATGAAAATACCGGGGATTTCGTGTAAATCCATTTCAAACCATAATTCAAATTTTCTATGATTTGGTATTGAATAGAAAAAATTGATAATCATCAATCCAATCATCAGGTTAAGATCGATCTAAACCAACCCATTCCATTCTATATATACATATATATATACAACATGCCAACTATTAAACAACTTATTAGAAACACAAGACAGCCAATAAGAAATGTTACGAAATCTCCCGCTCTTAGAGGATGTCCTCAGCGTCGAGGAACATGTACTAGGGTGTATGTGCGACTCGTTCAGATCATGAGTTCAAACAAATGAGATAATTTTTCCAGTGTCAATGACCGGTACCAATGAATAGGGTAAATGGAAAAGATCTATCATATACCTATATTGTGTATGGAATTTATGGTTTCCATTGGTGCAAATCCAATCATCTAGATTTGAGATGAAAAGCAATTCCCCGTTGGTAGTAAATAGTTATCCATTAAGCGGAGGAAATAGTATTATAAGAAGCAAAAAGGATTATGCTCCTATTGTTAAAAGAGCGGACTAAGAGGGTAAGCTACCTAGCCAACTTTCCTAATTAAATGCCGTCATTGTATAGATAACTCTTATTGTGAAAAGAGCTATTACTCTATAATTGAGTGGTAGAGCCAAAGAGTGTGAACTATACAAGTTCACAATACCATTTGATTAAATGAAAGAAGAGACTCCGGTGTATAGAGAGGACCTCACCGTCTAAGAAGTAACCATAGAAACGATGGAACCCACTATTTTTTTAGTATCATTATAATTTCTTATTTGCAGGTGAAATGCCTGGACGGAATAAAAAATTATGGCCAGGAAGGTTATAGTAGCAAAAGCCATTGAAATTGATATTTTATATATAAATACCTGCACAAATAGCTATATCAAATAAGAATTGTCTTTACATGATTTCCAACAAGATTATCAAATAAAGTAGATTCTAGAGTAATACACAATACAGGAATGATTGAAACAGAATTCCCCAACTCCGGGAAAATAGAATAAAAATAAATTAAGATAGTAATAGGAATGAACGAATATATTTTAATAAACAAAATTTTCCCCATTTTTTGTTTCTTATAACACAGGAACCCGCTCTAGATTCTAGGCCTTTTCGAACAAAACATCAATCTGAGCTTGAGTTACAATTGGAGTTTTGAGTCAATTGAAGAGTATGTCTATTTATTTTTGGTTCTAGGACCAGTAGTTCAGGGGATCGACTCGGCTCTCTCAAATTGTTTCTCATTATTAAGAAAAGGTAACAAAGATAAAATACGGGCTTGCTTTATAGCAATAGTAATTAATCGTTGTTGTTTCAAAGTCAATCTATTCACCCGCCTAGATAATACTTTTCCCTATTCACTAATAAATCGACTAATTAAACTCATGTTTCTATAATCGATTCGATCCCCCGATCCAATTGGGTGCAAACGCCTATGAAAAGATCGCTTGGATTTACGAAAAGATTGCTTAGATTTATCCATGGTTTATTCCTTATTTCTAAAATTCTATTTCTTTATTCACTTCAGTTCAGATCCGACCAAAATAGGCTTTGATTTGTATACATTATGTATATTATATATGTTAAATATATGATATGTTAAATATATGTTAAGTTCTTCCTCTTCCTTGGCGAGAACGCATACGCGTTCTGTTCGATCTATTTCTTTATTTCTTCATGAATCGTATGCTTGTTACAATAGCGACAAAATTTTCTCAATTCTAATCGACCAGGCATATTGTGTCGATTCTTTTGAGTAATATATCCAGAAATACCTGGCGATTCTTTATTGACTTCATTTCGGGTACAATTGGTACATTCCAAAATAACTATGACTCTGACATCTTTACCCTTGGCCATGAACCTCCTTTGAATTTTTGATCGGCTTAACTTTAATTCTTCTATTTTCGATCCGAGCTGAAGAAGAAGAAAAGAACAAAAAAAAAATCTATAGAAGTTACTAACTGGAAATGGAATTTCTAAGTATTTCGTTGCAATTATCATTTCATTATATAATGATAATTATAATTAATATCATATTAATGGGGTAACAATTTGAATAGAATAATAAAGTAATAATTTGATGGAGTAATAATTAAGTAATACAATTTCTTTCTCACTCTCAATGGTTCCTATCCTAAATCTCATTATTAATATTTATTTTATTTATTATTTAAGTTAACTATTATTTAAGTTAAATATCTTCTTTCTATGCTATGATTTCATGGAACTCGCCCTATACTGGATCCACATTTTCATTTCTGTTCTCCAAAATTCAATCTTCGATCTACCACATTTTTGCTGAGGTTCAATATACTTTTTTCTTTTCCTTCCTATCCTAAAGAACTGAAAAAATTGGGGCGAAATTCAAAATTTTAGTCACGTAGAATTGTATCTCTAAATTTCTTCATTTGTTTGCATATCAATCAATAACTAGAATTTAAAAAAAGGGGAATGACAAGGCATCCAGAAACAACCGGTTAATTTCTATCAATAGGCCTCATAAAGACCCAAACCATAGAATACTTAGCACAGGTGCCACAGAGAGATATGTTTTTATATCTCGCATTGAAAATCCTCCTTCTATTATAGATTGTAATACATATATGGTCAGATGTTGTAGTTCAAGATCATTTGTATTTTTTGACACAGAATTCCTAGCTAAATAGTATTCCTAACTAAAATAGATATGTACAATAAAGCAATAGACTTTTTTCTTTTTTGTAAAAGAAAAAAATTTAATCCCTTGTTCCTGAGCATTACTGATAAATATTAACTTTTTTATACGTTAGGTTTCAGATGTATATAATTCTTTTATTATATGAAACTAAAAAGAAGAAATGACAAGAAAATTGTATATAGATGGAGGAGAAAATGACTATATGGAAAACAAGACAGGAATTTTATAAAATGAAGCTATACAAAAACTTGTAAAAGGGATGTATTGCAGCTTGGTAGCGCGTTTGTTTTGGGTACAAAATGTCACGGGTTCAAATCCTGTCATCCCTACCTATTACTTCTCCTATGGGCAGTAACGAGGGATTCATTGAGATCGATTAAAATTGGACATAATCTTTACAGTACAGTCGTATCTCCTGCCATAAGGATAAAAATTAGATATGTTCTTTTGCTACATATGTTGATAAAACACTTACCTAAGTTTAGTACCAACTGACGGCAAGAAAAAATCAATTGACAGAATTAGTTTAGTGCCAATTGAAAATTATGGATTCATCAGTCATTATGGATAAGACTAACTAAGAGTGACATAGATAGAAAATTGGATTAATCTGCTGTGACATTGACCGATCCTATGATTCGGAATCAACAGATTCATTATGAAATTTATGAGTTGAATAAAGTAATAGTAAAAGTAAGTAAAATATAAAGTATGAGTAAAAGTAATAGTAATAAGAACTGTGCCGTGTAACTTCATTCAAAACTTAAATTACTTATATTTTATTTAATATTCAATTTAAATATAAGTAATTTAAGTAATTAATATAAGTAATTTAAGTAATTTTGGAATAAAAGAATTGGATTTGAAAATTCCATTTAATCATTTCCTTTCTATTTCAATAGGATCTAATCTTTTTTGGAACGAACGGCCTGATACTATTTACCTTTTATTTATTTTAACTCATTGGACTCAGTACAGTAATGGGTTGCTTAATTGCCCATAACATAGTATCTCGAATGAAAAGAAAAAGGTGTCCCACGATCTATCGAAAAAAAATGAAACCTTTACACTATTTTTCATTTTTTTTTCAAGTCCAACTCGATTCAAAGACGAACAACTTCCATTATCCATTTAGATTCTATATTCTGTCTTTCCATATCATGGAGTTCCATACTTCTAGTTCGGTCAAGAAAGAACCTTTGTTTTGGATCTAATACAATAACGGTTGCATCACAAATATGGATTGTTCCAACTGTGTTCTGTTTCTTTCATTAATATAGTATATACTATTGTAATAGTATATACTATTGTATTTTGTATTACAGTATATTTATTGTATTATACGACCAACCAATTACTTGAAATAAAAAGATTTGAACAAAAAAACTTTTAACCAAAAATAGGTTTATTATAGATTTCGCATACCATACATATAATTGAATTGTGCGAATATTATAATATGTTTCATAAACTATTAGAAACCATCGATTCACGCTTTTTCAAGATCTTTACTTTCTATGAATCCAATAATAGAAATCTTATAAGGAATTTGAGTCATTTTCTATTGATCTATTGAATAACATAGAGTTATGCATAGACAAGGAACAAAAAAAGAAGAAAAGAATTATGTAGCATTTCGATACCGATCGAGACTGCGTTGCTGTGCCAGAGGAAGGATAGCTAAACTGATCCGTTATACATGAAATAAACCTTTGGCACAAAATTGACGATCTCACAAAGATGCAATATCAGTAGTTTTCTATTTACTGATCCCATCTTTCAAGGAATCGATTCCCTTTTTTGAATGTACAAAAATTTGTGGAGCTCAGAATGTTTGGAAGCACGGGAGAACGTTCTTTTGCTGATATTATTACCAGTATTCGATACTGGGTCATTCATAGCATTACTATACCTTCCCTATTCATTGCGGGTTGGTTATTCGTCAGTACGGGTTTAGCTTACGACGTGTTTGGAAGTCCTCGACCAAACGAGTATTTCACAGAGAGCCGACAGGGTATTCCATTGATAACCGGCCATTTTGATTCTTTGGAACAACTCGATGAATTTAGTAAATCCTTTTAGGAGGCCCCCAATGACCATAGATCGAACCTATCCAATTTTTACAGTGCGATGGTTGGCTGTTCACGGACCGTTTCTTTTTTGGGGTCAATATCAGCAATGCAGTTCATCCAATGATAAACCTAATTCGAATTATAAAGCTATGACACAATCAAACCCGAATGAACAAAATGTTGAATTGAATCGTAACAGTCTATACTGAGGTTTATTACTCATTTTTGTAATTGCTGTTTTATTTTCCAATTATTTCTTCAATTGAAAGAAAGAAAGAGAATTGTAGGAATTCTCTTATCCCATTCAAAGATACCATCCTCATAATAATCTATGACTATTTTTGTCTCTAGAATGACCATTTGGGAAAATGTGGAGGAAAGTAGGGGAAATGACCGATACTACTGGAAGGATTCCTGGTACTGTAACTGGTATTCCTGTGATCGGTTTAATAGGTGTTTCATATTCTGGATTGGGTTCATCTCTCTAGTAATCGAATAAACCGGATTGTAGACATGAAAGAGTAAGAAAAGAACTCAACGGGACCTTATCACTCTAATTAGACAAAGGAGGGTAAGGTCCCGTTGAGTTCTTTTCTTACTCTTATAGGAAGATTTTGATCTATTCCATAACATACAAATTGGCCAGTCAACATAATCAAAATATTATATTCGTAGAAATAAAATGACAAAACGGACCCTTTGTTCTTATGTTTCAAACCACTCTATTCTTTTTGTTTCTTAATAATGTTTTTGAAGAATTGAATCTATTGATTGATTCATAGTCTCTGTTCTTCCTTTCCTCCATAATATTAACTCTTACGAAGAAACAAGAAAAGAGTAATCAATGGATTTTCTAAATAATACAATATTATACAAATTTCCACGCATGAGACATTCTGCAAATCATTTCTATACCAAACTACTAATAGAACTTACTTTATAAAACTCTATAATATAATTGAATTTGTTTGAATAATTTTTCTAAGTTAAAAGTTTAAGTTAATTGAAGAAGTTCCATTTGCTCAATCAATTATTCCCCTAATCCTTTCTCTCTTTTTGTTTGTCCACAACTTCCTATGAATCTAACCAAAAGAGTTCCGGTGGACCCGAAAAAGAAGGAATGGTAATCTTTTACGAACAGGTGAAAAAATCATTATTATTTCGATATAAGACGACACAAGAAAAAGGATTTTCCACCCTTTTCTTATATCGAATAGAAGACTCGTAAGACTGGTAATCCCTCCTAAAAGGATTTATTTCTTTCATTTTTCCCATCCTTGCTCTATATTCTCTTTCTTTGTTTTGTATGTCTATTGTCTATTACTAAGAATAGGATACAAGTAATGAATTCCAGATATCCTGCAAAACTAAAAAAAAGTATAAACAAACCAACCAAAAAGGTTTACAGATTTGATTTTTTGATCATTCATAATTGTATGGATCAACAAAAATTCGACACTTTTTACCAACTTGATGTTAAGGAATCTCTGCACCTAGAAATTCATTTCGTACAATTGAACCTTTTCAAACTTTCTTTTTAAGAACTAAAAAAACTTGTGCCAAAATAACATATACCAAGAAGAACAGAAGACCTTGGACCCGTAATGGGTCTTGAAGCACTATTTCTGCATCTCTCTGACCAAAGCCTCCCACATTGGGATTGCTTGTTAATGGTTGATCAAGCTTGATGGATTCACTCTCCGAAACAAGAAGTTATGGTCCTGGAGGTATAATATCAACCACTTGATGTCCATCCGATGTATCAACTATGGTTATTTCATATCCCCCTTTTCTTTACATACTATTCTGCTTACTATACCTGCTGATGTAGCATTATAGACTGTATTGTTACTTTTGCTACCATCAGGATAAATCTGACCCCTTCCTCTGTTCCCACCTACGTATATGGGATATTTTAAGAAGTGAACGTCTTTCTTCGTAGCAGGGTCGGGGAAAAGAATGGGAAAGACGATTTCACTGTATTTCTGACCGGGAACAGGACCTATCACAATAATATTTCTTTTATTGGGACGATAACTCTGAAAAGACAGTTTTCCTATCTTTTCTTTCAACTCAGGAGAAATACGATCAAGGGGGGCTAATTCGAATCCGTCGGGTAAAATGAGAACAGCCCCTACATTCAAAGCCCTTTTTTACCATTAGCAAGAACTTGTTTCAGTTACTTATCATAAGGGATTCGAACAACTGCTTCAAATATAGTATCAAGAAGCACAGCTTGCGGAACTTCAATAACCACAGGTTTATTAGCTAAATGGCAATTGGCACATACAATTCGTCCCGTTGCTTCTCGCGGGTTTTCATAACCCTACTGCGCAAAAATGGGATATGCATTTGAAATAGATGCCCAAGTTATTACATATATCATGATCGATACAGAAATGGATCGAGTCATCTCTTCCTTTACCCAAGAAAAAGTATTTTTATTTTGTATGTCCAATCATTGATCCCAGAATTTCTACAATAAATTAGATAGGTAGCTAGTATAGTTTCCTATACACGAATCTGTCATTGTACTGGAATAATTGTACTGAAATATAGGACGAATACCTTGAACAAATAAAAGTATAAAGAATCAAGTCAAATTGAAAATGCTTTTTTATACACGAAGAAAGATTCTGATTTGATTGATATAATAAGATCAAATGAGTTCTTTATTCATTCATTGAATGATAAATTACTACAAGCGAAGGAGATACACGATTTAAAAAAAGGAAGATCCAATATTTCACAATTGTATCTAGAATAACTGGAAAAGTGGAAACAAGACTAGATATAATTTGATCGTTATGATCCAATCATTAGTTCCCAACCATGGGTCGAGTGAAATCCGATCCATAAATCAGTAACTAAAAGAATAGAAAAGGCTTTTATTGTGTCACTTAAGTTATAGAGGAATTCCTGAACCCAAGAATTAAGAATGAAGAGTTCTTCATTACTCAGAATAAAATAACCACTTAGAATAGCGAAACAGATTATATTTGTCGAGAAATGCAAAATGATATGGAGATCATATTCATTGTGTGCTTTGACTAATTGTATCGTTTCCTTGTGTATTCCTATATGAAGTTTTTGTATATGGGTTTCCATATACTCCTTTATCATTTCGTCCAATAGGAATAGTTCTTCTAATTCTATGAATCTTTCTAGAACGTTTTTCTCCTGAATATGATTCAAAAAATGTTCGGATTGCCTGGTGTTCCACCAATTAGTAACCCAAGGTTCCAAACATTTATTAAATGAGAAAGAGACCCACCTAGGCAAAAATACTATAGATGCGAGATATGGGAGGGAGGCCGATGCTTTCTTTTTTTTTATTTTTATTTTTCTGTGAATTGAATTGTTAATGAACCTACTTCATTCGTTAGCTCTATCTGATCTGATATTTCTTTGAAGCACGAGTTGTATAACAAGATATTGACCTATGGGTCTATTCCTTTCCTATTATTGTGTAATAATTTTATTTTTATTTATTTATTTATAAGGAATATAGACATAGAATAAGAGTCCTTTTCGGGACATAGAATAAGAGTCCTTTTCGGATTAGGATGAAAATGAGAAAAATAAATAAATATTATTCCAGATATCTCAATTGGGCAAATTCGAACCAATTTCATTTTCATTTGTTCCTTTCGATGAATACTCGAAAACCCACTTGAAGTAACGAATCGAGTTTCGAGACGAAAAAACTCCCCCTGGATCAATTAATTCTTTCGAAATGTTTCACCGTCTAACCAGAAAAGGGTATCAATTCCAAATCTTGGGCCTAAAAAGATGAATTCTGTATTACGAAATACATGTTCGGATAGGTTAGATGAATTTATATCTATACTTACTAGATAAGATTAGTTAGTTAGATTAGACCTTTTTCTAGTATAAAAGAATGAAGAAACTTCAGTTGTATTAAAAGAGGAATTAGCAAGTTCCTTCCCCCATCTTGAGAAAATATTTATTCTTCATTTTATTCTTCACTTCAGTTCGTTTCAAAATACTTCAATTGGTACGCGCAAGAAATAGGCCAATTCGGTAGCTTTTTGTTCAATTTCTCGTGGTGTAAAATTCTCATCAGTACGAGTCAAGGGAATGGCTCCTTGGCCTCTGATTTCCATATAAAGGACACGACGAGGATAAAGACCCTCTTTAACCTCTATTTTGATTGATTGGATATCTCTCATAAAGAAGCGAAGGAAGATGCGATGATTTATTCCAAGAAATCCCCAGCGAAAAATACACACTATTCCTTCTTTTCTATCGAATCGGTCATAACCGCTACCTACATTCCACGAAATTGTACACCACAAATACAAGCTAATGAATAGACTCGCGATCCCGTAGAAAGACATCACGATCCCTTGTGGAAAAATGATTTGTTGAGATGGAAATATGGATATCAAATTCCTACCAAGATAATTGGAAGTTCCAACCACTAAGAATCCTAGTGAACCTAAAAAAAGGATACAGGCCCAGCAAAAATTACTCATTTTTCGAGACCCCGTTATAAGTTCTATCCATATATGTTCTGATCACCAATTCATACTATACTAGATCCAGTTGCATTCGATTGGAATTGAGCGAATAACCCAAATAAATTTGACTTTACCTTTCTTGATCCCGAAGTAACTTTCATCAACTAGCACTATTCTGATGTGAAACATTAGGAGTAATTGGTTAGATACGTTGACTTTCTATTTAAAATATTCACTAATCCATTTTGAGTCAGCTATTTCCACATATACATGCATTTATGCAGATATCATATATCTGCATAACAGTTATTTCATTTGTATGTTCGGAAAGAGCCACATATCATACCATATTACACGAGATAAATATCTGTATTATCATCCAGTGTTGAAATAAATTGATATTCGATCCCATTGGGTCTAGACAATCTTATTTTTTGGACATGAAGAAATAAGGAATCCATTACAATTGCCGGAAATACTAGGCCCACTAAAGGCACAAAAATAGAGGATAAGTTAGTATCTGTCATAAAATAGGTGCCTCAATTTAATATTTCTATCTGTTTTAATATTTCTATCTATTAGAAAGATATCTTCTTATGATATATCTATTATAAGTAATATCAAGCTATTTATTATTATATTATAAATATATTATAATAAATATATTATCAATAATATATTATCAAAAATTTAATAAATATATTATAATATTATAATTATAAAAAAATTATATAAAATATTATTTATTTATAAGTAAATAATATTATTATAAGTAAAAAATATTATTTATTTAATAAAAAATATTATTTATTTATAAGTAAAAAATATTATTTATTTGTAAGTAATAAGTAATATCAACTATAATTCTATATGATTAGATAGAAACTATATATTCTATATTCTAAAATATTCTAAAACAATTTTTATATTTTTTATTTTTATATTTTTATTATTATATATATTATTATATTTATTTATATTATAATTAGAAAATAATATTATAATTAGAAAATAATTATAAATAATATAAAAATAAGAAATGAAGAATAGTAAAAATAAAATATAATAAAATTAAAATAAATTAAAATAATTAAAATATAATAAAATATAAAATAAAAATTATCCGAAACCTCTATCTCTTATTACAAGGAGAACTTATATCACCAAAGAAAACACCTAATTACGATGAATGAAATACTTGTTCGCTATAAATAAAATAACTGAATCCAGTGCTATACTTTACATTTTTGAACTTGGATTCAAGGGAAAGAAACCGTGGAGCTGAAATAACTCACCCAGAACACCTTTTAAAAGATTACGTGGTACTATCGGATTGAATAAACCTTTATGGAATAAATACTCAGACACTTTGAACCTTCAGGTATTACCTTTTTTAATGTTTGTTCAATTACTCTATTACCCCCAAATGCAATGTTGGCGTTAGGTTCAGTAATAATGATATCCCCCAACATACCAAAACTGGCTGTTACTCCACCAGTTGTAAGAGATATAAGAATTGATACATAGAATAACTTTTTATCTAATTGATAATTAGATGAAGCAGAAGATATTTTCGCCATTTGCATCAAGCTCAAACTTCCTTCTTGCATGCGTGCTCCTCCAGAAGCACACACAATAATGACAGGTAGAGATCGATTAGTAGCATACTCGATCAAACGAGTAATTTTCTCGCCTACTACGGATCCCATACTACCTCCCATAAACTGAAAATTCATAATGCCACTTGCTATGGGAATACCATTTAGTTGACCTATGCCTGTTTGAACAACATCAGCTAAACCTGTCCTTCTTTGATAAAAATCGATATGATCTCCATAAGGTTCCTCTTTTGAATTAAAATCAATGGGGTCCATAGATATCATATCTTTATCTAGAGGATCCCAAGTTCCGGGATCAATCGAAAGTTCAATTCTATTCGAACTACTCATTTTCAAATGATATCCACACAGTTCACAAATATTCATTTTCGACTTAAATATTTTTTTATAATTTAACCCATAACAATTTTTGCAATGAACCCATAAATGTCTGTATTTTTTATTTATATCAAAATCATCAGACTCTACTTCTTATAAATGTGCTCCTCCAGAAGCACACACAATAATGACAGGTAGAGATCGATTAGTAGCATACTCGATCAAACGAGTAATTTTCTCGCCTACTACGGATCCCATACTACCTCCCATAAACTGAAAATTCATAACGCCAATTGCTACGGGAATACCATTTAGTTGACCTATGCCTGTTTGAACAGCATCAGCTAAACCTGTCCTTCTTTGATAAAAATCGATATGATCTCCATAAGGTTCCTCCTTTGAATTAAAATCAATGGGGTCCATAGATATCATATCTTTATCTAGAGGATCCCAAGTTCCGGGATCAATCGAAAATTCAATTCTGTTCGAACTACTCATTTTCAAATGATATCCACACTGTTCACAAATATTCATTTTCGACTTAAATTTTTTTTTATAATTTAACCCATAACAATTTTCGCATTGAACCCATAAATGTCTGTATTTTTTATTTATATCAAAATCATCATACTCTACTTCTTCATAGAAATCAGACTCTACTTCTTCATAGGAATCATTGGATTCTACTTCTTCATAGAAATCAGACTCTACTTCTTCATGAAAATCATTGAAATTTTTTCTAGTATTTTTACTAGACCTACCACTCTCAGTACTATTTATATTTTCAATACAAATGAAGTTATAAAAGTAACTGTCACTGTAATTGTTGGTACTACCCGAAATAGAACTATTAATACTGACTTCAAAACGAAGATAACTATCAATGCAACTATTAATGTGATTATTCCAACTAGATTGAGTATCATACATGTAATGATAATAGTAGTGATTCTTTTTCTTAGACCCCCTACTCAAATAACTAGAAAGTTTTTTTTCTAGTTCACTCAGAAAAGAACTATCATTGTCAACCTCAAAAATATGATTTTCAATATCAAAATATACAGAGTAACTGTCACCATTACTATCCCTAACTAAAAAAGTGTCATCAGAGATCAAACTCAAAATATCCTTGATTTCAAATAAGGAATCAACATTAGTGAAACTATAATTACTACTATGATTCCAACTAGGAATCTTTTTCTTCGTATCGTTTAGAATAGGTTGTTCGCTTCTACTTGTATGTCCAATACCTTCAAGACTATCTATTGATTTACTTAGCCCAAACCTATGTTCTAACTTCTCTTTAGACAACATCGAATGGAACCACCATTTTCCCATAGAGTCTTTCTACCCCCTATTTGATGAAATACAATACACTCGATGAATAATCATTTTACTTTCACTATTTGATTTCTTATCAGAATTAAGCATACGAATCTAATCCTAATCGTTAGGATTGTTAATTAATAACGAGTAAGTATTGAAAGAAATGATTCTCTTTTGTGGGAAGCCGAGGTATCACTTCAATATATATTGATAGAATCTTTTTCTCAATTTTAAAATAGAAAGACACAGCTTTCTTCCATGTGATGTACAAATTTTCATCGAAAATAGAGATAGTTGTTTATTTCTACAAATAAAAAATTTGTTCTTGTATAATAATATAATTAAGTTCCTGTTTTAACATGGAATGAAAAAGACAATATATAGGATGGGTAGAAGGATAGGATGGGTAGAAGGAGCCTTTCCCTTGGCTTGATCTATGGCCTGAAACTAGGAGATATACAAAAGTCCACCAATCCCAAGGATCCATAATTAATCCAATCCTATGGATCCAACAACAAACAATACAAGTATTGAGTTGTTTAGTCTTTGATCTTATCTTGTATATATATAGGTAAGATCTGTACATCTGTACATATAAAAGATATATGCAAATACAGAGTATAGAATGCTCATTCTTTTTTTTATTCGACAATCGGCCCAATCTTTTCCTAAAAACAAAATATTGGGCCGACTTTAATTGCAATCAATTAGGAGAACAAACAGGAATTACTGAATTATGCACACTTACTTTTTCTCTTTATCTAGCTTATCCACTAGTTCGAATTCGAATTTGATCTCTTTCCATACTTCACAAGCAGCGGCTAGTTTAGGGCTCCATTTGCCAGCTTCGTGGATAATTTCATTACCTTCACGAGCAAGATCACGTCCCTCATTACGAGCTTGTACACACACTTCTAAAGCCACCCTATTAGCTACTGCACCAGGTGCATTTCCCCATGGGTGTCCTAAAGTTCCTCCGCCAAACTGTAGTATGAAATCATCCCCAAAGATTTCGGTCAGAGCAGGCATATGCTAAACATGAATACCCCCTAAAGCCACGGGCAGAACACCTGGCATAGAGACCCAATCTTGAGTGAAGAAAATACCGCGACTTTGGTCTTTTTCAATATAATCATCACGTAATAAATCAACGAAACCTAAAGTCATCTCACGTTCCCCTTCCAATTTACCTACTACTGTACCGGCATGAATATGATCTCCACCAGACATACGTAATACTTTAGCTAGTACACGGAAATGCATACCATGATTTTTCTATCTATCAATAACTGCATGCATTGATTGATGGATGTGAAGAAGTAGGTCGTTGTCACGGCAATAATGAGCCAAGCTAGTATTTGCAGTGAATCCACTAGTTAAGTAGTCATGCATTACGATAGGAACTCCTAATTCTCTGGCACATACAACCCTTTTCATCATTTCTTCACATGTACCCGCAGTAGCATTCAGGTAATGTCCTTTGATTTCACCTGTTTCGGCCTGCGCTTTATAAATTGCTTCGGCACAAAATAAGAAATGGTCTCTCCAACGCATAAATGGTTGTGAGTTCACGTTTTCATCATCTTTGGTAAAATCAAGTCCACCACGTAGACATTCATAAACTGCTCTACCGTAGTTTTTTGCGGATAATCCCAATTTTGGTTTAATAGTACATCCCAATAGGGGACGACCATACTTGTTCAACTTATCTCTTTCAACCTGAATACCATGAGGCGGGCCTTGGAAAGTTTTGGAATAAGAAGTGGGAATATGCAGATCCTCCAAACGTAGAGCTCGTAAGGCTTTGAAACCAAATACATTACCCACAATGGAAGTAAACGTGTTAGTAACAGAACCTTCTTCAAAAAGGTCTAAAGGATAAGCTACATAAGCAATATATTGATTTTCCTCCCCAACAATGGCCTCGATGTGGTAGCATCGCCCTTTGTAACGATCAAGACTGGTAAGTCCATCAGTCCACACAGTTGTCCATGTACCAGTAGAAGATTCGGCAGCTACCGCAGCCCCTGCTTCTTCAAGCGGAACTCCAGGTTGAGGAGTTACTCGAAATGCTGCTAAGATATCAGTATCTTTGACTTCATAGTCAGGAGTATAATAAGTCAATTTATATTCTTTACCACCAGCTTTAAATCCAACACTTGCTTTAGTCTCTGTTTGTGGTGACATAAGTCCCTCCCTACAACTCATGAATTAAAAATTCTCACAACGAAAAGGTCTACTCCATATGGATTATGTGTGAATGAAACATTTGACAAAAAATTTAAAAAAAAAAAAAGAAAATAAGTATTCAACTAATATTATCAACTAATTTCAATGTTATGTTAAAATGAAATGGTTCATTATTAGACCATATATTTGATTCATCAAATACATCATTATTGTATACTCTTTGATATATATGGCGCAACCCAAACCCAATGTTTGTTTTGCAAGTTTACAATAAAATCAAATGGATCTCCTTCTTATTTTGAATATAAATACTAAGAAAAATTCACTCTTGACAGTGATATATGTTATATATGTAAATCCTAGATGTGAAAATAAGCATAATGCATCCTAAAAGGGTATAAAGAATAGATAGGCGGAAATCCAATATCTATTCAAAAAAAGAACAATGGCCAATTAGATCGAAATAATGAATCATAAATGGAGTTCGGGTTCGAATTCTATAGATAATGGAATCTAATATGGATGGTTTTTCTATTCTAATATAGATGATTTTTCTATAATGATAGAGAAATGAAAGAGACTTACTCGTGATTTCATGTACTTAATATTTATTTTGAAAAAAGAAGGATTGGCTGAACTTGAAAATTGACTGATTGAACGAGTAAACGATTGAATCGTATTCGGTTGGGTGGTACCAACTAAATCAAGTGCTAACTCCCATTTATTTCTTTATTTTATTGAATTAACCGATCAACTTGCAATCGGACATTTATTTTCGACTTGGCATGGCACTATTCAAAAAAACTTTCGACATATTTCACTTTAACCAACATATTTTATTTAATCGACATATTTCACTTTAATTATAATTATGAGAATCAATCATACCCCTTCTAGTCCTGCGGTTTCCATACTTGAAGAACAAAACCTAGGGCGTATCGCTCAAATTATTGGACCAGTAATGGATGTTGTTTTTCCTCCGGGCAAGATGCCTAATATTTATAACGCTTTGGTAGTTAAGGGTCGAGATACTATCGGTCAGCAAATTAATGTGACTTGTGAGGTACAACAATTATTAGGAAATAATCGAGTTAGAGCTGTAGCTATGAGTACTATAGATGGACTGATGAGAGGAATGGAAGTGATTGACACGGGAGCTCCTCTAAGCGTTCCAATCGGTGGAGCTACCCTCGGACGAATTTTCAACGTTCTTGGGGAGCCTGTTGATAATTTAGGTCCTGTAGATACTAGCACAACATCTCCTATTCATAGACCTGCACCTGCCTTTATACAGTTTGAGACGAAATTATCAATCTTTGAAACATGAATTAAAGTAGTGGATCTTTTAGCTCCTTATCGTCGTGGAGGAAAAATCGGACTATTTGGAGGAGCTGGAGTAGGTAAAACAGTACTCATCATGGAATTGATCAACAACATTGCCAAAGCTCATGGAGGCGTATCTGTATTTGGCGGAGTAGGTGAACGTACTCGTGAAGGAAATGATCTTTACATGGAAATGAAAGAATCCGAAGTACATAATGAAAAAAATATTGCAGAATCAAAAGTAGCTCTAGTCTATGGTCAAATGAATGAACCGCCGGGAGCTCATGTGAGAGTTGGTTTGACTGCCCTAACCATGGCGGAATATTTCCAGGATGTTAATGAACAAGACGTACTTCTATTCATCGACAATATCTTTCGTTTCGTCCAAGCAGGATCAGAAGTATCCGCCTTATTGGGGAGAATGCCTTCTGTAGTGGGTTATCAACCTACCCTTAGTACAGAAATGGGTTCTCTGCAAGAAAGAATTACTTCTACCAAAGAGGGATCTATAACTTCGATCCAAGCCGTTTATGTACCTGCGGACGATTTGACCAACCCTGCTCCCGCCACGACATTTGCACATTTAGATGCTACTACCGTACTATCAAGAGGATTAGCTGCCAAAGGTATTTATCCAGCAGTGGATCCTTTAGATTCAACGTCGACTATGTTTCAACCTCGAATCGTTGGCGAGGAACATTATGAAATTGCGCAAAGAGTTAAGCAAACTTCACAGCGTTACAAAGAACTTCAGGACATTATAGCCATTCTTGGGTTGGACGAATAATCTGAAGAAGATCGTTAACTGTAGCAAGAGCACGAAAAATTGAGCGTTTCTTATCACAACCCTTCTTCGTGGCAGAAGTATTTACTGGTTCTCCAGGAATATGTTGGTCTAGCAGAAACAATTAGGGGGTTTCAACTGATCCTTTCCGGAGAATTAGACAGTCTTCCCGAGCAGGCCTTTTATTTAGTGGGTAACATCGATGAAGCTACCGTGAAAGCTATGAACTTAGAAGAGGAGAACAAATTGAAGAAATGACCTTAAATCTTTGTGTACTGACTCCTAATCGAATTATTTGGGATTCAGAAGTGAAAGAAATCATTTTATCTACTAATAGTGGCCAAATTGGCGTATTACCAAACCATGCCCCTATTGCTACGGCTGTAGATATAGGTCTTTTGAGAATACGCCTCAACAACGACCAATGGTTAACGGCAGCTCTGATGGGTGGTTTCGCTAGAATAGGTAATAATGAGATCACCATTTTAGGAAATGATGCGAAAATAAGTATTGACATTAATCCACAAGAAGCTCAACAAGCTCTTGAAATAGCTAAAGCTAACTTGAGTAGAGCTGAGGGTAAGAGACAAGCAATTGAAGCGAATCTAGCTCTCAGACGAGCTAGGACACGAGTAGAGGCTGTCAATGTTATTTCCTACTAGTCAAGTCAATACATCAAAATAATAAAGAGAAGTTTTTTAGAAGTTCTTTATTATACACCACATGTTGATTCTGCCAATTGAACACAATCAAGTCTAATCTGATAAAACAAAAAAAAAGAATATGGGTAGAAAAACTTATTAGATATCATTTCATCGACTCTGTTATCTAATAAGTTCTACCTACTATTGGATTTGAACCAATGACTCCCGCCATATGAAAGCAATACTCTAACCACTGAGTTAAGTGGGTCATTTATCACCACAAAAAGAACCCATCACTTCGGGGATTATAGGTGGAATATTATTTCTAAGCAATACTAATCTGCTCCGTTAAGCGTAAATAAAATAAATAGATCAGAGAGCTATGATGCATATTACGGAATATCCATCTTGACAAGAAATTATCTATATGTTAAGATGTCTATGACAAGGGCTCTAGCTCAGTTGGTAGAGCACCTCGTTTACATATGCGCCAATGCTTTTCAAAGGAGCCTATTATGCAATGAACATAATTGATCGTATTGAGAAATCGATGTCTTACTCCATAGGTTCGAGGGAACAAGAGAACAATAGCCTGACAAATATTTGGTTCGGTCCGATTCAAGCGCGAATTCAGTTGCCAAATCAAATAGAACCCAACCCGCCATTGATTTGATAGTTGATAAGGTAAATACCCAGCCCATTCAATGCTAGGCATAATGAGTATAAGGGCCTCAAATAACCTCTTTTCGTCCTATGAACTTTAAGGTGTCTGAAGTCTCATATTCGATTGTTGCAGCGGAGCGATAGAGATTCCATTTAACTTAGGTTGATCTAGGCCGAAGGCAGACCTAAGTCAAGATAACCCTTCTTTGAAACACTTTGGTATTTCTCCTAGATCAGAATACAAATAATAAATCAGAGCACATGGAACCATCTCATTATCTTCCTCTAAAGAAAAAATATGGTGGATTAACTGATCTTTACATCAGTTGATAAAAGAGCCCAATGCAACAAAATGCATGTTGGGTCTTTGAAACAGTTCGAATCATTTCGATAATAATCAATTTGATCTGTTTTACCGAGAAGGTCTACGGTTCGAGTCCGTATAGCCCTAATCCTAATATATTATATTTCAGTTTAGTATAGTTTTCATTTCTATGGGACCAACCGAGTCTAATCCTAAGTCACATGGGTCTAGGACGTATTCTTTTCTTGGTCTTGGGGCTTGTCTTGTATTTGGAGAATCCCCCTAACTAATCACTAATCATTTTTTGGCAGAACAAGAGCAACCTTATTGATTGATTAAGAGATAATGGAGAGATAATGAATTGGGCCTAAATAGATTAAAGTTTCTTCTTCTATATTCTATGAGTTGAGTGGGTTTGTGGATTTGATTTGGTCCGTCGAATCATTCGATAATGTGTGATTCTTTCTATTGGAAAATGTTATGTAAATCATTTATGATTCCGTCGATTATACCACTCCACTCTTTGCTATGTTTCATTGTCTAGTATAGGTTTGCTATAAAACCTTTTTCTTGTAGTGAAATCTAACCCATTGCTTGGTCTTACCATTATATTATTAAGCGTTATTGCCGTAACAAAACAAACAAGTATTTTGGTTCATTCCAATTCATAATCTTTGTTTAGTACTAGAGATTGGTCCGAAATAGAATGAATCTTTCATTCTAACTCTAATGAAATAACTCGATTCTTTTTATTTATTTCCGAGGAGGTGGGATAGTACAGGTTCAAAGTTTCCAATTTTTTGTATAGAAAGATATAAGTTGTTATATGTCACCTCTCAATTCAACGTCAACGGATTGAATCAATTAAGAAAAATAGAAATGAAATCTAGGACAAGAAAAAGATAAAAAATCATTCGATGCATTAGATTATGTATTCATATTCGTATCAAATCAATAGAAGCAATGATCCTATACCCGGATTTTAATGAAAAAGGAATACTTCGAATAAATAGAATATGCTAAAAATCCCTAGACATTTTACCCCATATGACTATTGAAAATTTGAAGTTTTAAAAAATGGAAATGAAATTCTTATTATTTCATTATAATTATAAATTTCACTATGTTGATTATATATAATCAACATAGTATTCTAATGAATATAGTATTCATAGTATTTAATTATAGGATATTTACTTTACTATATTATAGGATATTGATATTTATTATAGTTATAGGCATAGGAATAGTTATAGTCATAGGATATTTTAGTATGCTATTACCTTTTTCTAGAGGATAGAGAACCCAAGACAAAGTGAGAGAGTTTTGTTTGTGTAAGAGCATCCTATGTCTACGCCATATCTAAATAGAATCGAAATAAAAAATGTAAGTGGGATTCCATTAGATGAATCTTTAAACAAAACATGCCCACAGCAAACAAACTAAAACTCTAAACTATGCAGTTTGATTTGATAAAAATCAATTCTTGTTTCGCCTAAGATAAGAAATTATGGATGAATTGACAATTCAGATTCGAATCGAATAATTCAGCATATTCCACATTAATAGGAGTACATTTATGTTTCTGCTTCACGAATATGATATTTTCTGGGCATTTCTAATAATATCAAGCGTTATTCCTATCTTGGCGTTTGTAATTTCCAGAGTTTTAGCCCCGGTTAGTAAAGGACCAGAGAAGCTCTCTAGTTATGAATCGGGCATAGAACCCATGGGGGATGCTTGGTTACAATTTCGAATCCGCTATTACATGTTTGCTCTAGTGTTTGTTGTTTTTGATGTTGAAACGGTCTTTCTATATCCATGGGCACTGAGTTTCGATGTATTGGGTGTATCTGTATTTATCGAAGCTTTAATTTTTGTGCTTATCCCAATTGTTGGTTCAGTTTATGCATGGCGAAAAGGAGCATTGGAATGGTCTTAACTGAATATTCAGACAATCAAAATAAAAATGCAGGAAAGGATTACATTGAGACAGTTATGAATTTGATTGACTTTCCCTTAGTTGACAAAACAACTACCATTTCAGTTATTTCAACTACATTGAATGATCTTTCGAATTGGTCAAGACTTTCCAGTTTATGGCCGCTTCTATACGGTACCAGTTGCTATTTCATTGAATTTGCTTCATTAATAGGCTCACGATTCGACTTTGATCGTTATGGATTGGTACCAAGATCGAGTCCTAGGCAAGCAGACCTAATTTTAACAATCAGCACAGTAACAATGAAAATGGCTCCTTCTTTAGTAAGATTATATGAGCAAATGCCTGAACCAAAATATGTCATTGCTATGGGAGCTTGTACTATTACAGGAGGGATGTTCAGTACCGATTCTTATAGTACTGTTCGTGGAGTCGATAAGCTAATTCCTGTCAATGTCTATTTGTCGAGCTGCCCGCCTAAACCAGAGGCAGTTATAGATGCTATAACGAAACTTCGTAAGAAAATATCTCGAGAAATCTTTGAAGATAGAACTGCGTCTCAACAGGAAAATCAATGTTTTACTACCAATCACAAGTTTTGTGTTCGACGCAGTACTCATAATGGAAATTATGATCAAGAATTGTAGCTTCCACACCTATTCATTTGGCATCATTTACCATATAAAGAAGAGGAATGAGTCAAAGAAAAGATGGTGATTCAAGTCAAGATTTCTTCAGCGCCCTAACCCTATGTCAAATAAAAAAAAGAGGTGAAAGATACCAGCGCAATGTTGTATCAGACTACTTGTCTCTTTGTAGTTGGATCTCCAAGTTTTTGGAATGCTCCAAATTCCACTTAAGCATCCAAATCTGGATCAATGCCAGCAAAAACATCTCTAAACAAGGTTCTAGTGCCATGCCAAATGTGTCCGAAAAAGAAGAGCAAAGCAAACGTAGCATGGCCAAAAGTGAACCAACCCCTTGGACCGCTACGAAAAACGCCATCAGATTTCATTTCAAAGTAGCCTGATCTAATTCAAAAATTTCACCTAATTGGGCACGCCTAGCATATTTTTTTTACAGTCGCAGGATCACTATAACTGACTCTTTTGAGTTCGCCACCATAGAACTCAATAGTTACACCTACTTGTTCAACACTATACTTTGATTCTGCCCTTCTAAAAGGAACATCGGCTCTAACAATTCCGTCTCCATCTACCAAAACTATCAGAAATATTTCAAAAAAAGTAGGCATACGACGTACAAAAAGCTCGCGCCCTTCTTTATCTCTAAAGACGGGGTGTCCTAACCATCCAACAGCTATTCCATCCCTGTTATCCATCAACCCTGCTCTGAATAATCCCCCTTTTGCCGGATTATTACCAATGTAATAATAAAAAGCTAATTTTTCGAGAATTTTAGACCAAGCTTCCAATAAACTCAGATTTTGGGCTAGTCCGGCGTAAACTCTTCGATATATTTCTTGCTGAAAGTATCCCTGATCCCATTGATAACGAGTGGGACCAAATAATTCGATTGGGATAGTTGCTGAACCATACCACATAGTTCCAGCAACAACGAAAGCTGCAAAAGAAAAACGACAACGATACCCCAAGATTAAGATTCTTTCATTAGTCATCATATCTTGAAGTGGGTGTAAAAGATCAATTGTATGGAGTTTTCATTACTGTCTTGTATTTATTACCATGTCGTAGATCAATAAAAAAATCAGTGGACAGTTAGGAACACCAAAGTGCATAAAGGATTAGTAATAGAGTTAATTAGAGATAATGTAAAGTATCAAAAAAGAGATATTTATACATAAAAATAAATAAGTAAAATCTCAAATTTATAATTTATAAATCAAATTTATAAATTTTATAAATTATAAAAAAATAAAAAATGAATAAAAATATCGATGTATAAAATAAATAAAAGAATAGATAAGAAGAAATTCATCCACCTCCCATAGATTTGATTCTTTCCCCTATAAGAAAATTCGCAATGCCAATCCCATTTGTAATTCCATCAATTATATATCTATCAAAAAACTGAGTTAGTTTAGTTAATCCCCTTATACCCATGGTAAAAACCTTAGTATAAAAAATATCTATGTAACCGCGATTATATGACCAATTGTATATCCCATTTTGGATTTGGTCCAAGATAATTCTTTTAGGGCCACCTTTTACAAATGAAATAAGAAAGTCCAAATTCTGGAAAACCGAATAAGCAGACCCATGTAAAATATATGCTATGAATAGTCCGGAAATAGCTATACTTACTGAAAAAATTGCATTTGTAAAAAATTCATATCAATCCACAGAATAACTCGAATTTGGATGGAAAAGGTTTGTGGATGGAGTTATCCATTTTGATAATATATCCAAATCTATTACTCCTTGATAAAAATGAATTCCTATTGATCCAACGAACAAAGTAAATAATACCAATATAAGCAAAGGAAATAGCATAGTATTGTCCACTTCGTGAGGGTACATGGAAGTGTACTTTTTTTCGAAAGAAATATTAAAGTATCGTATGTATTTTTTTATTATTATCAATTTTATACATATCCTTTGAAAAAAAGACTTTATTATTTATTGTTGATAAAAGTAAATTTCTATTGATGCTTTGGGTACTCCCTTTCCCCGTAGAGATATTGAATAGGACGAACTATTTTTTGTGCTACTGTAATTTTGAAAATGAACGCGCAGATGTCCATCAAATGTAAGTAAATACACCCGAAGCATATAAAATGCAGTTAATCCTGCTATGAAACAAGCTATTATTGTGAAAATTGATGAATACAACCAACTATCGTTAAGAATTTCATCTTTGGACCAAAAACAAGCAAGAGGTGGAATACCACAAATAGAAAGTGTACCTAATAAAAAAGTAGTTTTTGTAATTGGAACATATCTTTTTAAACCACCCATAAGAATCATATTCTGACTTTTATCTAGTGAATATCCAACAATAGGTTCCATTGAATGAATAATAGATCCGGATCCCAAAAACAATAAAGCTTTAGAATAGAAATGAGTGATCAAATGGAATAAAGCAGCTCGATAAGAACCTATACCTAGAGCTAACATAATATAACCCAATTGAGACATTGTGGAATAAGCTAAACTTCTTTTTATATCCCTTCGAGCAAGAGCCAAAGTAGCTCCTAGTAGTACTGTTATTACACCTATTAAAGATATTAAATTCATTATGAAAGGTATGGCTATGAAAATAGGAAGAAGTCGAGCTACAAGAAAAATTCCTGCTGCTACTATAGTAGCAGCGTGTATAAGAGCCGAGATAGGGGTGGGTCCTTCCATGGCATCGGGTAGAGCCATACGTGAAAGGGGAATTGTGCGGATTTAGCAACTTCACCAATGAATAATAAAGAGACATACAAAGTAGCAAATAAAGAACTGACCCCATTATTATGGATCAAGTTATTAGTTATTTCGACCAAATCTCGAAATTTGAAACTACCTGTTATCCAATAAAAACCTAAAATTCCTAATAATAAACCAAAATCCCCTACACGATTAGTTACAAAAGCTTTTTGACAAGCACTTGCTCGGTCGTGTGAATCAAAATCCTATTAATAAATAGGAACACATTCCCACTAGTTCCCAAAAAATATAAATTTGTATCAAGTTGGAACTGGTAACTAATCCCAGCATTGAAAAAACTCATATAAGAAAAAAATCTCAGATATCCTTGATCATGAGACATATAATTGTCACTATAAATAAGAACCATGATTCGAACAGTAGTAATTAGTATTGACATAATAGAACTAAGTGGGTCGATCAAGTATCCGAACTCTAAGGAAAAATCATGATTGATGGTCCAAGACCATAGATATTGATAGATAGAACTTCCATGTATTTGTTGAATAGATAAATTGACTGAAAACCCTACAACTATACTTAACAGTAAAACAATAGGAAAAACCCATATACGACGAATATTTTTTGTTGCTGTCGGAATAAGTAGAAGTCAAAATCCTATTGACATAGTAACTGTAAGCGGAAGAAAAGGTACTATCCATGCATATTGATATGTATGTTCCATAAGAAAACAAAATGAAATCTTTAATCATTCTACTATTCTAGCCTAGTCTTAGTAGAATATTCTATTCTGGTAATTTATAGCCAATTATATAGTATAATAAGAAAAAGAGTATAATAAGAAAAAAGAGTTATACCAAAAGGAGTACCTGATTTTAATATGGATACTATGATCCGTATTTTTGAATTTAAACATAAAAGACCTAGTTATCCTATTTGTTCATTTTTTATAGTAATTCCCTAACTCCTTCTGTAACTCCTTCTGAAACTAATTGATTGGATTCCAATAAAAATAGGAAAACTTATGTTCATCGGGGGATACTCCTTACTTCGTATAGAACTGAAATAAAGATGACTAAGGTTATCTTTATTGGATAATGAAATATTTTGTTTAACAGATTAACTACTAGTTTGAATTGTAATTTAAATGACAAACATAGCACTCTGAGCTTAATCAATTAGTAGGAAAAACTCCCCCCTCTTCTACTTGTATTTTTTATCCCTAGTGTTTGTTATATATGTGATATGTAATGAATACATATGCGTAACTAATACATATATTATATGTTTGTTTTAGTTTTAATATATATGGTTTATGTTTTAACAATATGTTTTAAAAATATATGTTTTAATAATATTATACGTTTTAATAGGTTTTTTTAATATATTTTAAAATGCTTTTCAAAAAACTATTCTACCATGGAATAAGTATAGATAATGACTAAAAGGAACAATCTATTTTGAACAAAACAATACATGTCTTCACCATACAATGATAAAAATTGGTAACACTTTTTGAATGGCAGTCCCCAAAAAGCGTACTTCTATGTCAAAAAAACGTATTCGTAAAAATATTTGGAAAAAAAAAAGATTTTTAGCTGCAGTAAAGGCTTTTTCTTTAGCGAAATCGGTTTCCACCGGACGTTCAAAAAGTTTTGTTGTGCAACAAACAAATAATAAAGTCTTGGAATAATTGGAATTAACATACCTCAAAGAACTTCAAATTTTTTAATTTTTTAAGATAAACAATTCACATTAATTAATGTATTGAACTCCTCAATATCAATATGAGTTCGAATTAGCTGTTATAGTATGTAGATGTGGTATGCAGAATAAGAGTATGTATATCAAATTCTGAATATTTTTTTCTATCTACTTTTCACAATAGAAAAATATATTTCTATTGTGAAAAGTAGAGTATGATTATGGTAGAAATTCGAATTTTTTTGTTTCTTATATACCTAACAAAAAACCTAATTAATTTTGTAAATCTTACCATCATATATATATATATATATATATATATATATATATATATATATATATATATATATATATATATATATATATAAGGAAGAGTATTAATACTCTAATGATAGATACTAAGGTGTCGAAATCGTTATAAAATTTCAAATTATTTTCTTTTGATTTAGTGATAAATTTGTTATACATATGAAATCCTAGTTATTTAATCTTCTTCATTGAAAAAAAATCTTTTAATTTTGTTTGAATCTATGAAATCAAATCGAAAAAAAAAACAAATCAAAAAATAGAAAAGGAACAATTATTAGTTCTATACCTCGACCGAGAACAAAACTATTGAGTTCTAACTGTTTTGGAAGAACTTAGTTTCTAGTACGCGAAAGTTTATTATTAAAACTAAACTTACAATGATCCCAACTAAAGATTCTTTTTTTGAATAGAGATTCAAATAGGAATTTAAATGAATCTTTAGTTATCGATTCTAATGTTTATTATTTCGAGTAAGCCGCCATGGTGAAATTGGTAGACACGCTGCTCTTAGGAAGCAATGCTAGAGCATCTTGATTCGAGTCCGAGTGGCGGCATCCTATCAATCCTAGAAAATAAATCCTCTAAAAGAGACACAATACGTCCTATAATGTATTCAATTCTCGATTTAAATTCTCTAATGGGACCCCGTTTTATGATATTTACAACTTTAGAACATATATATTAACTCATATCTCTTTTTCAATAATTTCAATTGTGATTACGATTCATTTAATGATCTTATTGGTCCACGAAATCGTAGGATTGCACGATTCATTGGAAATAGTGATGATAGCCACTTTTTTTCTCTATAACAGGATCATTGGATTTCTTCGGGACATTTTTCGTTAAGTAATTTATACGAGTTATTAATCTTCCTTTCATTTAGTTTCTCCATTATTCATATGATTTCCAAGATGGGGAACCATAAAAATGATTTAAGCACAATAACTGCACCAAGTACCATTTTTGCACAAGGCTTTACCACGTCGGGTTTTTTAACTGAAATGCATCAATATCAATCCGCAATACTAGTACCTGCTCTACAATCTCAGTGGTTAATGATGCACGTAAGTATGATGTTATTAAGCTATGCATCTCTTTTATGTGGATCATTATTATCAGTCGCTCTTCTAGTCATTACATTTCGAAAAAATATCGATATTTTTTTGTAAAGGTAATAATTTCTTAATTAAGTCATTTTTCTTTGATGAGATTCAATATTTGAATGAAAAAAGAAGTGTTTTTAAAAACACTTCTTTTCTTTCATTTCAAAATTATTATAAATATCAATTGACTCAATGTTTGGATTATTAGAGTTATCGTGTCATTAGTTTTGGATTTACCATTTTAACCATAGGCATTCTTTGTGGAGCAGTATGGGCTAATGAGGCATGGGGATCTTATTGGAAATGGGACCCCAAAGAAACTTGGGCTTTTATTACTTGGACCATATTCGCGATTTATTTACATACTAGAACTAGAATACATATTAGAAGTAGAACAAATCGAAGTTTGCAAAGTATGAATTTGGCACTTGTAGCTTCTATGGGATTTCTTATAATTTGGATACGCTATTTTGGAATCAATCTATTAGGAATAGGTCTACATAGTTATGGTTCATTCACATTAACATCTACTTGAATAGACTACATAAAGAATACATAAGAACATCATCCCATATAAAAAAGGCTTCTTGTTTGTGCGAGTTTTTTAGAACCATTTGAATCATTCCTTATTCAAACGGTTCTCAAAAACTCAAAATGCACCTCATTACAATTCTAATTCACTTTATTCTTTTGTATTGTACAGCGAACGATTTTTAAAATCTTAAAATCAAAGACACAAAATTCTATTTCCGTATCATTAATGAAAGACTATCGATGAAAGTAATTAGATAGGATAGCTTGTACCCTGTCAACTGATAGCGAGAGAACGAAATCAGGATAAATACCAATACCCATTACGGGTAGAAAGATACAGATTGAAACAAATAGTTCTCATGGTCCAGAATCCGCAAAATTGGAGTTTGGAACATTGAATAGCTTGTATCCGTAGAACATCTGACGTAACATAGATAATAAATAAATAGGAGTTAATATCATTCCAATTGCCATTACAAAAGTAATTAGCATTTTTTGCATTAAAAGATATTTTTGACTAGTAATTATTCCAAAAAATACTCATGATTCTGCAACAAAACCACTCATTCCTGGCAATACAAGAGAAGCCATCGAAAAACTACTGAACATGGTAAATAGTTTTGGCATTGGGATCGATACCTCCCCCCCCCCCCCCCATTTCGTCGAGATAAACAAGACGTATTCTATCACAACTCGTTCCCGTCAAGAAAAAAAGTGCAGCACCAATAAATCCATGAGAGAGTATTTGTAAAATGACACCGTTGAGTCTCATTCTGGTTATAGAATCAATTCCTATAATTGTGAAACCCATGTGAGATACGGAGGAATAGGCTATTCTCTTTTTTAAATTTCGTTGGCCGAGAGAGGTTGAAGCTGCATAGATTATTTGAATCGTTCCCACTATTACTAACCAGGGAGAAAATATAGAATGGGCGTGGGGTAATAATTCCATATTTATCTGAATAAGTCCATATGCGCCCATTTTTAATAAGATTCCAGCTAGAAGCATACATGTACTGTAATGTGCTTCTCCATGGGTATCTGGTAACCACGTATGTAGGGGTATGATCGGTGATTTGACAGCATAAGCAATAAGGAATCCAAAATATAATATTATTTCCAATGCCACAGGATATGATTGATTAGCTAATTTTGAAAAATCTAATGTGGACTCATTAGGGCCATATAGACTCATACCTAGAACTCCTATTAAGAGAAAAATAGAGCCCCCCGTAATGTACAAAATAAACTTTGTGGCCCAGTAAAGATGTTTCCTTCCTCCCCACATGGATAAAAGTAAATAAACATGAATTAATTCTAACTCCCACATCATGAAAAAAAGTAAAAGGTCTCAAGAAGAAAATAATCCTATTTGACCGCTGTACATTGCTAACATGAGAAAATAGAACAATCACGAATTTCGAGTAATTGGCCAAGCCGCTAAGGTAGCTAAAGTAGTGATAAATCCTGTTAGTAAAATAGACCCTATGGAAAGTCCATCAATTCCCAGTCTCTAGTGAAAATAAAAAATATCCATCCATTTTAAATCCTCCTCCAATTGTATTAATGGATCGTCCAATTGGAAATGGTAACAGAATACATAGATCGTTAGAAGGAGTTCTAATAAGCATATACATAAAGTATACCATCTAAAGATCTTATTTCCTTTATAAGGAAGAAAAAAAAATGGAAGAATCGACGAATATCGGCAAAACAACAAGTATTGTTAACCAAGGAAAATAACTCGTGATAAAGACAAGATACGTTTTGACCAGAAAACCCATGCTCGGAATAGAATAATATATTTTATCGAGTACGGGTTTTTGTCGGTGAAGAGGAATCAATTGATTCAAGTGGATTTTTTTGTAACGTATCAATAACCTAGACCCATGCTGCAAGTTGTTTCATACGATAAATAAACACGGACACTCCAAAAAATCCGTTGGGCAGGCGGATTCACATCTCTTACAACCCACACAGTCCTCGATTCTTGGTGCGGAAGCAATTTGCTTAGCTTTACATCCGTCCCAAGGTACCATTTCCAATACATCTGTGGGGCAGGCTCGTACACATTGAGTACACCCTATACATGTATCATAAATTTTTACTGAATGTGACATTGGATCTATAAATTCCAGGTTTTAACATCAAAAATTTCCAATATGGTAGAAATTAGTATTTATATTGTAGACATCAGAAGAAGCAGTGGTTTATCAAAATTTTAAGAATCAATATATTTATAAATCTGTTCATGAGAAGAAGCCAAGATACTTTGATTTCCGTTTCAAAAATCATGATCATACGAGTCACATATGTAAATTCAAATTGGCTGACAAAACAAATTGACCAATCACTTAAATCAATATTTCAATATTCATATTTTCAATATGAAATATGAATATATAAAAAAACTAAATTGGTAATTTAATTAATTTTCATAATATAATTAAAATAATATGATTAATAATATTATTTTTTAATGTATTATATCATAATTTTTAATGTATTAATGTATTATATAGTAATATACAGTATATTATTATATAATACATTAAATATACATTAATATAATACATTAAAATTAAAATACATTAAAATTAAATAAAGTAAACAAAGAAAAAATGAAATAAAAAAATGACAATACCAATAAAATTAAACCAATAAAATTAAGAATATCATTATTTTTCATTAACGGAATATGAAAGTGAAAGAATAGAAAATTAATAGAAAAATATTCCAATCTCATTTATATTTTCTTATGCTTTCTCATGTTGTGTGGTGTCTTGATTTATATGATCATTATAACTGATTATTCAATATATGATCATGATAATTATCACTAATTATTCAACAAATTCAATTGATTGATACGAGTTGATTTTCTGTTTCGATGAATCGATGAAACAATAGCTAGACCAATAGCTGCTTCAGCAGCTGCAACGACTATAATAAAGATTGAGAAAATGTTTCCTTTTAATTGGCGACTGTCAAATATATCAGAAAATGTTACAAGATTGATATTAACCGAATTTAGTATAAGCTCAAGACACATAAGTGCTCTAACCATGTTTCGACTTGTGATCAATCCATAGAGACCGATAGAAAATAAATAAACATTAAAAAAAAGTACATGCTCGAACATCATTGACTAACTCCTTATCAATCTCGATTCATTTCAATATGAACAATTCAAGCGATTCGATTTTTTATTTATTTAGAACTTCTAATTCTAAATTTTTTTAATTCTTTTTAAATTCTAAGTACTTATTATTGGCGAGCCATAGTAATTGCACCTATCAAGGAAACTAAAAGAATTATAAAAATTAATTCAAAGGGAAGATAAAAATCTATTGATAAATGAATCCCAATTTGTTGAATGTTACTTATTAGGTCCTGTTCTATAATCTGGTTCGATCTTGTAGTCCAAATAATTTGGTACCATGACGTATCTGGTATAGTAGTAATTAGTGAAAAAAGAATACTTGTACAAATCAGCGAAGTGACTCCATCTCCAATGGTCCAAAAATACGAATCATCGGAATATTCTGAACCATTCATAAACATTACCGCAAATATGATTAAGATATTTACGGCTCCCACATAAATAAGTAGTTGTGCGGTAGCTACAAAAAAAGAGTTCGATGGAATGTAGAATAAGGATATACAAACAAGAACCAATCCCAACGAAAAAGCAGAATAAATAGGATTGGTAAGTAATACTACCCCCAGACCCCCTAATATAAGAACTGACTCCAGAAATGCTACAAGATAATGTATTGATCCAGGTAAATCCATTATGTATAATATGTAAAAAATAAGTCAAATCATGACCTTACTAAATGGTCCAGGAAAGAAAAAAGGGTTACCCCCATTTTTTATTGTATATGACATGTTCCTAATTGAATTTTGAATTTAATCTTAATATGTATTAATTTAATATTAATTAAGTACATAGATATAATTATTTTATTGGGCCAATCCTACTTACTTTTTATAAAAAAAGAATAAAAAAAGTAGTTGGAATTGTATATTTCGAAATTATCGTGAGAAATATATTATCGATGTAAATCAAAAGATAGTATCGGTTTAAATCAAAGAGTGATTCTCACCAATCAATAGTTACTAATTATTATTTGTAGTTACTGACTAACCAAAATCAAAAAGTTTGGATCTTTTATATCAAAACAAAATCTTAGTAATTGGTAATCGTTCTTGAATCAAAGGGTTTATCTTTATCTATTTTGATTTGAGTCTAATTCATAACTGTTTGAATTGTGTAATCTCCAATTACTGACATTGGTAACCGACCCAAAGCAACTTGATTATAATTTAATTTGTGACGATCATAAGTAGAAAGTTCATATTCTTCAGTCATAAACAATTTGTTGGACAATACTCGACACAGTTACCACAAAATATACAGACCTCGAAATCAATACTATAATTAAGTAATTGTTTCTTTTCATATCTCTTTCCAATCTCCAATCAACATCAGGTAGATCTATTGGGCATACACAAACACATACTTCACAAGTAATACATTTATCAAATTCAAAGTGAATTCGACCACGAAAACGCTCTGACGTAATTGATTTCTCATAAGGATATTGAATAGTTGCAGGTAAACGGTTTGTGTGGGATAAGGTGATTATGAAACTTTGACCAATATACCTTGCAGCTCGTATTGTTTGTTGGCCATAATTCATGAACCCAGTTACCATGGGAAACATATTGTGGATCTCCATGAATAAATTGATGTTTCTTTATCTTGTTTGAAAGAGGTTATGAATCTAGAATATTGTTATCATATTATGTTATTTATAGTGAAACAAGTTGGGAAGAAGTTGTCAATAATAGATTACCCAAAGAAATAGGTAAAAGAAATTTCCATCCAAGATTTAATAGCTGGTCCATTCTCATCCTAGGTGAAGTCCATCTTACCTAGGATGTAATAAAGATACCAATTGTCATTCCAAAGACTCCAGATATTTTTTTTCTTCCGAAAAGCTCAGGAATGGATATATACGGAATAGATAAATTCCACCCACCTAAGTAAAGAACTGTTACAAATAATGAAGAAACTAATAGATTTAGGTAAGAAACAAGATAAAATAAACCAAATCTGATACCTGAATATTCGGTTTGATAACCTGCCACTAATTCCTCCTCTGGTAAATCAAAGGGCAATCTCTCACATTCAGCCAGAAAACTATAAATCCTATGGGCTGACGCCATAGATTCCACCCCCAAAAGCCATATTTGGACTGTGCTTCAACTATATCAATTGTACTTAAACTGTTAGATAATTATAGTCGATAATAACATTACTGCTTCCATCGCTATTTCAAAACGGTACATGAGACCTCAGCTTCGTACGGCTTCTCTATGGCCACAAATAAATGTAAGGATCGGTTCGATATTATCACCCCCTTTCTTTTGGGGGTCAATGGAATAAAGATATATCAGGGAGTCCAAAATTAAACCAATGGAATTCCGTTTGCTAGAATAAGAAAAAACGCTTTGGAATTGATCTCATCCTTTATGATAAAAATATATATTTTTTTGTTCGGTAATAACTTAGCCCTTCAATAAAATACTCGTTATATCAATAAATCTAAAGAATTTAAAGAATTAGAAATTTAATCATGATAAGAATTCCATTCATATGGATGGAAAAAAGAATAAATAAATATCCCCTTTTATTCATTTTATTATTACATTTTATTTCTGATTATTACATTCCATTTCTTTTGTTCCTGTTCTTCTATCTCGGAAGAGGGTACTTTGAAAAAAAAAGAATAAGAGATTAATTCGTTTTGGATAGTCATTTCTTTAATCAGTGAATATGAGCATACTCTAGATCGGAATCTTAGGGAAGTACTTTAATCAGTGAATAGGAGCATACTCTAGACCGGAATCTTAGGGAAGTACTGCTTAATCATTTCTACCAACTTAAAGTCCCTTTTATTTATGTTGATTCTTATTTATTTTTATGTAGTTTTATGTATAAATATCTCTTTTTTGATACTTTACATTATCTCTAATTATCTCTATTACTAATCCTTTATGCACTTTGGTGTTCCTAACCGTCCATTGATTTTTTATTGATCTACGGCATGGTAATAAATACAAGACAGGAATGAAAACTTCATACAGTTGATCTTTTACACCCGCTTCAAGATATGATGACTAATGAAAGAATCTTAATCTTGGGGTAAACAGTTTACACTGCTTATGTTTACTTCAACTTTATTCTTGTACATATGAAATGAGATTTTATCTTCTTACTGTAAACTTCTAAGTTGTTTTGTTTCACTCATATGACTCTCTGGTTTAACTCATTGCCCCGAATGATGAATAAAAAAGAAAATATCTATTCAATACATTACATTCAACTTCTTTCCTTTACTTCTAGGAAAGAAGTATAAAGTTCATGTTCAACGAATCACACGTAGAGATATTGATAACACACATAGAGTTAATGGTATTTCATAACTAATAGATTGAGCAGCAGCTCGTAGACCACTTGAAAAGAAATATTTATTATTCGATCCGTATTCTGACATAAGAAGCCCAATAGGAGCAATACTTGAAATGGCGATCCATAAAAAAACACCTATATTGAGATCGGCTAAAATGAGGTGATACCCAAAAGGAATTACTAAATAACTTAGTAGAATTGATATGACCACTATAGACGATCCAATACTAAACAAACGAACATCTCCTCTAGATGGGAGAAGGTCTTCTTTAAAAAGTAGTTTAGTTCCATCTGCTAGAGCTTGAAGAATTCCCAAGGGGTTCGCATATTCAGGCCCAATACGTTGTTGTATCGCTGTAGATATTTCTCTTTCTAACCACATAATTACTAGTACCCCTATTGTAATTCCCAATATAAGGGTCAAAATGGGTACAAAGATCCATATGAGTCCATATACTTCTTTAAGGATTCCGATATAGAAAAAGAATTGATAGTTTGTACTTCTGTCGTATCAATTATCATTTCAAGGATCAACCACTCCTATAATGATATCTATACTACCTAGTATCGTCATGATATCAGTCAATTTCATTCTTTTAACTAGCTGAGGAAGAATTTGCAAATTTATGAAGCCGGGTGGACGAATTTTCCATCTCCAAGGGAAAACACTATTATCTCCTATCAAATAAATTCCCAATTCCCCTTTTGGGGCTTCTACTCTCACGTAAAGTTCTTGTTTCGAAAATTCAAAATTGGGTGAAGGTTTTTTACTAATAAATCTATATTCAAAATCATTCTATTCGGAATTTTTTGCTCTATCAAAGTGTCGGACTTCTAAATTCTCATAGGGTCCTCTAGGAATTCCATCTAGAGCCTGTTGAATTATTTTTATAGATTCCCTCATTTCACCGATTCGTACTAAATAACGAGCTAACGAATCTCCTTCTTTTTGCCATTGGACTTCCCAATCGAATCCATTGTAACACTCATAATTCTCAATTTTACGAAGATCCCATTGTATTCCAGAAGCTCGTAACATCGGTCCTGATAAACCCCAATTTATTGCTTCCTCTCCACCAATAATGCCCACTCCTTTGACTCGCTCCAAAAAAATGGGATTTCACGTAATGAGTTTTTGATATTCAATAATTCCTGTTAAAAAATAATCGTAAAAATCCAAACATTTATCTATCCAGCCTAAGGTAGATCGTCAGCTACTCCTCCAATGTGGAAATAATTATGCATCATTCACATACCTGTGGCGGCTTCGAATAAATCATATATCAATTCTCTCTCTCTGAAAATATAGAAAAAGGGAGTCTGCGCGTCGATATCCGCCATAAAAGGCTCAAGCCGTAACAAATGAGAAGCTATACGGCTCAGCTCCAACATAATTACTCTGATATAACTAGCCCTTTTAGGTACTTGAACATTTTCCAGTTGTTCTGGTGCATTTACCGTTATTGCCTCTGTGAACATAGTAGCTAAATAATCCCAACGTGTTACATAAGGCAGATATTGTATAATTGTTCAGTTTTCCACTATTTTTTCCATCCCTTTGTGTAAATAGCCCAATACGGGTTCACAGTCAATAACATCTTCACCATCGAGAGTAACGATCAGTCGAAGAACACCATGCATTGATAGGTGGTGAGGACCCATATTAACTATCATGAAATCTTTTTTTGTAGCCGATATAGTCATATCTTTTCTTCCTTAATTCATTATTTCATGAATTCCTCAAAAAAGTAGGAGGTTAATCAAAATAAAATATCTAATAACTACTAAACTAATTCAAACGATTTAATTAACAATTTTTGGCTCCCGAATATCCAACTGGTCAATTAATTTATTATAACGCACTCTATTTTTCTTTGACAAATAAGGCAGCAGACTACGTTTTCTCTGAATTTTTTGTAGACCTCTTTGTGATAAAAGATCTCTTTTGTGCAATTCCAAATGTGAAGTAAGTCTTCGTATCTTATTGGTGAAACTTAATACTTGAAATTCAACAGAACCCCTGTTTTCTTCTTTTTCTTCTTGTGGAAGAAGCGAAATGAATGAATTTTTTACCATAAAACTTTTTTATCTTTTTCTTTTCTTTCTTTTCCATGCCATGGATTTTACCGATCAGGAAAAATAAATTAATAATTATTATATTATGTCAATTTTTTTGAATCTAGTACACACAAAAATTTAGATTTATCCGTTTCTATCTAAATCAAATTTTCCATTTGATTTAGATAGAAAAGAAAAGGATAATATATTTCTGCATTTACGAAAGAGAATGATTTCTTTGCACCTAAAAAGATTCTGTAGATTTATTTCCAGATTCAATTAAATTGATACACAAGTAAATACGTATCATGTACCAGAACGTAACACACTATATGCGTACATCTTTCGGTTTTTATTTACTGAAAATGGCATGTGATATATAGAAAATATACTATTAAATAATTCTGAATTGTGGATACATACGTATCCTTGACATACTAAAACGACTACCATTATTGGTATCAAACCAATAGCGATTCATACAAGCTAAATCTTCTAATCGGTAATTGGGCCAAAGAAACAATTTGTATTTAATTAATTTATTTAAATCCGTATTAAGACGTTTGTCCTCATTAAAAAATTGTTCAGAGTTTCTTTTGTTGTTTTCATTCCAAAACACTAGATTTCTATTCACAATATCCCAATTATGAGAGTTGAAACAAATTAGAATTCTCAATTCTGTACGACGTCTAGGAGATAGAATATTTTCAGGAACAAGGAAATTATAATGATCTTGATCCCCATTCACAAATATATTGCCATGTCGTCCAGTGGATTTTTTTTAATTCTTCTTATCAGCATATCTTTTCTTTATGTATTTTCTATTAATTTGGTGTTTACTCTTATCGACCAATGAAATACTTATGGTTTGATATATAATGAATTTTCCATCCCTTCTTAAAGATAGACGAATTGGTTCGATAATCAATATTTCCTTTTTTATATTAATTCTGTAAGAGCTAGATCTTTCTGAATCAGCATTACATCCAGATGTATCTCTCCTCTTTGAATCGAGGATATAGCAATTTCCCTTGGATTTATCAATCTAAGTAGGAGACAATATATCCTAACATTATTAATTATTTTTCCATTCAAGGGGTCATCCCATCTTAATTGAAAAAGAAAATATTTTTTCAGAAACAAATCTAGTTCTCTTTCCTTATTTTTCTTGGATTGTTTTTTTTTTTTACCTTTTTTAATGTTTGATCTTGTGTAATCCTCTTCAAGATATTCCTTTTGGTTTTGTTTTTGAGGATCTGATACAAGATTTGATTGACCCTTTTTTTCTTGGTTGGAATTTTTAAATTATATTTTAATGGAATCTTTTTCATTTTTCTTTTGACTGATATATTTTTCATTTATCTTTTCACTGATATTTTTTTCATTTTTCTTTTGACTGATATTTTTTTCATTTTTCTTTTGACTGATTTTTTTTTATTTTTCTTTTGATTGATATTTTTTCATTTTTCTTTTGACTAATATTATTTTCATTTTTCTTTTGACTAATATTATTTTCATAATAAATATTAGAAAGAAGTAATTTGATTGGTATGATCCACGGTTTAATCTTATATGCATCAAAAGGTAACACAAATTCTGGGAAGAACCAAGGTTTTAGATTTGATATGGTAGAATAATTTCGATTCATTCCCATCCAATCAAATTTTTTTTTTTGATGAGTCTTAGTCTTTTTACCAATTTCGGTACCGGTATACATATCGGTCCAGCCCTCAATATTACTATTGTTCTTAATATCACTATTGTTCTCAATATCACTATTGTTTCTAAGGCAAAAATGAAGAATTCTGTAATCCAAATATTTTTTTATTCAGATTTTTATAGGTATCAATAAAATATCCTTTTTTTAGGTAATCATCAATAGTCATATTTAGCAATACATAAAATGATTCGGGTTTCGTATGAGTCCTTACTGTCCCCATAATTTATATATTCATGTGATAAAATATCATATCTGTAGTGTTTTTTAAATTTTTCTTTTTGACTCGTCAATAAATCCACTGCATAAAAATTTGCATTCATGTAATGAATTAATCGGTCTTTTTCTTTTTTATATGAATATAATTTCATTGATTCTTTATTTTGAATAGTACAACATTGATTGACTCTATTTCACCATTTTTTCGGTACTAATCGAGACCATTTGCTCTGAGATAAATTATATTGATAATGACCCTTTAACCACTTTTTCCATTTATTCATTCCAAACTTATTAATTTTCTTATGCCTTGACTTATTAATTTTCTTATGCCTTGACTTATTAATTTTCTTATGCCTTCATTTGGAATCAAATATTCCTCGTGTCATACGATAATACTTTATCTTGTCTTTAATAAAAGGATAGGTCCCGTGACCGTGATATTGAAGTACAGATCTCAGGTGATGGTTGTTAAATAATTGGGTTTGTGACAATTTGTAAAATACATATGCTTGGGACAAGGAAGATAAGTCGTGATAAGTGTTTAAATCATTTCTAATATTAGGATTAGAAAAGGACTTTTTTATAGTCGAAATAAAGTTCATTGTATCTTGATCTGTTTCATCAATTCCTTCTTGATTTCTTTCATCGTTGTAAATGGATTCATTGATAATTGTTTTTTTTAAGTTGTGCATTAACCTTAGAAATGGTAACCATACATAGCAAGATATCCATGTATATTTTTTCAATGAAAGATTTCATAAAATAATGTGATTTGCGTATTAATCGGGTATTTTTTCTTTGAAGTATCTGCCAAATGTGTTTTTGTAATTCCGGTCTTTTATCATGATAGGCTAGAACTATTTTCTTCTTATCTTTTATGATTCCTTCTATTTGATTACTTATTGTGATTGTCTTATCAGCAAGATCTTTCATTTTTTTTCTTTTTCTATGAGTAAATAATTTGTCCAATTCATAGATCGAATTTGAATGGTCGATTCGTGAATAATCTGATTATTTTTTTTGAATCTTTTGCATTTTCATTTGGTTCATGTACTTTTCCCTTCATCAATTCAAATAAAGAAATTTGGTTAACTTTTTCAAGTTTCTTCATTATTCGTTTTAGAACTAGAACTATTCGTTTTAGAATTCATTTTTAGAACTAGAACTATTTTGATGACCCATCTTGTTTTTTCTTTTGAAACTTTTAGGGCTAGAAAATAGTTCTTTTTTACTTTTCTCAATTTTTTTTGAGTTCCTTATATATGGGTTCAAAAAAAGAAGGTTGGTTTCGGGGAGAACCAAAAGGGAGTTCTGTTTCCATTCCCCAAACTGTTAAAAAACAAAAATTTTCTTTTTTTCCTTTTTTTTCATTGGATCTCCATGATGAGATCGTATTTTAGATCTTCGCCAAGGTTTTAAACGAAAAGGAAATAAAATCTTTATCTGAATACCATCTGTTAACCAATCTTGGGGAAATTCTATTTCTGATAATGGAACACCATTATAGGTGCATTTAACATGTATTTCTCTATTCCATTCCTTCCAATCCTCATACCACTCGGGGAATTGGAATAATAACATACGTCCAATATTTTTAGCTATTATCAATGAAGGCAATACAATGTTTTTTCTAAAAAAAGATTGGGTTATCAGCAACAAACCTCTTATTGCTTGAGTAAATGTAACACTATCCCAAATTTATGATATTGTTATCCGTTCATCTTCCTCTTTTTTTTTTCTCCTCGTCTTTTTTTTTCCAGTGTTTGTCTCTTCCTCTTCCTCCTCAAAGTCGGAAGTTTGGGATTCTGGGTTTCCCCCCACGGAATTCCTAAAAATAAGATTAATTATTTGATATCTATATCTATCAAAAAAAGATAAAAAAATACTTTATCTATTCGATCCAAAAAAAGCTGGGAATGAACATTTGTTTGAAATATTTCCCTAACTGTTTTACATCTTTGAGCACGCATGGATCCTTGGATTATACCCCGATTAAAATCTGGTTGTTGCGAATAATGTCTCAAAGCCACCTCTTCTGGTTCTGCTTGATCATCATTATTAGTATCGGTATCTGGGTTGTTATCAGTATAGATCACCACCCGTTTCGCTTTTCTTGAACTAATTTCATTTTCATAATCTTCCTTCTGTTCTTCTCCACCTTTTGGATCCAGTCCTTCTAA